>JAPDNY010000009.1:11351238-11951238 GCA_029375565.1 Gekko gecko
GAAATGAGCATGTGCTTCAATTTCTCCCTTTGATATAACGGGATTTGAAATGATGAACTAAATTGCGCCAAGAGGGAAAAAAGTTCTTGTTCTATCCAAGAGTCCACAACTTTTAGTCTTCTCTGGCTGATACAAATGCACTAGGCCACCTTATGTACGTAACAAGCGAGGACATGCAAGTGAGTCGTGGGGAGGGGGAATCTCATTCCCCCCACCTCTGTTTTCTTCCCTCTCCCCTCTTTCCTGCCTCTTCTTGGTCACTTACATTCTATTCTTCTTTCCCTCTCACCTTTCTCAGTCACTTCTCTCTCCCCTTCCCCTTTTCTGTCGCTCATGCCCCCCCTTCTCTCCCCTCCCAACACCTATCAGTCTTCCCTCCCCATTCTTTCTCCCCAGCTTCACTGTCACCCTCCCCCTCCCACTCACCGGGCTGCTCCCACGGGCCAGGCTGCTCCTCCTCCCTTCGCACCCATCCTCAGCCACATTTATCCGTTATTTCCTTCATTTATACCCTGGCCATTCTGCATAGTGGGGACCAAAGCATCTCTCCTGTCCTCGTTTTTATCCTCACAACTACCCTGAAAGTATGTGATTGTCTCAAGGTCACCGAGCGAGTTTCTGTGGAAGGCCAGTGATTTGAGCCCGGAGTCCTCTGAGGCAAGCTGTAATAAAACTGCAAAACAGGCTTCCGCTTTCTCGCTTGTTAAACCCTCCCTTCTCCCTCCATCATCTCCTAAAAGGGGAAGGGTAGAATTAGAAACAAAATTAAAAAGATGAATATAGAGATATTGAAGCTGAAACTAAAATAAGCTAAATAAACAAAAGCAAAGCTCCCTCTTGGCAGAACACTGCCTACAAAGATCTAATCTCCCTCAACCAGAACCAGAACTCCTCTTGAATTTGGGTCTCCCAGGCCCTACTCTGAAGTTCAAGCCACTAAGCCACACAGGTCTTCATAAGGTGGCTGCTGTTGAGCAGTAGCAAGCAGACAGGCCTAGTACAGGTATGCAAGTCAGGTGGTAGCGAGTCACCCAGTTACTGACACTGGGCCTGGCCCCGATCAGTCCTTTCTGAAAGGCCAAAACTGTCCTGGAAGGGGCCCTGACCCCTACCCCTGCCTTTTACTGACAGAAACCAAGACTGCAATGCCTCAGAACTGTTCTGGTTGCCTAGTAACAGCCACTGAGAGCATCTTTTTTTCTTAAAGCTACAGACACTTATCATTTGTCGGGCTTTTTACCCCAAAGTTTCATCTCATCTAGTCTAACACCTGTCTATTATATTGTAATAACCACCCATGACCCCCATCTGTGGATAGCTAGACCCATGGATTGGGGCCACATGGAGGCTAAATATTTTTTTCTACAAACTAGGAGCACTCCCCCAGGTTTGCACACAAATCTGATTTTTTAAAAAGTAGGGGGGTTAAATTCCCCCCCAAAAAATAAAAGTGTTCTCTGTACAAGCACAGAAAATGCAGCTACCTGATGAGGCTCAGCAGAACAGGAGCCAGGCTGGGCCCAGCATTCGAGGCACGGCAGCCCAGGAACCGCACTGCACCTAGTGGCAGTGTGGTAACCTGGGAGCTGTGCGGCACCCAATGGTAGTGGTGCGGCAGTCCAGGAGCTGCCCTGGCCTGATGGCAGAGGCGTGGTAGCCTGGAAGCTGCACTGCGCCTGGCATCAGCACTGCAGCAGTCTGAGAGCTGGGCTCGGCGCATTGTCAGTGTGGTACAGCAGCCCAGGAGACACAGCAGATGGGGAGGGGTGATTCCCCCTTCTGCAACTTCTGCCACCCACCCCCAAGCCAGCAGACTACCACCAGCCTCATGCAAGGTAGGTGGGGAGAGAAGCGGGGGTGGTGGGTGAATGAGAAGGGTAAGAGTAGTGTAATGCCAAGGGTGAGAGGTAAGGTGGGAAGAGAGCAAGGGTGGGGGATCAGTTAATGCCAAGGACGGGGGGTAGATAGGGAGACCTGTAAAGGTGGAAGTCAGTGAAGTGCAGAGAGTGCGGTATAGATAGCGAGAGCAGGAAGAGTAGTGGGTGAGTGGAGTGCCAAGCGTGAGAGACAAGGTGGGAAGAGAGCAAGGGCTGGGCAGACAGGTGCAGAAAAGGTGTGTGGTCACGCATAGGTGTCAACTTCAGGGGGGCTTGAGGGCTGAGGCTACCTCTGAAATTTTCCAGGGGTGACTGAGCCCCCCCCCCAGGCAACCAGGTTCACAAGCCTTGCCACTACCACCCCCAACCCATTTTGAAAGCGGAGGGTTTTTTCCTTCCACTTTCTGAGACTTTGGGTGGGGTGGCAGGAAACTCAGGGCTTGCTTCCTGAAAGCTAAGCCCCACCCCCAGTTCCCAGAAACCCTCAGTTGGGCCTGGTGGAGCTAGGGGCTGCACATGTTTTCAGTGCTTTCAGCTTTCCTGTGCAGAAAGGTAAGGAGATGTCCTGGGGCTCCAGCAACGGTGGGGGGGATGTTTTCAGGGGTGGGGTAGTGGGCACTAGGCAGAGAGTGCCCAGGCTGTCTGGCTGAGGCCAGCCTCAGGGTGGCTGGGTGCCTGAGCACCTTTCCTGCAGCCTTGTGCCGCTGCTGTTGTTTTCCTGCTCCCTGCAAGACTTGCAGGGAGGTCAGGAGGTGGGGGAAGTGGGGGGGGGAGGCCAGCATCCGTGGAGGATTGCCCACCTTGGGGCGGCTGGACTCTTGGGCACCTTTCCTGCAGCCTCATGCCGCTGCTGTTGTTCTCCCACTCTCTGCAAGGTTTGGGGAGTAGGTCAGCATCCATGGAGGATTGCTGGCCTTGGGAAGGCTGGGTGCCCTGCGCCCTTGTTCTTCTGTTTCCCCCCTGCACACAAGGCTTGCCTTGCAGAGCCATGCAGGGAGGTCAGGATGGGGGGAGGCCAGCATCCATGGAGGTTCTCTGGGAGGCTGGGTGCCTGGGCACCTTTCCTGCGGCCTTGTGCTGCTGCTGTTGTTTTCCCACTCCCAAGTTCGCTACTTAACCAGAGCCCTTTATTTCCTCCAAGAGGAGACTCTTCTGAGTTCTTTGTTGAGCTCCACCCCTTCCCTTGACAGAGAGAGGATATTAGGAAAGCCAGGAATCAGCAGTTTACAATCACTGAAATCGCACACACAGCCCATGCAGGGGGAGGGGAGGGGGGAGGAGGGCAGGTGAAACCTCGAAGAGTTTAAATGCATACATTCAAGACCAACTCTCCCCTGAACTCCTGGATAAATTATGGAGAGGGATTTCTATTTTTTCTTTTCATTTCTCCCCTCCCTCTCTCCCCCCTCTTTCCTTCCTTCTTTCCTCTCTTGCCATCTATTTGCTTTCTTTCCACCTCTCACCTCCCTCTCTCCCTTGTTAAAACATCCCTAGTTAGGGTTGCCAGGTTCCCCCTGTCCACCTCTGGGGGATAGGGGGGAGGGGTAGGCCAATACAGATTGGGTAACTCCTGGAAATTTGGGGATGGAGCCTGCGGAGGACTGGGACCTCAGTGGGGTACAATGCCATAGAGTCCACCCTCCAGAACATCCATTTTCTTCAGGGAAACTAATTTTTGTAGTCTGAAAATGAGCTGTCATTCCAGGGGATCCCCAAGTCCCACCTGGAGGCTGGCACCCCTAGCTCCAGTGCTGAAACTGGAAGCTCTGGTTCTTCTGTTTGAGATGGTGGATGCAGACCACTGACATTGGCTTGCATCTGCTGAAATAATGGGAGAGGCTTGAAGGCCCATTGGAGATAATGGGAGCCAGGAATGCCAATTGACTTGCATGGGCTCTGCTATAATACACTGCAGCCCAAAAAAACTTGCAAAGAAAATGCAGAATGGTTTTTCCAATAAGGTTTTTGGGCCCAGATAGGCTATTCTAGACTGTAATGACAGTTCCCAGAGTGGAAAAACAGTCCCTAGCAAGAGAATCTGTGCTGCATTTTAAGGTGGAGTTTCTAAGCAGTGTGCTAAGAAGGCATCTGTTCCTTGGGTTAGCCTAGCCAAGGGGCATTGCTAGGGGGGTTCCCAGGCTACCCTAATTTTCTGGGGAGCCCCTCCCATAGTTCCACCTCCATAGATAGTGACAATGGCCTGTGATGTCACTGGCTCCTCCATCTGATGTCATTGGGTCCCAGTTCTTTTAATGACTTAGCAATGCCTCTGGCCCAGCCCCAGCCCCCCTGGGAAATTGCAAAGTCTACGCCCTTTGGGGGTTAGATGGACAGATAAGGGGAATGGGGGGAAAGGAGTGGAATAGGGGGAAGGTTGACAGATAAAGGGAATGGGAGAAAGGGGTGAAATAGTGAGGTAGGTTATCAGAGAAGGGGGTAGATTGACAGAAGGGATGGAGGCAAAAGAGGTGGGGGTAGGTTAATAGATAAGGGGAAGGAGAGAAAGGGGAGGAAGATTGTTAGAGAAGGATTAAGAGGGAAGGAAGCGAAGAGGGGGAAGAGTTGCACTCTCTCTGCGAGTTTCTTGTGGGTCCCCACTTGTGTGTGTGTGTTTGTATTTCAGAATTTTTCTGCAAACCTGGGGATTTTTCTGTGTGTTTTTTTTTTTAAGAAAGATCTGTCTTCACAGCTCAATCCCCACTTTTAAGTATCCTCAGATTTTGCCAGACTGAGAATAATAGTCACGGGGGGCGGGATCCTTTCCTCCTCTTAGCTTTCTTACCCTACCGCATCACTGCTGCTGGGCCCACTGCAATTCCTGCCCCCGCCCACCTCGTCACCAGAAGGCAGCCCAACATGGCTGCCTGGCTCCCACCACAGCTGCTAGGCCTGGTGCAGCTCCCGGCCTCTGCCATAAGCCTGCAGCTCCAGGGCCCCCCCACCATGGTCATTTCTGCTGCCACCTAAAAGAAGAGAGGTGCCTTTGTTGTGCGTGTGCAGACAATACTTCTTTTTTGGGGGGAGGTTTAAGCTCTCCAACGTATTTTTCAATGTTATCAGAGGGGAGCCCCCCAAATGTCATTATGTGCCCAATCTGCAGATAATACTATCTGCACATGGGCCTATGCTTAACTATTAGATATATTATGATTTTCAATATTTCAATAGTCATATATAGAAAGCAATAGCTGTAAAAGCCAGTTTGACAGCCAGTTTGGTGTAGTGGTTAAGTGCGTGGACTCTAATCTCGGAGAGCCGGGTTTGATTCCCCACTCCTCCACTTCCACCTGGTTGGATGACCTTGGGCAAGCCATAGTTCTGATAAGAGCTGTCCTTGAAAAGAGCAGTTTCTGTCAGAGCTCTCTCAGCCCCACCTACCTCACAGGGTGTCTGCTGTGGGGAGGGGAAGGGGAAGGAGTTTGTAAGCCGCTCTGAGACTCCTTTGGGTAGTGAAGGGCGGGGTATAAATCCAATCTCTTCTCTTCTTCTTCTTCCTCTTAAAAGTAATTTTCTTAATATTTCAGAGGATATACTACTGTAAAATTTTAAGCATCTTTTGTTATGTATAAGGCGATGATGCTTTCCCACCTCTTGAGATGACCAAAATCAGCCTCTTTAGGCTGCACAGCTTCACCTAATGGATCTATTTTTTTTTTCCAGATTCTAATAGGTTGGACAGCTATTGTAGAAAATAGAACTGATGCCCCCACCTTTTAAAACCCAGATTTTGAGCCTAATTTCATGTTTGTAGATTTATCTTGGAAAATCTCTTCCTCCTGCTGTATGTTCTAATCTTTTCAAGTATCTAAGAGTGTTTTCTCTTTTAAGACACACGTATTTGGCCTGATTATGTTTAAATTGATTGAAAAAAGGTTTAGAATTATTCCTTTTCCCTATAATCTTTAAACAATAATTTAGATTGTTACTCTGTCCTCAGATCATTCCCAATGGAGCAGTGCATTGCAGAGATCCATTTTAAACCTGCCTGGCTGTGGAATCAGCAAATTAAAATGTATAGGAGTTATGTTTAACATTCAGGTAAAATGAGAAAAAATGGTACGCTGGTGCACAGGAGTATGTATTTAAATTTACAAAATTACCTGGAAATGAAGTGAAAATTACTCATGAAAGGTTTTTACTGCTTTGGAAGAAACCACACATTAGCGGCTTGCAAATCTGAAATGGAAACATATTACAAAGGGGGCAGTTCATTTTTTGGTGCACGTATCTATTTTAATTTAATGCACAACTGTCTAACAGAAGAAACAAATCCTGAACATTTTCATGAAAATATAAATGTATGCTATTTACAGTACAAATGATATTAAGAAACTCTCAGGGGGACTCAAATTCATATTCTACTCAATGGCAGTGTTTGAAATTGGCACACGAGATGAAGTCTGGGTTTTGTGATTAAAAGAGTTATTGTATGGAATCACAGACTGGAATCTTCAGGGCAGAAAGAGAGAGAGAGGAGTGCAGAAGATAAAGCAGTACAATATCGGGATACACATTCGAATCCCTTCTTGCTCATAGAGTTCCCTGTTCACAACTAGATTAGACTACTACAATGTGCTCTGTGTGAGGAGGTCCTTGAAGACGGTCCAGAAACCACAACTGGTACAGAATAGTGCAGTGAGAATGCTGCCTGGAGTGGGTTATAGGGACCACAGTACACCAGTTTTCTTCCATCTGCACTGGTGTCTAATCCAGTGTTCCCTCTAAGCTGAGCTAGCTCAGTTTTTAAGCCTCCAACGCACATATTTTTTGTCTTCGCTCAGGAAGGGGGGCAGTAGCCAAATCGCTCACTTACAACTTTAATGCCAGCAGCTCACAAAGTAGAATTTTTGCTCACAAAAGTCCACAGCTTAGAACGGAGGTGTCAAACTCATTTCTCATGAGGGCCGGATCTGACATAAAGGAGACCTTGTTGGGCCTGGCCATTTGTATCATAAAATGTAATGCCAGGTGGTGGAGATACAAACTTTATAAAGGACACAAAGGTTGTTGGTTTTTTTTTTACTTAAAATAAAAACATGCTTAAAACATTAGCACTCTTGTGATATTTTGTTTATCTAACAGTGTCTGATAACTGACACCTCTTGCTCGGAATTATTGCATCAGAATGTCTGTGCTGTTGCAATCCTGAGTATGCTGTTCAGATGTGTACCTGTAAGCTGCAAACCTACAATGACACAGCAGCAGCAGCAGAACTGGGAGCAGCAGCAGAAGACAGCCGGTTCCACTGTAGGCCTGAGAGAAGCCCTCCAGGGGCCTGATCCGGCCCCCAGGTTGCATGCTTGACACCCCTGGCTTAGAGGGAGCACCTAATCTGTTTCCAGGCTCAAGTCAACCCGCATACTTTAAGGACCTGCTGCTCCCATATGAACCTACCTGACCACTGTGATCAGCTTTAGGGACCTTGCTCTCTGTCCCCCCCCCCCAGCATCTGAGGTGAGAGGGGTGGCAACCTGAGAAAGGCGTTTTAGTCTGTGGTCACATGCGCCAGTCGAAGTGGAGAGAAAGTGAGGCTATTTCCTCCAGAGGAATTTGACACACAGTTGCGAGATCACACCTCTATTTGCAGCTGCGGGTGGAGCCCGTCACTGAGTGATCAGATGCAACTATGGGGGAGGGGTTTTTTTGGGGGGAGTGTTTGTTTCCCATGTGCATAAATCACACCTCCGCACTGAGGGCCCACTGTGGAGTATGCGATGATGCCCATACTGCAAAGGGGGGGAATGACACTGAGCCAGGATGGCCTGATCAGACCATCTCGATGGCATGAGAGCGTGCTTGCACGACCAGACCGGGAAAAGTCCGTCCATGGCCTGTTGGAACCTGTTAGAGCCAGACTTTCCCCGGTATCTTTTGACTCCGCTTCCGTGGCGGAGCAGCATGGGTTGCCGATGACTGCAGGACACTTCCCAGATGTTGCTGTCTGATCACTCCCTTTAGATCCATCAGGCATTTGCACCTTTGTCACATCTAAAGCCACGATGTGATCGCAGCCTTAGTCACGGTATTAAAATTACAGACATCCTTCCCTCCCCTCCATCATTGCCTTCTGCCAGCAGGTGAAGATTTCTCTGTTTCATCTGGCATTCTCTTCTGGAGCCTCCTCCTTCTTTGTTTTTAATGTCCCTCAGGCGAGGCAGTCGTCAGTAGCTGAGTATTGCCCCAAACCCAACTGAGCTGTAATGGAAGAGCACAGCGGTTCAGATGATCAGGTGTCGGGGGAGTCACTCCTACATATGCTAAATCACTCAGTTCTCGCTTATGCCCAGAATTAAACTTTGTTGGACTTAAAGGTGCCACTGGATTCAAACTTAGTCCTCACAACTTTTTGTTAAGTCTTTAATTATCTGTATGCTAATTTGCCACCATTCACAGGTCTTAATCCGAATTTAGCTGTACTTATCACTCCGTTACTTACCTATCTTGACTCTAATCCTTCCTGGAAACTAACCCCCCCACCTATAGGTAAAGCTTGAGGAAAACTGTTCCAATGTATCTGATGAAGTCTGCATGCACATAGGTATCAGCTACTAATTGTGGTGCCTTAGACTTGAAACATTACATACCTATGATCACAGTCTCCTCTCAGGCAGGTTAAATACAGCACTCTGAGTTACCTGTTACACACTAGATTTAGCAAAACCCATTGGAATACTCTGACTTTTTTTTATTGCACAACTGATTTTGATATCCATATCTCTTTAATATACACTCCTGTTAAACTAATTCTCCTCCCTCACTCCCAGCTTCTGCAGTAGGCTAGGGAGGTGTGAGACAATTGAAGCCAGAGAGAAGCCATTTAGCCTCAAACCAAAGGCCTGCACAAGCCTGGAAAGAGATGCGTGGTGTGTTGCCAGTTCAAGATGAAGTACACTGGCAGGGACTCCAGGGGTACAGGACCTCTACCACCAAGGGCTCAGAGTTGCACAAATACCAGGATACAGTAAACAGAACAAAAGTGTGAAGTTGCTGCCAGAGAAAGAGAATGAGGGGTGGGGGAGACTGCTTGACAATGAGCTACACATTTTAACTTGTATACTTCAGATATACTTTAGCCTCTCATTAATGCCCCCCCAGCAGATGGTTGAAAAAAAGGAGAAGAAGGATCCCACACCAGGCATCTTAATGACCTAGTGATTTTTTCTCCCACCTGACCCAACAAGCCAGATCGATGGATCCCTGAGAAAGCAGAGCTGGTTAATAATCAATGAAGCTGATCCGAGCTGAAGTTCCAGAAAGAGGGGAAATGTCCAGTTATCCCAAGCTGCAAGGGAGCCCTGCCAAACGAGACGGAATTTTGCCAGCATGGATAGATTTTATCCAAGGGAAAAAAGCTCAATAGGAAAAATGTCTTATTAAATAGAAATGAGAGGACAAAAATCCCATTCATGAGAAAATAAAAGATTTTGATCGTGTCCATATAGGAGGCCCAGTAGTCCAACAGGCAACGCTAAAGTCCAAATAGGAATTGGGAAGTAAAAGCCAGGGGGTCTGATAAGAGTGTCTGAAGCAGGTTTGATGCAGCTGAATACTTTGCCAAATGGCTAGTGCAGGAGCAAACACACCAAAACCTTCCTTCCTGCCCATCTGAAATCTTTCTTTTCGACAGTACATTTTGATGTTGCACTTGTATATAACCATGAAGCCATGCTATGCTATACACATTTATGTCATGTGTCTGTACACATCTGTGCCATGTATCCATTACTGTATCCATTACTGTTAGTAGCCAGAACCTCCTATAGTGGTATCTTTTGCGGGAAAGTGTGAATGTAAAGAGGGGGAGACTGTCAGAGGAGGCTTGATTCTAAGATGGATTCTGTCAGGAGACAAGCCACGTCAGCAGTGCTGATGCAGAAGTGGTCTTGGAACAGAACAAAGTTTTGAGTCCAGTGGCACTTTTAGGACCAACACAAGTCTAATTCTGAGTATCAGACTTAGTGTGCATGCACAGTTTATCAGATACAATATAAGCACACAAAACTTTATACCCAGAATTACACTTTGTTGGCCGTAAATGTGCCCCACTGGACCCAAACTTTGTTCTATTGCTTCAGACCAACATGGCGATCCCACCTGGATCTGGTCTTGGAACAAGTGGGGCAGCCATATTGGTCTGAAGCAGTAGAACAAGCTTTGGGTCCAGTGGGGCACCTTTAAGACCAGCACAAGTTTATTCAAGGTATGAGCTTTCATGTATCTGAGGAAGAATGTGTGTGCACATGAAGGCTCATACTTTGAATAAACTTTTGTTGGTCTTAATGATGCCACTGGACTCGGTCCTGGAACAGTCAGAGTTTAGGATGACCTCACCCAGCCATGCAGGGGCTTTCTGACTAGGAGAAACCCAGAAAGATCACATATGATTCCTCATAATTTTTGGATGACCATATGACAGTTATTGCCAAAATATGCATGGAAAGACCCTGTCAGAAAAGTGGTAAGAATCCAACTTTGGTTGGAGAATTCTGATTGGTTTAGAAGAATCAGCAGTTAAGCTGAATAGAGTATAAAAATGAGGAGGTTTCCAGCAGGGAATCAGTGTGAGAGAATACAAGCTTCCCTCCCTCATTCTTCTCTTTCAGGTACCAATTGGAAGTACTAAACTTGCTGGAGGGAAAAAGGTCTTTCCAATGAATAACCACTTGAATGTTTCTTGCGTGCAATTTTCTGTCCACTCCTGGTGGACTGGTGAAATTACTTCTTCCCCCCATAACCATTACTGCTTTATGCTGGGTTACTGTTTTAATTTAAATTAGGTTAATCTAGATTAGATTAAACTGTATCCTGTGCTGAGGTACATTCTGGAAATTTTTCCATGTAATTAAAGGAAGGTAAAATTCTTGTTAAAGCATATGAACCATTAACATCTCATAAAATTATATAACCTGGTGTTCAAACTCCTTTTTTTCCTGGAAGCATTAATCCCTGCATAAAAATTAAGAGATCCCTCTTCCAACACAGATTTAGCCTGGAAGTCATGCCCGTTAACATCTCTTTCTCCCCAACCTTAACTCTTAGTCCTCACAATGAAACTGACTAAACCTCCCTGCCAATTCTTAACCTTTCCCAGCTCCCGTTGGCTGATTCAGAGCCCTGCTCTCATTGGCTGCTGTGTTGCTGGGCTCTACCTCTCACAGTAACCTTCTATAGTTTTAATATAAACCAACATACATAAGTAAACATCAAATGACAACAGTTAAGGTTGGATCCAGACTCAACTGGCAGTTCCCACAGCTTCTCCTGAACCGCTACAGACCCCTCTCGTGTCCTTCTCTGTCCCCCAGGAGCAGCATGTTGTGGCAATCAGTCGGCTTCGGTGGGAGGCAGGGAAATTTCGTCTGGATCCAACCCTTAGTCTGTATACAGGGGTGGGTTTGTTTGTTTTTTAGGTTTTCAAAACTGTTCTATCTAATTTAGTCACCCCCAACACAGTAATCCATACAACGTCCCTGAAGACTGTGTGTGTGTGCGTTAGGTGTCGCTATTTGAGGTAAGAGCTGGTCAGAAGTGGTTTGCCGTTGCCCTCTGCAAAGTACTATTGGGGGTTAGCTCAGGCCCGTAGCCAGGATTTTTAAATTCAGGGGACCTTTAAATAAGTCAGGGGGCACCCTGCACACACACACCCCCCCCCAGGGAGTGCCACAAATAAAATAAAAAAATTGAAGTTTGGGGGCCTGGGCTGGATGGGAAGTCGGGGGATCTTGGCAGTAAGTCGGGGGGCCAGGCCCCAGGATGCCCCACTGTAGCTACGGGTCTGGGTTAGCTGAAGTGGGACCTGCTGTTGTCTAGGAAAGATCCTCCGCCAGTGCCAAATCCCACGACTGCTGCTGCTCAGTAGCTCCATTCCTCTGCCCCCGTCACCACGGGAGCTGTCTGTTCTCTTCTGCTGATGTGGCCGTTGATCCCCAAAGGGGGCGGATAAATCTTTGGTGTCTCAGCTGTGACCATTCTGCCTAGGAATGCCAGCCTTTAGGGGGGACCTGGGGATCCCCTGGAATTACAGTTCATCTCCAGACTGCAGAGATCAGCTCCCCTGAAGAAAATGGCTGATCTGAAGGGGGGACTCTATGGTCTTGTACCTACTGAGGTCCCTGTCCCCTCCAGGCTCAACCCCCACATCTCCAGGAGTTTTCCAACCTGGATCTGGCTACCCCACCTCCTGATCCCTACCACTTGCCTGGGCGGGGGGGGGAGAGGAACTGGCAACCCTTATTCTGCCTTGAGTGACTGCAAGGCATTTAGACCCCTTATGGGATTACTCGCAGCTTCACTGACACACATACATCCCCTCATTCCATTTGCATGTGCATCCCATGCAGCCCAGAAGGTCAGGCCAGGTTTTATCACCATAAGCCAAATGGGCAGGAGAGGGGGGGAGATGAGAGATATTGGCTTGCTTAAAGCCATCCTGAGTACTAATATTTCAGGGAAACTTTAAACTAAGGATTTCATGTCTTCCCCATTTAGCCCACTACATCATCTCCCCATGTAACTATTTTTGTGAGCACTTTGACTATTCTAAGAATGCCATGGGAGAAAGAAAGCAGAAAGGGAACTTATCCAACACCAAAATAAATATAATTGTGGTGCCAAAAGGAAAACAAACTCCCCTGATAAGAAAGTTGGCCAACTGATTTATCTAAAACTAGACTCCTACTTATTATTGGGGTGGGGGGCAAACATCGAGCATCAGTTGCTCTCCGGAATTACTTGTTTTTGAGACTTTGTTTGGTTTGACAGAAAAACAGAATACCGAGTCTCTGCAGCTCGTGTCAAAGTTTACTGCTTTTGGCAGGAAGACAGAGAATTACATCAGTGATTGTAATGCAGGTCGTGTGCAATTATAGCAAGCAGATTTATTCTGCACCGCCATTGAGGCTCTGTGCATCAATTAGTAATTGAATTTCGGGCTTACATCGGCCATTGCCTAATGATGCAAATAGGTAATATTCAGAGAGTCAGCAAGTTTCAGAGAAACAGACTCAAGGCAAATGCCGGCCTTTGGGGACAAAAAAAAAAATCTTTCCATGTGACATCTTGCTTCTTGCGCCATCAAACTTCATGCATATTCTACACATCTGATGGTCTGACGTGTTCTCCAAAGGCAAGATTTGCAGTTGGCTACCTTTGATCAGGCATTCAAAGATTACTTGAGTCTGACCCCAATAATCTTAAAAGTATCTTGATTGCACCAGACAGCTTTGTAGCACCTCAGATTGGTGATTTTAGAAAACTCTGCCTTTGGGGACGGCTTCCAAGATTGAAGTGCTGCTGGAGCGCAAGAATCCCAGGGAATGTTGTGTGGCACGAGCAGCGCAGAGAGCGCCCCGGACCGTCAGCTGCACCAGCATCCCCTGTGGAAAACACACAGGCGGCTACACTCCCAACACTTCCCTGCAGCTGAGCATTGCTGGGGAGCATGAGGAATGGCAGCTGAGATGTACTTCAGGGAAGAGGACCTTACGGAACCTTTTTTGCCAAGACAGCCCGGCATCTTAAAAAAGAAGCCGAAGTTTCACTGAAATGGTTCGGAAGCCATTCCACACAATGTAAGCAATAATAATAATTATAGGCGAATGAAGAATTAATGTACGTCCTACTTAGAAATTGTAGTGGCATTTGTAATCATATTGCCTCAAGCTACCCAGACCGATTCGGCATAATTATTTACATCGCTGCCAGTCCATTAGCTGTTCCAGCAGCTGCTTGAGATGTGGGTGAGCCAATTTGGTCATTCGTTTAGACGAGTTATTCATTTTAGATGAGTTACTTATTAAAGAGGGCCAGTTTGGTATAGTGGTTAAATGCGCAGACTCTAATCTGGGAGAACTGGGCTTGATCCCCCACTCCTCCACATGCAGCTGCTGGTGTGACCTTGGGTCAATCATAAGTTCTTTCAGAGCTGTTCTCTCATGAGCAGTCCTCGAAAGAGCTCTCTCAGCCCCCCCTACCTCACAGGGTGTCTGTTGTGGGGAAGGGAGGGAAAGGAGATTGTAAGCCACTCTGAGACTCCTTTGGGTAGTGGAGGGCGGGGGATAAATCCAATCTCCTCCTCCTCCTCTTCAGCTTTCTCCCCCCTCCCTCGCTCAGCAATGGACAAGCTGGAGCTGTCTTTTGAGCTCTTAGAGCTCTAGAGTCCAGGGATATGTCAGGAGGACAGTTTTAAAGGGATGGTCAACATGGTAGCAAAACCATAGGGATCCATATTGGTTACTGTATTGTTGGAACAGAGGCCATTATGTTTGGAAGGGCTCAACAAAGTACAGATTGCAAACTGGCTTTAGGCTGGTTGACAACACTGGTGGCTCATGGATCCAGGCCCGGAGCCAGGATTTTTTTTATTTGGGGGGGACACTTAAATTTTTAAGGGGGCAGTTAAATTCCTCTGAACACCTGTCTTTAAAGGAGGAGGCTCCGAGCCTGTTTTTAGCCCTTCGTTTCAAGGGACAAGGCAGCCAGAATGCCACTTCCTAGGAAACAACAGCTCAGAGGGCATTTAATTGCCTTCAGGAGACATTTAGATGCCTTTTGAGTTCCTTTCCACAGGGCAAGCAAGCTTAGAAGGACACCTTCAATACATCTCCAACAACACCCCCCCCTTTCTGCTAGCCCAGTAACACCTATGTCATGGTCAAAAATAAGTCTTCTGGCATGGCTATCTGTGGGCCAGGGCTTTAAATTAAGGGGGCAGTGCCCCAAAATGCCCCACGGTAACTGCAGGCCTGCATGGATCTAACCATTCACAGGTGCTGTGAGATATTTTGCATGCAGAAAAGAGAATTGATTCGTTCTTTGGGAAGTGGGGAACAAGAGCTGAAGGCTATTGTAGAAAGATCTGTTTGTCTGTTCACAGATCCAGATTTAAGTATCCTTAGATGTGCCTGAGTGGGCTATTAGAATACACAAGCAGGGGACCTGTGTGGGCTTGCAGTGGGTATCTCATTTCCCCCTCCCTCGCTACTCGCTCTTTCCCTTTCCTGAAAACCCACACGACTTCTCACCTTTTCCTGCTTCCTTCTCTCCTTCCCACCCACCAGCTGACCTACCTTTGTCTCCCTTTTCGTCCTTCCCTGTGCCTGGTAGCCTCTCCCTAGGGAAACTATGACCCAGTTGCACAGCTCCTGGCCTGTTTGTACTGAGGGGAGCCTGCAAGGACTTGTGGGGAGGGGTCCTCACTTTGTCCTGGATCCTCCCCCCCACACTATTTCCTCTTTCCTCATTCTAGCAACGGCCATATCTTCACTTTTCCCTACTTCTTCCTCTCCTTCACACCCACACAACAATCCACATTTTATCTGTTCCACCATCTTATATCTTTACGTCATTTATAGCCTGACTTCCTCCCCAGTGAAGTCCTGGTTCAGGTTCACATCATTGTCCTGTCCTCCATATTCTCTTCACAAGAGCCCTGTAAGGTAGGTTAGACAAAGAACGTGTAAGTGGCCTAAGGTTGGGGATTCGAGGTCCTAGCCTGAAATTCTAGCCATTATACAATTGATACAAGTGACATGGTATCGAGTTGCCCGGTGGCTCCTGCCAGGCCTGGGTGAAACAAGTCCTCCCTCAAAGACTAAAACAGCCCTTCCCCCTGCCTCTTACTGACCAAAACCAAGCAGGAAACAAGCATGGAACACTAGCCAAATGGTTGTTGTTGCCTAGCAACTGCCCGAGAGTCACAGAGTGCCTCTGTTTATTAAAGGTATAGGTACTCATTTTATTATTTTGGTTTTTGTTAACCTCCCAGTGTATTTTTTTTTTTAAGATTTCAGATTTTTCTGCAAAAATTGAGGAATTTTTAGGATTTGTTGGAAGATTCCAGTTCATCACTCCAGTCTCTGGATTTAAGTATCACATCTAGCCAACTTTGCTATTAGGATATACAAGAAGGGGGACCTGCGATACTTGCGGGGGGGGGGAGACGCACCACGGGAGGAGAAGGAAGCAGCCACAGATGAGCCTTCTCTCCTGCCCCCCATCTCCGGCACCCACAGCGAGGCCCGTGCCCCTCCAAGCCTTGTCCCTCCTTCCCCCCAGCGCCGCTGGCAAAACCTGAACTCAGCCCACCAAGCTTTCTCCCTCCCCCTTCCCTAGTGGCAGTGGCAAGGCCTGGCCAGCCTGCCAAGCTTTCTCTCCCCTCCTTCTCCCCCCAGCAGCGGCAGCAGTGAGGCATCAGCTTGGCCCACCAAACTTTCTCCCCCTTCCTGGGCAACGGCAAGGGCTGAGCAGGTTACAGCTGCCGGTGGGCCAAGCATTCTCCCACCCACCCCCTCCCTGGCAGCGGCAGTGGCAGCGAACCCACACAGCAGGAGGAGGAAGGAAGCAGCAGCAGCAGGTAAGCCTCCCCCCGTCCCTGGACACTGGCAGCATGACCCGAGTGGCTGCCAGCCACTGAGCCCGCTGGTTCTCCCCTGTCCCTGGTCTCCTCCACCCCGCCCTCCATCACCCCCCCCGACTCCAGCAGCGAGGCCCGAGTGGCTGCCAGCCACTGGGCCCACCGATCTCCTCCCTCCTGGCTCCGGCGGCCTCCTCCTCCGCCACCACCTGTTTCCTCCTCCCTTCTGGCTCCGGCAATCTGCTCTTCTGCTGGGCCGGCTGATCTCCTCCCCCCGGCTCTAGCAAGCTCCTCCGCTGCTGCTCTCACCACCGATCTCCTCCCCCCCCGCTCCTGCAGTGAGGCCTGAGTGACTTCCAACCACTTGCCTTCCACAGAATTCCCAGAGCATTCTCTGCACATGCACAGGGAACGCTCTTACATTATTTGGGATTTAAATATCCCCCCTGTATTTTTTCCAAGTTTTCAGATTTTTCTGCACACCTGGGGACTGCCCCACATGTGCAGGAAAATCTCCCTGCCCCCCAGGTGCCCCCGATGTGTGG
The DNA here is from genome assembly GCA_029375565.1 of Gekko gecko. NCBI lineage: Eukaryota > Metazoa > Chordata > Lepidosauria > Squamata > Gekkonidae > Gekko > Gekko gecko. Next base: position 11,368,014 of record JAPDNY010000009.1, read on the forward strand.
ATTTAGCTATCCGCATGCAGGGGGCAACTTGGGAATTAGATATATAGATAAGTTGAGAGATATTTCCCTCCCCTCATATTTCCTTTCTTCTCTCTCCCACCTTTTCTAACAATCTTCCCCCTCTTTCTCACCCCCTTCCCTTCTGTCAATCTCCCCCTCTCTTTCTCCCCCTTCCCATTATCTGTCAACTTCCCCCGTTTCTCCTGCCCCCTAGCCCTTCTCCTTCAATGTTCCCCTCCCCTTAGCTGTCAACCTACCGCTCTCCTTTTTGCTCCCCACCCCTTCTCCATCAATCTCCCCCCTTCTCTGTCATCCTAGCCCCTCTCTATTTCTCCTGTCCCCTTCTTGTTAATCTCCCCCCCATCTCTCTTTCTCCCCTCATCCTTACCTTAGCTGAAGTGGCAGCTGTGGTGTTGAGAAGCTGATCTGGGCCCCGAGTGCCTCTCCTGTTGCCAAGTCAAGCCGAGCTCTGGGCCTGGCTGCATCACTGTTTGTCATCTGGGAGCTGCTCTGGGCCTGGAGAGGATTTTGGTCAATACCGCCAGTGATGTGTCTGTACGCAGAGAGGCTCTCTGATCCCGATGCAACCATGGCCGGTCTTAGAGAGGCTCCCGGATGCTGCCACTGATGCAACCAGGCCTGGAGAGGCTCTTGGACATGAACAGTGAAGCAACCAGGTCCAGAGATGCTCCCAGATACTGCTGCCGATGTGACCAGGCCCAGAGAGACTTCCAGACACTAATGCAGCCAGTTAGGAAGAAAAAGGCAAGTATGTTGTCTGCATGTGCTCGGACTGTACTTTTTTTAAAAAAATGGAAAAATTTAACACGTTTGCAGAAACATCTATTTACAGTCAGTGTGGCCCCAATCTATGGATTTAAATATCCGCAGATCTAGGCCACACTTGAGAAATAGATACATAGATGCAGAGGGGTTAGCCGTGTTAGTCTGTTGCTACAAAATAGTAAAAAGCCCAGTAGCGCCTTTAAGACTAACAGACTTTATTGTAGCAAACTTTACTGTAGCATAAGCTTTTGAGCTGTGTTTCTCAAAAGCTCCTCCTACAATAAAGTTTGTTAGTCTTAAAGGTGCTACTGAGATACATTGATGATAATTTTAAAAGCCGCTATTTTCATTATGGCAAGCATATATGATCAATTTCTCTTTTTAATGGTAATTTCTGCTAGAGAAATAGTTTTCCAGATAGTTAAACTGACCCTTAATCTGATAATAATATTAAATAAAACTTCAGAGTTAGTCAGTGAAAGAGTTTAAAACACGGTAAGATTATGACAGAATTTGGTACACGTCTATAATCATTTTTTTCCACTACTTACTAAGACTTCCTAAAATAGGTGAAATCTGAACAAGAATCGTTCTAGTTCACAGCTCAGTATCTTGTGTTACGACGCCACAATTGGCCTTATGGATATGTAAATATTTGTTTTCATTGCAAAACCTTCATTCCTTTTTGTTGCATCTGCCGTCACATATGTTTGTTTTATCGTATTTTGCATTCCTGCTGGTTTTGATTGGAAACGTGTTCCCAGCTATAACTTGCTTTTTATCCAATGCCAATGAAACTGTCAAAGACTGTATGTATTATCCAAAAGACCCCCTCTACCAATTAAAATTAGGTCTTCTTTGGGACAACACAAAAAACAATCAAATCTATGATGTCTGTTCTAGAAACAGAATCAAGAAAGCCTAAACCAAACCACTGAAGCTGCGATGACTGACAGAAACAAAGTGAACAGAAACCCCAGTCAGTACCGTTCTCTTCTTTTGCAAGACATATTGGACTTGGATGACTGGAAAGTTTGAATGTCAGTTGCACGTCTCCTGATCTCACCTGACTCTACCACCATTCACTACCTTCTGAAACTCTCCTTGAACTCCCTAAAATCAGGCTGTTTCATTATTCAGCAAATATTACTAGATGTGCTTGGGGGAGCTGTCCTTAGGAGACAAACTGATCCTAAACAGGCTCACCCCCACCCTCACCTATTCTTTAAAAGCAAACTGAGGCCCAGACCACGTGCTATGATTTTTTAGGGTTAGGGGCAGGGATGCTCCAGCCTGTCTTTGATGTCAACCATCAGATGTCAGGAGCAAAACGACTTGTTTCTCAACTGCCCGGGGCCCTGATTCGAATGGAGGGAGGGGCTGTGGCTCAGTGGCGGAGCATCTGCTCGACATGCAGAGGGGCCCCAGGTTCAATCCCCGGCATCTCCACTTAAAAGGATCAGGTTGGAGGCAGCTGCTGCCAATCTGAGTAGACAATACTGACTTGGGTGGAGCAAGGGCCTGATTCAGTATAAGGCAGCTTCAGGTGTTCACGTGAAGTCAAGGCCCACCTCAACTGGCCCAGCGGCACTGTATGCTCCACTGGAGGGCTGCACTACATGCACAGGCCCAAAATGTGACACATGATGCCCCCTCCACCCATTCAGTGGGTCATGCATGAACAAATAATGATGCATAGTTCAGGCCTGAGAAAGCAACTGATTTTAAAAAAAAAATCTTCATAACTCCTGACCCACCAACCCAATCCAATCCTGCCTGCTGGTCAGTCACAGGCAGCTTGCAAGGGCTGGACAGTGCTCCCACGTAGACAACACTGACTCAGTCTACAGAATTGGAAACATCATCCCGTAGGGTTGCCAATCTCCAGGTGGTAGCTAGAGATCTCCTGGGATTACAATTGATCTCCAGGCTACAGAGATCAGTTTACCTGGAGAAAATGGCTGCTTTGGAAGAGGGGCTCTATACCCCATTGGAGTCTCTCCCCTCCCCAAACCTTGCCCCTCCTAAGGCTCCCCCCCAAAAAAAAAATCTCTGGTATTTCCCAATCTGATGCTGACAAGCATATCAGAATTGCTCAAGTTCATGAGTTTTAGGACTGCAAGGAGATCGAATCAGTCAATCCTAAAAGAAATCCACCCTGACTGTTCCCTGGAAGGCCAGATACTGAAGCTGAAGCTCAAATATTTTGGCCACCCAATGAGAAGGGAGCACTCCCTGGAGAAGACCCTGATGCTGGGAAAGAATGAAGTTCAAAGAAGAAGGGGACAGCAAAGGATGAGATGGTGAGACAGTGTAATCAATGCGATGAACACGAAGTTGAGCAAACTCTGGAGGACCATGAAAGACAGGAGGGCCTGGCATGATGTGGTCCATGGGGCCATGAAGAGTCAGACTCGACTGTGCAACTGAACAATGACAACAAAAAGGATTGTTCTAAAAGCAAGGTCATTGTGGGCATGCCCCTAATCCTCCTGCTTTGTGAAAGAATATACAGTTTAATCTTTTCTCAACTACAGGGTCACCTAGGTTGCTAACTTTGGGTTACACCGAAACCATAAACCAAGCTCTGACACATCGTGTTAGGCATCTGTGAGAGAAATTACAGTTCTGCCAGTGAGGCACTGCACAGTAAAACAGGGCAATGATCTGTAAATTTTGTCCATGATGAACCAGAGGGAGAATAAGATGAAGAGAACACTCAGCGCCGTGATTGGCAGTGCTCCTTGGAAACACAATTTACTACAACAATAGCATCACAAGGGCCAAAACTCGGTTCACATTTTGTTTTCATATCTTACAGATAAGATTTTACAAAAAAAAACAAAAACAGAAGGCAGGAATAAACAGAAAATCTCTACGAACCAAATAACCCCCTCTAAAAGCGGCAGACTCCCGGGAGGAACAAACGAGAAGGATTTTAACCTGCTGCACTTGATGTGAAAGAAGAAAATGGAAATTGCTTTTGCAAAATGTGGCAAAGTGTGGGGGTGGAAGCGAAAAAGGATTTTGTGGCGGGTGCCATCTGTGAAATGAAGACGTGTCAAAGGGGGCCGAGGAGCCCAAAGCTAGGAGCCGGGGTGACCTGCCTCAACCCAAAGGAGGCGAGTGACGGGTGCTACGCAAACTGCAGCCGCTTCGTACTGCGATGCATAAAGATCAGAAGCATTACATTCAGCAGCGCGAGGAGCCGGGGTGGGAAAAGACTGTGTTGATGTGGCATGCAACAATTTCGACAGCTAACAACGGGACGGTGCGTAGAGGTCAGCTGAGTGGTGAAAAAAGGGTAGGACTGACAACCTCCTGGTGGGGCCTGGAGACCCCCCGCTATTGCAATGGCTCTCCAGATGACAGAGGTCAGTTCCCCCAGAGAACATCAGCTGCTTTGGAGGGGGGACTCTACGGAGTTGTGCCCTGCTGAGGTCCCTCCCCTCCCCAAGCCCTGCCTTCCCCAGGCTCCACCCCCCAAAAACCTCCCAATATTTCCCCACCCAGAGCAGGCAGCCCTCACAAAGGGGTTGGCTATGCACACAAATGGATACAAATAGGTGCAAGCAGCCAGGCTGTTCATGGTGAGAAAAATAAAGACCTCATACTAAGGGCCTCCATTCCTACAATTGGGGGTGGTGGGAAGGAAGAAGAGGCAGGGTCTTTATTCTGCATGGCACCAATGGTATGTGGTGGCCGAAGCTTCACTGACCCTAGAAGAATGCCATACCTCCCCTTGAGGTGCCTGTCAGTAGAAGTTGCCATCCCCGCCTGAGAAATTCCTGAAGATCTGGGGACAGGCACCTGCTCCCCGAAGCTGCCATTTCCTCTAGGAGAACTGGTCTCTCTAGTATGGAAATCAGCTGTGAGTCTGCATGAATGCCCATCCCCACCATGAAGCTGGTAACTCTAAGAGCCACTCCTGGTCTAGAAAAGAGAGGGGAAAGTTTTGCACAGATTGCATTGCTGGTTCCAGGCTGCAATGTTGCTCCCCATCACATTGAATGGCAGGATTTCACCTAAGTGGCAGGATTTCACAAATCAGAAAGGTCTCCCCCGGAAGGGGAAACATTCCAAATCAGGAAAAAGGGGCCTGATCCAACTCACTGTCACACATAACTACTCATATGAAGTGAGTTTACTTACTTCAAAACACTCCACCGGCCTCCAAAATGCTCGATGAGGCTCCAGACTGCTGCTTCCAGTTTCCTTTCTGGGCTGTCTTTGATCAAAAAAATGGCCACTGGCAGTCTGCTTGCCTCTTTTTCTGGGTTCACTTGGACGCCCATTTTATATGAGTCATTACATGGGACAGTGAGTCAGGTTGGGCACCTGTGTTTCCATGCGTGCCACTTCTGACTTCTAGTTGGGCTCCCAGTTTCAAAGGAGCCCTGTGTCCCTTTTGGCATCAGACACCAGCAGGCTGAGACCGTTTCCAGTCACTTTGGTGTCCCTAGCTTGTCCCAAAACATCTGCCAACGCTTAACAAACTCTTCTTCCCAGCATCACTGTATCACTTATAATGCCCAGCTCTCTAGCTGACCCTCCTCATGGGAAAGGTAGCATTTCTGAGAACGGTGCCTTGGAAGCCCCGGATTTCAACCTCCCACCTAGTAATCTCACCCCAACCCCCTGCAGGACAGCAGGACAAAGCTTGCCAACAGTGTTGGTGCTGATATGCACCACGACCACTGGATCCTCGCGTGTGTTACCTCTCACCCTTCAGAAGCATGGCCTCCCCCCCCCCAAGATTTACTGCATCTTGGGTATCGAAAAGCAAACAAATAAAACAATTTAACATCAGTTCTAGGACCATGCCCGGCAATCAGACAGAGCTCAGAAACAGAAATATCCAGTTATTCTGCAACATGCTAAATGTTTTCAACTGGCAGATTAGCTTAGATCCCTTGAGATCTCCAGATATTGGAGGGTTGTTTTTTTGTTTTTTTACCCTGTCACACTTTCATGCTCTACCGTCAGCCCTTCTGGAAGGCAGATATCACCATGTCCCACTCCCTCAGTGGCTTTGCCCATGCCATACAGGGAAAGTAGAGTCTATTGAACAAGTTCTGCTGCGTTGCCCATTCTACAATGACATCCAACATCAGTATATTACTCCAACAGAGATTTCCCACTACAGCTGCCTCGGGGTTGCGCCGCCGTTTGCCCCGATAAAATTCGTCAATTTCACACCCGAAGCCACAGGGCTGCATTTTGACCCGCGGCTTCGCCCGATTTCCCCCGCAGTTTCCTAATCCTGTTTTTTGAGGATTACGAAACTGCGGGGGGAATCGGGCGAAGCCGCGGGTCAAAATGCAGCCCTGCGGCTTCGGGTGTGAAATTGACAAATAGTATCGGGGCGAATGGCGGCGCAACCCCGAGGGAGCTGTAGTGGGAAATCGCCCCAATTCTCTCAAGTATACCAGGAAGATCTGAACAACTTTATGTCTCTCTCCACCTTGCTGACTCCTCTCAGGAGATAACTTACAAAGTTGCCAAATTTTGCCTCTGGCTGATGTAATATTACTTATTTTTTCTAGGAGGTTATTACTGTCTTTGTCCCCCCCCTTAATTTGCATTCATTGTTTTCTGCTTGTCACATTGTGTGCATTTTTCCTTTTGTTATTTGCTTATACTTTGAGCTGGTCTTGTATCAAAATAAAGTTTATTTGATTTGAGTTGAGTTGACCTATTGCCCTATCTGCTACCTTCCCACTGAAGTGGTACTGATTTATCTACTTGCAATTTCTTGCTTTCAAACTGCTAGGTTGGCAGGAGCTGGGGCCAGAGATGGGAGCTCTTTCCATCATGCAGCACTAGGGTTTCCAGTCTGCAGCTCAGCATCTTAACCTCTGAGCCACCACAGCGTTCCGTGGCACCTCGGAGTTTAGTCATGCTGGCCACCTGACCACAGAAACGTCTTTGGACAACACTGGCTCTTCGGCTTGGAAACAGAAATGAGCACCGCCCCCTATAGTTGGATTTGACTAGCTTTCGAGCAAGGGAAACCTTTACCTTTACCTTTATTACCCTATCTAGACACTGTAAAATGGGTTGCAAGCAGAAACACACAAACAAAAAACAAAACCTGTGGTTGCCTCTTGCATTAAGTCAAACTGATTATATCACGCACACCCTTGTGTTTCTGCTTGCACAACATCTGGTGCAATCAATTTCTGGCCATTATTATATTATACTCCATGGAAGAAAGTACCAGGTTTTGCCCAAGTTCCTGAAGAGCTGCACTTAGTCCATTTATGTTTGCTAGATCCAAGCCAACATCTGCAACCTTTGCCCCAGGAAAAGGAAATGATGTCATCAAAAGGACATCTTTATACTCCAAAGGTTCAAATTTCCCACTACTGATCACCCCTTATGCAATCCCAGAGTAGTGTCCTCAGCATAAGAGTGAAATATGGACAATAAGGAAAAGGAGTATCATGGATATCACAGTTTTGTTGCATTTGCTTTTTGGAGAGTGAAATAGGAGCAGCACAGAACATAAAGTAGATCACCCATACCTTCCCACCCACCCCCCCGTCAAGTCACAGCTGGCTTATGGCGACCCCAAGGCAAGGGTCATACAGAGGCGGTTTGCCATCGCCTGACTCCATGTAGTGACCTGGACTTCCTTGGTGTTCTCCCATCCAAGAACTAACCAGGGCTGACCCTGCTTAGCTTCTGAGATCTCATGATCTCGGCTAGCCAGGGATCGCCAGGTCTGGGCCATGCTTTGTAGTAAACTCTTTTCCCAAAATACTAGGTAAACCCAGTATAAAAATCAAAAGCCAAGAAAAAAAAGCAGGCCAAAACAAGGATATACACAAAAATAACAATATTAAACAAATGAGAACTGAAAGAAAAATGTCTTTATGCTGCATCCAAAGAACACTAAAGATGGTGCCCGTGAATCCCTCCACCACTTCCCTAACTTCTTCCCAGGCCCCTCATTTGTACCTGTAAAGAAGCTCTGCCTTGGCATGGTAGGGTGCTGTCAAGAGGGTTTCCTGTTGGGAATGGGGGGGGTAGGGTGGCCAGATCCAGGCGGGGAAACTCCTGGAGATTTGGGGGTGGAGCCCGGGGGGGAAAGGGACCTCAATGGGGGACAAGGCCATAGGGTCCACCCTCTAAAGCATCCATTTTCTCCAGGGGGACTGATCTCTGTAGTCTGGAGATGAACTATAATTCCGGGGGTTCCCCAGGTCCCACCTGGAGGCTGGCATTCCTAGCTGACAATTACCCTTCTGACTGGCCCCAAGGCAGCCATTTTGTGTTGGCACCTACTTCCTTTTCTGAAACTACCAAGAGGGCTGATATCCTCAACAAGGCTGGGGGCCGCTGCCCTTTGCCGTTCTACAGTCATGACACCACAACAGAAAAGGCCCTCTTGGAGGTCTTCACCTACCTCAACTCATTTCGTAGGGGCACCTTGAATGGGGTCCTACCAAGTAACATCAGCAAATGGGCAGGATGTTCCCTGATATACCATATGTCAGATCTCACAAAGCGAAGATAAAATTAAATGAATAGTTCATGACACAAATCTCAACCTCTGCTAGCATTATGAGGTCAAAACATAAGGTTAGAACTGAGTATGGAAAAAAAATACCTGGTTCTGAATCCCCCTCGGCTTCCAGCTGGCAGACAAAATATTGGCCTCAGGAGACTTTTGGTCTGATACAGCGTGGCTCATAGGGATGCCATCCTCCAGGTGGGACCTGGGGATCCTCTGGAATGATGGTTCAGCTCCAGTATACAGAGATCAGTCCCCCTGGAGAAAATGGATGCTTTGGAGGGTGGGGTCTATGGCCTTGTGTACCCCCACTGATGTCCCTGTCCTTCCCAGAGCCCACCCCCAAATCTCCAGGAGTTCTTCAACCTGGATCTGGCAACCCAACCCTCCCAACCCCTGCCGGTGGCCAAGGGGGAACTGGCAACGCTAATGGCTCACCTTAAATTCTTAGAAACACCAACAGTTTGCGACAGTTAATCCAGCTATCAGACTATTTCAAAAATACAGATTTTTTCCCCCCCTCAGGTTTTATCTTCCTTGAGAGTTAAAAGTCTTGTCATATGTCCTCATGTTGGCAGCTCCTTCCATGTTTATTGCTCCTCAGTGCCTCAACACACAGGAAAAGCAGTAAATGTGTATCAATGACTGCCGATATGATTAAGTATTAATTAGGCTTACTGCCGCATTTAATTGAGCAATGCTTTCAGCTCTAGCTATTCATGAGCTGTCTGAACTTAATTGCGTAATTGCCATAAACGGCAAACAGGACTAAATCACGCTGAATCCCAGTTATTTTCATGATCCTGACTCCTTTGTGGGAGGACACACTCCCACATCTCACGAACCAAGGGTGCAGCATTAACTCTTTCTGCAACCAAGCATTCCTTTGGAAGCCCTGGTTTAAATCGTGCCTGCATTTTCATCAAAGTCTATTATATATAGCAGCTCACACATAGGGGCGCCAGGTCCCTCCTGGAAACTGGGGTGGGGGGACTTACCAGGAGCAGCAGGGAGGCCCAGCCTACTTCACTGCCCAAGTGACCCAGAAATGACATCATTACTTCTTGGACATCAGGGGGCACTCTGGTATTTGGGCAAGAACTCTATGGTAAATTTGTTTTCTGCCGTAACACTTTTGCCCAAATACCAGAGTGTTGTCCCCAAAGTCCCAGAAGTGATGATGTCACTTCTGGATCATTTGGGTAATAACACTCAATCTCCTCTTTTTCTGGGGGAGTTCCTCCCTGCCGGCCAGCTGATTGGTGGTGGGGAGGTGGGACCTGGGAGTGGGCGACCTGGAAACCCTACTGACACCATAAAGAACTTTGCATAAAAACTTTTCTGGCTGTTTGGTATTTTTTCTTTAGGACTGTATTTGGTTATTTAAAATCACAATTCAGGAGAGCCAGTTTGGTGTAGTGGCTAAGTGCATGGACTCTAATCTGGGAGAACCGGGTTTGATTCCCCACTCCTCCACTTGCAGCTGCTGGATGACCTTGGGTAAGCCATAGTTCTGCCAGAACTGTCCTTGAAAGGGCAGTTCTCAAAAGAGCTCTCCCAGCCCCACCTACCTGACAGGGTGTCTGTTGTAGGAAAGGGAAGGGAAAGGAGATTGTAAGCTGCTCTGAGATTCCAAATGAAGGGTAGGGTATAAATCCAATCTCTTCTTCTTGTGGTAGACAGGAACTGTGCATCCAATATGCGTTTTTTCTCTCTCTCTCTTTAGAGAACCAAATCCCTAAATTTTAAACCTTACGGTCCTTCTAAAAACAACCTCTGATAAATACAAAGCATAGTCATCATCTTTCAAAAGAATGATCTCATAAATGAAAAAAGGAAACACAGCAAAAATAAACCTCCCATTTTTCAGCCTGTCAGATGTATTTTAAGAATGCCTGATAAAGCAAAGATAGCCAGCATCACTGAATGTATTTGTAACATTCAAGAACTGCAGTAAGTTATTTTTGACATTTTCTTCATACAGATGCATGCCATTGACTCAGGACTCTGTGTTGTACAGCAGTCCAGTTCACTCTGGATTACAGAATGCTACCATCTAAGGGCAGAACTAAGTACTACAAGAGACATGGGGCTCCTGACACATCAGTCTTCCCTTCAGTGACCAGTTTAACACACTGTATGAAATTACAGCATCACACACTGTGTTTTATTACCTGAGTAAAGATCCCATACAGACCAAGAGCTAAGAAAGAACATGACAGTCTTTGATAGGATGTGATAAAAACCCCTCGTTAAAAGCCCAGGTAAACAGAAATGTTTTGGCTTGGCAACGAAAAGAGGCAAAGGCACCAGGTAAGCCTCAAAGGGGGGAGGCATCCAGTAGACAAGATGCCACCACTGGAAGGGAGGGGAAGAGAAGATTGCCTCTGGTTGTAGGGTTGCCAGCCTCCAGGTAGCACCTGGAGATCTCCCACTATTACAACTGACTTCCAGATGACCTGGAGGAAATGGCTGCTTTGAAAGGAAGACTCTATGGCATTGTAGCCTGCTGAGGTCCCTTCCTTCCCCACACTTGAGTGTCTAAGACGTTACAGAGAAACAGAGCTGAGTGTCATCCACAGATTGTTGGCACATAACTCCAGATCCCCAGATGATCTGCCCAGCAGTTTCCTGTTGGTATTAAACAGCACAGGGGATAAGATGGAACCCTGCAGGGCCCTATCACACGAAAGCCCCACAGGGCTGAATAGCAGTTTCCCAGCATCACATTCTGGAGTCAGCCTGTCAAGCAAGTGTAGAACCACCAAAATATGGCATCATCTACTTCCAATTAGGGATGGGCATGGTTTGTGGCTGAACTACGATCTGAACCACAAACCGATACACCGGTCCATGAGCTGAACCAGGTCCTATTGGTTTGTGAGCCATTTAAAGTTTGAAACCCTGCTTTCTGCTCCCCCTGGCTTTTCATGGGGAGCACAAAGCGTAAGTTTCCAAACAGCTGTGATGGGGACCCCCACTCAGATGTTTGGTTTAAATGGCCATTTAAACCCTGCTTTCTGCTCCCTGCAGCTTTCCACAGACCACCACTCAGCTATTTGGAACCCCCTGCTTTAATAAGTGTTTCCTGCTGCTCAAGATTCATGAATCAATGAGCTTCAAAGAGTACGAAAGGAAAGGAAACCCCTGCTTTCTGCTCTCCATGACTTTTTGCAGGCAGCAGAAAGCAATGGTATAAATGATTCTGAGCCATTTAAACCAAACAGCTGTTTTTCACGATGAAATTCCTGCTTCCTGCTCTTCATGAACCACCATGAACTTCCATGAATTCAGCATCAAAATTCATGGGAGTTTGTGGCATTTTTTCAGTTTATGAACATCAGTTCATGGACCATAAACCAGCCAAAATTTGTGATGAATGCTGGTTCATACCCATCCCTACACCCAATCCAGCCTGCATCTCCAGGAGGATACCACAACTGAAGATATCAAATACTACTGAGAAATCCCGGAATATCAACAGTGGTGTACCCTCTGTAACTCTCCGAGAAAAGGTCATCAGTCACAATGACCAAGGCTGTGACAGCTTAAAACCAGGTCTGAATTTTAACTGAAATGGATCTGGGCAACCCATCTCCTCCAAGATTGCCTGAAGCGACAGAGGGACCACCCCATCAAGTGCCTTGACGGAAAAGGGAACTTTGGGTTAATGCTGAATAAAGTCTTTGGAGCCCTTCTAAAAACAATGGTTGTCATTCCCAGTGTCTGAGTAGAACCACAACTGCAGATTTATTTGTTTATTTTGGTACTGCACAGAGAATATGGCTGGAATCGTAATAACATTTTCCTGGGAATAAACTCCATTGAATAAAATGGAACTTGCTTCCAAGTAGACCTGTTTAGGATTGCTCCTGGAGTTCTGTGTACAGCCTGTCTCATTTCCAGAGTGCAGGAGACGAGCCCTACAGATCCATTCACCATCGCCCCAAAAAGAGGGGAAAATAATTTTTCTGCTACCTATCTACATGCGTACTACATGCTGCAGAAATAAAATGCCACTGCTCTCTTTTTCTCCATGTCCTTTGAAGCTTGTCTGCATCTCATCTGCCTTGGAAGGGTTACATACAGAGAGACAGTAAAATCATGGCAGTGTTCCAAAATTAGACATCTATGAGAGAGAAGCGCTGTTTGAAATCTGTGAGGCTTACAACCTTATTTATTTCCTACTGGGCATAATAATGTCTCAGGTGAATAGTGCAAATAAAGCCGAAAGTGAATTTCTTTGGCAGTTAAAATGAAGAAGACCAGAAGTGGCTGATTTTGGCAATGAAAAAGTCAGAGCGTGCAGGTTCATAAACATTGTGTCTCCGATTAACATACACAGATGTACAGACATAATTTCGATTTACCGAAAACACTGATTTAGTTGAAAACACATTTTTGCAAACAATGTCAGTTTTCCACTTTGTACTGCGTATGTGTACTGTACAGTATTATTACATACAATACATATAATTTGTATGTATAATGCTGGTTTACTGATGCAAAAAGTGTGGATTTTCCAGAAAAAAAAAACAGCATGAGGAAATAGATAAAAATGCAATATAAGGGAATCAGGGATGTGAAAAAGAAGACTGAAATGGGAGGTTTCAAAGTGAAAAAGCAGAGATGAGAAATTTGAAATTTTACCCATTTAGTGAATACTAGAAAAATGCTTGCTAAGTGGTTTGAATGAGTTTGACACTTTCATACTGTTTGATGTACAACTCTGGGCACTCACATTCATTCTTGAGCCTTTACTTTCAAGGTTGTTATGCATTGCAATCAATGACTCTACAGTGTGGGGTTCAAATAGAATCTGAGATATTAACATGAGCCCTGCTGAATCAGACCAGTGGTCCATCTAGTCCAGCATTTTGTCTCGCATTGTGGCCAACCAGTTCCTCTGGAGGGCCACCAACATGGCATAGAGGCTCGGGCCTTTCCCTGATGTTGCCTCCTGGCACTGGTATTCAGAAATTTACTGTCTCTAAATGTGGAGGTTCCCTTTAGTCACTGATAGACCACATATCCTCTATGCATTCCTACTTTTCGCCCCCTATCATTTAGCCAATTTTTAATCCATAAGAGAATGTAATCTCTTATACCATGACTGACTGCTAAGTTACTCAAGAATCTTTGCTGAGGTAACTTTTCAAAAGCTTTTTGAAAGTCCAAACAGGTCACTGTCTACTAGGTCTATCAGGTCACTGTTACTGACATGCTTGCGCACTTTCCCGAAGAAGTCCAAAAAGCTGGTAAAGCTGGACTTCCCTTTGCAGAAGCCATGCAGATTTTTCCCTCAGCAAGCATTTGTTCTTCTATGTGCCTAATAATTCTATCTTTGAGAACAGTTTCTACTAATTTGCCAAGGCTAACTGGCCCGTAACTTCCTGATTCCGCTCTTGACACCTTTTTAAAAAACTGATGGAACATTTGTGACTCTCCAGACTTCTGGTACAGTGGTTGAATTTAGTGATTATATGGGGGTTAGCAGACCAACAACAGGGTTGCCAGGTACCCCCGGGGAGGGGTCGTGGCTCAGTGGCAGAGCATCTGCTTGGTATGCAGAAGGTCTCAGGTTCAATCCCGGGCATCTCCAATGCAAGAACCAGGCAGTAGGTGATGTGAAAGACCTCTGCCTGAGACCCTGGAAAGCCTCTGCCAGTCTAAGTAGGAAAATACTGACCTGGATGGACTGATGGTCTGATTCAATATAAGGCAGCTTTGTGTGTGTTCAACCGGCAGGGGGCAGGAGGGCGCTTACTGGCAGCAAGGGTGGCCTACCTCAGCAGGCAGCGTGATGACATCACTTCTGGCACATGTCTGGAGTGACATCGCTGCATCGTCCCTAGCGGGGGTGGTGGTGGCAACCCTAACCAACAATCTCACATCTGAGTTTCCTGAGAAGAAGAAGAAGAAGAGTTGGTCTTTATACCCCACTTTTCTCTACCTTAAGGAGTCTCAGAGCGGCCTTCCCTTCCTCTCCCCACAACAGGCACCTCATGAAAGCAAGTGGGGCTGAAAGAGTTTGGAGAGAACTGTGCCTGGGCCAAGGTCACCCACCAGGCTTCATGTGGAGGAGGAGCGGGGAATCAAACCCGGCTCCCCAGATCAGAGTTCGCTGCTCTTCACCACGACACTGTGCTGGCTCTCAGGTGGATGCCATCAGGACCTGGAGACTTACTGGTTTTTAATTTCCCCAGTGGGTCTAGAACTCTTGACACCTCAATTTGACTCAGTTCTTCAAACTCCCTTCCTAAAAAAAAAAAAATGGCTATGGGGTGGGCACATGCCACACACTTTCCTGCGAACACAGAAGCAGAGAAATTAATTGAGCTGAAGTGCCATCTCCCCACCTCCCTTCAGCTACCCTGTTTATTCCTTGGTCTTCCAAAGGCCCAGATGGTTCTCTGGGTGGTTTTGCTGTTCTGGATATATTTAAAGGTTTTTCAAAATAGTCTGTCTTGATGCTTTTAGCAACCATCACTAGCACTTTAATTATCAGTTTTAATGTTTTAATGCTTAATGTTTATGTGTAAATGTTTTAATTTTTGTATATGGTTTTATGGTACCAGGTACCAACTAATTTAAGCTGCCCTGATCCTGTTTGCGGGGAGGACGGGGTATAAATTGAAACAGTAAATAGATTAATGAATAAATAAATAAACCTGCTGCTCACATTCTCTTTTTGCATGCCTAATTATTGACTTACATTTCTTTTGCCAGAGCCTGTGGTTCCTTCTGTTCAATTAATTGGGGCAGACCTTCCACTTTTTCACAGAAACCTTTTTGCCTTCCATGGCCTCTGCTATTGACCATGCAGACATTCTTTTAGAGTTTGTAGTGCCGTTCCTAACCCAGACAATGCATTCTATCTGGGCGATGGATGGATGGATGGATGGATGGATGGATGGATGGATGGATGGATAGATGGATGGATGGATGGATGGATGGATGGATGGATGGATGGATGGATGGATGGTGGATGGCTGCTAGATAGATGGATGATAAATGCTAGATAGATAGACAGACAGACAGACAGACAGAGTTGCCAGGTCTGATCTTCTCCCCAGCAGGGGGATTAGGGGGCATTCCAGGAGGGGGTGTGGCTATCCCCAGTATGATGATGTCAGTCTGTGTGATGCCATCATGTCCCTGCTCTTTTCCTACCATTTAAAGGGAAGGTTCCCTTTAAATGGTGTGGCAGGGGGAGGAAGTGAGGGTCAAACACTTCTGCCTTGCAAGAGGCAAAATTGTCTCTTGCGAGGCAGGAGCCAGCTGCCCCCCACTTGGAAAGAGCGGGCACTGGGTGCTCCTGTCCCCACATGTCTGCCCTGCAAGCAGCAGATTTGCCCCTGCCTTTCCCCAGCATAGTTTAAAGACATCGCTGCTGGGGAGAGGTAGCTGGGTATGGGGGGAGGCTGTGCAGGCCTGCATTGTGAGCCCCAGATTTGGGGCTCAGAGTGCAGGCACATGGTTCCCACCTCTCCCCAGCAGCATTTAAAGCCTTCCTTTAAATGCTGCTGGGGAGATGTGGGGGAGGCCTGGTGGTCACTCTTGGGGGTGGGACTGACAGGTGGGCGGGAAGGAGCCCCTCCAAATCAGGCAACCCCTGCCATACTGGGGGTCCTGGCAACCCGATAGATAGATAGATAGATAGATAGATAGATAGATAGATAGATAGATAGATAGATAGATAGATAGATAGATAGATAGATAGATAGATGATGGGTGGGTGGGTGGGTGGGTGGGTGGGTGGGTGGGTGGGTGGATGGATGGATGGATGGATGGATGGATGGATGGATGGACGGACAGACGGAACACTAACACTTGATAGAACACTAACGCCAATTTTGGACAACAGAGCTGCAAGTTAAGGAATGCTTGTTTATTCCTTTTTGAGTCTGCCTGATGGACGGGGTGGGGGGGAGCAGTCCTGATAATGGGCTTTCTTCCGGACAATGAGAGGTAGCTCTGTTGACTGAGTCGCAAGGGGCCTGACACTTCCTTCCTTCCTTTCATTCCCTTCGGAGCTCATTGACTAACAAATCTTGAGCAGCAGAGGATTCTCGCTCCTCACTGTCTGGACGCAGGGGCCAAAAGGACGGAAACGAATTTTGCTATTGCCAGGGTGAGCTTAGGATCCTGATGACTAAGCAAAGGGGACAGAGTTTCCTGGGTGTAGGGGAACACCTGATCAATTCGTGGCTTAATATAACAATCCCATATATTCTAAAAAAACACACAGACCTGCATTCAAGCAAAACACAAAAAGATGTATCAATCCTATTAAGGCCACAAGGGCAAACTCTATTCTCCCCTGTAGAACCATTGGGGGAATAATATTCAGCCCTGCGAACAAGAAAGCTCTGCAGTATTGCGGGATAGTAAGACAGAACTTTTTTTTTTTTTTAACTTCGATCCATATACTGCAAATGCTTTGGGTAATGGATACATGAATTTAAATGTACTTGATTAAGCCATTAAAAGGCAGATTGACCAGCAATGGTCGAAAGCCTGGGCACATTGACGAAATGCTTTCGTTACAGGTCCCAGGCAGTATAGCGGTAACTAGTGCCATTAGGAAAAGCACATTTGTATGTCAAGCTTTCTTCCCTCTGCACCGTACTGTGCAGCAGGCCCGTAACTACAGTGGGGCATTTTGGGGCCCAGACCCCCAATGTTCTGCCAGGGCCCCCCAACTTACTACCCTAGCCGGGCCTCCCATTCAGGTCTCTTTCGGGCTTCTGAGGGCCAATTCAGATTCTCTGATCTGAATCAGCTTGTCACCAAATTGCCACCGAAATTCGGTGGCAATTCGGCCCCATTCTATCCTATGGGCCATTGAAGTCAATGGCGAAAACATAGGGTATATTCTGGGGGCTGGAGGGGAGGGGGTTTGAGAGAGACGCTCCAAACTCACAGGGTAGCTGATTGAGCCTCTCCCCAAGATACCTACCAAGTTTCAAGAACATTGGACTAGGGGGTCCAATTCTATGGGCCCCCAAACAGGTTGCCCCCATCCCCTCCATTGTTCTCTATAGTGGAAACAAAAGGGCAACTGCAGATGAAAGGAAGTACTTCTTCACCCAAACAGTGATTAACACATGGAATTCACTGCTACAGGAGGTGGTGGTGGTGGTGGCTGGCATGAACAGCTTCCAGATGGAATTTGACAAACGTATGGAGGCTGGAGCAGACAGGAAAAACAAACCAACCCCCCCCCCACACACACACACCAAGCAACAGCAACCAGCAGAACTTTTTAAAGCTGTAAACCTGTAAGAACCAAAAAACCTTTCACCTGTACTAACTTCTAACCTGACTGCTCAGCAATTTCATTGAGTGTTCGTGAGTTCTTGTCTTGTGAGAAAGGGCAAAAAGTACTTCTTTCTCTACCTGCTCTATCCCATGCATAGTCTTGTAAACCTCTTATCATGTCACCCCTCAGTCATTGTTTCCCAAAGCTAAGATCCCCAAACGCCTTAACCTTTCTTCATAGGGAAAGTGTCCTCCTCTTATCATTGCAGTTGCCCTTTTCTGCATTTTTTTCTAGTGCTATAAATATTCTTTTTGAGGTGTGTGTGGTGTGAGTGGTCTAATGAGGTTGCACCATCAATTTATACATGTATAAATGATGTTGCTTTTGGTCTTTTGGGGTTTCTGTGTGGCACTGTGGCATGCTTGCACTGCCACAGTGCCACTTGTTCTGGAGTGTGCCACTTGTTCTCATGGCAAACAAGCACCTCCCAAGACAGTTCACTTTCCCTGAGATTCTCTGGGAGAGTCTGACTGCTGGTGCTGGTGCTGCCTGCTTGCCTGCCTTAAGTGCTGCTGGCTGGGCTTCCCCATTGGAAACAATGGAGGTAATGGGAGTAACCTATTTGGGTGCCCATAGAATTGGGCCCACTGGTCCAATTGCTTTGAGACGTGGAGGTGTATGTGGGGAGAGACTCCCGAAGCTACCCTGAAAATTTGAAGCCTCTCCCTCAACCCCCCCCCTGGAGCCACTAACAGCACCGTGGGGAAAAAGTAACTTTTGTTCCCAGTATAGAGAACAATGGAGGGGATGTAGACAACCTATTTTGGGCCCCATAGAATTGGACCCCCTGATCCAATGTTCTTGAAACTTGGTGGGTATTTCAGGGACAGGCTCCAGCAGCTACCCTGTGAGTTTGGAGCTTCTCTCTCAAACCCCCTCCTCTCCAGCCCCCAGAATATACCCTATGTTTTCGCCATTGACTTCAATGGCCCATAGGATATAATGGGGCTGAAATTGACATTTGGCTGGTGGAAAGACTCCCCAGTGGGCTCCTACTGCTGAAACTGACATGCGGGAGCCTTTCTGCCCTAGGAAACTGATTGTGCCTGATTTGACTGAACAGAACTGGGCCGAATTATTATTTTTTGCATACCCCTAGTTGGCATGTTGGGGTGACACGCTGGTTTTGGGGCAAAAACTTTATGGTAGAAGCTAATTCTACCATAGAGTTTTTAATCCAAAAACCAGAGCATTGCCCCAACATGCCTACATCACTTCTGGGTCACGTTGGAAGTCACGTCAGGGACATTGCTGAAATATCAGGTGAGATTTCCTGTTCTTAGTAAGCTCACTCCCCATCCCCCGTTGGCTGCCTGGAAGGACCTGGTGACCCAATATCAGCAGAGTGTGCATCCTGCAAATGGGCAAAGTGAGTGACAGCCCCTATGTGTGTCTTCTCCATTTGTGGCTTCCATCTTGTGGAACGGCCTGCCTGAGGTCAGAAAGGCGCCCCCTCTCCGGGCTCTCTGCAAACAGTGCAGAACTTAATTATTCAAGAGAGCCTTTCTAAGCAGGCAATTGGCCTGCACTGTTACAAAAGGCTTCACAAGGTTACTTGGATACATTCTTGGGGAGGGTGGTCTAGTTTATAGTTTACGGTGGGTGGATCCTACTGTATAATTTTGCACCATTTAAAGTGTCATGTTAACACTTAACCTAATGCTTTGCTGCAGCTCTGTCTTTTAGACTTCTGGCTGGACCTTCAACCCAACTCCTATTTCATTGTTGATTGAATTTCCCATCCTGTTGACTGTATTGACTCACTCTGTGTAATCTGCCTTGAGTCCACGTAAGAAAGGTACACTATGAGTAACATCAATAAATAAATTTCCTCAGCCTTGCATCAAAAAATCATTCGCTGCCACTGGCAAGGCAACAGAAATGCATGATACACTGATGTCTGAACCAACATAAAAATATAAGAACATAACAGAAGCCAAGTTGGACCAGGCCAATGTCCTATCCAGTCCAGTACTCTGTGTCACACTGTGGCCAAAACCCAGGTACCATCAGGAGGTCTACCAACAGGGCCAGAACTCCAGAAGCCCTTCCACTGTGACCCGCCAAGCACCAAGAATGCAGACCATCACTGCCCTAGACATAAGAACATAAGAGAAGCCATGTTGGATCAGGCCAATGGCCCAGCCAGTCCAGCACTCTGTGTCACACCGTGGCCAAAACCCAGGTGCCATCAGGTGGTCCACCAGCAGGGGCCAGAACTCCAGAAGCTCTCCCACAGTTGCCCCCCAAACACCAAGAATTGTGCTCAGTGGAACTTGGCTTTGCGTCAAAATTATTTTAATTCCTTGACAGCTCATGCACTGAGGCCACCAGGATCGAGGCATCAGGCCACAAAACATGCCACCAAATGCCTCTGCATAAAACAGCACATTATTCATTGAGCAGACCAAGCATCCAACATCTTGTTTGTTCTTCCATCTGAAGAATCATGTGCTGGCTGTCGCCAGAGGCAAGACACTGGGGTTTGATGATTAACTCTCTGATGCGGAATGGCAAAGCCGCCCTCCCAGAGAGACTGAAAGAGAAAACATTTACTTAGCAAAGGTTCTTGAAATGCCACCCAAGTGTATTTTGCCTAAAGGATCTTATGAATTGAGTTTTTCAAATTGCCACGACGATTGCTTTAGAAAAGAAAAAAAAAAACACTAATGTTTTTGACATCACATCGGTAAGGAGTGCCAAACAATGAGCTTCATTCCACAAAAAGCTGGTTAACAGGCAGCTCTGTCCCTGGCCTGGCGTGCGTAAATGAAACACCACAGGTATACCACTCCAGAAAGAACTGCTACCTTGACCACAACACTTTTAAGTGGAATCCTCTCAAGAAAGGTATTTCTGCACATGGATAGCTGTTCCTGGGCCGAGGTGCAAATTGTTTCACAGAATTATCTAGCCTGGCTTGTTCCATCACCACATCCCACAAGAAACTTCACCACTCTAATCCCGTTTTGCCTTTCTTCATAATCTATTTGAACCAAGAAAGAAACTTTCAGAAAAGTTTTCAAATTTCACTTTAGATGAAAACCTCATGACAACGTGAGGGTTTGTGAAACCTCCTGAGATATTCTGCTGACCTTCTCTGAAACAATTTAGCCATTTTTGCTATTTTTAAGGTGTTCTTCCTGTGGAGGAACCCCCAGATTTGATGTCAAGTTCACTTTAGACACAGTGCTTCCATTTAAAATAAACACCGTGGTGAAGGGAGGTGACAAGGCCTATCTGGTCTGGTCAGGGAATGCCCTAAATTAAACATCTCCTGAGTTACATCCCTACATCCCACTCTTAGCCCCTGATCAGTGATGAGTGGATAATTATACTAGTTCAGTACAGGACCACTGAAATGGGAAGTGATTACAAATAACCTTCCACTGAACTATAGACATGCTATCATCATCAATGAGAATCTGCCCCACTGTTAAATACTAAGCATCCTGAATGGGAAACTCTAGTAGTGGGGATCTGGGTGCTATGCTCTCTGAGCTACTGTGGCAACTGGTCAGGGGAAAGAGCTGCTGGCCTGTTCTTTGCACCAGTGACACAGGTGATCAGAGGGTAAGCACATAAGAACATAAGAGAAGCCATGTTGGCTCAAGACCAGCAGCCCATCTAGTCCAACACTCTGTGTCACACAGTGGCCAAAAACCAGGTGCCATCAGAAGATCCACCAGTGGATCCCAAACTCTAGAAGCCCCCCACTGTTGCCCCCCCCCAGGCACCAAGAGTTGGGTTTCCAGCACCCAGGTGGGAGCTGGGGATCTCCTGGGATTACATCTGATCTTCAGAGATCAGTTTCCCCTGAAGAAAATGGCTGCTTCAGAGAGTAGGCTCTATGGCATTATAGCCTGCTGAGGTCCTTCCCCTCGAAATCACACCCTTCCCAGGCTCCATCCCCTAAATCTCTTGGCATTTCCCAAATGGGGCTTGGCAACCCTGCCTAAAAGGGCAACTTAGCCAAGATCAGATGACACAGAAGTTCAACAGGCTCCCACTTACACGAAGAGAGATTCTGCCTTTGACTCCCCACCCTGAGAACTGGTAGCTCTCTGGCACAGCAATGGGTCATTCCAAATTGCCATCTTGACCACTTGGTCTGCCTCTGTGCCAGTTACATACTGAGATGAAAAGCCTCCAGTTCTCAGCTAAGCCTAACCACCTGTAAGGTGATTCTTCCCCTTTCATAAGCTGTGGGGGAGAGGGGAAGACCTGTCCTTGCTTACAGACAGCCCCCCATCAGAAGCAACTACTTGCCAACAATAGAGTCACTCGATAGAGGTAAAAAACTCTAGACATTATTCCCTACTTACCAGTTCTAGCACCAATTCTGCCTCAATGCAGTTTCAATCCACTTCAGTGACCATTTCCAGGTGGATTTTGCCATTTCACACAGAACCATCCAGTTGCAAAATACACTGAAAATGAATTGAAGGTGTGTTGTTTAGTGTGTGTGAAAGCACCCATTAACTCAGTACCAACACAGGGCACCAAGATGGACTCATCTAACTTCAGATCTTCTAATGTGATATATTCTATCAGGGGTCAACAAAACCCTTCTGCCCTTCTGGTATCTCTGCAAGAGAATGAGCACTAACCAGATTTTTTTTTAAAAAACAAAACCCTGGAGTCGCGAGGGGCTATTTCAGCTTCTCTTGAAGATTTAATAAAAGACTTGAAAGTTGCCATATTTCAGCACAACAGTTCCAAAGAGTTCCAGCACGGCTCCCAAGTTAGAATTCATTTGCAGAGCCGATGCTGCCATCGTGCTTCGGATCACCCAGGAGTAGCTTCAGACAGTTCACTGCCCCTCCAGAGATTTATGTGCATTATTCAACTTGCTTTCCCAATTAATTGCAGCTAGGAAAGGACCATATCCCATTCTAATGATTTACTTTTTTTGCACTGGATCCTTGTTTTCATATAATATCATATGCCTCTCTCTCGTTCTCTAATACTTGATCTTCTGACCATATTTCTTGGGGGAAACCTCTCCCCTTTGACCCCCCCCCTTTTGCTGTTTGTATTCTTTATATGATAGCCCCTGGGTTTTGGCCACTGTGTGACACAGAGTGTTGGACTGGATGGGCCACTGGCCTGATCCAACATGGCTTCTCATAGAATCATAGAGTTGGAAGGGACCTCCAGGGTCATCTAGTCCCTTGACTCCCCAGTCTTATATACCTGCCAACTGGGAGCAATACTTCATTCATCTGATGACGCTTACCAAAGCTTATGCCATAAAACATTTCTTAGACTTTAAGGTGCCACGAGGCTTTGTTGTTTTACTTAGAAACAAATTTTGTTAAATTTCAGGTTCTGTTTGACCTTGACTCAGGTAGCTGGCCTCCTCTGGTTCTATATGCACTCCTGATGCTAGGTCCAAAGGGCACAGGTCCTAGGAGAACACTTGCTGTTTGGTTGTGTCTCTCCAGAAGGCATCATATCTATGATCAGTATCTGTGTCCACCTTCAGATCTGACCTCATGCATTTAATGTCAGACTTGTCTCATACTATGAATAAGAAGACCAAACATCCCCCTCTGCATTTTTTTGCTCTCTGTGTTAGGATGAGGTGGAAGAGAAGATGAGGTGTTGCCCCTTCATTTATAATCCCTGCAAATATCCAAAACACATAAACGTCAAGGGAACTGCTGACAGCCTAAGAATGACAGGCAGCATCTCAGCTTGGATGCCTACAAAACAAATGGGTTGCAGCTTTCTACAACTAAACATATATATATATATATATATTTCCCTAAGGATACAGTAGTTTGATGCCAATGCAAACCCATCATCCCTAAGTAATTAGAAATGATACAACTGGTAAACTAAATACAGAAGGGAAGGAGAGAGGAAAGAGCTCATGATATGCCACATAAGAAAGGACTTAGCAGTTTGGGCATGATATACTTCAAGGTCATTTCCAGGTGTAGCTGTGCTGGCTTACAGGAGAACAGTTCAATCCAAATCTGCAGTAGCACCTTAGAGACCAAGAAGGGTTTTTTTTTCCAGGGGGAAGATAAGCTTGCAAGAGTTCTGAATCCAATTTTGACACTTGGAAGCTTAGACGCTGGAAATCTTGTTGGTGTAGACTGAACTCGAATGTAACTGATGTTCTTCAAGAACTTAGTTCCTCCAAAACTTTATTCTTGACCACCTTAAAGCAAAGTTTGTAGGGATCTGGCAGCCCTTACCTGTGTACCGCCAGTATTGTGTAGTAGTGCCAGCATCAGGCGAAGATCTGGGAGACAAAGTTTCAGATCACTGGTCTGCCATTGGGAGCTCACCGTGGGTGACCTTTGGCCAGCCACTCTCTCCTTCAATCTAACCTACTTCAGAGGGTTATTGTGGAGGTAAAGTAAAGAGAAAACCACACCTGCCCGCCTGAGCTGCCTTCAAGTTTAGACAGCGTGAAAATGCACTAGTGAGGCAGCGTAGGGATGCCAGCCTCCAGGTGGGACTTGGGGAACACCTGGAATTGCAGCATATCTCCCGGCAACAGAGATCAGGTCCCCTGGAGAGAACTGATGCTCTGGAGGGTGGACTCTGCGGCATTGTACCCCGCTCAAGTCCCTGTCCTCCCCAGGCTCCATCCCCCAAAGTCTCCAGAAGTTTCCCAAGCTGGATCTGGCAACACTACTCCCCCACCTCCCACCGTTGGCCAGGGAAGACCTGGCAGCCCCAGCTCAGAGGCCCCCTCACATACGAACCGGCACACCCCCTCCCAACTGCTGCCAAGCATTTATTTACCTGACCATATTTATATCCCACCTTTCTTTTTAGAAGGCCCATTGGGAGGGCTCACAGCAGGGCTTCGAAAAAGAAAAAGAGGTGCCGGAACTCTCAAGAGGGAAATGAAGTTTTCAGTCTGTATGCTGAAAACTCATGAACTTTTAAACATTTTGAAAAAAATTCTGTCAAAGAGGCTCTGGAACAGAGTTCCGGCACATTCCCCCAGAAAAAGAGCCCAGGCTAACAGAAAATACAGAGCAAGAGAAAACAACTCAGCCGTTAAAAATTTTAAAAATCAGTTAAAGCTAACGAACAGCACCAGCACTAAAAAGAAAAATCGAACGGCATTCCAAGTCACAAGCAGACAAATCAGGCTGTGTGGAACAGATGCCCTTTCTGACGGCAACAGGGGACTTGAAAAGAATGAGGCTGGGCTTGTCACATGGGGGGGAAGAGCTCCCTAACTTTGGGGCGGCACCTGAAAAGACCTTGTTGCAGGTTCCAGCCAGGCCCATCTCAGTGGGCTCCTGCAGTAAGACCACAATGCCAGAGCCCCAAACCCAGGAACTTTTATACAGAGCTAAGATTGCCAACCTCCAGGTGGGGTCTGGAGACCTCTTTGACGTATAAGTGATCTCTGGACTATGGAGACCAGTTGCTCTGGAGAAAACGGCAGCTTTGGGGTGTTGCATTGTACCCCACTGAGATCCCTCCCCTCCCCAGGCTGCACTCCTGAATCTCCAGGAATTTCCACTACCCGGAATTGGCAACCCTAAGCATAAGAACATATGAAGAGTCCTGCTGGATCAGGCCTGTGGTCCATCTAGTCCAGCCTTCTGTCCCACACAGTGGCCAACCAGTTCCTCTGGACAGCCAACAGCGGGGCATAGAGGCCGAGGCCTTCCCCTGGTGTTGCCTCCTGGCTCTGGGATTCACAGGCTTTAGGGCCTCTGAATGCGGAGGTTTCCCTCAGTCACCATGGCTAGAGACTTATCCTCCATGAATCTATCTAATCCCCTTGAAGGAGAAGGCCGTTTGTACCTGAGGTATTCAGGGCTTTTAAAGACCAAAACAGTTAACTAATGCAGCCCCTTTCTGTCTGAATTTTAATACTGGGGCTCTTAGATATATTCTGTAATCACACACAGTGTTTCTGGCTGTTATTGTTGAAATCCTTCCCAAGGGCTCTTTTTGTAGCAGGAACTCCTTTGCATATTAGGCGACACCCCCTAATGTAGCCAATCCTCCAAGAGCTTACAGGAGCCCCCATAAGAAGAGCTCTGTAAGCTCTTGGAGGATTGGCTACATTAGGGGTGTGTCGCCTAATATGCAAAGGAGTTCCTGGGCGGCAGCGGAGTAGCAACAGGCCCCCCTGGGGTCTTGGGTTGCTCTCTGATGGCCTTTATTACAAAGTCAGCTTCACAGACTTGTTTTGATATCCAGATTCTAGTTGCCAGAATATCCCCTTTTCTAGTGATTGTCAAGGTGCAGTGAGTGGAAAGTGGAACAAATAACAGCTAGCGTGGAAACACGGTAACTATTTAGGGCAAGGGTGTGTTTCATTTCAAGGCAGTCATGTTAAAACACCGTTTTCATGCTTTTCTAGCTATCTCGGACTGTGTATCAAATTTCAGGGTTTTTGCTGGTGTGGAAATAACCTAACAATTTTGATACCTCATGAGTGAGTGACCTATTCATGTGTCTCAGTGTACATTTAATCTGATATACTATTGCATTCCTTCATCTTAAACCATGAGAAGAGGAAAACCAACATAAGAAATGTACATATTAATAAAGTTTAACTGTATCTGAAAAAGAAAGCTCTTTGGTTTTTATCTTCACCGTTCTGTTCTAGAGCTTTCTTTAAATATGTGTTCAGTACGGGGGCGGGGGGGAGGACTAGGAAAGAGGAATAGAAAACAAAATAGCCAGCATTGTACCATCCCTGAATAGACCTTTGGTACAGCCACATATAGAGTACTGGGTACGATTCTGGCTGTCCCATATCAAATGGAAATTGTTGAGCTGGAAAACGGTTTATCATCAAGCCTGGTCTCCTGTCTCCGCCCCCCTGCCCCGAGTAGGATACGGAGTATGAAGCACCATCTGATTAGTTGCTTGCTGTTTTTATTGATTTGTTGTCAACTGCCCTGGGCCCCAACCAGGGGGAGGGCGGTACACAAAGGGTCATAAAATCAGGGCTCTTTTTGTAGCAGGAACTCCTTTGCCTATTAGGCGACACACCCCTGATGTAGCCAATCTGTCAGCTATGCTGCCATAGCTGGGGGGGGCGGGGAGCAGATGAGGCTCACTTCAGGTGGGGAGAGCAGATGAGGCTCTTCCTCATGCCTCTGGAATGTTGTCTTTCAATTCCCACTCACCGTCTTATCTTGTAGCTCAGACGAATGACCTTGGCGCTTCTTTCTGCAGGCTTTGCTGAGAACCTTGGCTTGTTAGTTTTAGGCACGATTTCTTGCTTTGCTTATTGGCTTACCTGCACCGGGGGTTCAGTTCAAATTCTGTATATCGGTGCCTTTCCCACCCGGAACCCCAGTTCTGATACTGACCATGTACTAGATAGACTTGCTTATACTGCTCAATAAACCTGATCCTATTCAAGGAACATTGTTGGGATTGTTTTTGGCAAGTCTCTGACACAATCCTCCAAGAGCTTACAGAGCTCTTCTTACAGGGGCTACTGTCAGCTCTTGGAGGATTGGCTACATTAGGGGTGTGTCGCCTAATATGCAAAGGAGTTTCTGCTTCAAAGGGAGCCCTGCATAAAACGATTTAGACGTTGGAGTGCCTTCCCTGTAAGAGACTAATGGCTTAGGGGACTTTCCAGGTGTATCTTTCCCCTTATATCTTCACAATAAAAAGAGTTAGATAATTAAAATTTGTGCAAATGAAAGCTGGACATCCAGAGGAACTATAGGTCATGTTGTTGATTTTTTAGTTCTCATGTACTTCAGCAGGAAAAGTGGAAGCTGTGAGTGACTCACAGGAAATGTGGCACCAATATGGGTGAAACCTTTGAAAATGTGCACCTTTCTGTCCAGACGGCCAGCTAAAGTGTGTGGACTGGATTCTTTCTGGGAAGGTCATTCCAAGCCAGATTAGAGAAAGAGCTTACCAAAGACGGGGAAAGCCTGGAAAGTGGATGTTTAAGAGGATCTGTATGCTCCCCACCTCCCAGGCCCCAAAATGCTGCAGTTTGGAAGCCAAGACCAAGAAAACCCTCTGTGTGGATGCTGTCAAAGTTCATACATTCATAAGCCACTCCTGTGAAGATCCAGCTTTAAATGCCATTTAAGAGAGGCAGCCATGTTGTATTGTTTGACTAGTGTGCTCTCTGCCCTGACAGACTGAACCTCAGCGGCTTCTGAAAGCAGTAATTCCCAAACGAGGCTTGAAGGAAAAGGAGGGGAGGGGCAGAAAAAACATTAACTTCATTAGTAGTTGTAGATTTTCCGGGCTGTATGGCCCTGGTCTTGGCACCGTAGTACCTGACATTTCGCCAGCAGCTGTGACTGGCATCCTCAGAGGTATAACACAGAAAGATGGAGTACTGTCTGTGTCAAAGCCTTCGACAACATAACATTAACTTCCATTAACTTTCTTGGGTGGAATAAGGTTGCTCAGTAAAGAGGCTTGGAATTATATATAGTGCTGGGTTCCCACAGTGTGTAACATTTCAGTTGACAAGGTAGGAGAGCAGAGAACAGATATGAGCTTAGCTTTGATCCATGAGGTCAACGTTGGCCTTTCCCCGACCTTAGGAATCTCCTACTAGAAATTCCAATAACTTAGCCTGCCACCCCTGAAAACCAGACTCTAAGGCAGCGCTCTCTCCTGTTTCAAGCGTTCACTGGAAGCAGCCTGCTTTATCCCAAAGGCCAGGCTCTGAGATAGCCAAAGTCTCCCGAGCAAGGACTTCTTCCTGCCTACTCCTCTGGACCCTAAGAGCCTATCTGGCAAGAACAAGGCTGTTAACGATAGGACATTTTCTAGAGCATTAATTCACAGAGTCTCCATTAGTTGGACGTGACTTGAGGGCATCTAACACATGTAACACATGCACGCACACACACACACACACTCCATTGGAGACACAAACCAGATCTGAAAACATTTACTATTAGCCAGCTGACATTCAGAACCAGGATCTGAAACAGGATAACTCCAGTCTAGGGTTGCCAGACCCCCTGGTGGAGGTGGAGGTCCCCCTGCTGACAGGCCCCACCTCCCTGCCACCAATCAGCTGGCCAGCGGAGGAGAAACATACCTCGAAAAAGAGGGAGCTCCATCTAATGTTCAGCAATGTGTCTACATCATTCCCTATGTGACCTGGAAGCGATGTCATCACATCCAGGATATTGGGCAAAAACTCTATGATAGAAGCCAAATTTTTGCCCAAATACCAGGGTGCTGCCAGTTTTTGCCCAAATGCCCGAGTGTTGCCCTGACGTTCCAGACATGATGATGTCACTTCCGGGTCATGTGGGCAGTGACGTAGACACGCTGCTGTATGTCAGATGGGCCTCCCGGCTGCTCCTGGTAAGCCTCCCCTCCCCTGCTGGACCCGGCAACCCTACTCCAGTCTCACTCTCTGAAGGTTCATGATGTGATTGAATTTGTCCATACTCTTGGCCCACCCATCTTGCCCCTACTGTCCATGGCCACATATCCTCCTCTAATCAAGAAAGAGAAAACGTGTGATGTCTCAAGATAATAAAACATATATCATCACATGCTAAAAGTCCTTGGCTCAATCCCTGGTGTTTTGTAATAAAAGGATCTTGGTTAGGAGAGTTGAGAAAGACCTCTGGAAGTTTGTAAAGCTGATTATGATTATGTAACAGCAGCCTACAAGGACCAATGGTCTAACAGTGCAGGGCACCTCTGTATATTCCTAATATACCTAGCTTTAGATGTCCGCAGACTACAGCCTTCTCCACCTTCTATGCTGTGTCTGCACCCACCTTTCTCTGCGAGTGGTTTTGGAGAAGGAAAATCCCAAAAATAATGCATTGAGGCTTAATTTTCCTTAGGGGCAAAATAATGCCCAAGTCAGCAGTAACTGCAGCTATGATTAGCCAAGTGATTAGCCAGGAGAAGGTTGATAGCTCTGCCCCTGAGGGATGGGATGGGACGGTGATGCCAGCATTTAGGTGGGACCTGGGGATCCCCCAGCATTATAGCTCATCTCCAGACTACACGGATCAGTAGAAAATGGCTACTTTGGAGGGCGGGCTCTATGACATTGTACCCCACTGAGGTCCCTGTCTTCCCTCAGGTTCCATGCCCAAATCTCCAGGTGTTTCACAACCTAGATCTGGCCACCCTAACCCCCATTCCCCACCGGTGGCCAGGGGGACCTGGGAAACCTAGAGGGGAAAGTGACTGTAAGCCTACCCAGCAGAGCATTGGGGGGGGGGTAGGCCCAGGAGAGCATTGAACCCCTGTCAACACTGCATGCAGCCCTCTTTACCAGTGGACTCCTGATTGCCACCCATCCCATCAGCTCCTGACAGGCAGCATCTCCCATGGCATTGGCCCCAGCTATGTATCCTTTGGGGAGGGAAGCAGCAGTTCTCCGGGTACGTATGGAGAGAGTTCTACCATGGGGACAAGTAAACAAAGTCTGCTGTCCAGGGATGGAGTCTGGAGACAGGCTCTCTCCCTCCACGGGAGCAGGAGGTGCTTCCGTGGTCAGGGCAGGCACCCGTCTACAGTGAGCATGAGGAGGATCGCGTCTATGCTTCCTTCAAACTCCTTCCAGATGAAGGAGTATTAAGTTAGCAGAGCACCCAAGGCACAGAGCATAGCAGCATCTATCTGGTTTCTGCTGATAAGACACTAAGTTACACACACCATGCCTCTTTTTATCTTTGCAAAGCAAATATTAATCCTTTTCTGTAAGGAGCTCCATCCTGGATAGGATGGAGGAGGAGGAGAGTTGGATTTCTGCCCCACCCTTCACTAGGAGTCCCAGAGCGGCTTACAATCTCCTTCTCTTCCTTTCTCCACAGCAGAAACCCTGTGAGGTAGCTGGGGTTGAGAGAGCTCTGAAAGAACTGTGGCTGGCACGAGGTCACCCAGCTGGCTTCATGTGGAGGAGTGGGGAATCAACCCTGGTTCTCCAGATTTAGAGTCCGCTGCTCTTAACCACTACACCACATTGGTTCTCAGAGTAAAGAATTTTAATTGAGTCTAACTAGCTAGGATGGATGGAGATGCAAGAGGCATGGCCTGCCCTCATGGTGCCAAGATAGAGAAGGTTTCAGCCAGAAGGAAGGAAGATTCCCTGAGAGCAGGGATACCCCACTGAGGTCCCTGTCTTCCCCAGGCTCCATCCCCAAATCTCCCAGTGTTTCCTGAACTAGATATGGCCACCCTACCCCCCATCCCCCACCAGTGGCCAAATCAAAGGGATGTTAGAGGGAGTGACTCAGCATACCTGGACATCAGGGGGGCACTATATCACTTTAAATGTGTATCTCCTTGAATGGGATGTCTCTCTTTGTCTTAACCTGGGAGCTGCCCTCTGACCCCTCCCCTCTCTCACTTTGTCCTCTAACCCGCTTCACATGGCCTTCCATGGAGGCACATATCTCTGCAGGTCTCTCCTATAGATACGGTGCCCTCATACTCCCACACGCATGATTCCGCTGGCCATTTGTGACAGCGGAAAGGCTCTTTAGATTCAGCTTCTCTCTCTCCTTTTGACTGCAACCCGAATGTGAACTGGATCTACCTGAATAAATGTAGGTTTACCTTTTTCTGCAATAAATTTCTTGGGAGATTTATTTACTGCACTCCATACCACGCTTCTCTGCCTGGACCAACTCTTCTCTATTAACCACATATCCCAATAAGGGACAGCAGGGGAGCAGCCGAAAGGACAGCCATTCAGAGTCCTGACCTATCCACCTCTCTGACTTTGTGTAGCCCCCTTCTGAGGTCTGAGGCTAAGAGACAGCCCAGAGCCCTTCACTTCCAGCGCCAACTTCATTGTCAGGGCAGATGTTCTGAGCACAGGGGAACATGAACCTTGCAACCGGCTGCCAACCGTACAGCATGATCAGGGATGTGGCAGCATGGTCAAAAAGTTGTGACTACATCGCCTGCCTCGCGTTCCTTCTTGGGCACTAGGTCCTTCTCTCCTTCTTTCCCCCTTGAATTATGCCATGCCACATCTTCTCCAATATCCAGCCCCAGTACCTGAAGGAACACCCTTAAGAAACGCGGGCCAAAAGCACAACATTGCATAGCTTCCTTTGAGCATCGGCACAACTGACAGTGCAATACGAGGAGTTTGGATATTCTTCACGGGAAGAGGGGAATGGGCCCTCGGGCAATGACAGATGATCAGAGCTGCTGTGGGACTGAGACTAAACTGCTCATTTGCCCAGCGCCTGCCTGACAAGAAAGCCGGCATTAACCCAGGGAAGATGTCGTTGTGCGACGGGGCTGCCTTGTCAGAACAGTTCATCAATTAAGGAAATATCGTGCAACCTTGCACATCGCCACAAATGACAGGCAGACAGGGAGAAAAGAAATAATGGCCAAGGAACGCGCGTCCCTTGTTTTGGCGCCTGTCTTTCCAATGCAAGGACACTTTGTCAGCTATTCTCGCAGGTGCCTACGGCAGTTTTCAAAACCCTCCGTGGAACAGGAGGAAAGAGGGGCCCTAAATAGGAAAGCCACAAATAAAATGCTTGTGATTCTTTGGTGCTGGTCAGAAAACCATATCGCTGTCATTTGGGCAGGGCTGGATTAAGGGCAACTGGTGCCCTGAGCAAAGCCCAATAATGGTGCCCCTTGGCACTAAAACTTGCCATGTACGTGAAAAAAACCCAGTAAAATAAAACATAATATAAAGAGCTTACACAAATCTCACAATACAAGAACTTGGGGACACTCAATGAAATTGCTGAGCAGTTGGGTTAGAACAGATAAAAGGAAGTACTTCTTCACCCAAAGAGTGAATAGAATTCACATGGAATTCACTGCCACAGGAGGTGGTGGCAGCTACAAGGATGGACGGCTTCAAGAGGGAATTGGATGAGCATATGGAGCAGAGGTCCATCGGTGGCTATTAGCTACAAGGTTCAGATAGGGTCTCTGGGACAAGTGATGCTCTGTATTCTTGGTGCTTGGGGGGGGGTCAACAGTGGGAGGGCTTCTAGTGTCCTGGCCCCATTGCTGGACCTCCTGATGGCACCTGGTATTTTTGGCCACTGTGTGACAGAGTGTTGGACTGGATGGGCCATTGGCCTGATCCAGCATTGGCTTCTCTTATGTTCTTATGTTCAAATCAGCTGATTCATTAAATGCTAGTCAGACCCAGCCACTTGTGTTTACACCCAATGGAAGCAAAACTCTCTTGCCACAAGACGGAAACAAATGTGCTCTCTGACTTTAGCCATTCAAAGAAAACTTAAAAAAAAAAAACAACAACAACACCAAAGCAGATTTAAACATGGCAGTGGCAGATAAGGACAATTACCAAAAAAAAAAAAAGACGAAGTTGGAGTGTGGCAGTGAAACCCGGGGGGGGGGAACTGTGGTGCCCCCTTCCCTTGGTGGAGGAGAAGAGGAGGAGGAGGAGGAGGAGGAGATTGGATTTATACCCCACCCCTTACTACCTGTAGAAGTCTCAGAGTAGTTTACAATCTCCTTCCCCTTCCCCTCGCCACGACAGACACCCTGTGAGGTACGTGGGCCTGAGAGAGCTCTTTTGAGAACTGCTCATGAGAGAACAGCACTGAAAGAATTTGTAACTGACCCAAGGTCACACCAGCAGCTGCACGTGGAGGAGTGGGGAATCAAACCCAGTTCTCCCAGATTAGTTCTCCCAAATAAATCTCCCACTTAACCACTGTATCAAATTGCCCTAAACACACACTAATTTTGCTTAATGGTTAATCCAGGACTGTCCTGGTGACAAGCACACCAAACAGTCACAGATTTGAGAGTAATAGTGTCAGATTGCTGATAAGCTACACAAGTTGTTGCACAACGAAGCCAGTTTTGGATGTGATCTGCAATGGTGACTGAGATCTACATTATTCTCCTTTGATACTTGTGATTTTGAATGAACAGCATGATGTCCGGCTAGGCAGTTGCCAATAATGTGTGTGCTATGTGAAGTAACAACTCTGATATGCCCTGCGGGAACTGCAGAGCAGCTCCCGCTGATGCCAGCCTAAACACACAATATGAGGTTTGCAGAGCAGCATAAATAGCTATGGAGAGAACGGGTCTTATAAATCCAAACAGGTGAAATACTTCACTCACTAACTTGGTTCCCTGGAGCGCACAGAGGCTTGCTCGTGAGAAAGAAAGCATCGGATCAGGCCGTAAACCTTAGCACTGATTAGCACGAGATTGCTCCAACTTAGAAATCCTCTCCCTGGAGGGAAGCGGGTGGAATACATTCTAAAGTCAGTAATTATACATTGTGACAGACGACTGGTAAACAGACTTGTCATTCATCTGGAGTTATTATGGTGTTTGTCATCTCTCGGATGCCGGCTCCCTTTGGGATTACAAGATATCTCATTACAGGAGCAAGTGGAATCTGGATTCCGGTTTCAAAGGTTGTTGCGCCTGGCAATCAACAAGGAAAAACACTCTTTACTGAGGGACACGGATCCTCACTGAGGAGGGGGTCTTCTGCTGAACATGATCCCACTACCCCTTTAAGAAAGTGCTTCTGAAATACCCCCCCCCCAAAAAAAAAAAAAATTCCTCAAACTAAGTGAGTGATTGGAATGGAAGCTCGGTTGTACATAGCTGTGCACACCAGCGTGGTGGACTTCACAGGAAATATGGACAGTATTCATTTCCCTCCCAATTAGCGTTTCCTGTTGGCACAGACCATAGATGATGGCAATTATGTTCTCAGCAACGAGCTCCTGTACACTCCCATTTATGAACGTTTCCTAAAGGCAGCGTCATGGCCAAACTCACTTTCAATTAGACTTCAAGACGACGGTATGTTTTATTTAACAGTAATTGTTTCTAACTAAATAGAATTTTCATTGTTCGATATAAGTAATAAGTCTGTTCATTAGACCAATGAAGCTTGATGGGTTTCTGAAAGTAGCTTGTGGAAACTCTTGCATTATTCATCGTTTCAAGGGAAACTATATGCAGTTTACCAAAGGAAATTTGTTCCATAATGGACAAGGAGGGTGACAATAATAGAAAAATGTTGGTTGGACGTAGTAGGATCAATCTCATCTATGTAGTGTTGCCATTTTCCTGTTGGTGGCTGGGGACTGGATAAACATATGGAGCAGAGGTCCATCAGTGGCTATTAGCCACAAGGTATAGATGGGACACTGTGTCTTGGGCAGTGATGTCCTGTATTCTTCGTGCTTGGGGAGCCACAGTGGGAAGGCTTCTAAAGTTCTGGCCCTGCCAGTGGACCTCTTGAGGGCACCTGGGTTTGGGCCCCTGTGTGATACACAGTGTTGGATAGCATGGGCCATTGGTCTGATCCAACATGGCTTCTCTTATGTTCTTATGCTCTTTTGATCTCCTGGGATTACAGGTGGTCTCCAGGGAACAGAGGTCAGTTCCACTGGAGAAAATGGCCCCTTTGGAAGGTGGACTGTATGTCATTATTGATGTCGCTCTCCTGCCCAAACCCCACCCTTTCCAGGCTCCACCCCCAAAATCTCTAGGTATTTCCCAACCCTACATCTATGCCTGAACTTTGTAACATCCCCATAGCTTCTGGCAGAGCTCTTGAGGAGACAGAATAGCTGAAAAAATACCAAGCCCAACCAACCAAGTCAGAGAGCACACAACTCAAACTAAAGATTTCCCTACCTTACAAGGCTGTAGTAAGGACTAGTAAATACATGCGCTATTGAAGTCTGAATCAGTCTGATCACTGAATGTTGAGTATTCGTTATTACTCACCTCCCTTCATTGGGAAATGATGGACAGCAACAGAGGAGTAACATGCAGCTTGCAAACTGTAAAAAAGAGTGGCTACAGAATGTTATGTGAGGGATGCCAGCCTCCAGGGGGGACTTCGGGATCCCCCAGAGTTATAGCTTATCTCCAGACTACACAGATCAGTTGCAGTTCCATGTCCTACTTGGGACAATGAGGTTGGCTCGCCTAGTACACCCCCCCCTTGAAACGAACTCACACAACCAGTTTATTTGGAAAATTAGGTGGATAAATTTGGCCACAACTTTTATTGGTTACAGCTGTAGAGCATAGGCACAGCATGGGTCCATTGGATCCGACCTATCGGCTGGCCCACGTGCCAGCCGAGTTAACCGTTACCCAGCCAGCCGGCATGGGTAGAGAAGGCGGGAGGGCAGGTTCTCGGAGTTCACGCGGACGCTTGCCCCTTTGTGAGCTCCCCTGCCCTCTGGCTGTGAGGGCAAGCACTGTTATTCCCTGAGCTAGCCAGCTCCGTTCAGCCCTCACGCCAAGACCCTTAAAGGGGTCCCCAACTCTGGAATTGGCACGCAGGCCGAATTCCTCCAACAGATCCGGCCCCATGCTGTTACCGCTGAAAGTTGTGACAGATTGTGCAACGAAAAAACGGTAAGTAAACACTAACAATACCATAACCTACAAAGACCCAATAAACACTCCCTTAGCGTTCCCTCAAATTCCAAATACCAAACCCCAGCACCATAATACTTGGGGAGGGATGGGTGGGCAAACCGGGCTCGCCTCGTGGTCGAGTGGGGAGGGGGAGCGGCTTCCCTTCGGCTTTTAATGCCTCCCCTCCCCGACCACCCCGCTGCCCTCCATTGGCTGGGGAAGGGGGGAGGTGCGTCTTTTCCCGCCACGTGCCAGGCCCCCCCCCTTTCCGGCCGGCCGACCTCTCTGTCCCTGCCCGTCCCCGCAAATGGCGGGCCCGGCCTACCCGGGCCCTTTCTGCTTTCCCTGGAGAAAATGGATGCTTTGGAGGGTGGACTGTATAGCCACTGTCCCCCAGTGAGGTCCCTGCCCTCCCCAGGCTCCATCTCTAAATCTCCAGGAGTTTCCCAGCCTGGATCTGGCAGGCCTCCACGCCCAGCCCCCGTGCCCAGCCCCCGCTGGTGGCTAAGAGAGATCTGGCAGCCCTCGCTTATGACCCCTGTATAAATCCAAGGAAGCTGGAGACACAAGGAGCTCAGCCCCCGTCCCTTGTGGCTTTTGCTGGTCCCAAGATCCTCAGTCTAACCTTTGTTGGACCAAGGGGATCCCTTTTCTTTCTTTTCTTTTTAATTCCCCCAATTAAATTTTCATTATGCACAAAAAAAAAAATAGTTTCAAACATTGCAGAACAAGAGCAAACAGAGGGGAAAGGAGGCCTTAGCACATACAGAATTTCCCAATATTTGACAAAACACTTTTAGTTGAGAGAGAAGTATTCAGATATGTCTATACAAATAACAAAAGAAAAATAAACACTATTCAGCCAAGCTCTGTGAGCGCTTGCAAATTCAGCAACTCTTTTTTTGTAATTGGTTTGATGGGAGAATATCGTTAGGGGCCAAGAGTTCCATTACCGGGAGCCGAGGGGATCCCTTTTCCACCGGCAGAAGAGCTGGCTGGGTGCCACCCCACAAGAGCTGCTCGACATGCACACCTTTTTCCGTTTCTGTGTTCGCTTTATTTACTTTCTTAAAATGGGCTATTTAAGTTATTCATTTGGAGAGTACAATGCTGTGCAGAGCTACTGAAGTTTAAGTCCATTGTTATCACTACCTTTGGCGGGCTTAGGCTGGAGAAACTCTTCATAGGATTGTTCTGATAGTTGATCAGTTCAGGTTTGGGCTGCACAGGAAATGTTTCCAGCTATACCCCCCCCCCACACACACACACACAAACAACTGAGAATTGACTCTAAGGGACTGCATCCTTCCCTGCTACATTTCAGGCCGATACGAGATGTTCCCCACATTACAGGCAATTCAAATTCTTATTTACAAAGTAGGCATAGGAAGACATTGGGCAACTCAAACTAGCAGGCACAAACAAAATGCAAAAAATCAATAAAAGGCCATTAAGGGCCACTTTTGGAATCATCCGTATGCCAAGTGCACAATTCCCCGGACACCTGCCCCCAATCCCCAGCATGGAGAAAGTCAAGACTGGGGTCTGGAAACCCAGGTTCAGGTCCCCGCTCTGCCACAGCAGCTCCCTGGAAGATCTTGGGGGCCAGTCACACACACTCTCTGCCTGACCTACCTCATAGGGTTGTTGGGAGGATAAAATGGAAGAGAGAAAAACAACATCAGCCAATGGAGAGGGGACTTTGTGCCATTGTACACCCCACTGAGGTCCCT
Organism: Gekko gecko; assembly: GCA_029375565.1. Taxonomy (NCBI): domain Eukaryota; kingdom Metazoa; phylum Chordata; class Lepidosauria; order Squamata; family Gekkonidae; genus Gekko; species Gekko gecko. Next base: position 11,405,707 of record JAPDNY010000009.1, read on the forward strand.
GTCCTCCCCAGGCTCCACACGCAATTCTCCAGGAGTCTCCCATCCTGGAGCTGACAAAGAGAGCCAGTTTGGTGTAGTGGTTAAGTGCGCGGACTCTTATCTGGGAGAACCGGGTTTGATTCCCCACTCCTCCACTTGGACCTGCTGATGTGACCTTGGGTCAGTCACAAGCTCTGGCACAGCTGTTCATGAAAGAGCAGTTTCTGTTAAGAGTTCTCTCACCCCACCTACCTCACAGGGTGTCTGTTGTGGGGAGGGGAAGGGAAAGGAGTTTGTAAGCCGCTCTGAGACACCTTTGGGCAGTGAAGGGTAGGCTATAAATCCAAACTCTTCTTCTTCTTCTTACCCCCCCCATCCCCTGTTGATGGCCAGGGAGGGGACCCAGCAACTCTTCCTGTCTCCGAGCCAAGCATGCCGTCGATGGACCAAGGGTCTGATTCAGTATATGGCAGCTTCATATTATCAAGTCTCGGACGTAGTCACTCTCACCACACTCTTGTATCAGCAAGATTTGTTTATTGAGAAGTGAAAAAGTTCCAAGCAGGGACAGATGCTGTGTCGGAACTGACACCCAGGTGCCAGGACTGAACCTATACGGTATGCAAGACATCCCCTCTTAAGGTACGCCACCCAATCAATATCCTCATTCAGCCTGCCAAAGATCCAAACATTCCCAAAAGGGCCCCTCCCCCCACACACCTGCCACTAACCACCGCACTATCTAGAAATTCCCTGCCCCCAAGGTCAGGGTTGGCGCCGAGATCATATGTTTTCCAGGCCTCATAGGCTACTGTACTGCGCAAGCCAACACCCAGTCTCACACCCTCACATTCACATACACACACACCCTTTCTAGCCAGAAAGAGAGACAGCATGTAGATGAAAACAGAATTCTTCTGAGAAAGCAATTAACCCCTGACGCCCCAGAATCTAGGGGTAGAAAAACCACATCAAATGACAAGCGAGGCTCGTTCATGTGTTCATGTGTGAGCACCAACTGACGTATGCATTTGATCATGCAGGCAAAAGAAAATACAGAGAGTTAAGCCTAAAGAGGTCAGCTCAGAAGTAAGCCCAACTTTATTCAGTGGGGCTTACTACCCAGAAAATCTTTTATGATTGCAGCCACAAAGCGCACCTGATTTTAAAAGACACATGATCTGCCCACAACTGCACCAGAACTGTTGGTTTTAGATAGGACTATCAACATGTGTCGTACAATTTTCATACACAACACATGTGGCATTTATTCATATCATCTACATTATTTAAATCCTCTATGTAGGATTTATTGTGTTGATTTACCAACACAGTAAACTCCATTGCAGAAGTACACATTTTATAGGGGCAAACTGGTTTAAAGATACATACAGAAAAACAATTAAAGACATATTGCTGGTGTAACAATTGCTAGTGTAACATAGTGTAACAATTAAAGACATATTGCTAGGATTGGCATACGATGGAAATTCTCACATTGAAATGGCAGAGACAAGAATGTGGACAACGTCCCCATCCGTTGCAAGCCCTCTCCATTTACGATCGTAAAGGATCTTTCTTACCCCCCCCCCATTTCTCCTCGTTCCCTACAAGGTTATATGGTGCACAGTTTAGAACTGCATTCAAGACAGGTTCCTGCTGTCACTTCCATTGTGGCTAAATGTGGTTGTTTCCTCTTTTATAGCAGATAATTACAGAGCATCTCAGAGCTTCTGAAACGCCATTAACTGAATTCCTCGGTTATCAGTGGCTGGCAATGTGCGCCACTGAAATGAAGACTCGCCCTGGATAAAATGTGTCTGCAGTTTTCAAATGTACCCAGCATTGTACAAATAAATTAGCTCCCCCACTGCTTCCCCTTCCCCCACCATGTGGCAGTCTGAAGTCTGGCAATCTGCCACAGAAACCCTCTCTTTCCATCTTGCTCTCCCTTAATTAACACAGCCTTGAAGAAACCATACATTTTAGGGATGTTTTATTGTAGGAGGGTTTTCTTTTTAAAGAGTAATTTGCTTCGACCAAAAGGGGACTCCAAAAATAAATTAGACACAGTCATAGAAAGTAAGGTTTTAGTATACTAGGAACTCCCAGGTGCCCAGGGTAAAACTAGGCTTTACTCTCTACTGTAGGGTTGCCAGGTCCTGAGCTCTTGCCAGCAGGGGGTGGGACAGAGCTTTCCAGGGGGGAGGTATGGAAACATTCTTGATGTGATGATGGTGACATCATCACGCCAGAGACATTGCATGGCAATGCTGTGTTATTTTGGGTAAAACTCTATGGTTACCACTTCCGTGTGATGTCATCATGCTGGGGATGTCGCACTGCACCATGGCAGTTGGGGGCGGGGCAGGAACCAACAAATCCAGGGGATCCCCTACTCCCGCCTGGAGGCTGGCAACCCGACTCTGCTACCTGGTAACAGATTGGTCAACCAGCATCCAGAAGGAATTTGCACTGCTCATTACCCAAAGACCAGAAACCTGTGAATAAATAAGGAAGCATTTATTTTAAAAATAACTTGTAAATTTTGATCAGATGTTCCAATCTGAATGAAGAATATTATACAAAATATCTCTGGAGTCAGTTCAATATTGAAAACACCTCCAAGTCCCAACAAAATTCCTATCTGAGTCAGTCCTTCTCAGTGAAGCAATAAGGTCCGACATTGATGGAGATGAGGCGATCCTGTTAACGAGGCCCCGGTAATATCCTGTTTCCACAGTTCTTCCTCAGGAACAGGGACCGCAAGCACAACCCTGAAAATTTGGGAGCGGTTTTATCAGTCCTTACAAAACCATGCTCTAGTCATAAGAACATAAGAGAAGCCAATGTTGGATCAGGCCAACGGCCCATCCAGTCCGACACTCTGGCACACAGTGGCCAAAAATACCAGGTGCCATCAGGAGGTCCAGCAGTGGGGCCAAGTCACTAGAAGCCCTCCCACTGTTGCCCCCCCCCCAACACCAAGAATAGAGTGCATCACTTGCCCCAGGCTGAGAGTTCCTATCTATACCTTGTGGCTAATAATCTTACAAACCTTGATCATGTCACCCCTCAGCCATCGTTTCTCTAAGCTAAAGAGCCCCAAGCGCTTTAACCTTTCTTCATAGGGAAACTGTCCCAACCCTTTTCTCATTCTAGTTGCCCTTTTCTGCACTTTTTCCAAAAGCTATAATATCCTTTTTAAGGTGTGGTGACCAGAACTGTACATAGTATTCCAAATGAGGTCATACCATTGCGGGAGCCAATGTCAGCAGTATGTGTCTTGTCTCAAAATACACTGTGGCTGATTTCCCACTACAGCTGCCTCGGGGTTGCACCGCCGTTTGCCCCGATACTATTTGTCAATTTCACACCCGAAGCCGCAGGGCTGCATTTTGACCCACAGCTTTGCCCAATTTCCCCGCAGTTTCGTGATCCTGTTTTTTGAGGATTACGAAACTGCGGGGAAATCGGGTGAAGCCGTGGGTCAAAATGCAGCCCCGTGGCTTCAGGTGTGAAATTGACGAATAGTATCAGGGCAAACGGTGGCGCAACCCCGAGGCAGCTGTAGTGGGAAATCAGCCTGTGAGTGTCTTGCCCTGAGGATTTTTGTACCTGGAGGAAAACAGAATTGAGCAGAGCTAAGGGTCCCCCACTGCCATACCCCATGTTTCCACCACTGATCAACTGGCTGTGGAGGGGGAACTTACCCCCTCCAAAAGGGAGGGAACAGCCAATGTTCTAGAGATGTGCCTATCTCACTTCAATGTGACCTGGAAGAGATGTAGGCATGCCGGGGGCTTTGGGGGCAACATTCTGGTTTGGGGGCAAAAACTCCAAGGTAGAAGATAATTCTACCATAGTTTGCCCAAAACCCAGAGTGCCGCCCCAGCGTCCCCAATGTGCCTACGTCCCTCCCTGGTCATGTTGGAAGTCATGTGGGCATATTGCTGAAACACCAGATGAAACATCCTGATCTCAATAACCCCACCCACCCCCATCCCTCAACGGTTGCCAGGAGGGACCTGGCAACCCTAAGCAGAGCTCGTGTGTGCTGTGATCACAACCACAAATAGCTGACAACTGCCTATCAATGGCAGCCAAAAATATCACTGCCGTTGTCACCCACATGGCACCCCAAATCCTCAGGCTAAGATATCCAAGAGTACCAGACACACTGCCCAGTGGTAAAGCCAATCAGGCTCAGACAGCACCTTCTGGCTGATGGTTCAGACACTTCGGTATTAGAACAAGATTAGGAATGCCAGCCTTCAGGTGGGACCTGGAGAGCCCTCAGAATTCCATCACTGGAGCTCACTGGAGAAAATGGCTGCTTCGGAGGGTGGACTCTACGGTGTTTTACTTCACTGAGGTCCCTGTCCTCCCCAGGCTCCACCCCCAAATTCCCAGGTGTCTACTGACCTGGATCTGGCAACCTGGGCTAGATTGGAGTCCAGTAACACCTTGGAGACCAACAAGAGGTTTTTAGGGAGTGGGGGGTATGAGCTTTTGAAAGCTGCACACCTTTCTGAGTCCAAACTGCTTATACATCACTATGGGAAGCAGACTATCCCAAGAAATACTGGCCCAAGGAAAAGTCATCACCTCAGCTGACCTACAGCTCTGTTGGCTCTAATCTCTTCCCATCACTGGTTGATCCCCTGCTATCCACCGAAGGAGAAGCGGCAGGCAGTGGGAAAAGCACTCTCTGGGTAGCAGACTCCAGCTGCTTTAAATTACTGGGCTGATACCGAGTGCTGGCTCTGCTATTTCCCAGCAAGACAATAAACGAGAATGCATTGCCCTGTGTGGGACATTAAAGTGGCTTCAATTGCCGCTCCTCTCGCATGACCATATCATGATTAAAAAGCATTTTCTCGTTAAGGCGGCTCACGGCAGTGACTCTCCTCCCTTGCCTTTTGTTTGCTCATTAGAGGACAAGCATGTTTTCCTCTCTTCCTATTTGCAACTGCTTAGGAACGCTTTTTGGCACTGAAGTTCCTCTGAGAAAAGCTCCAGCGTTGGTTTCCTATTGAGCAAACAGTTATCGTTACGGACTGCAGGTTTCTGCCAAGCAAACTGGAGGGATACTGAGAGCCAGCGATGTGCAGTGGGGGTAGAGGGCCCGAGTAGGATCTGGCACAACTGGGTTTGCAGGCCCATTCTCTGCCACGGAAGCGTCCCAGGTGCCCTTGGGCCCGTCACAGCCTCTCAGACTCACACGCCTCACTGCGTGGTTGTCATGAGGGTGAAGGGGAGGAGGGGAGAATGATGTGATATGCTGCTGAGGGTTTGCGAAAAGGAGGGGAAAGTGGGGTACAGATAAAAAAGATATACACACCCATATATGTAATAGTTGATACAAAATGGCAGAAGTGCTCACTTTTCACTATCTGAGTGGAACATATTGATTGATGGGATGCAGTGGAAGCTAGGCAGTGTAAATCTGTCGCAACGAAAAGCCGTTTTGTCCCAGTCTCTAGGAATATGGCAGGAAGTCATACTTGTCCACTGGACCAGAGGGTAGCAGAGGAAACTTTGTTTCAGTGACTTGGGAAATCACTATATTATTCTTAAAGAAAGTGTTGTGATTGTGTGGCGGACTAGCTGGATTTTGAGGGCCCTGAGCTCATATAGTTGCAGATCCCATAACTGGGGCAGCCCAAGAAAACTAGGTCTCCCACATCTTAATAAATACAGGGAAGAGGCATTTTCATCTCCCTCTTTCCTGTGTCCTCCATTCACTTATACAGGGAACAGTGATCTGGGACTGTATAGAATTTCAAATTATATGGATGTTCACAAGGATTGGTAGAATCCAAGGGAAATGCAGAAGCGTTTGCAGAAACAAAAAGAACATTTTCCCACATCACTCCTAAAAATGTATTTTTTTTAAAAAATGAGTGTGCACCTGTACAGGGTGGATCTAAAGTGACACACCCAAGGGTGCTGAGTAGGGCTGGCATCTGCCTCCCCCCCTCCTGCCACCCTCAGCCCCCATGCCCACTAATTGTAGCAGTGGAAGAAAAAACAGGGTGGGAAACAACATTGATGGGGATGCGTGTTTTGCAATAAGCTTCGTCAGGGGATCTAATCAAACAAAGTTAAAATAGATACAATAACATTAATAGATGTTAATACCAATATTATATAATTTAGAATAAGCAGCAACAGTGGTGATGCTTTAGGAATTTCCCACAACTTTTACAGTAAAGGCCATCGAGACTGGGGAATTTCCTAGAGCATCACATGGAAGTGACATTACAGCCAGCAAGCTACACTCTAGGAATTTGGCCCAAGCTCTACAGAAAACACTACAGATATTGGGGGAGTTCCTAGAGTGATGGCCAGAAGTGACATTACAGTCAGCGAATCCCCTCCACCCAGTTGTACCATCCCTCCCAGGTGATGCTTGAGGAATGTCCCCAATCTCTATGGTAAAGACCATAGAAATTGGGAAAAATACTAGGGGGGCATGGATGAGGTAATGCCACTCCCCCCCTCCAAATTCTACTTTTCCCAAAAATCCCACCCAAAAATCTCCCGACATTTGCCAGAGCAGGTTTTGTCAATCCTATTTCTGAGTACTAAAAAGACACACCCAAAGACGCCAAATGAGAAAGAATATTAGTGAAGCTGGTGCTTTAGATAGGAAAGTCTTAGGAGCATTTCCTAGGATCTCCAGGCAAACATTCTTAGGGGGGGGGAGAGAGAGAGAGAGAGAGAGAGAGAGAGAGAGAGAGAGAGAGAGAGAGAGAGAGAGAGAGAGAGAGAGACTAAAGTGCTACATTTTGATGATGTGAATACCACATCCCATGAAGATTCAGCTCCAAACTGCCAAATGCAAGATTATATCTGGAGCTGGATCTTCATGGGATTTAGTATTCACATCATCAAAATGTAGCACTTTTGTGCAAGTTTAGCATAGCTACGGCTCGCCCCCCCCGTTCTTTGAAAAGGACAATACCTGAAATACTTTCACTCAGGCTCCTCTCACACTAAAACTGGGCCAGTGTTGCCGCAACTCCCTAACAGATTTAAAACGTATGACCAGGCGGCCACATCTGCATCCCTGGTACTCGTTGCACTCCAGCAATCAACCCTCTTCCAATGCAGTTTTCTTGACCCTGGAAAAATCAGGTACTTTATGGTTGTTTCCAGCTTCACCCCACATTTCTGCCTGTCAGGAGAGCCTCCTAGTGATTTGAAGCTGTTTAGGACATTTTCCTTGTGCTTTTGCCATTTTTTAGAAAAAGTTGGCTATGTGCACATGACTTGATCGCTGCTTGTGTGTTTCAGCTTTCTCCAACCTACAGCTTTGTGGCACACGGAGTAGGGAAGGGGTTAATTGACAAGATGAGTTTGTTTCAGAGGAGGAGGGAGGAGGGGGGAGTCTGGAAACAAAGCCAGTGACTGCAGCTTCTCTCCAAGGGTGATTTCCCACTAAAGCTGCCTTGGGGTTGCGCCGCCGTTTGCCCCGATACTATTAGTCAATTTCACACCCGAAGCCGTGGGGCTGCATTTTGACCCGCGGCTTCGCCTGATTTCCCCGCAGTTTCCTGATCCTGTTTTTTGAGGATTACGAAACTGCGGAGGAAATCGGGCGAAGCCGCGGGTCAAAATGCAGCCCCGTGGCTTCGGGTGTGAAATTGACTAATAGTATCGGGGCAAACGGCGGCGCAACCCCGAGGCAGCTTTAGTGGGAAATCACCTCAGGTTTTTAAATCAAAAACACTAGCAGCACACAGGATGAAGCTTCTCTATCCCCCCTCCCTGCTTTTAAATGTTTGAAACGTGGAATTTCTCAGAAGCACAGTTTCAAAAACACTACCCTCACACTGGACTTCATTTCCCAGCAGCCTCCTCCAGCAATCCCATTGACCACCAGCTGCCACCATTCTGCCAGGGGTTTGAAGCACTAATTCCCATCAGCGCTTATGTGCATGCCTGGAAGACTGATTTTAAAAAAGCTGCCTGACTGCCCCACTTCCAGGCTGCTGCATCTGATTGATCAAGGACAGGGTGAATGCATGGTGAGGAGGGTTAAGGGGGTTCAGTTTGATCAGAACTCTCCATTACAAAAAAAACACACACCTGGATTATTTAGAACCAGAGACACACTGGATCTTTCTGCCCATCTGACCAAAGCCTCAATGAACCAATAATGTAACAACTGGAAGAGAGAGATCCCCAACCACCTGATTTAGTGAAGGGAAAACAAACCTCACTTGTCTTGATTTTTTTAAAAAAAATTGCAGATGAGAGAAATATCGATTTTAATAGAAAGTTCTAGAGCTGTATGGCAAAATCCTTCATAAAAGATAACTGAAACTATGCCACATAAAGTTCCCTCCTGTATTACTTATTATTGATAAGTATAAAATTAATCAGATTCTAGATACTTTGCAAGGGCCGGCAATCTTGCTATGGTATAAAAGAAACTAATTAAGAACTAGGAAATCAAGCTTCCATAAAGAGATCAGTTCTGAGTTGGTAATGCAGTGGAGAGGGGTCTCGAAGGTATTTATAATTAGAAATCATCAGGAAAAGACAGCTTTAAATAAATGCATGGCATTTCCTGATAGCAAACAGATTTCTCTCTCTTTCTTACTTAATGTTAATAAAAGCCTATGTATGGTTCACTCAACACGGAGACCCTAGAGTGGGGGTGGCCAAACTGTGGCTCAGGAGCTGCATGAGGCTCTTTCACACATATTGTGTGGCTCCCGGCAGGGCGGCTGGGAAAGCAGCCAATCGGTCTTCCCTTCCCCAGCCAATGTGCCCTTCCCTGCACAGGCTTGAGGTAAGGGGGAGGCAGAGAAAGGAAGCAATTTTAAATATGTTCTCAAAGTCCCCCGTCCCCCCCGCTAGCTTGGAGAAGGCATTTGTCTCTTTAAATCCCTTCTCCAAGCCAAGCTGGCAGGCCTGGAGTGGGAGTTGGAGAATGCATTTAAAGTTAAAATTGCTTTCTTTCCACCTCTCCCTTCCTTCCTGCCTCCCCATTTATTTGCTTTCTTTTCACCTTTCGCTCTTTTCCCCCTTCCTCCCTCCCTCCCTCCCCCATCTTCCTTCCTTCCTTCCTTCCTTCCTTCCTTCCTTCCTTCCTTCCTTCCTTCCTTCCTTCCTTCCTTCCTTCCCTCCCTCCCTCCCTCCCTCCCTCCCTTCCTTTCTCTCTCTCTCTCTCTCGCTTTCTTTCTCTCTCTCTTTCCCCCTCCCTCCCTCATCTATTTGCTTTCTTTGTTTCTCTCTTTCTTTCCACCTCTCTCTCTGACAAATAAATATCATTAGCAAACAGATATCATTTGACAAATAAATATCATTATCACTATCTGTTTATACCCCTTTTGTTTTTATTTTGGCAGTCTCATTTAATGTTAAGAAAAAACAAATTTGTATATTTCTCAATAAAAATGTGTGTGCAATATTTGTTCATGTCTTGTGGCTCTCAAACGTCTGACATGTATTCCATGTGACTCTTATGTTAAGCAAGTTTGGCCACCCCTGCCCTAGAGTCTCAGGGCACATGAGAAGAGCACCCAGAATGATGGAAGGACAAAATGCAATTTTTCTGCAGCTAACTGAAGTCTTTTCAATTAATTCCTAAACTCTAAACCATCAGGACATTTAAAGAAAAGGAACCTCAGGAATCATCACCAACAAGACACTGATGAAGATGCTTGGTTATTATTCAGAAGCACTTAGAATAACCAAGCCAGACAGGATGGTTTCATCATAGCAACTGCTGCAGTAACGTGAATGCAGCATTATTTTGGTCAACAGAGTCTTGAGTCTCAACTCCTCACTCTATCATGGATCTGCCTTATACTGAATCAGACCCTTGTTCCATCAAGGTCAGTATTGTCTACTCAGTCTGGCAGAGGCTGTCCAAGGTCTCAGGCAGAGATCTTTCCCATCACCTGCTGCCAGATCCTTTAACTGGAGATGCCAGAGTTTGAACCTGGAACCTTCTGCATACCAAGCAGATGCTCTACCACTGGGCCACGGTCCCTCCACGTGAAGCTTGCCAGGTGATCTCAGGTCTACACACATTTTGGAGCACACAGGTCAGATCTGTGGTGATAACAGTCACATGCGACTGGCAGGTTCTCCTCAATTTCCATGGGTGTTGTAACCAGTTCAAATGGCCACTGTGGACCATGTGGGGAAGGGGCTGCAGACTAGGGTTGCCATTTACCCGGTACGGGTGGGGGATCCCCCAATTTTTTGGGTTCCTGCCTGCCACCGGTGGGAAGGAATCCCTCCAAACAGCGGCATTGCATGCGATGTGCCTGCGTCACCTGGAAGTGATGTCAGCACATCAGTGATGTCAGGGGTGATGCTTTAGATTTTGGGCAAAACTCTATAGTTTGGTGCCAATTTTACCATAGAGTTTTGCCCAAATTCCAGAGCATTACTCCTGATGTCACCGATGCGCCGATGTCACTTCTGAGTGACTCAGGCACGTCACGTGCGATATCACTGTTTCGGGGGGTGGGGGGCAACGCCATTTCCCATTCCCAGAACGACCCTTCATCCTCCCACCGGAGGGATGAAGGCAGTTGGGGCTCGCCTTGCTGGCCAGTGAGGGATGGGAGAGAGACAGCAGAGCAGCAGCGTGGGATCATACAACCCACGGGGCTTGACTTGCCAGCCGAAGAGAGGCGAGAGAGAGCAGCAGCAGCAGCGTGGGATGGGATGGGATGGGATGGGATGGGATGGGATGGGATGGGATGGGATGGGATGGGATGGGATGGGACGGGAGGCAGGGCTCGCCTTGCTGGCTGTCAAAAAGCAAGAATGTTTCATTTAAAATATTAGAATATCACCTCTTTGCCAAAGTGTCAAAGGCAGTTAGCGTCAATAATGGTACAGAAATCCAACTGCAATATCACCAATATAAAGTCCACTAGACATCCTAAAAATTCAGCAAGTCATCGAACAGATTTCAGGTAAGCAGCAACACAAAATTAACCAATATAGAGAACAACCAACTATCAGCCAAAGCATGGCAAAAAGGAAGCAAATTACATGCCAATGGGGATGCCAGCCTCCAGGTGGGACCTGGGGATCCCCTGGAATTATAGGTCATCTCCAGACTACAGGGATCAGTTCCCCTGGAAAAAACGGATGCCTTGGAGGGTGGACTCTGTGGCCTTGTACCCCGCTGAGGTCCCTGCCCTCCCCAGACTCCACCCCCCAAATCTCCAGCAGTTTCCTCACCAGAGGCGAGGGTGGATGCACCAAACCTCCATGCTATTGGGCTAATTGGTTAATATGGCCACATTTTGCCCAGGCATAGAAGTGTGATACTGAGTGCAGTAAATATATCTCCCAAGAAGTATATTGCTAAAAAAGAAAACTTACATTTATTCAAGTTGATCCAATTCACATTCAGGCCGCAGTCGAAAGGAGAGAGAGAATCCTAATCTCTCCTTGAGGGCATTATTTTTCCAGTCCACCTATAGGGATCTAATATAAATGACTTTTCTGTTCCCAGAGGAACAAATTTAGAGTCCAGTGGCATCTTTAAGATCAACAAAGGTTTATTCAAGATATGAGCTTTTTTGTGTAGGCACACTTTGTCAAATACACTGGAATGGAAGGTAGAGTTCAAACTTGTAGACAGGGGCTGAACAGCAAATTAACATGTAACACGAGGAAGATGTTTTAAGATATGCAAAGACAAAACTAAATAACAACTGTACAAAGTCTCCATCCAACTTCCTAACCACTAAACCATCAGTGACTCCTCATTCTAGTACCCGAGGAAGCGCAGATGCTTGACTTCAGAGTCTCCTCTGATTAAAAAGTGCCAAGGGATGATCAACACAAGCCAATTAATTGTGGCATGAGTTTACACAGACAGCAGAGATCAGACCAACTTTTAAAAACAGGATGGGGGGAACTTCATACATTTCACCCAGCGCAGACGGTAAAGGCAAAGTCCTTTAATTCTGAATCAATAAGACCATTATCCCTTTTGATTTACACCCAACATGCCAATTAAGTGCACACACACCGAAAGGGAAAAAAAAGAAGAAAGATCTAAGGAATTTCAATGGGCCGCATCGCTCACAGAAAGGAGACGCTGGGTGTTCCATCCTTCTGAGTTGCGCGGAGGCTCTTGGAACCACTGATTCTCCGCAGCTGGCAACAGAGCAAGATCTGTAGCACAGTCACATTCTTATTATGGGGCACTTTATGGCAGACACTGTGAAGGGAAACGTGATTTCATTGCATGCCGATGCACTCAAAATTCACAGTCTCCTACAGTATTTGGCATTTCTCAGTTTATGCCTGAGAGCTGGCAGTAGGAACAAAGTACCGATGAATCTCCACCTCAGCCTTTTGAAGGGACTTTCTCCCTCTCCCCTCCTTGGCAGAATACACTTGTTGGTCATGCGCTTGTGTTTCCAAAAAAAAAAAAAAAAATCATCTACCTTCATTTTTTATGCATTCAGCCCACTACTGCAGCGGGAAAATGCAGGGAATTTTTTTACAGGGCACCCCAGGCTATCTGCCACCCAGCTTTCTAAGACCTGCTTAGCTTTAGGAGTTTAATGAGAACATCCCTCCCCCGGCTGTTATCAGAGCTGTAGATGGTAACCTATAAAGCCGCTGATCTAGCGGCATTCAATAAAACCAGGGAGGAGGTTAACCACATAACAGATTCTGCAGTCTGGGAAGAGGTCTGTGAAACAAATGGGCAAGTTTGTACATTCAGATACCCTCACTCAATTAGTAGGAAAGAGCAAGCGTCCAGGAGCACCTTAAGGACTCAGGAAAGCCTCCTCCTCCCCTGCCACAAATTGTGTTAGTCTTTAAGGAGCTGCTGGGCTCTGGCTCTTTTCTGTGGCCACAGACAAGCAGGGTGACCTGTCTTGATCCATCACTCCATCAGTTTGTGCTCAGGACTGGTCCACACATACAGGCTAAGATTGTTAAACATCGGGAAAGGGAGTGGAAATGAGACGGACAATATCCTAATGCTGTTACCTAAAACTGCAGAGCAGCTGCCTTTGGAGGGCTTGGGGCAGTTCTGGTCTTCCCATCTTCAAAAGGGGTGGGTGGGTAGAGACGGGAAACACACGGGGAAGGGCAGCCCCAATGATCAGGGGGTTGGAGATCATTCCCTATACGGAAAGGCAAAGAAGTGTGACACGTCTTTCCTTTAGGGGGGGGGTGTGTGTGTGCCTAACAGGAGGTTTATTCCCTCATTCAGTTAGAGAATTTGGATGAAACAATTTCAAAAGACTTTCCCTATGCAAACCATTTAGAAGCAGAGTTCTCCAGGATTTATCTGTTAAAGGACAATTAACAACTACTAAATCTGATAATACGTAAGATTAAGGGGGTGAGTTTGGTTTCTTGAGCCTATACCCAGCACACCACATTGAAAACCTGTAGAGACTTTTTTTTTATTATTATGCAAGACAGAAAAAAAAGGCATGAGAAAGTTAACCCTACAATTACTGTAAAGATAAGTGCTAAAATTATCAAAGTTCCTAGCATTGCTTAATCATATTAAGTAATGATTTAAAAAGCAAACCACGTTTTAGTTTTTTGCCTCCCTGCTTTTAGAGTTTATCAAAAAGCCCAAGTTACGCACCCAGAAATCTCACCTAGTTCTCTTCTGAGAATTCCATCCAGAGAAATTTGATTTGTTTGTCACAGTACTGCATATTTATAGAAAAAATATCAATCATATCTTTTCTAAATCTGTCCTGTCATAATTATGTGATTATTATCTAGATAAGTGATTGGTTCATAATTATGAGATAATCAACCCAAATGCAAATAAGCCAATCAGCAAGTGCATATGACTTACATCTGATATAGCAAGACAATAAGGCCAATCTCAACTTTTAACCTCTTTTAAAAAAACAAACAGTTAATCTAACTTTTCGGTAACTGCTTCAATTGACTGCTCTAAGATGACAGTAACTTTAAGCAAACAGAATTCATGGGCAATTGAAAAGTGCTTAAACTCTTGGTTGGCTTGCAAATTCAGCAAGAAAAAGTTAGCGATGTAATAACTATCACTACAGGGAGACTAAAGGAATACCTAGTTGAGAGATGTATACAATTATCCATTGAATACTCTTGTTATGACTAGAGCTCAGGGTCAGCCAATAAAAACAATGCTTAGTGGTGGATTCAAGATTGACAGAAAGTTCTTCCTCACAAAACGGCTCCATTGTTTGATGGAATCCATTGCCACAGTACATGTTGATGGCCGCTACCTCAGATGGCCTCAGAAGGGAATTCAAACAGTGGATGGAGGATAAATCTGCCAATGGTTATCCACCCCAACACCACAAGTAAACTCCATCATTGGTGGCAGAATGCCCCGAGGTTTTAGTATGTAAAGGCTCTAGTATTGAGAGGCAAAAAGGGGAAGGGCTACTGCCCTGGCACCCCACATGGGTGCTCCCTAAAAGCACAGTGGAAATGGAATGCAAGTCTAGATGGACCCTGGGTCTGATCCATCAGGACTCTTTTTATGTTCATGCACTTCACTTGAATGCTGATCACTTAATTTATTGTGTACCCTCTCTGTTGGGACCACGTCCTCCTATTCTCCTTTCATGTGTTTCAAATGACAGAGTTTTAAAAAAACTTTTAAATTAAGTTGTATACTTACATACTAATAAATGCATACAACTTGGGAAGGGCTCATTCTCACATGCACAAAACAGCTGAAGACTGGCCAATATCTGTGTGTACAAACTTCAGTGGGTTAATGTAAAAATTATCTCGGTGGTGTTAGGTGGCTACCAAGGTTGGATCCAAAGAAGGTGTTTAAAGGGGGGCCTCCCTTTCAAAAGCGGGTCATGTTCGAGCAACCCCAGCCGGTCTCCAGACTCACCTCAGCATTTTTTAAAACTGATCTTTGTCCTTGCCTGCATAATAACTTGACTGGAAAAGTCCCAAGCTTCATCCCCTCTCAGTCTGGCCCACCCTCAAATCCTCCGGCCATCATAAGGCTGCCAACCTCCAGGTAGCACCTGGAGATCTCCTGCTATTATAACTGATCCCCAGACAACAGAGATCAGTCCCCTTGGAGAAAATGGCTGCTTTAGAAGGTGGACTCCCTGCCATTGTGCCCTGTGGAAGCCCCTCCCCTCCCTAAACCCTCCCCTCTCCAGGATCCATCCCGGATCCACCTGCTCTAGGTATTTCCCAACCCAGAGCTGGCAACTCTAGGCCCTAACTACTAGACGGAATAACCTTCTTTGCCCTTAGATTCTTCTTAGTACTTATCAATTCTTTCCTACAAATAGGCATCAGTAACTGACACTATTTCTGTTAGTTTAATCTGGGCCTTCCCAAATGTCTAAAGATCATGCCTATTTTAAAACTAACTATCAAACAAAACAGCATGGAATAGGTAAAACGAAAACAAACAAGCAAAAAAAAAAACTAAAACAAAAATTCCACTCAGATCTGCCAGGATGGAACACAGTTTAGAGTCCCAGGTTCGATTCCCCACTCTGCCTTGCAAACACCCAGGGTAACCTTGGCCCAGTCCCACGCTCTACTTAACTTACCTCACAAGTTTCTTGTGAGGATAAATGGAGGTGAAGGTAATGCTGTTGTGACCCTCTTTGAGTCCCCCCAGTGAGAAAAGTGGAGTATATGTTCATCTGAAAGAAGTTTGAACAATCCCTGCTGAGCCCCAGAGCGAGAAGCTGATCCCATTATTCTTGTGTGAGGGCAAGAGGGCTGTCTGCCACCAAGCAAAATGCTGGCACACAAAATATGCAGTGGCCACTCCAAACCATGTGCCTAACTGGCCGGAGCACATAAATTGCTCAACAGACATCTTTCCCCCCTCCTGGTCTTCCCTCCTCCATTCTTGCTAGGGTTGCCAGCCTCCAGGTTAGGGTTGCCAGTCCCCTCAAAGTCCTCAGTGGGGGACTTTGGGGGGTGTTACTGGAAGAGGTGAGGAGTCCCCAGCATGATGACATCACTCAGAAGCGACGCCATCACTTTGGGAAGTGGAGGCTCCTGCCACAGGTGCCTGCATGCCAAGCCCGAATTCGGGGCTCGGAGTACAAGCACGCAGCCCTCGCCTCTCCCCAGCAGCATCTAAGGGTCCTTTTAAACCCTGCTGGGGAGAGATGGGGGGAGGCCAGCTGGTTGCCCTCGGGGATGGGGCTTCCCCTCCATTCAACAGATGGCGGGTGGTGAGAAAGGAGCCCCTCCAAAGTGGGAAACCCCCACCAAACCCGGGGGTCTGGCAAGCCTACTCCAGGCGGCATCTGGAGATCTCCCGCTATTACAATTGATCTCCAGTTCCCCTGGAGAAAATGGCTGCTTTGGAGGGTGGCCTCGATGGCATTGTACCCTGATGAGGTCTCCCCCTTCCCCAAACCCCGCCCTCCCCAGGCTCCACCCCTCCAAATCTCCATGGATTTCATAACCCAGAGATGGCAACCCTATCTCCAGGATAGTATTTCCCAACTTGGAACTGGCAATCCTAGTGGCACCAAAGGTATGGAAAAGGCTCCACTCATGAATGTGTGGACCGACCCCATTAAATTTGTTCTGAGGTCCCACCAAAAGCTCCATCAGTGGGGTCACATTTACGATGCTGCCCCATTCACACATGCAGGTTGCCATGCAGCAGCCACACACCGTACGTGTGAGCCGACTGTCAGAACTGCCACACTGGGACAGAACCCCGCTGAGTGTCTCTCACATTCGCTGTTGCTGACTGTGACTTACCAGATGTTACCCCAACTATTAACTGCAAATGGCAAGTCATAATGCAACGGGGGGAAAAAATAGGCAGATGACATTTCCTGTAGGAACTCCCTCAGGTCCAGAACACTATTTGATGAGTGTAAAACTTCCACTTGTGAATTCTTACTTAGCTCATTTGTGCGCCTACTGGAAGGTGGGGTGGAGGAGGTTCCTTCGGAGAGTTCGGATAAAAGAACAAAACGTTTCAGACTTATTGAGCGAGCGTACAGATACAAAATGGAAAAGGCAGACAAGCAAACAGTTATTGAAATGAAAGTTTTGCCCATGGGCGTAACATAAAACAAGGTGCCAAAGGACAGCTTAATTTATTTAATTAGCAGCAAGCCTTGGGGAAGTTTGTAGTTTGGGGAAGTCAGGGTCTGGAAAAACCACCCCACAAATCCACAATTGAAAACATGTGTGGTCGGTGGCAGTGGGGCATGGATTTGTCACTGGGCCTCTGGGACTCCAGGTTTTGTTGTCTTCTTCTAAAGGTGCCCAAAATTCTAATTTGCAATTAGAAAGCCGGCTGTTTCTCACCTTTAGTTCAAGGGGAGGAAAAACCCTACAAGGCTTGAACCTATTCACTGGCTTAATAAAGTGCCTTGGAAATGTCATGCTTACATTTTGTGAAAAAGGGGTGGCCAAACAGGGAAGGCTGTAAGCAGAACTTTGTTTGCCATCTAAATGAATGAATTAAAAAAAAAACCCGGTGGAAAGGGACAGAGCTTTGGGCCTCTTTCGCTAAGCACCGTTGCCTCCGAAGACATTTCTCCAGGTTGGTTTAAGCCTCTGGCAGGGTTCCCAGGTGCCCCCTAGCAACTGGCAGGGGATGGGGGGTTAGGGTTGTCAGATCCAGGTTGGGAAACCTGGGGAGAGCAGGGACCTCAGTGGGGTACAAGGCCACAGAGTTCACCCTCCGAAGCAGGCCTTTTTTTGTCCAGGGGAGCTAATCTCTGTAATCTGAAGATGAGTGATAATTCTGGGAGATACCCAGGTCCCACCTGGAGGCTGGCATCTTCTCTTCTCTAGGGAAGAAACTGGCTGTGTGTTTACTCCCCCCCCCCGTTACATTGAAGGGGGGGAGAAGAATGGAAAGAGCTCACAGCCCTGGCCACTCTAGGAGGCCACAGCCATGTAGTTTAATGCGCTGTCTTATTGGGTTGCCAACCTCCAGGTGGTACAGACCAAAGAGAGGGATCACGGGATGGAAGCTAACCTCCAGGTGGTAGCTGGAGATCTCCTGGGATTACAACTAATCTCCAGGCGACAGAAAATCAGTTTCCCTGGAGAAAATGGCTGCTTTCGAAGGTGGACTCTGGGGCATCATAGCCCATCGAAGTCCCTCCCCCAAACCCCATCCTCCTCAGACTCCACTCCCCAAAACTCCAGGTATTTCCCAACCCAGAGCTGACAACTCTAAAAGTCTGGATTGGGTCTTGGTAGCCAAAGGAGGGAATACAATCTTTGCCTGTTTTGTCTGGGGAGCTCTTGGCAGTCATATTTCATTGGTGGGGTTGGCATCTCTACTTGCCTCCTACCATTATGTTCCCTTTAGTAACAAATGGGTCTCTGGAGGTGGCTAACCAGGTTTCCTCTGGTTCTTTAGCATTGCCAAGTGGAGGTTTGGGAATTCCTGGAGATTATGGGGTGGAGCCCAGGGGGGTGGGGCTTGGGGAGGGAAGGAGTCTCAGTAGGTTATAGTGTTCTAGAGTCCGCCCTACAAAGCAGCCACGTCCTCCGAGGGAGCTGATCTCTGTTGCCTGGGAATCAATTTAATTCCATGATATCTCCAGGCCCCACCTGGAGGTTGGCAACCTAAGGCTGGGACATTATCTGCTGAAGTGTTCACTAATGGTGTGTACAGCATGGGATAGTGGTTAAGAGCGACACAATCTAATCTGAAGAACGGGATTTGATTCCCCTCTCTGTTACCTGCTGTGTTCAGATGGACTCTGAATGGTGCTGAGATCCAATGAGTGGGCAGATTTCCATATTTGGGTATCTTTTTCTCATCCAATCTAAAACGGGAGCCATATCAGACACTGATAAAGAAATAAGCAAAATCTTGTCCCCACAACATATTTCCCCCCCAAAAAATGGAGATGGGAACTTTGTTCCAGGCAATGTTTCCTCTAAGCTGTGGAGTCTGGTGACCCAAAACTCTACTTTGTGAGCTACTGCCATTGCAGGTGTGAGCAATCAGTCTGGCTACTGCATACAGTAGTCTGCCCTGGAGCCATCCTTCCTGAGCCAAGACAAATATTTATTTATTGTATTTATGATCACACTTAAACCCCGCCCTCCCCGCAATGCAGGCTCAGGGCGGCTTCCAGTTGACATAAAAATACAATGTCAACAAATTAACACATTTGTTAACAAATTAACAGATATGTGTTAATTGGAAGCTACAAAATGGTGAACTAACTCACACCAGCTCAACTTAGAGGGAACACTGCTTCTAGGGGCAGTTCAAGTCCTTAACCTCAAAGTCATCCCTATTGTTGTTTCTGGAGTAGCCATAAGGATTGCCTTGGTAAATGAAAATATGGGCCATCCCCTTTTATATTTTCCGAGAAAAATTAAACATTCCTCCCTGTGTAGCCGGTATGGCTCCCCATTCAGAACTGGGCCAACCTTCCCATGGGGCAAGGTCTTGGTTACAGGCATTTAGACTTTTCCTCAAGCCATCTTTGAGCAGCAAGGGCTCCCTGGCACTCCCGAAAGAAGACTCTTATAGGCCAATACGGTTTAAGAGAAACCTCCAGCTCTTGGTGTTAACTTGGACACTTCCCAGGAGCTGGGCTTTCAAGCAGCATCCGCTTTGGTGAGAAATGGTGTAAAATTAATCAGTCACCTAAGCTCTGCCTTTACAGCATGCCACACCTGTTCATCCCAATTTTCTTTGGTATCCCCTCCCGGAAATTTCTTCCCTCCTAAACCTATCTGTTGACTTCCCAAAGCCCTTTTAATAGCCTTCATCCTGGCCAGACTAAATGCTCACTCCTCAGCAGTTATGAGGGGAAGGTTCACATGTTCACCTTATTCAAAATTAATCTGCCGCTGTCCGTTAGGTAAGATTGACACGACTGTACATATCCTTCTGGAGGGTCCTTTGTATGCTAAGCTCAGGGGGCATTCGGTTGCCCTGTGCTTCCAAGCTCATTCTGACACATGTTCCTATGTTCTAGTTACTTATCTACTTGCTGACAGGGATACGATAAGAACTCTGTGGGTGTGTAAAGTATTGTCAAGTTGTGGCCAACCTATGGCGACCCCACACAAGGGGCTTTCTAGGCAAGTGAGCAAGCAGAGGTGGTTTGCCGTGGCCTTCCTCTGCAAAGTCTTCCTTGGAGGTCTCTCATCCAAGTACCAACCAGGGCAGATGCTGCTTAACTTCTGAGATCTGATGAGATCGGGCTCTATCACACTACCTTCCCTCTCACAGTTACAGGGGTTTTTTTAACTCCTTTTGTCTGTAGGGTGAGAAGTGAATAGCAACAAATATCCACTGCTCAAATCAATGTATCATAGAGCTTTTGTTGGATGAAAGGAAAGGGGTTCCCACTCCTACACTGGAAGCCTGATGGGTGACCTTGGTCCAGTCGCAGTTCTCTCAGAACTCTCTCAGCCCCACCTGCCTCACAAGGTGCCTCTTGTGGGGAGAGGAAGGGAAGGCAACTGTAAACCACTTTGAGGCTCCTTTCGGGAGAGAACAGTGGAGTATAAAAACCTACTCTGCTGCTGCTGCTTCTAGTGCCACTGTGTTAGTTGACTATATTTACTTCTGGATGCGCCTGTAATGCTTGCAGAGTGACCTCCAAGTCTCTAAAGGCAACCTCTCTCTCAAAACTAATTTTGTGTCAAGACGCTGTAGAAGGAGCTCAAGGTAGCACATACGGGCTTCGTCCTTTTTTAATCTCTTTCCCACCCTGCGAAGCCGGTTAAGACGACGAGAAGATGTCTGAGGTCACCTAGTGAGCATCACAGCTACTCAGAAATTCGAATCTAGGTCACCTCGCTTCAATCCGGCACTATCCAATTCAGCACACAGCTTCTGACTAATGCTAGTTCTGGAGTTCTGCAGAGCCAACTGAAATATTAATGTAATGAACAATAATAGTGTTACTGAATATAAACTCTTCTAACATGCTTTACATTTGGTTACCAGACGCATCTCTAATAGCAAAGTCATTCCTGTTTCATTCTAAAGCTTGTCACGATTTGGTACAGACCTACTATCGGGCAAGAATCACACCCATTTGTAGCCCTGGCACCCTGTACATAGCACGCCTGGCATAGAGCACCCATTCCTTCTTTTAAAAAAAGTCCCGTACCAGGTACGTGGGGCCCTGATCCGAGACTGCAGCATGGGCACATACTTATCTGTGATACTTTGTGACCTTTTATATGTTTTATAATTGTAATTTTAGGTATCACAACGTTCGAGCAGA
The DNA here is from genome assembly GCA_029375565.1 of Gekko gecko. Classification (NCBI taxonomy): domain Eukaryota; kingdom Metazoa; phylum Chordata; class Lepidosauria; order Squamata; family Gekkonidae; genus Gekko; species Gekko gecko. Next base: position 11,426,892 of record JAPDNY010000009.1, read on the forward strand.
TACAGTTTAAAAACAAATTCAACAAAATAAATTAATTTATTGTACGGTGCACTTAAAATACACATTTAAAAACACAGGCCTTGAATTTAGCCTCTAGACGGAAAGACACTAGACTAAGGAGTCCTCAATGTATAATGTGTATGAATATCCCAAGGCTGCTGATGTACAAACCAGACCACAACCACAGTAAACATATTTCAGCCCTGTGGTTTGTGACTTGAGGCTTATTCCAAAGTATACAAGTCCTGGTTTCTTTTCATAAGTCCACTGACATGTGAGGATTATCACAGCTGCCTGCACACTGGGTGTGTGTGTGTGTGTGGGGGGAACTGTAGGACCACTATGATGCTGCAGTATGGTAGAGAATGGTATCCCCAAACCAAGGATTTGAAGCAAACCAAAGGTTATGCATACAGCCACCAGTTTGTATTAGGAATACTAGCATGGAACCAGGGGTAGGGGCATCACATCTGGGAGCAGCTGGCATGAAAATGAAGCATCGACCAGGGACAGGGACAGGCTAGAGAGGGGAGCCACTTACCGGAGGAGCTCCTCGTGTGGAAAGCCCTGAGGCAGGGCCGGAAGCAAAAGGGCACCACCAGCAGCTCTGAGAGGCCTGCTCAGAAAAAGGATGGGCAACCCCCCAGGTGGAGCTGGTGAGGGCCGACAGCCCCGGCGAGGAGCCAAGCTCAGGAAGGATGGCTCCAGAAGAGACAAATCTATGCAGTAGCCACATCACTCACTCATGACTTTAATGCCAGTAGAAGTTTTGCTCACAAGACTCCACAGCTTAGAGGGAGGACAGGCAGCAGGCCAGCCCGGCCTGGGTGCTGGTTGGGGCCAGGCTTAGAAGCGGCAGGGGGAGGCTTGCTGGTGGGGGAGGGAGGGGGAGCAGGGAGGGGAACTCCTGAGCCGTGAGGCAGGTGGAGGGCTCTCAATGGCTTGCACTGCAGGCCTGGAGGACTGAAGCATCCTACATGTGCTTAGGAGAAAGGGGGCCCATGGATTCCAGACCCTGACCCAGCTGGCTACGGGCTGCATGACTACAGATCACCTGGGAACTGCCCTGTCCTGCCAGACAGATCAAGCATGATGCGCGTGTATTCTGAAAGGGTTAGTCTCCCACTGCTGGTGGTGTATGCTTTGGGGACGGCCACAGCTTATTTCAGGGTGCAAAGGCCCATCACCTTATCCATGCATATCAGCATCCTGCTGGACAATGTCTTGCTCGGCCCAGCCTTGGACTGAACAATGCGGTAGGGGACACCTAGGATGGAACAGTGTCATAGTGGCAGAGCTGGATCATTTGACATGGAGCAAACGTTATTTTGGGAAGCAGAGACATGAGCAAGGAACCGAGAACCAACCTCAGCCTTGCCACACGTGAGCCCAATGAGACCCTTCATCAAAGGCACACGGGTGTTTCACACCTTACACAGCTGCAAGTTTGGGTCTGACACTAAATGCAGACATGTAAAGAAGCCTGGAGCAACTCTAGCTCTTTAGGGATGCCACTTATCTGCTCCCAAAAGGATGGCTCCTGCTGACCTTTCCTGGTCCTCCTCTGCTGTCTGAATGAGCTGATGGAGGGAAACGGGGAGGGGGGTGGGAAATGGCATTGCATGTTGTCACTTCCGGCTGAAAAACAGGAAGCTCTATGGTTTCTACCACAGAGATTAGATGGATTCCTAGAGTGCCAGCACATCGCTTCTGATTTTTCAGCCTGAAATGGTGTTGTGTGATGCCATTTGCACCAACTCAGCTGTGCACTGGTTAAGAGCAGCAGACTCTAATCTGGAGAGGTTTGATTCCCTGCTCAACCACATGAAGCCTGCTGGGTGACCTTGGACCAGTCCCAGTTCTCTCAGAATTCTCTCAGCCCCACCTACCTCACAAGGTGCCTGTTGTGAGGAGAGAAAGGGAAAGGCAATTGTAAGCTGCTTTGAGACTCCTTAAGGTAGAGAAAGGCAGAGTATAAAAACCCGCTCTTCTTCCACCCCCACGCCCAAGCCCAGTAAGTCTCCTGTCAATTGTCAGCCAGTGTGCGTAATAAAAATGTGTCCCTGAAAGGTCTGTTGACCATATAATAAAGGGGACGATGACACTGAGATATACTGTACATTTTTTTACTGCACATTTTTTAAAGTGTGTGTCAGTGTACATCATTAAAGAGAGAGAGAGAAAGAGAGAGAGGAATTTTTGTCTTCCTGGGTGCCCAGCATGATCAAGCAAGTCTTCCAGTGGCAAGTCCATCTCCTAATCTTTTGGGTATGTTGTAGGTATGTAGGCCTATCTTTCGGCTATGCTCCTGCAGAGTGCAGGGGGTTGGACTAGATGACCTGCAAGGTCCCTTCCAACTCTGACATTCTATGATTCTATGATAACCCACAAACAGGAAACAAAAGTTGCTGACAGGACAGAGCTGAGAGCAAAAGCTTCTCCTTCTTCCACCGGGGGGGGGGAGCAGCAAATCTTGTATTAAAAAGTATTTAATGACTTTCTAATTGGGAAAAAACAGCAGTTTAATTAGTCACTTTTAATTAGAAAAAAAGAAGCCTCAGAGTAGCAGTCTTCTCCCCCCCCCCAAGAAGCACAACTCTAATGCTGACCTTTTAGAAATGACAGGTTTAAGTCCCGGATGCTTTATGAAATGGAAAGGTAGATGCCCTTTCGCTTCCAGCTCAGTGTGTAAAAACAGCTCACTAGACCAGTAAGACTCCACCAAAAAGAAAAAGAAAAAAGAAAAGAAAAGCATCGTGCATCACAGATGAGAAGGACAGCTATAAAGGCGTAAGAGACAAAAGTCAACCTTCCCATGTTGATAAATGACAAGAATACAAAGACATGACTTCCGGGGAACATGGTGGCCGGATAAGGAGCATTTCCGAAGGCTCAAATCCTTACTCACTGCGGGGTGAATAACACCAGGGAAGGAGGGGATTTACTTCTCTATTATTACCTCGGCCTCTCTCTCACAGGGCAGACCCATTTGACAGGAGAACACACAGGGGGGTATGCTGATAAATCAGGCTTTCACAGGGTTCTGGGAATATCAAGGGCAGCTGAGATAAGGAGGGCTTTTTGCCGATAAGGTCAGCCAGCCAACCCCATCTGATCCTTTTCTTCTTATTCTTTAAAAAAAAAAAGAATCTGTATTCAGCAATCTTTGCAATATTTTGGACCCCCAGAACTGCGATCATAATTGAAAAGACTGGCAGTCTACCAGCAATGTTCGAAGTCAGCTTCCAATATATAGCGGGAAGAGGGACCCTCTTTGAAAATCTGTGGCTTTTGGAGCAAGGCTTCTGATAAACCTTGATCTTTAACTACAGCTATTCAGCAAGAGATTTCTGTAACCAGTAGGAGTATGCAGGGGGGGGGATGGCTTTTTTTCAGATTCGAGTCATTGGACCCAAAAAACACCCATATTTCTTGATATCCCTGAATCCCAATATCAGTATGATATTGGGATTTGGGTACATGATTGGGAAACTGAATTTATTCAGGACTTTAAAATGCCTTCCCTTGACTCATGAAGTTGCACCACCATGGCGGTACACCTCCTTAAGTGAAGGGAAGTTAGATGCCTTCTCTCTTTATTTGTGGAGGTTTGCCGCTGAGGCAGTGCATTTAAAGTGCCTTCCCTTCCTTTTCTTCACTTGTCAAGGTGTGTCGCTGAGGCAGCATGGCTATGGGAATGAAGGGAAGACATTTAAAAATGCCTTCCCTTCCTTCCCTTTACTTGCAGAGGCACGCAGCAGAGGCAGTGTGATTCCTCAAGTGAAAGGAAGGTATTTTAAAATGCTTTCCCTTCACTTGCAGAGTTCTGCCGCGGACCGTGGTGGCAACACGCCTCCACAAGCGAAGGGGATTCCTCCTCCAAACCATGTCACCACAGCTGTGGCAACACAACTCAGTGATGTAGCTGGCCCAAGTAAAAGCCAAGTAATATTGGCTTTTATTCGGGCCAGCTGTATCAGTAGCCAAATTAGGTTGTCTAATCTGCATTTGGCTGATTAAATAAAAAAATAATACCAATAAGGTACTTTTTGGATGTTTATTTGGTTTGGTTTATACTGAACACAAACCTCTAGTAACCAGTTTTAAAGAACTTCATTTTGGCACTTGGTGGTTTTTCAAAAAAAAATCTCAGCTTCAATAACTGAGCAAAAATACTAAGTGAAGCTCTTTTTTATATGATCTACTCTGCAGAATATATAATTGCTTATTTTCATTTTCTCTCTCTTATTTTTCATTTTCTCTTTCTTATCTTTTAATTTTTTAAACTTTGATGAAAGATGGTTGTTTGAAGCGTTTAGTGTTTTGGCTGTTACGTGACACAGCAGGGATTTTTTAAAAACTTAGTTTCACCAGACAGTCTGCTCATCAGAAAGACAAGATATATTTATCTTCCTCTGTTATATATTTGAAATTTGAAACCCCCCCAGACATTAAAATATTGCCGTCTCCCCCGAAGACGTTAGATGTATCAACGTATCAGGAAACAAAGCTAAGACGCCACTGGTTTCCCCCTCCCATTTCCTTGTTGCTCCCCCTCCCTCCCTCCCTCCCTCCCTCTCCCCCTCCCCTTCTCATTTATCACCTTTCTCCCCTGCTTTACTCCATTATAATTTTAATAGAAAAAAATATTCTGTTGGTGATAGATTGATGTTTGTGACTTAATGATTAGAAGATAAGCTACCTTTCTCATTTATGCCATGTTTATTCAGAACATTCATTACCTGCTATATTAGTACCTTTTTATAAGAACTGTAGGTAATACCATTTTTCATTTTAATGGATATAATATATATATTAGCTCAGTTATTTAAATAGTATAAACTTTGATTGTTGTGCATTTGATATATACACAGAAAATACTATGTGGGAAAAATATATGTAAAGTGTGTACAGTTTGGTGTAGTGGTTAAATGTGCGGACTCTAATCTGGGAGAACCAGGTTTGATTCCCCACTCCACCACTTGCACCTGCTGGATGACCTTGGACAAGCCATAGTTCTGGCACAGCTGTTCCTGAAAGAGCAGTTTCTGTCAGAGCTCTCTCAGCCCCACCTACCTCACAGGGTGTCTGTTGTGGGGAGGGGAAGGGGAAGGAGTTTGTAAGCTGCTCTGAGACTCCAAGTGAAGGGCAGGGTATAAATCCAATCTCCTCCTCCTCCTCCTCCTCCTCCTCCTCCTCCTCCTCCTCCTCCTCCTCCTCCTCCTCCTCTCTTCTTCTTCTTCTTCTTCTTCTTCTTCTTCTTCTTCTTCTTCTTCTTCTTCTTCTTCTTCTTCTTCTTCTTCTTCTTCTTCTTCCTCTGTTACAGTTATTTTTCTTCCTTTTGGTAAGAATACTTCTATCACAAATGATATTTTCCAACAATATGTGGTTCTAACAGTCTTGTATCCCCAGAAATTGTTGCAATATGCAATTGAACACATTGAAGAATGTAGATCCCTATAAATTAATAATATTAACAGGAACATGCTAATGAAATTTTTAACACAACAAGAAGAAGAGATTATAAAGAGCACAAAGTGCTCAACAGCCACCGACCCCATTAAGTATTTGGGAATAAAAGTGACTGGGCAAAACTGTAACTTCTTTTTAAAAAAGAACTACTAGAAAACTTGGAAATCAAATTCAAGCAGATTTATTAAGATGGGAAAAACTAAAAATCTAATGGCTGGGAAGAATCTCTACAATTAAAATGAATGTGCTGCCAAAACTAAACTTTTTACCCATATGCATAGAAGAAAGAATCTTGAAAGAGTGGCAGACAGATAAATGAATTTATATGAAATGGCAAAAAACCAAGAATAAGCTTCAAGATATTACAAGATGAGAAAAAGAGAGGCAGTTTTAGCAGTCCTAAATATAAAATTGTATCACCAAGCAGCAGGTCTGGGTCTGGATTGTGGCCTGGATTAAAAAGCCAAGACAAAAAATAGAAAAATTAGAAACACCAGATCTTGATGAAGGCCTACACAATTATTTATGGACTAGGAGTAAGGCCCATTGTGGAATGAAATACAACAAGCTCTAGAAAGAGGCTCCAGGTGAGTATCCTGGCTGTGGCTGGTGGGGCGGTGGAGGGAAGGGAGAAATAGAGGGAGGGGAGCCATGTTTCTTTCCTCCTGCTTAGCTATAAGGCAGGGCTTTCTCAAGTCAGTTTGCTGCCCCAAGTGGGTAGTATGGGAGGAGAGCCTCATGGTAACAGGTATGGTTCCCTCCACCCCTGACTTATGTTGATTTGGGCCTATGCAGTGGCAGCTAAGGTAAAAAAGCACCTCCTCCTATGCCATGTCTTCTGGTTCCAAGGGTCTGGAAAGTGGTTTCATAGCCACTTACGGGGCTGCCAACTCTGGGTTGGAAAATACCTGTAGATTTGAGGGGTAGAGCCTGGGTAGGGCAGGGTTTGGGGTGTGGAGGGGTCTCAGCAGGGTATAATGCCATAGAGTCCACTGCCAAAAACAGCCATTTTCTCCAGGAGAATGGATCTTGGTCTGGAGGTTGGCTTATGTTGATTTGGGGCTATGCAGTGGCAGCTAAGGTAGAAAAACACCTCCTCCTGTGCCATGTTTTCTGGGTTCCAAGGGTCTGGAAACCGGTTCTGTAGCCAGGTACAGGGCTGCCAACTCTGGATCTGGAAATACCTGTAGATTTGAGGGGTGGGCTCTGTCTTTTTTTGTTGTGGCATGCTTGTGTTATGGGCTACCATAGAGTATGTGCATCAAGGCACCCATTTTCTGTAGGGGAAATGATGTGCTATGGCTGGGGAACACAGCGATTTCTGGGAGATCTCCAGGTCCCACAGTGAGATTGGCAACCCCAGTGAACATTTAAGAGAAGATTGGGAAATGTATTTTACCTCAGGACACGTTTAGTGACTATCAACTGCAACAGCAAACTGTTTATAATGTTGGAGGGGAGGATCAATCAGGCTGCATATTCAAATGACCTCTGTGTTCTGACTGTCTATGGGGAGAGAGGAACAGCAAACTGTTTAGAATGTTGGAGGCAAGGGCCAATCAGGCTGCATATGCAAATAACTTCTATGTTCTGACTGACTATGGGGTTGAAGAGTATATATGCAGAATGGAGTGAGGCCCAATCAGCCTGCATATGCAAATGACCTTAAAAGCCTGGCCCAATCAGGTAGAAGGTGAGTCATCGGGATCACGGCTAGCCTTTTATATATATCTAGATTAAGAAATTGACTTAAAAAAATAACATAAGAAAAAAGTGATGTAATCAGAGATGGACTTTTGAAAATATGGTTTACACGACAGAATTTATTGAGCCCCTCAAACTCTTTGCTTATATTCCCAATGAAGTACATTATGATAAGAATACGAGAAATAAAAATGATTATTAACATATGGCATGATGATAAACACTCAAGGGAAAAACCAAGTCTTGGAAAGATATTAAACATAAAGTGTAAACATTCAATGGCTGATATATTATCAATTAGTCTCAAGACTAAAGGAGATTATGAGTATGAAGGTGGAGTTCTAAGAGATGTGACTTGAATTTGAGCAGCTGATTATAAAACAAAAAGAGCATGATGTCCAGGCAACACTTTGGTAATTGGGCAAAAACTCTAGAGTAAAACCAGCTTTTACCATAGAGTTTTTGCCCAATACCAGAGTGTTACCTGGATGTTTCTGGTGTGGTGACATCATTTCCTGTGCAATGCCAGCCATGAGGCCTAGGCCTTTCTCTTTCTCCAGGAAAGCTCCCTGCCAGCCAGTTGACTCCATGGCATTATAGACAAATGAGATCTCTCTGCTCCCCAAACCCTGCCTTTCCAACACTCCACCCCTAAAATCTCCAGGTATTTCCCAACCCAGAGTTGGCAACCCCACTGGTGGACTATGTAGCTCAGGGTGTTGGATTGGATGGTCCATTGGCATGATCCAAACATGGCTTCTCTTATGTCCTAGTTCATCATCTGCAGTCTGTACTGGTGCAATCCATTTTGCTACCTCCTTATTACCTTCAGATTCTGCTGCATGTATAGACCAGGCCTCAGGCCTGGTGAGCAGGGAGTCATCAGACTAGTGGGAGATCCTTGGGGGGAGGGGGGGATTAGTGTAAACCAGTGATTCCCAGTGTGGCCCTGACTGATGCACTGGCTGATGCCTACTTGCTTCTTGACTCTTGGAGATGTAATCTAAAGGAAGAGTCCAGGGGAAAGCGTCTGCAGGATGCCCCCATTCAGTAAACTCTACCACCATTTTTAGAGGAAGTTTGGCTTGGAACCTTCTGATATTTTGTAGAAACTTCCACCTGCCATTTTCTTAAAATTCCCAAAGTGCTCCCAGGCTGAGCGAAAGTTGGAGAATCCTTATGGAAGTGCCTGACATTTTAAACAGAAGTTTAACATTAATGCAATATGGAGATGGAAGCCAGTGAAGAATTGAAAGAAGAGAACAAGTACAATCAAGTTAGGTAACACAACAAAAAAGGGACAAAAATGAGGGGAAATGCTGCAAATGAGAATTGGGTATTCAGTCACCTAGACAGCAATAGCCAGAGAGGTAACATTTTAACTGTAAAATGAGAAGCAACTGAAAATGCAACAAATCAAAATAGCGGGATCCTAGAGCGACATGCATAAGAAGTGAAAGAAGTATCAAAACCATTATGGAATTGAGGTTGAGAGGACAGTATTTTTTTAAAAAAGGACAGAAGCAATCACAGAACATCAAGGACAAAAGATCAGAATTATTATTTTTTTTAGATATTTCAGATACTGAGAAAACACCCAGGATGGAGCTGTTACGTTACTCAATATTAGCTAAATGAGCAAGGGGAGGATCAACGGAGGGAAAAAAATGTAGCTGAATGTCTTCAGCAAAAAAGGGTAGCTAATGTGAAATGAACGAATAGAAACTGGGCAGTGGAGTAAACAGAGGAAAGGACAGGACAGAGGACAGAAGCCAGAGGAAGCCCAACAGTCCGAGAGCAGAGAAAGGAAGTGTGCAGTTAAACGAAACACGAGGGATTAAGCAGAGCAGCTCAAAACCAGGGAAGTTGTAAACCCTCACGATGCTACTTTCTGCTCGCTGCCCACTGTCATGCCTTCCTGCCCCCTCAGTTTTCTATCAGCAGCAGTGCAGTGGCTGGGCTGGTTGGTGTGGGTGCAGTGAGGTGCCGGGGTAGGCCGTTCCACTGCTGAGGGAGAGCTGAGGAGGCAGGCAGGTGTGTCTCTTTGCTGAGGGGTCTCCCAGGGGTCGGGGGAGGGAAGGGGAACTGGCATCCTCCTGGGGAGGGCTGGAGATAATCTGTGGGGGGCACTGCCCCCCAAAGCCACCTCCCCCATGGCTATAGGCCCGGAAGCAGCTCCATGTGATTTGGCTAAAAGCTCCTAGTTGTCTGGGACAATTAGTGCTGAAAGGCAGAATACAAACACTTTGTTATATTTTGGCCCTTTCGATTTTTCATTATTTATTCCCTTCATTTATAGCCCACCTAGGTAACCCTGCTCAGACCTGGATGGCCTAGGCTAGCCCAGTCTCTTTAGATCCCAGAAGCTAAGCAGGGTTAGCCCTGGTTAGTATGTGGATGGGAGACCACCAAGGAATCCTAGGGTTGCTGTGCAGAGGAAGGCAATGGCGAACCACCTTGTTAGTCTCTTGCCTTGAAAACCCTATAAGGGTCACCGAAAGACAGCTGAGGCTTGATGGCACTTCACACTCTTAAAGCACCGTGTCCAGCAGTTAATCCTTGCAGCATCAAGTCACAGGGACTACGTTTCCCCCCCTTGAAACGAATGGGCTTTAGCCAGTTTTTTCAGTCATCAGTTTATCTTATTCTTAACATGGCCCCATCAGTAGATACTTCAGTCTGAAGTGAGGCCCAAAGTACTCATTCTGGCTGACTCTGAAGAAAAGATCCTCAGGATTGCAGCTGCAGACATGGACTCCCGGCTCTTCAGCCTGTGGTTCAGGCTATTTCCATTCAGCTACGGTTCCTGTGGGCACCTACTCTGCAGGGGGTGCTTTCACACACACTCAATAACGTACTTTCAATTCACTTTCAATCCACTTTGCAACTGGATTTTACTGTGTGAAGTGGCAACATCCGCTCACAAAGGGTTGCTGAAGTGGACTGAAACTGCATTATTTATCATGTGTGAGAAGTGCCCAGGGCACTTGTCCCAAACAAAGAAGACGCCTAACAGAAACTTGGAATCATTGGGTGTGTTCAGATGCTCCGTTTGAGCCGCTTTCAGCACGCCTCAGGAACAGAGTTTATGTGCGCGTTCACACACCCAACATCTGTGCACCGTCCCCAGTCGTCACTTTCCGGACCAAACCCCCTTTAAAACAGAGTATTTTCATACCACTTATCTAAGTGGTATTTTCCCGATTCTCCGTTTCGAGCTGCATTTTTGTGTTGTCTGATCGCTCCGGTGTTGAGCCACTTCCGGGTGCTTCAACCCCCTCCCCTCTGGAAAGCTGCCGCAGAAGCCTCAGGCTTCGACTTTTCGTCCCCCATTTTTTTTTTAAGCCTCAGCAGTATGCGCATGGGCGGAGCTCCACTCCTAAGTTAGTAAAAGCAAATTTTGAATGGTGCCTAGTTTAAGCATTTAGACAAGTTCGGGATCTCATTGAGGCAAGTTTCAGGGGTCAAAGTTTCATTTAAAGTGTCCATTTAAAGTTTAAAGGGAAGTGTGGAAATCGCTGTTCTGCGCATGCTACTTTTCCCATGATGGGGATGGCTGCCTGTGTGCATGCTCAAGCTGAGAGGGGGAAAAACCACCGATGCACACTCCTGGCGGGGAGCGATGTGGCTGAGCAGGGATCTGGAACAAGGAGGTCAGTGTGATCACGATTCTCCGGGTTAAAACAAAAACTCATTGGCCTGGAGCAATTTACACCACTCCCAGCACGCTGTCTAAATGCACCCATTATTGCCTTATTTGCCAGAGCCCACTGGACCCCAGTCCCATTGACGCCAGGACTCTGTGGAACACTTTCTGTCTACCCAGCAAAGCAGCCCCTCCCTCCCTCCTTCCCTCAAAACTCTTCCCCAATTTGGCAACTCCCAAGTCCTGCCTCTGACCATGTTTTTTGGCCATTTGAGAGTCTGGTGCTTTAACACACTCAAATCTTCTTGGCTGCAAATCTGTCTCTCAGTTCCTGCTATCTCCGCTTTTTTGGTTTACTCTGCTCTTTCCCAGCCTCCATCGGAGCCTCCTCCTTTTCTTTCTGAGACCTCTTTCAACGTATGCGCCTTGCCTCCCCTTTCCCCTTCCCTTCTCCCAAGTGCTGAAACCCCAAAATGCAGCTCTTGAATACCAAGTGGTGGTTAGTAGGAAGTTTGGTCTCTGCGTTAAGAGCCCCGCAGAGGTGGGGCTAATATAGACCTGTGTGAGGGACAAGTCAAAGTCCTGCCCATTTCCTGAAAATGACCAATCGCCTTTAAACCTAGTTGAAAAATTCATGGGGAAAGTAGCAGCCAATCAGGGCCTTCGGAATATGGGGAGAGCAGGTGGGAGGTGGGAATTAGAGCTCACAAGACAGTTGAACTGCCCTTTCCCTTCAGACCTGGCTGAGTCGCCAGGGAGGCAGGTGGTGGGATCTCCTTGGCTGCGGGAGACAGGGCTGGCCGCTGGGTCTCTGTCTCCAGGGGAAGCTGGCTGGTAGAGGGTGGCTCCCAGGAAAGGCTCACACCTCATGTCCATTCTTTAGTTTTCCAAGATCACGTTCCAGTGAAAAGTATCCCGGCAGGTCTCCTCTGGGATTCAAGCAGCCTGGATTCAAAACTCTCACTCAGGGCGGGTGTCTCCTCCATACTCTGGAGACCTGCTGCTGCTACTCAGGGCAAATGACCTTGAGTTCAATGGACCGGCAGAGCTTCTTGTGGGGAACATGAGGAGAAGCTCCGAGAGTCAGGCTCCTCAGCCTTCAGTCGGAAAGAGAAGAGAGGCGGGTGCAGAGGCAGAGAGCATCTTCAGTGCCCGTTGAGGCTTTCTTGCTAAAGCTGCCCCGGATGAGCATGAAAAGGACACAGAATATCTCCTGGAAGCAAGTTCCGCAGGACGCCTGTCCCTTCGAGGACCTGGCCCGTCCTGCTCCCCCAACATCCATGACGTTCATCTTAGCAGGGAGGAAAGACTGTCCCAGCAAGAGACTCTTGGGCAACTCTACGAAGCCCTCAGGTAAGCTTCCCAACCTCCACATCGGATAGAATAACCAAAGAGAGTTCACGGGATAAGTGAGTAGAAAATAGCCAATGGCAACCATGATATATTTATGAAGGGCATAGATTTTTTAAAAATAGATCACCATTAGTGCTAATACTAATACAAATACTTTTCTGTACATTCATAGAAGAATAAACGTGAAGAATGATTCCACGATGTTGACAAGCTCAGACCAATAATCTAAAGTTCTTACAAACAGTAAATTTTCTTTGTGTCTTTCTTGTACTATTATTGGATTGTAGACAAATGGCATAAAGGTGACAAATCTGCAGACAGGCTTGCTCCAACACCTGTTTCATAAGGCTTCTTCAGAGCAGAATAAGTGTAAACCCGGTGAACCCTTTCCTACTCAGCATTCATCTCTGCATGCTGTCTCTCTGCATAACGCTCACACTCAGTGGAATCTTCTCGTATCCAGTCTTCCACCTGGGGCCTGGAGACCTTCAGGAGTTACAGCTGCTGTCCAGATGACACAGGTCTAGGGCTGCCCGGTCCTCAGCGGGGTGGAGAATCCCCCTCCCCCCGGGTCCTGTTCTCCACCCCCACTTGGATTTTTATTTTAAATGCCACCTCATGTGATTACTGGAAGTTCTACCAGAAGTGGCAAAGGGTAGGGTGGTTCTGGCAATCGCTGGAAACTCTATGGGCCAGTGATTCCTAGAGCTGCCCTTTGTCACTTCCAGTAAGAACATCCAACGAGTACATGAGGCTGCAGTTTATTTGTTTTTAATTCTCCCGTAATGCTACCTCCACCAACTTGTCAGGTGTTGCCTGGGAACCCTACACAGTTCAGTTCCCCTGGAGAAAATGGCTTCATTGGAAGGTGGACGGTACGGTATCACGCTCTGATAAGGTTCCTATCCTCCCCCAACCTCTGCTCTCCCCAGGCTCCACTTCCAAGTCTCCAGGGGATTTCCCAACCCAGGGCTGGCATCTACGACCCTCAGGCCAGTTGAAAACAGGACATACCCTTTACATATATGCTGGATCTGGTCTTCACTGCTGACAGGTCCAACACATCTCCCACCCTATGAACCCAATTTATGAAATCTGCTAGGTGTCCAATAATTACAGAGAATTTTTTTATTATTAATTATCGCCTAGAGTCTAAAGAAGTTGGATCGTGTGGTTCTGCTGATGCTGATGTGATCATTTCTCCCTACCAGGCTCATCCTTGCTTCCCAGCCTCAAAAGAGACCTACGTTCTCCACCATCTTCTCTCCCACATGGTTGCGTCAAGGAGCCCCGCCAGATGCCCAGCAGACGGGTCCTCCCTCAGCAGCTCCTGCAGTGGCACCTGGAAGTCTTCCTTGGCTTCATCTGAAAGGAAGATGGAGCCAGTGTGTGAGGGGATGAATGCCCCGCCCCCTGCAGAAAGCCTTGCTGGAAGCAGGCCCAGGGATTCAAGACCCCAAGCGGGGCACTGTCTCCTTGGCATTCTCCTGCCTTGACTGATGGACGTAGCTCTCCCCAGTGCTGTGCCTCAGCGATCCAGAAAGACTTGGCTTTGGGCTCTACGGGACCTGCAGGCATATGAATGTACCTGGCTTTGGGTGCTGCCCTGGCCTGGGCTCCCGTTCAGGATGAACCACAGAGCTCATGCCATGACTGAACTTCCAGGGGAGTCTGCAATTTCCTGGCAGGATGGAAGGGAAAGGATTAGAGTCTTCACTGTAGAGGAAAGGCTGGTCATCCAGCCCTCAGGGTGTGCTAACCGAGCCTCCCCCCGCAATTCCTTCCTCAGGCCAAGAACTGACAAACACCCAGTACGGAGTGGCGTGATGGTGATTGTTGGGGGGGGAACAGTGGTGCAGCTTCTGAAATAGAATGAGAGCCTCCAGGATGCATTGCTCCTTGGAGAATGGGGTTCAGTCCTGAGGCACTCTGTCTGCATCTCCCGGAGGTGAGGCAAACTGCAGCGATCTTTGGGAGCCTCCGGCTCCTGTTTGGCAGCCTCCGTTTGGCTGGTTCTGCTCATTGTCCTGCAGCCCCGAGGATTCCTGCTTCATCCCCGCCTCAACAAAGGATGTACCTGAGCTTCTCCACGGCCCCTGTGGCAGCTATTAATATGGGCTCCGTGTTGAAAAATGAGTCCATCATGCAGGCCTGTAGCCGTGAGGGGCCCCACAAGGGCAACGCCCCCTCCCCAATTTGCCCCGCCTCTTCACCAATCACCTGGAGGGGGAGGGGTCAGGAGGAGGCCTTCCCGCCTAGTCCCCATCTGATGGTCGGAATGGCGGGAGCCTCAGGCCCTCGTGCTGGCCAGCCCACGTCATCTGGGTGCCGGCCTGGCTGACTGCAGGAAGGTCGGATTGGCGGTGTTGTGGCTCCCGGGGTGGGCTTGGATCTTTGGCTCATCAATTTGGCTCCCCTTCAATTTCTCTGGGCCCCTGGGATCAGCGTGTTGGTTTGGATCCTCGTCGGTCAGCTGGTCCCTCTGGCTCAGTTCCTTGGTGTTCAACTGCAGGGGCTGGCTGGCAGTTGGTTCCTGCAGGCTTTTTGCTTGGCCTGTGAAGTTTTGCTCTGCTGCAGCTTCTCTTGGCTCTCCTGCGGTTTTGGCACACCAGAGCGGAGCCTTCCAGATCTGCTGTTTCCAGCGCTGGTGAAGGCTGCCTCCTGGGGTGGGGGCCTCGGTCTTGGGCATTGCTCCCTCTAAGCTGTTGAGTCTCGTGAGCAGAAATTCTACTTTTGGAGCTACGGGCCTTAAAGTTGTGAGTGAGCGATTTGGCTGCTGCATAAACTAGTTTGCTCTGGAGCCATCCTTCCTGAGCTAAGTCAAAAAGGTTTGAGCTGGAGTCTAAGAAGCTGTGAGCTAGCTCACACTAACTCATCTTAGAGGGAACACTGGGGGCCTCGGGAAGCTGAAGATGCCCAGCCATGGCAAATGGGGTTCAATGTGGTCAAGTGCAAAGTGATGCACATTGGAGCCAAAAATCCTAACTATAAATACACATTGATGGGATCCGAACTGGCAGAGACTGACCAAGGGAGAGATCTTGGAGTCGTAGTAGAGAACTCATTGAAAATGTCAAGACAGTGTGCAACTGCAATGAGAAAGGCAATGCTATGCTGGGGATTATTGGGAAGGGAATTGAAAAGAAATCAGCCAGTATCATAATGTCCCTGTATAAATTGATGGTGCGACCTCATTTGGAATACAGTGTGCAGTTCTGGTCACCACCCCTCAAAAAGGATATTATATCATTGGGAAAAGGGCAGAAAAGGGCAACTAGAATGAAAAAAGGGTTGGAACACTTTCCGTTTGAGGAAAGGTTAAAGTGGTTGAGGCTCTTTAGTTTGGAGAAATGATAGCTGAGGGACGATATGATCAAAGTTTACAAGATGATGCATGGGATAGAGCAGGTTGAGAAAGAGACACTTTCCTCCCTTTCTCACAATACAAGAACTCATGGGCACTCAATGAAATTGCTGAGCAGTCGGGTTAGAACAGATAAAAGGAAGTACTTCTTCACCCAAAGAGTGATCAACACATGGAATTCACTGCCACAGGAGGTGGCGGCAGCTACAAGCATGGATGTCTTCAAGAGGGAATTAGATATACACATGGAGCAGAGATCCATCATTGGCTATTAGCCACAAGGTATAGATAGGAACTCTGGGGCAAGTGATACTCTGTATTCTTGGTGCTTAGAGGGGGCAACATTGGGAGAGCTTGGGGGAGGGATCAACAGTGGGAGGGCTTCTAGTGTCCTGGCTCCAACAGGTGGACCTCCTGATGGCACCTGGTATTTTTGGCCACTATGTGACAGAGGGTTGGACTGGATGGGCCATTAGCCTGATCCAACATTGGCTTTTCTTATGTTCTCTTATGTTCGTCTGGAGTACGTCCATTTCTTTTAAGGTTAAAAGAACCCCAAGTCCCACTCATCTTAATCTGCTCCTGCAGACCGACTGTTTGAGAAACGGCAAAGTTGGCTGCCCCTTCCCCTCCTGGGCCCTGCACGTTCCACAGAGGCCCCCAGGAAGTCTGTGTGGTGCTTCTGGCCCTGGAAGTTGCTGGAGTGAGGCTGTTAGCAGGGTGAGCTGTGGTGTCCCTGCTGCCCGAGGGAGGGCAGGGCAGGATCTGGGTTTCCACCCCTACTGAAAGCAGTCAGCCTTGTGGAAATATGCCAGTGATGGCCCAGGAGGGAATCCCCACATAGCAGCTTTTCACTCGGCTCTTGAGCAGCTTGACGATTTGCCAGGATCATCGGCCTGCTTCACTGCAGCATCAGCAGGCAGGGTGAGGCTCCGTAAAAATGGTTGAGGGGCTCAAGGGTGGGGCACCATCAAGAGCTATCTAGAATGGCAGCTCTCAAGAGTGGCAGAGTGGCAGTCGGCAGCCCCCTGTGGCTCCCCAGCACCACCAGCTGACCTAAATGTAAACCTAGGCAGCTGGCAGTGGAAGGATGACCCCAAGCCTTCCCAAGTGGAACACAGAGCTGGAAGGGACCTCAAGGGTCATCTAGTCCAACCCTTTCTCAACACAGGGAATGTTCTCCTGTGACCCCTGCCGTATGCCCAGAGGAAGGGGGAAACCCTCCAGGATTTCTGGCCAATCCAGCCGGGGTGGGGGGATTCCTTCCTGACCCCAAGATGGCGATTGGCATTACCCTGGGCATGGAAGGATGGGCCATGAAAGCTGAGCTGCAGACTCCAGTTTGGCCTTCAGGCCCACACCTGATTTCTGCCCTGAGTGACAGAGAGCAGCCCGGTCCCCCAACCGCGCCTTGTTCAGAGAGACTCAGGATGGCTGAGCACAAGGGGTGCCCCCCTTCTCGGCAGTCCCACCGGCTCCACTTCCCTTCCCTTTCCACAATCCCACAGGATCCTGCTGGGGGTCTCCCATGGCCTAAGACGTTATCAGGAAATATGACAGGCTGGTCCTGAATTCCAGACACAGTCCAGTAGCTGGTGGCCCTTCCCTTGGTTTTAATCAATTAACTAACTCAATTTCTATCCTGTCCTCCCTGCGATCGGGCTCAGGGCGGGCGACCAGGTCACACAAAATCCTGACAATTATTTCCGTAGTCCATCCCAGTATTCCTAGACCTCCAAAAATTCCACCACACCTACAAGAAGGTGCTATTTTTTTCAATCTCTTAACATTTAGTAGAAACTGAGAGTCGAACTGTATGCAACATTTTTAACTTGTTACGCGTGTCCTTACATGTTCCCCTGAGCCACATATTATTTTCATACCTAACTCAAAGGGGGCGCCTGAAATAAAAAAAAAATTCTAGGGAGCCTTCACAGATCAGGCCCTGCCAGGATCACAATTCAAAGAAATCAGGGGGAACACCTGTTACGATGTCAACACAGGAATGATGCCAGTTCCACAGAATAACGTGTTTGCTGTCATTGGGAGGCTGCCCTCTTTCACTCAGGGCGGAAAGAAGCTGTTGGCCTGAAGGCCAGACTGGAGTCTCTACCCTACTCAGCTTTCATGGCCAATTCTTACGTGCCCAGGGGAATGCTGTTCGCCATTTTGGGGTCAGGAATTTCTCCGTAGACCAGCCTGGCCAGGGATCCTGGAGGGTTTGTCTCTTCCTCTGGACATACAGCAAGGATCACAGAGGAGGGTTGCCAGGTCCCCTCATCACTTTGGTGGGGGGATTTGGGGGGGGTATTCTGGAGGTGAGTTGGAAACCCCCAAGCCCCATCCTGAAGCCCTGTTCCCAAGAACAACCAGCTGCCCGGCCACCCATCTCCATCCCCTCCTGCCCAATTTAAAGGGTTTCAGCTGAACGGTGGGGACCATGTGGCCTGCCGACCACCTGAAGGGCCCTTTAAATCTAGCAGGAGGGAGGGGGGCAGTCGCTGGTCACACTCTCAGCTCACAAAAAGACCTTCGAAAGGGTCTTTTTCTGAGCCGAGTGAGTGGCTCGCAACCACCCCTCCCCCCCCTAGATCTAAAGGGCCCTCCAGCTGGTCAGCAGGCCACATGGTCCCCACCGATCAGCTGAAACCCTTTCAATTGGGCAAGAGTGGATGGAGAGGGGTGGCCGGGCAGGTGGTCGCTCCTGGGCGCAGGGCTTGGGGTGGGTCTTCCCCCACCAGCCAGCTGGACCTGTGGGCTGGCAACCCTACCACTGAGGGGAATTTCCTGTGTTGAGTAATGGTTGGACTTAGGGTTGCTAGGCCCATCTCTGTCCCCAGCGGGGGATTTTGGGGGGCATTCCTGGAGGGGGTGGGGCATCCCCAACATGATGACATCATGTTAGGGATGTCCCTTCTCCAAGCCCTGCCCCCAAGAATTATCGCTGGAGGCCACCCCTCTCCCTAATGTCCTAAAAGATTTAAAGGGCCCACCAACCAGCTGGAGGGCCCTTTAAATCTTGCAAGATGGGAGGAGGTGGCTGCGGCTGCACACCTGAACTCCAAGTGGCACTGGCTCATGGGGCCCCGTCACCGCTGGCCAGAATCACTTAAAGGTACCCCTTTAAGTGCTTCCAGCCGGTGGCTCCACAAGCCCGATCTCTGAGAAGCATTAGCACTTGGAAATCAGGTGTGCAGGTCCCCGTCAGCTGCAAGCACTTAAAGGGATCTCTTTAAGTGCTTCCAGCCGGCAGCCCCATGCGCCCGATCTCCGAGTGGCATTACTGGCTGGAGATCAGATGTGTGGGGCCCGGTCCCCACCGGCTGCAAGCACTTAAAGGAGTCCCTTTAAGTTCTTCCATCCAGGAGCCAAACGTGCCTGATCTCTGAGTGGTATTACCTCTTGGAGATCAAGCACATGGGGCTGGGTCCCTCCTGGCTGCAAGCACTTAAAGGGGTCCCTTTAAGTGCTTTCAGCCAGCAGCCTCACGTGCCCGATCTCCAAGTGGCATTACTGCTCAGAGACTGGACACGTGGGGCCTGGACCCTGCCGATTGCAAGCACTTAAAAGGGTCCCTTTAAGTGCTTCCAGCCAGTGACCCCTCATGCCCGATCTCCAAGCAGCAATGCTCTTTGGAACTGAGGCATGTGGCCTGCAGCCACCCCTCTCCCTCCCCTCTGTCTGAAGAGAGAAGGGAGAGAGGTGACTGCAGGTGTTTGGGCTTGGGGTCAGGTTGAACCCCCCAAAAGCGGGTAGACTCCCCCAGACCAGGGGTGGTATGGCAACCCTAGTTAAACTAGAGGACCCTTGAGGTCCCTTCCAGCTCCTTGTTTCTGTTCTACTTGGGAAGGCTCAGGGTCATAATGTTTACATTTGGGTCAGCTGGTGGTGCTGGGAGCCTCAGGGGCAAAAAAATCCTGCAGGCAGAGACCCAGGCGGTGCCCTCTCTGCTGGTCTTGATAGCTCTTGGTGTTCCACCCTCCATTTTGTAAGGAGCCTCACCCTGCCTCCTGGCGAATTGTCAAGCAGCTCAAGAACTGGATGAAAAGCCGCTATAGGGGGATTCCCTCCTGGCCTATCACTCCTGTTCCTCTTGGCTCACCAGTCACCAAAAACAGGGGAAAGGTAAGAACTGCAGAAGAACCATGTTGCAGAGGAGCTGCAAAGACCCAAGTCAATCCACTGGCTGATGGGAATGGTGGACGATCAAGCCTGCAGACCATCCAGGCTGGTCTGGGCCGACCTTCTGGGCCAGAGATGACATGAACATTTCCAGTTCTGCTCCATTTCAGAGCCTCTTTGGGAATGGGGACTGGCTCATTTCCAGGGAGACTGACTGCTTCTTGGTAAGGATGAAAACACAGAGCCTACCCTGCGCTAAGTTGCTATACCAATGGTAGTATACCCTGGCCAGACTGGAAGATATGTTTAGTTCAGAACCAAACTATTCGTTACTTCCCCCCCTCACTTGTTTATGCTTGTTTTTACGTGTTCCCTGCGGCCAGACAGCAGCTGAGGGGAATGGCTTCTAAAAGCAAGCACACAAAAAGGGAGAGTCCAAATGGGTTCAGAGTCGCCCTGCAACGGGAGGAGGGGCTCTGGCTTCCCCCACAAGCTGTTTTCTTTCGCAAAAATCATACTGGGGAGGCAATGTTCCCTCTAAGCTGTGGAGCCTTGTGAGGAAAAGTTCTACTTTGTGAGCTACTGGTATCAGAGTTGTGAGTGAGCGATTTGGCTACTGCATAAATTAGTTTGCCCTGGAGCCCTCCTTCCTGAGCGAAGACAAAAATGTGTGAGCCAGAGGCTAAAAATCTGTGAGCTAGCTCACACTAACTCAGCTTAGGGGGAACACTGCCTGTGAGGTAGGTGGGGCTGAGAGAGCTCTGACAGAAACGGCTCTTTTCCAAGAACAGCTGTGCCAGAACTGTGGCTTAACATAAGAACATAAGAGAAGCCAATGTTGAATCAGGCCAATGGCCCATCTAGTCCAACACTCTCTCACACAGTGGCCAAAAATACCAGGCTTGCCCAAGGTCATCCAGCAGGTGCAAGTGGAGGAGTCAAACCCGGTTCTCCCAGATTAGAGTCGGTGCACTTAACCACTACACCAAACATTAGTGGTTTGTTAGGTGCTGAGTTAGTTGTGTATTGGAGAGTGGAGGCTAAGACACTGAGACCAGATGAGGTTTTTTTGGCTAATGACCTAAGCCGCTTGTAGGGCACTGAACAGCCCTCATTTGCAGATGGGTCGAATGATTTCCTCCTTTTGGAGCAGTGGGAAGCTGCAGGTGATTTTGTCCTGAACTGAGACACCACAGAAAAAGCCCTAGCTGTCAAAAAAGACATCTAAATATTTGTAGCCATTTCTGTGCCATGAGTCTCTGTGCATACAGAGCAGGAATACTAGTGAAATAAGTATATCCCAGCAGGGGTTTTCACCACAACAATACCATTTGGGGTCAGAGGCAGGAGTTGTTCTTCCCCCCCATGGCGCCATTCTGAGCCCATTTGGACTCTCTCTTTTCAAACATGTTCCATGCAGCTGCTGTGCATATATAGGAACAAAATAATACTGTGAGGTATTTAAGAGAAAAGAAAAACTATATGCAGGAAATGTTTGCACAACAAGGGTATGCTTTTATTAATCATGGGAATCAAATGCACGGATTAAATAATGCTCAGCAAAGATATTACTATGTGCTCTGTTGAGGATGTGGACTCTATTAGAGTTCCCTTTTCTTGTTTACTATAATATGATGACTTTATTTACTTAACGTCATTGTACAGTTGTAAATTTATATATGTTTACAATAAAGAAATTTAAAACACGTCCTTCAACTGTTTGAAATGGTATATTTATAAAATGTTCTCTTGTTTTTGATCAGATAAAATATTTTGTGTTAAATGTGTGGTGATTTGCCTTGGCTCAGAGACTTCGAGGCCTGGAACCTCAAACTGCAAGGAAACAAAATAGCACTTCACTGCAGGAGACTAAAAGGTTTGGGGAGGCTCAATATCCGGGAAGTCTTAATCCCCCTCACCGTTGCTACAGATAGATTGGGAAGTCTTGGTATAGAACAAAATATATCTGAACCAAGGATAATCTCTTCTGTGAATGCTAAGACTGCAAACACTCTGCACGTTTCCAGAGTGCTTGTCTCTCACGGTAAAGAAAGCACACATCTCCACATATACTGGGGTTGGATTTCTAGGCAGACGGGTGCGATTTGCAGGCTGGTGCAATTTTGGAATGTCCCAGCACGGATTCACTGTTTTCTCCCTGGCCCCTCCACTTTCAGCCCCTCCACCCACTGAACCTGGCAATGCATTGAGCCTTCAGCCTGTGCTCACTTGTATTTGCAAGAGACCTCCAGGCCGGCAGTCCAAGTTGCTGAGTACAGCCTGGCAGACAGAATCTCAGTTCTGTGTGATCATTCAGTAATCATTCTATATATAATACAGTGAACCCCATATCCTCTGCTCTATGGCCAAGCCTCCGTGCAATGCATCACCACAGGAGCTGCTTTTGAATCAAGTGTCAAGTATATTTGGGGGATCAGTTCCGCTGGAGAAAACGGCCACTTTGAAAGCCGGGTTCTGTGGCGATATAGCCCACTGAAGCCCCTCCCCTCCCCAAGCCGGCTCAACCCCCCAAATCTCCAAGTATTTTTCAACCTGGAGGTGGCAACCCTCGTTGCTCTCCTACAGGGGCTCCTTCCTGTTGCTACGACAGGCCTGAAAGAGAGAACACGGCAGGGGCAGGAGACCAGGTCAGGGGGCCTTGGGAAGATGGCAGTCAGTGACAGTGTGACATCACTTCCGGGAAAACCAGAGGCCATTTCTCTCCGGCATGGTGCTGTCACTTTGAAAATCGATAAATAAATCCCCCCCCCGAGTTCATTTAACACACCTAAATCAAGCCCCTGAATCTCCCTTTCAAGGGGATGCTATTACGACTCGTGATCCTGAAACCATGGCAACTGTTTATTTCCACAAGGGGGGGACACGACTACAGGTACTGGGTTTCATCTGGAAAAGGCCCATTTGGCCAAAATGCCAGACAGGGAGGGTGAACGGGTGGTCATGAGAACCCTGAGAAGAGGGCTACCTGCCCAGTGACCTGACTGGGGGAGCCTGGGGTACAGCCAATGAGGGACAGGATTCCTAACTCTGGATTGGGGGTGGGCTTCCCCTAGACAGGCAGAAAGTTTAAAAGGGTGCCAGGTCTCCCCTGGCCACTGGGGATGCGGGGGGTAGAGTTGTTACATCCAGGTTGGGAAACTCCTGGGGATTTGGGGATGGAGCCTGGAGAGGACAGGGACCTCAGTGGGGTACAATGCCTTAGAGGGTCCACTCTCCAAAGCATCCATTTCCTCCAGGGGTATTCGGTTCTGTAGTCTGGAGATGAGCTGCAATTCCAGGGGCTCCCCAGGTCCCACCTGGAGGTTGGCATCTTCCTTTGTTCTTTGTTCAAATACTTTGCCCAGTGCTGTGATCTCAGCTGGGACCTTTTTAGGGTTGCCAGCCTCCAGGTGGGGCCTGGGGATCTCCCCCTTTTACAACTGGTCTCCAGCTGACAGAGATCAGCCCCCCTGGACAAAATGGCTGCTTTGAAAGGTGGACTCTGTGGCCTTGTGCCCTGCCGAGGCCCCTCCCCTCCCCTCCCCAAACCCCACCCTCTCCTGGATCCACCCCCAAATTCCCCAGGTATTTTCCAACCCAGACCTGCCAACCCTTGACCCTTATCTCCTCCGCAAAGGGGCAGCAAGGAGATTGGGGGCATGTTTGCTCCCTCTAAGGTAACAAGATGGGGGGGCATGCAGATCAGAGGCCTTTTAAAATTTCCTTTTGATCTGTGTGCAGCCCAGAGAGAACATTGGTAAGGGATGTGCATTCTATGTTCATGCTCTTCATTTTGCTGTTACTTAAAATGGTGTGGTAGTTTCAAAGGGGCAACCAACTGGGATGTACTAAAAGGAATGACAGGATTGCCCATTGGAAATAATGGGAGAGGCTTGAAGGCCGTTGGAGATAATGGGAGCCAGGAATGCCAATTGACTTGCATGGGCTCTGCTGAAATACACTGCAGCCCAAAAAAAGTTGCAAAGAAAATGCAGAATGGTTTTTCCAATAAGGTTTTTTGGGCCCAGATAGGCTATTCTAGGACTGTAATGACAGTTCCCAGAGTGGAAAAACAGTCCCTAGCAATAGAATCTGTGCTGCATTTAAAAGGTGGAGTTTCTAAGCAGTGTGCTAAGAAGGCACCTGTTCCTGGGGTTAGCCCAACCCAGGGGCATTGCTAGGAAGGTTCCCAGGCCACCCAAATTTTCTGGGGAGCCCCCTCCCTAAATGCCTCATAAATCCACCACCATAGATAGTGACAATGGCCTGTGATGTCACTGGCTCCTCCTTTGATGTAATTGGGTCCCAGTTCTTTTAATGACTTAGCAATGCCTCTGGCCCAGCTCCAGCCCCCCCGGGAAATTGCAAAGTCTATGCCCTTGAGTCTGGGGATTAGGATTTCAAATAGAAAAGATGGATCTTTCTATAAATTTGAGAAAAGTCCCAGATTTGCAGCAAAAAATGAACTCCTAAATTACATTGGGAAGTTTAACCCCCCCCCCCAATAATTGAAGCAGTACCTGTAGCTTTAAGAAACAAAAGCCCTCTGTGGCCATTGCTAGGCATCTATTGCCTTCCAGTCTTGATTCCTGTCAGTAAAATGCAGGGGGAGAGGGCAGGACCTTTTCCAGGGCTATTTTGGCCTTTGAGGGAAGACTCGCTGGGGCCAGGCCTGGCAGCAGCCACTGGATTACTTGTTACTGCTCAGCTCACCTGATTCACCCAGGCCTGGCTACAATCCCAACTGCCCCAGGAAAGCCAGGTTGGTATAGTGATGCCGCTTTCTGGCCAAGCCCAGCTCAGATCCCCACTCCCCCTGGAATTTCACTGGGTGACTTTGAGCCGGTAACATGCACACGCAGCCTCACCTACCTCATGGGATTGTGTTGGGAATAAAATGGAGGGATGGCAAATGACATAAACTGATTAGGGTCCCCACTGTGAAGAAAGGCAGAGCATAAGTGAAGTAAATGAATAATAAAGATAGCTGAAGACGTGGGGTGCAGATCAAAAAGCAGACTGGTCTCTGGATGGGAAGGAGAGAAGGAAGCAGGGAAATCTGAGGATATGGGGGTTGCCAAGAGGAGGAAAAGAGGAAAGTGGATGAGGAGATACATGGGAAAGTGAGCCCCCCCCCAACAGTCCTTGTAGGCTCCCTACCACCAGGGCTTTTTTTGCAGAAAAAGCCCAGCAGGAACTCATCAGCATAATAGGCCACACCCAACAACAGAAACTCATTACCATATTAGGCCACACCCCAACAGCACAGCTCATTAGCATATTAGGCCACACCCCCATGTCACCAGAAGTGTGGTCATCCAGCCACACCCACCTTTTGCTTCTTATTCTGGTTACCTTGTTTGCTGTCAAAACCCAGGGCTTTTTTTGGAGCAGGAAATCCTTTGCATGTTAGGCCACACACCCCTAATGTAGCCAATCCTAATGAGCTTCTGCTGTTGGGTGTGGCCTGTTATGCTAATGAGTTCCTGCTGGGCGTGGCCAACTCAGGAGCCAGCCGGAACTCTGTTCCTGTGCCTTCCTGCCCCAAAATAGCCCTGACCAGGGGTCTTTTTTTTGGGGGGGGAGGAACTCACCAGAGCACAGCTCTGGGAGCTCAGGAGCCAAGCCCCGCCCCCAGCCGGCATCCCGGGGAGTCTTTCAGGCAGCCGAATGTCAATTTCAGCTCCATTATATCCTATGGGCCATTGAAGTCAGTGGTGAAAACATAGGGTATATTCTAGGGGCTGGAGGGGAGGGGTTTGAGGGAGAGGCTCCAAACTCACAGGGTAGCTGATGGAGCCTCTCCCCAAGATACCCACCAAGTTTCAAGAACATTGGATCAGGTGGCCCAATTCTATGGGCCCCCAAACAGGTTGCCCCTATTCCCTCCATTGTTCTCTATGGTGGGAAAAAAAAACGAAAAGAAAGAAGGGAGCAGGAAAAAGGGAGAGGCTCTGGGTACTTTCTGGGAACAGAAAGAGGAGATGAGATGTCCTCCACAAGACCTGGTGTGTTCCGCGCTTGTTCTTTCCCCGGCCCCCTCCTTACATCCCTGGCGCACGTGGCTCTCAGCCTGTCTCATCTATTCCCCGGCGTAGCTTTTTTGGTGGAGAAAGGGGACCCTCCCTCCCCTTTTCACCCGAGGAAAAAACTGATAGGATCCAATCCAATGTTTTATGTTTGCTCTCATAAGAAGAGCCCTGCTGGGTAAGACCAATAGTCCATCTAGTCCAGCTTCCTGTCTCACACAGTGACCAAACAGTTTCTCTGGACAACCAACAACAGGACATAGAGGCCTTCCCCTGAGGTTGCCTCCTGGCTCTGGGATTCAGAGGATTAGTGCCTCTGAATGTGGAGGTTCCCCTCAGTCGTCATGGCTAATAGCCATTGATAGACTGATCGCCCATGAATCTATCAAATCCCCTTTTCAAGCTGTTTATTCCTGTGGCCACCACTACATCCTCTGGCAGGGAATTCCACATTTTAATCACTCTCTGTGTAAAGTATTTCCTTTTGTTCATCCTGAACCTACTGCCTATCAGCTCCATTGGACGCCCTCGAGTTGTAGTCTGTCCCCCCCCATGCATCCTTATTCTAATAGGCAAAATGTGTGGATATCTATTCCCACCAACAGGGGGCTCACTGTCCCCCAACAGCTTTTCCTGCATAGTCAGTAGACTTCCTGGGCTTGTAGAAAAATCCAAACAGTGAAGAAATCCCTTCAGGGACGGTGGAATTCCCCAAAAAGCCTTTTGAAATGGCCTCTGCAGGGACCTGACTCCAGGCATCAAGGGTGAGAGATTAGAACGTTGAGGGGGGGAGATTTCTAACTGGGTGGGGGAGGGCCCTTTCCAGGCCTCTTTCGGCCTTGGAGGGAGGGAGGGAGGGTTGCCAGTGCCTTGCAAGAGGCCTCACAAGAGTTGCCAGGCTGGGGGATTTCTAGAGATTTTGTGGTGAACTCTAAGGAGGGCTGGGTTTGGGAAGGGAGTGGCCTCAGCTGGGTATAATGCCACAGAGTCCACCCTCCAAAGCAGCCACTTTCTGCAGGGAGACAGATCTCTGCTGTCCAGAGTCCAGTTGTAATTCTGGGGGTTCTCCAGTTCCCATTTGGAGCAGTTTAGGGTTGCCAGGTCCCCCCTGATCTGCATGACTCACCTAGCCTCAGCTGCTAGCTACCATTCATCAGCAGACACCCTGTGAAAGCCAGTGAGGTGCAGCAGTTAGAGCTTCAAAGCAGGGTCTACAAGACCCAGATTCAGATCCCCATCTTGCAGTGGAAGTTGACTGCGTGATTTTTGGACCAGTCACATATTTCAGCCTAACCAACCTCACAGAGTTGTTGTGCAGATAAAAAGGAGGAGGGAATAATGAAAGCTGCTTTGGTCCCCACTGTGGAGAAAGACTGTAATTTCCCTAGGTAAAGGCTGGGGGGTGGAGATGGAAAGCAGAAGACAGAGAGGCAGATAAAGGTAGCTTGACTGTTGGTTGGGAAGGAAATAGGGTTGCCAACTCCGGGTTGGGAAATCCCTGGACATATGAGGGGTGAAGCCTGGAGAGGGTGGGATTTGAGGAGGGGAGGAACTTTGGACTGGTGTAATGCCATAGACTCCACCCTCCAGCCATTTCCTCCACGAGAACCACCATTGCCAACCTCTGGGTGAGAACTGGAGATCACCCAGAATTACAACGGTTGTCCAGGTGACAGAGATCAGTTCCCCTGGATAAAATGGCTGTTTTGGAGGGTTGAGTCTATGGCATCATACCCTGCTGAGGCTGCTTGCCTCCCCAATCCTCACTGTCCCAAGGCTCCACCCCCAAATCTCCAGGAATTTCCCAACCTGGAGCTGGCAGCCCTAAAGTGAATTGATCTCTGTAGCTGGGAGATCCACTGTGATTCCCAGAGTGCTGCCACTGCTGCTGTGGGGGAGAGGAAGCAGGTGGGTGGCTGAGAGCACTGCCACCACTGTTGCTCCTGCTCTGCGGAGTGGGGGAGGAAGCAGGCAGGAGGCTGGGAGAGTGATGGGGGCAGAAAGAAAGAATGATGGGGTGGGGGCAGAAAGAGAGAGAAAGAGTGATGAAGTGGGGAGGCAGAAAAACAAAGAGAAAGATGACAGGTCAGAAAGAGAGAGGAAGTCACATGCATGGAGCAGAAATAGCGTAAGAAAAGGGGGGCAGAGGGGAGAAATAGTGTGAGAGAGGTAGGGGGCAAGGAGAGGAAGCAAAGGTGTGACGAATGAGATAACCATCCCGCAAGTTTCTTGCGGGTGTCCACTTGTAGTTTTATAAACCTCTATCTCATCCTTTCTTGGTCATCATCTTTCCTAAACGGAAAAGTCCCAGAGACTCTTCAGCCTTTCCTCCTAGGGAAAGCGCTCCAATCCCCCTCATCATCTTGGTTGCCCTCCTCTGTAGTTTTCCTAGCTCTGCAGTGTCCTTTTCGAGATAAGGGTGGCCACAACTGTAAACAGTACAAAAGACAGTTCACACATTCCATGGGCAATCGAATATATGTGCTCGTGGGAACTGGAAATTAGTGCTAGCCAATCAGCATGCTAGTATCAATTTGGCAGGATTTTTTTTCAAGTCACTACTGCATTCTCTCATACCAAACTCCACTTCAAATTGTGTTGTTTTTGGGCAGAGAGAATTCTACACTGTGTGTGAGAGGCTTTCGTGGTTAAGTATCCTTCGTCATTATGATGCTTGAGTGACTCAATGCTAATTAGACTTTACAATCATTTCTTTTCTTCATCATGCCCCGTAATCATTGCTGCCCAAGCAATTAGGCTTCACTATTGTTGTTGTTGTTTTTTAAAAAAATAAAATCTGTTTGTTTTGAAGAATTGTAATTAAATCTGGCAAAAAATAGAAACTGGTTTGATTACTTATGCCTTCTTTCCCTACAGACAACTGTAGAGGGGGGGGATTGCATTCAATTAGATAAATTGGAAACTTTTCCAGAAAGCCAGAGGTGCTACAGATGGCAACTGTTTTTATATTGGATTTTAAATATCAGTTGTCCAGGTAACAACAGACAGCAAGTTAATTCAGCAGAGCAGAGATTGCAGCAAATGCATTAATAACAGCGTTGCCAGGTCCCTTTGGCCAGCTGGCAGGGGAGGGGAGGGGGCTTACCGGGAGTTTATCCATTTCTGCTACATACCCACGTGACTTAAACATAACCTGGAAGTCATGATGTGACACTCTGGTTTTTGGGCAAAACCTCTATGGTAGAATTAGCTTCCATCATAGAGTTTTTGCCCCCAAACCAGAGCATCGCCCTGACACCACCAACGTGCCTATATCACTTCCAGGTCACATTGAAGTAACGTAGGCATATCGCTATAACGTCTGGTGTTCCTCCCTTTTTTTGGGGGGGGGGGTAAGTCCCCCCTGCTGGCCAGCTGATCGGTGACAAAGAGGCAGGGCCTGGCAGCGGGGGCCCCCCACCAGGGGTCTGGCAGCCCTAATTAATAACCATAAAATGCAAGGAAAAATAGAAGTCTGGATAGCTGGTTTTGCACAAGCAAATGATTTATACTTTTGAGATTATTCACAGCGTTGGATCCAATGCAGTACCAGTAGAAAGCACTGGGGGAAGTGGATGTTCCCTGCCTTCCTCTTCCACCAGCAGTACCCAAGTTGGGGGACCTGCAAGGATAGAAAGTCCCGCAACACAAACAGATGCAATGGAGGAGAAGGAAGCAGCAAGATCACCATTCCCACTTCTTGCACCACATGAGCTGACAGAGGAACACTCCCCATTCTCGTGTGAGTCAAAAATATGCACAGGATCCAAATAGGGTTGCCGGGTCCCCCTGGCCACTGGCAGGGGATGGGGGGTAGGGCTGCCACATCCATGTTGGGAAACCCCTGGAGATCTGGGTGTGGAGCCTGGGAAGGACAGGGACCTCCATGGGGTACCATGCCACAGAGTCCACCCACCAAAGCATCTATTTTCTCAAGGGAAACTGACCTCTGTAATTTGGAGATAAACTGTAATTCCAGGGGATCCCCATATCCCACCTGGAGGCTGGCATTCCTAGATCCAACCCATTAGATATAACTCATAAGCAGATTAATTAATCAACTTCTCTGAATAAATACTCCCTCCCCACACTTTTCCAACAAAACACAAAGCAATCACTCTCCTGGGCAACCTGGCACTAGAACCAGCTGGCTCTGTTCTCTCTGGCAGGAATGTGCCCTTCCTGACATTGTTGCAGCAGGCATTGTAGTTAGCAGGCTTAAGCTGCCATCAGATATTTTAACGAATCCATTTTAGATGAATTGGTCTTGGTCTTATGAATTATTATTTATTCTTTCTCTATATATTGTGAGCCGTCCTGAGCCAGCTTGCAGGGTAGGGCGGGATACGAATTGAATAAAATAAATAAACAAACAAACAAACGTAAAAAGCAAGATTTAAAAAAATCTCTTGTACACTAACAAAATATTATCTTTTTGTTTTATATTGCAAAATAATACATTTCCTCAACCTTTTAAAATGGCAATTGTTTTTAGGGTCTGCATTCCAGAAGAACTCTAGGTCCATTTGGCAAAGACTTGGTTAGAATCAGGGCTATTTTGGGCAGGAATGCACAGGAACGGTGTTCTGGCTGGCTTCTGAGTTAGCCAAACCCACAGCCCCCACTCAGGTTCCCCAGGCACCTCACAAGCTGCAGGGTGCCTGGGGAAGCCAAGCTGATCCAGGGAGGGAAGGCAGTTTAAACTGCCTCCCCTCCTTGGTTCCCCATGCACCTCGTGGGGTGCCCCATTCCTGCGAGGCACCCCATGCCTGCAGGGCACCTGGGGAAACCAATTCAGAAGCTGCCTTCCTTCCTCAGGTTCCCCATGTGCCCTGTAAGCCGCGGGGCACCTGGGGAAGCCGATCCTGGGAGGGAGCTGTGCTGTCAGGGGTGTGGCCTAATATGCTGATGAGTTTCTGATGTTGGGTGTGGCCTATTATGCTAATGAGTTCCTGCTAGGCTTCTTCTACAAAAAAAGCCCTGGTTAGAATTATTAGGCATTATTCTGGTGATACAGACTTGGGAGGGGCCAAGTCTAGAAGAGTCTGACCGGCAAGGCCAAAATCAAAATGAGAATTTAACTGTGGAGTCCCTGGCTCACAGCTTATTTCTCCTCAGCACTATGCTGCAGTAGCTGCATTCTAGGTCTAAAATTCTATGCATGCATATAGTTGAACTGTTGAATCCAGCCAGACTTGTGACTGAATAAACACACATCGGATTGTACTCTGAATTTGCACCTTGGGACTAGGCACATCTGTATTTTCCTGATCAGACAGGGTTGGTTCTCTGTCCAAACTACATAAACAACAGCCTGAGGAGTCATCTACGGTTGCCAGGTTCCACCCCACCCAGCCACCAGCGGGGGTAGGGAAGAGCTGCCAGGTCCAGGTTAGAAAACTCCTGGATATTTGGGGGTGGAAGCTGGGAAGGATGAGGACTTCAGTGGGGTATGATGCCATGGAATCCACCCTCTGAAGCATTCATTTTCTCCAGGGGAACTGATCTCTGTATTCTGCAGATGAGCTGTAATTCTGGAAGATCCCCAGGCCCACCTGGAGGTTGGCATCCCTAGAATGGAGTTGAACTCCCCTCGTCCAGCCTCCCTATAAATACTGCCTGTCTATTGAACTCTGGAGGACTCCTCTTTGTTTGTCCTCCGCCCTCTAAGCCTCCCAGTTCTGAAGCAATCACATTCGATTTTTAGTGTTTGAGAAATTAAAAGAAAAACATGTCTTCAGAAAGCATAGGTTTTTTCCCATGAATCCATGTTCTGTTTAGGCTAAGGTTGCCAGGTCTTACCTGGCTGCTGGTGGGGGGTGCTCCTACCTGGTCCTGGGATCTTCTGTCATGTCTTCACACTGGGCACGTTGTGCAGGGGATACTCTAGCATTTGGTCAAAAAACTATGGTTGTCATAGAGTTTTAACCCAAATGCTAGAGCATCCCCCATGCGACATGTCCGCTGTGATGACATCACCACTAGGTGACATTTCACTCTGGGCACATCGGGCATGACAGGGCTCTTGGAGAAGGGGCTCCCCCCACCAACCAGCTGGCCATTGGTGGATTGGGCCCCCCGAATGTGGGGGGGTCTCCACCCCCATCGGGGTATGGCAACCCTAGTTTAGGAACCAATTGGGGGTGGGGTATCTTGAATCGGCCCTGCTAGTAGCACATATGGAAGACTGAACAGGAAGGAAGAAAAAGGTCTTAACCAGCTTAGAAAATTGCGTCAGTACAGCAGGCAGTCCACAACCTTTTCGAGCCTCCAAGCCCTTTCAGAATTCTGACACACTGTGGTGAGCACAACCACAAAATGGCTGCCACGGGATGCAGAGCCAGCCAAAAAATGGCTGCCTCAGCTTCCCTTCAGCCACACAGTGAAGATCCTGGTGTTGTGATGGCAGCTGCTGCCAAAGCAACATCTTAAAAAAATCTCCACAGCCTGTCAAATCTCCTGTGGCCAATCAGAAGCCCTCCCAGCCCCGCCCACTTTCTGTAAACACTCGGAGGGCGCCAGGAAAGGATTCTGCTGGTGCCACGGGGAACCCTGCAGTAAAGTTTCACATATCACTAGGATCTTTCTGTCAGATTCTCTTCCAATGAACTTTTGAGGGGAAGTGATAAAGCAAGTGAAATTTCTCACAGGGGTCTCACACATCAAGTTTTTGCTTGGAAAAAAGGAGTACTATGAGAAGGCATGATGCAAAAATCACCAAGGAAAGGATTAAATTGGCTTTTCTGCACACTTTGGACATGGACAGCTGCTTCTAGATACTGTGGCCTGTCCAACTGCTCCTTCCCTAAAGGTCGCTGCTCAGAACCAGACGAGAGAAAAGGGCGAAATTCATCTTAATTGGGTGTCCTTTCTGTGCAATCTATTGAAGACGAATCCATGAAACCTAAATGTTATTTTGATTTATTGAGCACTCGACTTGCATCTTTTTCACATAATTAGAAGAAATCATTTTCTGCTAGGAAGTGTGCAGGAAGACAAATGCTAACCCATCAAGTTTCTATGTCCCCAATTACATGAGCACTGAAATCACAGCAGGAGTCTATCTGCAGGTTACCAGTTCATTCAGCACTCTTCTTTACGAGATCTCTTTGAACTACAGATACTTGGGGAGATTATAGGGAGGCCACATGCTTCTTTGACAGAATCTTGTTTCCTTAAAGAGGCCAGAGAAATAAGGTAGCACAGATTCCAATGTTCATTTGACAACTGTGGCATCCGCAGTCCAATCTTAACGTGACTTAAGTCAAGTGGGTTGCCTGAAATGGCCACAATTTGGGGTTGGTGGTGGTGGTCTAAATTTCTTCTTTCCATTCTGCTATTCCAATATATTAGCCCCCCACTCACCCACTCCACCCCACTGTGTTGGTGAGTTCAGAATGATACATGCTTGTACTCCAGTCCCTTGCTCCACAGGCTAGAGGGTTTCTCCAAATAACACCCTGGAAGCCAAGCAAGAATATTCTCAGACAGTCAGACAGATCTGTATGTTCCTCGTAGCATCTATGCAACATTTTGTGACCACTGGGCTAAGCCAGTAATGTCCAGACTGAGAGGGGGAGAG
This sequence comes from Gekko gecko, assembly GCA_029375565.1. Taxonomy (NCBI): domain Eukaryota; kingdom Metazoa; phylum Chordata; class Lepidosauria; order Squamata; family Gekkonidae; genus Gekko; species Gekko gecko. The sequence continues at coordinate 11,460,164 of JAPDNY010000009.1, forward strand.
AAGGAGGGCAGGCTCACATGGTGGTATCCATCTCTACAGAGAAGAGAATCTAGTTTTCCCAAGAGGAGAGTTACAAAGGACTGGCAAGGACTTCATGCTCTGCATTGTCAAGGGATTTTTTTTTGGCAGGGGAATGTGAGAAGACTTAGAGTTGCCAGCTCTGGCCCGAATAATTCCTGGAGATTTGGGGGTAGAGGCTGGGGAGGGTATGTAAGGACATAAGAGAGAAACCAATGCTGGATTACGCCAATGGCCCATTCAGTCCAACAATCTGTGTCACGCAGTGGCCAGAAATACCAGGTGCCATCAGGAGGTCCACCAGAGGGGCCAGGACACTAGAAGCCCTCCCACTGTTGACCCTCCCCAAGCACTAAGAATGCAGAGCATCACTTGCCCCTGACCGAGAGTTCCTATCTATACCTTGTGGCTAATAGCCACTGATGGACCTCTGCCCCATATGTTTATCCAGTTCCTTCTTGAAGCTGTCCATGCTTTTAGCCACCACCACTTCCTGTGGCAGTGAATTCCACTGCTCAGCAATTTCACTGAATGCCCATGAGTTCTTCTATTGTGAGAAAGGGGAAAAGGTACTTCTTTCTGTACCTGCTCTATCTCATGCATAATCTTGTAAACTACCATCATGTCACCCCTCAGCATGAGCCCCAAGTGCTTTAACCTGTCTTCATAGGGAAAGTGTTCCAACCCTTTGATCATTCTAGTTGCTCTTTTCTGCACTTTTTCCAATGCTATAATATCCTTTTTGAGGTGTGGTGACCAAAATGACATACAGTATTCCAAATGAGGTTGCACCATTGATTTATATAGGGGCATTATGATACTGGCTGATTTGTTTTCAGTTCCCTTCCTAATAATCCCCAGCATAGCACTGGCTTTTTTTTTATTGCAGTCACACACTGTCTTGACATTTTCATTAAGTTATCTACTATGACTCCAAGATCTCTCTCTTGGTCAGTCTCTGCCAGTTCGGATCCCATCATTGTGTATTTCTGGTTAGGATTTTTGGCCCCAATGTTCATCACTTTGCACTTGGCCACATTGAACCCCATTTGCCATGCTGACGCCCACTCGCCCATCCTTGACAGAGCCTCACAATCCTCCCTGATTCTCACCACCCTGAACAATTTCATGATCTGCAAATTTAGCCACTTCACTACTTACCCCCAACTCCAAATCATTAATGCACAAGTTAAAAAGCATCAGACCGAGTGCTGATCCCTGTGGTACCCCACTGCTTACCACCCTCCACTGAGAAAATTGCCCATTTATAGTCACTCTATAGAGAGCCAGTTTGGTGTAGTGGTTAAGTGCGCGGACTCTTATCTGGGAGAACCGGGTTTGATTCCCCACTCCTCCACGTGCACCTGCTGATGTGACCTTGGGTCAGTCACAAGCTCTGGCACAGCTGTTCTCTCAAGGACAGTTTGTGTTAGTTCTCTCAGCCCCACCTACCTCACAGAATGTCTGTTGTGGGGAGGGGAAAGGAAAGGAGTTTGTAAGCCGCTCTGAGATGCCTTTGGGCAGTGAAGAGCGGGGTATAAATCCAATCTCCTCCTCCTCCTCCTCCTCCTCCTCCTCCTCCTCCTCCTCCTCCTCCTCCTCCTCCTCCTCCTTCTTCTTCTTCTTCTTCTTCTTCTTCTTCTTCTTCTTCTTCTTCTTCTTCTTCTTCTTCTTCTTCTTCTTCTTCTTCTTCTTCTTCTTCCCATTAATTAGCCAGTTTTTGATCCACAAGAGGACCTGTCCTTTTATCCTATAACTATTGAGCTTACTTAGGAGCCTTTGATGAGTTTGGGCAGACAAGAGAGCTCAGTGTTTATCTATTTATTTAAAACATTTGTATACCACCTTTCTACCTGATCAGGGTCAGAAAAGCAGTGAACATAAAAAAGATTAAAAAATGTGTACAATTACGAAGGGATTTAAAATTATAAAATAATTCAATTAAAGCATATAAATAGATGACACCAGAAAGGAGGACCAGTAACAGATAATGGGGGGTGCACCAGATGAAACGAGAGCCTTCACCTGCTGGCAAAAGACACCATTAGAGGGAGACCAATTAGCCTTCCTGGGAAGGGAGTTCCAAGGTTTTGGTGCCACGACCAAGAAAGCTCTTTCTCAGGTCATTGCCCATCTAGCATTTGATGATGGGACAACTGAAGGAGGGCCTGAAGATTACCAGAGTGTGTGGATAGGCCATAGGGGGCTTTAAAGGTCAAGATCAACACCTTGAATTGGAAGCCAATGTAGATGGAACAAGACTATAACCAACTCAAGTCAGGACTACAGCTGCAGCATTCTGGGCCAGCTGTAGCTTGCGGAGTCCTCAAGGGCAGCCCCACACAGAGCACATTGCAGTAGTCTAGTCTAGATGTTACCAGGGAGTGCAACACGGTGACAAGCAGGGATGTGCTGCCATACAGTCCACCTTCCAAAGATGGCATTTTCTTCAGGGGCACTGATGAAGTTGCCAACCTCCAGGGGGATCAGGTAACGAATAAGTATACACTGCAAGAACCTTTTGTAAGTGTATATTTATTCGTTACTTGACTCTCCTAACACTGCAGCTTGGGTTGCTACAACCTCCAGGGGGAGCCTGGAATTACAAATTATCTCTAGACTACATAGAGAAAATGGAGAAAATGGCAGCTTCAGAGGGTGAACAGTCTGACATCACATCCCTGCTGAGCTGCCTCCCCTCCCCAAACTCTGCCTTCCCAGGCTCCGGCCCCAAATGTGCAGAAATTTCCTAACCCAGAGCTGGCAACCCTAGGAAATGATATCTACCGTCTGGAAGTCACATGTAATTCTGGGAGGACTCCAGGCCTCTCCTAGAGGCCAGCAACACTAGACTTTGTTCCTCCTGAATAGCTACAAGCAGATTTGCTTGGACAGCTGAGTAAGAATGTTGGTGAGGAGAACATGCAGGCAAGGCTGGGTTGGTGCTACTCCAGCTTGCTCCTCAGTTGTTTGGGGGTTTCTTATTTTCCAAGTGCAAGAGGATAAGGACAATGGTAGTAGGGTTGCCAGCTCCCTATAGGCAACTGATAGGACTTACCAGGAACAGCAGGGAGGCCTATCTGATGTGCAACGATGTGTCTCCATCAGTGGCCACATGACCTGGAAGTGATGTCATCACTTCTGGTACATCAGGGTGACACTCTGGTATTTGGGAAAAAAATCTATGGTAAATTTAGCTTCTACCATAGAGTTTTTGCCCAAATACCAGAGTGTTGCCCCAACGACCTGGATGTGATGTTGTCACTTCCAGGTCAAGTGGGCAGTGATGTAGACATATCACTGCATGTTGGATGGATCTCCCTCTTATTCAGGGTCAGTTCTCCCCACCAGCTAGTAGATTAGTGGCAGGGCAGTAGGGCCTGGCAGTGGGGGACCCTGGCCTCCACCAGGGCGTCTGGCAACTCTAAATGGTAGCAACAGCAAAGCTCTCCTCCATGGTTCATATTGAGGGCAGCAGAGTGGCTAGGCTCTTCTTTAATTTAATGGGTGTGGTGGAACGGGCTAGCTCTGGCCTGCAGGCCCTGTTCCACCCTGCCCCCAAAGGTTTTCCCAACACCTGGAGAGGCTTTTCTTTCTCTCCAGTAACTTGTCACCACCACCTGACCTTTGTAGGAATTGCCCACTGGGAGGGTCAGGACTCCCAGCTTCCCTTCCAAGTTCTGAGGCCTTGCCTCTGTGTCTCCCGTTGCCCAGTGCCTGGTCACCACAGGAACTGTTTACTGCCTTGTGCACCCTTGGAGGAATAGCCACTTGCCAACTGACTGCCCTCTACCTGGTGCTCCTTTTAAAATAGCATGTCCAAGACAGTTGAGATTTCTGTGGTACAGAGAACCACTACCAGCATCCAAAGTGACAAGGTATTTATGAAAAAGAAAATGTTCACAAGCATTCTTTAGCACAGCACCAGACTGAACAAGGGATTTAAAGGAAATGGATAAAAACACAAGTCTTCTGTCCTTCTCTCTATACATGCCCTATCAGATTTTAAAATATTGGACAAGGTCCTTAACTTAGGAGTTTACAGATCTCTACATAGTTTGCATTACCTTGAAGTTTCCTTCAGCTCCTCAGGCTGGCACATGTTTAAATGGCTGCCTCCTCCAGATCTCAATTAAGAGTTTTGCCTGATCTGATGGACTCAGCACCAAGAGACCTTCTTCCTTGCTCCCCTGAGTTTTACCACCTCTCCTTTCCCTACCCACTGACCAGGTCAGGCCAGGTCAGTGAAGTTTGTTCCTGAAGTCTCTAGAATTTTCCATCCTGAAGTCTCTCTAGTATTTAATTTCTCCAAATCTCTGTTTCCTGCTTGGAGGAGGGGAGAGTTTGTATGAAGGTGGGCTGAGGTAAGTCTGGAAAGCAACTGAACTGCCTTCCCTCTTCATGCCTGTTCTCTGCCCAGAGAGAGAAAGAGGGGAAAAAAAACTTTTAAAACTCAGAGCAAAGCTTTTGCTCATTTCAAGCCTCCAAATAAATAATGTATCTCTTCACCATGGGCACCACTGAATACTCCCTTTTTAGGCACTGTGTCTATTGAAGCTGAGGCAGCCATTGGGTTATCAGTCAATGACTGCCTCCTCCCCACTCCTCTGCCACCACAGTGAATTTGATTTTGCAGCCATGTCTTGGGGAGAACGAGAAAACCATGGTAATGAAAACAGCTGAAAACTATTTGCAAAATTACCGCCCTGAGCTCTGCCAGTGCCAAACTCTTCAAGACAGAAGCAAGTTAAATAAAATGCTTTCCTTCCCCAATTCAGGTCAACTCTGTAAGTGGTCTTAAAGCAAGATACTATTTCCAGACCTGCAATGCATTTTCTTCCCCTATCTTCTAAAACGAAACCCACTTGTATACAGGTCAGCCTTTTAACCTCTATCTTTCCATCCTCGCTTCTGTTTCTCACAGTGCCAGCTCAGCCAAACTTTCTCCCTCTTTCCTCGCCTCATGTAGGGTTCCATTGATATCATGTCAACAACATGATGTCACTTCCATGTATTCACCAGAAGTGATGCTGCAGCTCCATTTTTCCTTGTCCCTGCTCAGTAAAGGTAAAGGTTTCCCTTGCTCGAAAGCTAGTCAAATCCAACTCTAGGGGGTGGTGCTCATCTCTGTTTCCAAGCCGAAGAGCCAGTGTTGTCCAAAGACATTTCTGTGGTCATGTGGCCGGCATGACTAAATGCTGAGGCACACGGAATGCTGTTACCTTCCCACCTATTTATCTACTTGCAATTTCTTGCTTTCGAACTTCTAGGTTGCCAGGAGCTGGGGCCAGAGACGGGAGCTCACTCCGTCACACGGCACTTGGGTCTTGAACTGCCGAGCTACCGACCTTCCGGTCTGCAGCTCAGTTTCTTAACCTCTGAGCCACCTGCTCACCTCCCTACTTGGCAACTCTGTTAAACACAGATCTTGCCACATAGACAGGATATGGCCTGTTTTCAACAGCAAATGGAGTCCGTGGATGTCAAACATAAAATCTTCCCTCCCTCCACCTGGTACTTACTGCAACTCTTATCTCCAGGCACTTTTTCCACATCTGAGCACAGCTCTGGTTCTAGAGCTCACCTGGGCAGAAAACTACCATAGGGGAACAGAATGTGGGGCAAGAGTTTTGTGCTTTTCTCCCACGTGTCCATTTACTGCCAAAAATATACCACCCACACCTCTTTCTACGTAACGGGGGAAATTCATACCTGAACATGATCTGCTTTCATGCTATCTTGGGGCTGGGGCTGGGTCAGCCCAGTGAGGGCCACCCACGTGGGCTCTCAAGAGGTCCGGTCACCACCTAGAGAAGGGCCAACCACCAGGACTTTGTTTCCTCCTCCCTTCCTGCTCGACAAGGCAGACGCCTGCACCGCTGAGAGCTGACCCAAGTGGGCAGACACAACCTCTCTCTGATCCCCAGGCAAGCAGACCTGAGTAAAATAGTGTTATATTAATTTTAACCTGTATTCAGGGTGGCCAGCTCTGGGTTGGGAAAACCCTGGAGATTTGGGGGTGGGGGTGGAGCTTGGAGAGGGTGGGGTTTGGGAAGGGGAGGGACCTCAGGGGGGGATGCTGCTATAGCATTATGGATGCCCTCCTCCAGGTGGGACCTGGGGATCCCCTGCCAGAATTACAGCTCATCTCCAGACTACAGAGATCAGTTCCCTGGGGAAAATGGATGCTTTGCAAAGTGGACTCTATGGCCTTGTACCCCACTGAGGCCACTCTCCTCTCCAGGATCCACCCCCAAATTTCCAGGAGTTCCCCAACCTGGATCTGACAACCCAACCCCCTCATCCTTGGTCAGTGGCGAAGGGAGACCTGGCAACCCTACCTACAGTCCACCTTCCAAAGCAGCCATTTTCTCCAGGGGAACAGATCTTGGTCCTCTGGTGACCACCTGTGACAGCTGGAGATATCCAGGGGCCCCTCGGGGTCTGGCCACCCTTCCTGTATTTTGTGAATTGTTTGTAAGCTGCCTCGAAGATCATGTGAGCAAAGGGTGGGGCATACACCATTAAAAATAAAAACAGCCATACAGGCCCCTATCATTGACATATAAACCAGTATAAGTAAAATACACTTGGCTGTTGTTCCCAACCCACCTACCAACCTGGCTTAGTCTCTGTTGGTACTGGAGGAAGATTCACTATATACACAACTTTTTAAAAAAGTTTCAAAGTACAAAGACAAAAGAATTCTTTAAAAAATATGCTTGCTCAGCTTTCCTAGACTTGCGTGGGGTGTGGCCCGCTTTTCTCAAGGCCCTCGTTGGAGACAAACCTCTTCTTGCTGATCCAGATCCTATTTATTTTAAGCCAGTGCCTGCATCCTGTAAGAGATATTGGTCAGGCCCCCTCATATATTTTATTTAGATCGGTATCTGACACCCGGACTTTAAATCTATCAAGCTGAAAAATAAGAAAAACCTTCACCTATGCACATTTGTGACAAATATAAATCCAACCGCAAACCTGACAAGATTAAGAAAATATTAATCTCTTTACACAGTAATGGAATCACACTGGATTTCATAAATCAATACTTGGGCAAAGCTGAGGAGCAGAGTTGAGCAAGTTCCTCATACATAACCCGCACATTACGGCACGCTAGAAAATATATACTGGAGACCAGGGCCGGGGGGGGGGGGAGGAGGGGAACGAGACGGGACGGGACGGGACACACACACACAGCTTAAATGTCAAGAGAGAAATCAAATGAACATATCAAAATGCCGACTACCCGGAACAAAACTTTGCTGAAACCAGCAAGGGTCTGCTTATTATTAGAGGGAAGCAGGAGAGGAAAAATGTGATTACTAACGAGCGGGAAAAGGACACATTTGCAACCGAAATTTCTAGCCATTCCAAGTGACGGGTGGTAACAGCAAGATAGAAAGAGGTGCCACCATTGACTAGACTTCATTTTGAGGGAGGTCAGTGGCTTATTTAACTCATTTATCTATTGCCGCACAAGCATTCCTAAGATGAACAGATATGATACAGTGAAAAGAAAGAAATAAAACAATCAAATAAAAAAAACCCAGTAGTTACAAAGGTGTTTTTTTTTTTTTTTTAATGAAGAACAAAGTTTTATTCGAGGTATGCTCGGGGATCACATAACTAGTTAACTTGCCAAAGTTTTGTTCATTGTGCAGGGCTGTTCTTGTTGGTGGAGCAATTTGTCTGATTAATTGTAATAACCAATGAGGCTCTGGCATGCTGACTAGTTATGCATCCCCCCAGCATAACTTGAATAAAACTGGACTCAAACTTTGTTCTGCTGCTTTAGACCAGCACGGTGACCCACCTGGATTAACCCCCCCCCCAAAAAAAACCCCAGACACTTATCCAGAGAACACCCCAAAATGGTCTCCTGTACTTCCAAGCAGCAGTAGTTCCTTCTACGCACCCTCTGGATGCTTGTACTTGAGCAGGGCCAGCATTTGGGCCAGGAATTTTGCACGAACCTCCATTACTGGCTCCTGACGGGATGCCCCCACACAGAAGCCCATACGGTCTCCCCTGCCATTAGCCCCCCTCCCATTAGCCACCGCCAGGGATTTAACCCCAAGCCGGCCTCAGGTCTCTCAGCCTGAAGATTTCCAGGTGGCCTGGAAAGGACACAGCCATTGACTGCTTCAGCACAGGGTTGCCAACTACATGTTGAAGAATTCCTGGAGATTTGGGTGTGGGGGGTGCTGGACAGGGTTTAGGGAGCGGAGGAACCTCAGTATAGTATAATATTGTACAGTTCAGCTTGCAAAGCTAAAACAGCCAGCTCCAGGTTGGGAAATACCTGGAGTTTTTTTGGGGGGAGGTGGAGCATGAGGAGGGTGCAGTTTGGGGAGGGGGACTTCAATGGGGTATAATGCCACAGAGTCCACCTTCCAGTTTGGTGTAGTGGTTAGGAGCGTGGACTCTAATCTGGGAGAACTGGGTTTGATTCGCCACTCCTCCCCATGCAGCTGCTGGGGTGACCTTGGGTCAGTCACAAGTTCTTTCAGAGCTGTTCTCCCAAGGGCAGTTCTTGAAAGAGCTCTCTCAGCCCCACCTACCTCACAGGGTGTCTGTTATGGGGAAGGGAAGGGAAAGGAGATTGTAAGCCACTCTGAGACTCGTTTGGGTAGTGGAGGTTGGGGTAGAAATCCAATCTCCTCTTCCTCCTCCTCCTCTTCTTCCAAAACAGCCATTTTCTCCAGGTGAATGGATCTTTTGTCACCTGGAAATCAGTTGTTCTAGCCGGGGCTCTGCAGCCACACCACCTGGAAGCTGGCAACGCTACTGCAAAGCATTCACTTTCTCCCGGGAACTGATCTCTGTAGTCTGTAGATCAGTTGTAATTCCAGGAGATCTCCAGGCCCTACCTGGAGGCTGGCAAATCTACTTCAATATAATGGAGCCGTGCATATTCAGAGTTCCTGGTGTCAGAAAAAGCCACCTGCCGGCCCAACGGCATCCTTCTTTACTTATTCAGAGGAAGTTATCATTGGCCACAGTGTTTGTGTTTAATTTTTTTTAAAGCATATTTACCATCCAACTCCGCAGAAAGTTAAACATAAAAGAGGTCAAACGATATATCCCATAATAAAACAATCAAACGCATACTGCCAATTCCTTTAAAATTCTAGCACAGCGGGAGGCTTTCTGCAAATGCTTCTACATTATCTTCTTTTTAAAATCTTGGCCCAGTTGTGTGCTGAATATTTTTTTTAAAAAAACCATCACATCTTGCTGGGTAACAAATTCTGAACATTTCACTTGGATGCCTTGATATCGATTTGGTCTGTTACTGAACAAGGAACCCCCCCCCTCCATTTCAACAGCTCCAAAGGGTTGGACTGCATGCGCAACAGAAACAACAACACAGATTTGCAGGGGTTGCTGTGACCGGGACCCCGGCTTTCAACAAAAATGCTTCATCTTGTGTCATCTTTTAATATGTCCAATGAACCCAGGCCAACTTTGTTAGTCCGTATCTGGCCCTCAGGACTGTGTTCAGTAAACTGTCTTAAGAACTCCATCAAAAGATCTGCAAGCCAGGAACCTTCTGGGTTTGGACATCTACTGGAAGATAAGTCAACCTTGGGGAAAAAATCCAGGCACTATGGGTGGATTTATCCAGAACTTCAAGGTTGCTTTTAATCCTGTATAGATGGATACTTTAACATTTCCTCCGCCACCGCCTCCTCTGCCTTCTCCTCCTCCTTCCTCCTCTTCTCCTTCTGGCAATCCCTTGCTGTGTATCTGTCTTGTTACCTACCATGCAGTTTGGCTTGCCAGCCTCCAAGTGGTGGCTGAAAATGTTCTGAGATTACAACTAATCTCCAGGCAAGAGAGATCAGGTTCCCCTGGAGAAAATGCACTTTGGAAGGTGGACTGTATGGCCTTGTGTCACACTGAAGTCTCTCCCTCCCCAAACCCCGCCCTCCTAAGGCTCGACCCAGATAATCTCCAGGTAATTCTCCAACCCAGAGTTGGCATCCCTACACAGAACCCTAAACAGGGTTACACCCTTCAAAGCTCACTGATTTTAAGACTGCTCTCCTAGTCTCTCTCTCTCTCTCTCTCTCTCTCTCCCTCCCTCCCTCCCTTCCCTTATCCCATCTAGCATCTAATCATTAGGGCTCCTCCTATCCCATCTGAACTTCTTCTCACTCACAGCACTTTCCTCCCAGGCATACTTGGAAAGAGACTCTTTTATCCTCCTGATAACCCTGGGAGGTAGGTTAGGCTGAGAGGCAGTGGCCAAGTGACAATTTGAAACCAGGTATGCCTGGTCAGATACTATTGATGGAGAGGCTGGTTGGAAGCCAGATCTAAATGCAAAAAAAATAAAAAATAAAAATGAAGTGTAGTATAGGGGTTGGAGGTCCAGACTAAGAATTGGGAGACGAGGGTTCATACGCCTGCTCATCCGTGAAACTCACTGGGGCATTTTGAGCCAGCCCAGGCTATCTCATAGGGTAACTGTGAAGATAAAACAGAGGAGAATAGGAGCTCCAACCCCTGCCTTACCTCAATAAGGATTCCACAGGAATCTTGGACTCCATCCTCTGACTTCCCTCACTAGGAAGGACATAGAGGGGAATGGTGTTGCATGATGCTGCAATGGCACTTCCGGCTGCATAGGCAGAAGTGACATCACAGCACTGAACAACATTCTAGGAATTTCCCCAAACTCTGTGGTCATTACTATAGAGTTGGGGAAAATTCTAGAGCAGGGTGCAAAGTGGTGACCTCACTTCCAGGAACACGGCCATAACTGACATCATGCCATAGCACAGTGTTGCTTCATCAGGTTCCCCCCTCCCATCTCTCGAGGGCTGCCACTGCTGGGACGGCAACCCTAGAGGAGATTGATGTATGCTGCCCTGACAGTTACCTAAAAACTGGGTCTGTGGGAGGTACCATTTCTGAACAATCCTTTGTATTAAAACGTAACCACGATAAACAGATTGCTAGTCTGTGAAACCTGGACCTGGATCGCCCAGGCGTACTTGGATGGGAAACCACTGAGGAAGCCCAAGGCCTCTACACAGAGGCAGGCAGTGGAAAACCACCTCTAAATGTCTCTTGCCTTGGAAAAACCTACAGTGTCATCATAAATCAGCTGCAATTCGGAAGCACTTTCCGCCACCAGTCCATGAAGAAAATGGTGCTAGTTTTACCTATTTCTTTGGCATCCCTTGCTCAATCTGGTGCTGTGCTAAAAATATGCTTGTGAACATTTTCTCTTTAATAGATACCTTATAACTTTGGGTGTTGGCTGTGGTTCTTCGTACCACATAGACCTTCACTGACTTGGACACATAATTTTTTTTTGGGGGGGGCATAGGAGAGCATTTTTGTGCAAGGCAAGCATCCCCCGTTTGCAGTTCAAAACGCCACAATTCACTGTACCATCTCATGCCACACGGTCTGTGCAGATCTAGCTATACAACATCCGAATTCCAGAGCAACTCTGCAGCCTTAGGACAGAATGAGAAGTTCCCATCCTTCCCTCTCTCAGAAGGGCGGCAGGCCCCCACGTCTATTCATCGGGGGGGGGGGGACATTTTGTAAACAGAGTTCGGTCTACAAAAATAGCAACCCAGAAAGTTGTGAGGCATATTTTTTTGCCCCTGTTTCCTAATGATAATGAATGTTTTACGATCCGTCTTTTAATTCTGCCCAGGTTTCTTTGCACCCATACTGTGATCTATTGTTCTCTGAGCCATGGTGAGATTGCTATCACTTAAACAGATAGAGCTTATTGGAAATTAAACCTCTACTAATGTATTATAATTATTCCTTCAGGGTAATTTGGTGCTCCAGTAGGGAATCAGAGCTAATCTGAGAGCAACGGCTCTTCCAAGGCACTCTTCATACATATATATATTTCCCCCTTCTTCTTTTTTTTGTGCTGAAATTTCCTCCTAATGTATCTAGCCTCTGGCTGATTAATGATCTCAGTGCTGAAGCAGGTGATTTGTAGCTAAACCAACCCACACAAGAGGAGATTTTGGGGTTATTTCAGTCAATACTGTTAAATAAGTTCAAACAGTTACTTCTACTGGCACAAAATGTAATCCAGTAAAGGGGAGAGGGAGGGGAAGAGACAATGGAGAGAAGGAGCTAAAGCTACTGCTTTGATAGGCTTGTGAACAGCTATCAGGAAACATGATTTATGGATTGCGGCTCGGTGGTTGAGCATCTGCTTGGCATGCAGAAGGTCCCAGGCTCAGTCCCTGGCATTTCCAGCTAAAAGGATCAGGTAGTAAGAACATAAGAACATTAGAGAAGCCATGTTGGTAAATATCAATGGCCCACCCAGTCCAACACTCTGTGCCACACAACGGCCAAAACTCAAAACCCAGGTGCCATCAGGTGGTCCACCAGTGGGGCCAGACCTCCTTAAGCCCTCCCACTGTTGCCCCCCCAAGTACCAAGAATACAGAGCATCACTGCCCCAGATATAGTGTCCCATTGATACACTGTGGCTAAGAGCCACTGATGGACCTCTGCCTAAGACCCTGACCTTGATGGACCAAGGGTCTGATTCAGTAGAAGGCAGATTCAGGTGTTCATGTTGTAGTCACAGAGCCACACAGAATTGGCAACCATGTCCATTTTTTGACCTTAAAATGCTATCCTCTTAATAATATGCAAACAAAACTGTACTAGCACAGAGAAAGAAAACCCTGTTCCTTCTCCACCCACTGTTTCATGCAAAATTTAAATTCTCATAGGAAGGATTACATGGTGCTTTAGGTGACCCCTTTTCAGGTGTCAGAAGCATACATGCCAGGACCTTACCAACCGCATGTTTGGAGAGCGTGCCTTTCCGGCAAACCTCCCAACATGTACTGTCTCTATGTTGTCTTGAACAGGGGCAATGTGTGAATTTCCTTTGAGCCTACAGCCTTGATGTGCATGAATTTGAACCCTGAAAAAAAATTAGTGGGCACTTTGTGCATTTCTGAGCTACGGCAAATGCATTGCTCTTGTTCATGTTAACAGCAACTGCGCATATTGGAAGGACCTATGCATGATTGATTGCTTCCCTGTATGCATGACGGTTGACATCTGAAAAGGACCACAGAATAAGACTACTGGTCCATCTTAGCAGTACTGCCAGCTTTGACTGGCAGCAGCCCCCCAAGTCTTGCGTAGAAGTTAGTGATTGCACCACTTGGGAACAGTGACCATAATGTCACTGAGTTTAACATTTGTACAGATAGGGAGTTGCCCAAAAAGACTGATACAACCACTTTTAACTTTAAAAGGGGTAACTTCTCTGGTATGAGGGGACATGTGAGGAAGAAATTGAAAGGAAGAGTGGAGAAGGTCAAAACCATTGGGGAAGCTTGGAGACTATTAAAAAATACAGTCCTAGAAGCTCAGAAAAAATATATACCGCAGGTTAGGAAAGGCACAAATAGGTATAGAAAAAAGCCTGCATGGTTAACAAATAAAGTAATGGAAGCTGTAAAAGGTAAGAAGGATTCCTTTAAGCGGTGGAAAGCTAGTCTTAGTGAGGTTGATAAAAGGGAACACAGACTATGGCAAATAAAATGCAAGTCTGTGATCAGGCAAGCAAAAAGGGAATATGAGGAGCATATCGCAAAAAACATAAAGGCCAACAATAAAACTTTCTTCAAATACATTAGAAGTAGGAAGCCAGCCAGGGAGGCACTGGGGCCCTTGGATGACCAAGGGGTAAAAGGAGTAGTGAAGGATGATAGGGAAATGGCTGAGAAGCTGAATGCATTTTTTTTGCCTCTGTCTTCACTGTGGAAGAGGAGAAGTGCTTGCCCACTCCAGAAGCACCGATTTCGGGAGGGGGTTTGAAAGACCTGAATCAGATTGCGGTGACAAGAGAGGAAGTCCTCCGACTGATGGACAATTTAAAAACTAATAAATCACCAGGCCCGGATGGCATTCATCCGAGAGTTCTGAAAGAACTCAAATGTGAACTTGTGGATCTCCTGACAAAAATATGTAATCTTTCTTTAAAATCTGCCTCCATTCCTGAGGACTGGAAGGTAGCTAATGTCACTCCCATCTTTAAAAAGGGCTCCAGGGGAGATCCGGGGAATTACAGGTCAGTCAGTCTGACATCGATACCGGGTAAGTTGGTGGAAACTGTTATTAAGGAAAGAATTAGTAGGCACATTGATGAACAAAAACTATTGAGGCAGACTCAGCATGGGTTCTGTAAGGGAAGATCTTGTCTCACTAACCTGTTAGTGTTTTTTGAGGGAGTGCACAAACATGTGGACAAGGGGGATCCAATAGATATTATTTACCTTGACTTCCGGAAAGCTTTTGATACAGTTCCTCATCAAAGGCTCCTAAGTAAGCTCAATAGTCATGGGATAAAAGGACAAGTCCTCTTGTGGATCAAAAACTGGCTTATAAATAGGAAACAGAGAGTGAGTATAAATGGGAAACTTTCTCAGTGGAGGGTGGTAAGCAGTGGGGTACTACAGGGATCAGTACTCGGTCCGATGCTTTTTAACTTGTTTATTAATGATTTGGAATTGGGAGTAAGCAGTGAAATGGCTAAATTTGCAGATGACACGAAGTTGTTCCGGGTGGTGAAAACCAGGGAGGAGTGTGAGGCACTCCAAAGGGATCTGTCGAGGATGGGTGAGTGGGCGTCAACGTGGCAAATGGGATTCAATGTGGCCAAGTGCAAAGTGATGCACACTGGAGCCAAAAATCCTAAATATAAATACACGTTGATGGGGTCTGAACTGGCAGAGACGGACCAAGAGAGAGATCTTGGAGTCGTAGTGGATAACTCAATGAAAATGTCTAGACAGTGTGTAGCTGCAATAAAGAAGGCCAACGCTATGCTGGGGGTTATTAGGAAGGGAATTGAAAACAAATCACCCAGTATCATACTGCCCCTGTATAATTCATTGGTGCGACCTCATTTGGAATACTGTGTACAGTTCTGGTCACCACATCTCAAAAAGGATATTATAGCATTGGAAAAAGTGCAGAAAAGGACAACTAGAATGATAAAAGGGGTGGAACACCTTCCCTATGAAGAAAGGTTAAAATGCTTGGGGCTCTTTAGCTTGGAGAAACGACGGCTGAGGGGTGACATGATTGAGGTTTATAAGATTATTAATGGGATTGAGCAGGTTGAGAAAGAAGTACTTTTCTCCCTTTCTCACAATACAAGAACTCGTGGGCACTCCATGAAATTGCTGAGCAGTCGGGTTAGAACAGATAAAAGGAAATACTTCTTCACCCAAAGAGTGATTAACATATGGAATTCACTGCCACAGGAGGTGGTGGCAGCTACAAGCATGGACAGTTTCAAGAGGGAATTAGATAAACATATGGAGCAGAAGTCCATCAGTGGCTATTAGCCACAGGGTATAGATGGGAATTCTCAGTCTGGGGCAGGTGATGCACTCTATTCTTGGTGCTGGAGGGGGCAGCAGTGGGAGGGCTTCTAGTGTCCTGGCCCCACTGCTGGACCTCCTGATGGCACCTGGTATATTTTGGCCGCTGTGTGACAAAGTGTTGGACTAGATGGGCCATTGGCCTGATTCAACATTGGCTTCTCTTATGTTCTTATGTTCTTAAGTTGTCACCCCTTTCCACCTGGTTAGACGAGACCCCTTTAGTTGGAGATGGCAGGGATGAATCCAGGTAAACAGCCTCTGAGCCATGGATTCTTCTGTGCTTAAGAAAACACACAAGTCCATTTTGCTATAAGTACATTTTTTAATAGACTCATATATTTACATTGCTTTATACCATGACTGTACTGAAATAATTTTATTTGCTTGTGGTTTTTATTTTTACAACCATACACAACAGTGGAATTGGCACAGTGATTTTTGCTGCTGTGATCCAGGCCTCACACACACTCCACAAAAGGATGTGTTGACATGCCATAATTCTCACACTCTCATGTTTACAGTTTAGTCACACTGCTAGGGTTGCCAGATCCAGGCTGGGGAACTCCTGGAGATTCCAAGATGGAGCCTGGGAAGAGCAGGGACCTCAGTGGAGTACAAGGCCCCATAGTCCACCCTCCAAAGCGACCGTTTTCCTCCGTGGGAATGGATCTCTGTACTCTGAAGATGAGCTGTAATTCCAGCGGATCCCGAAATCCCATCTGGGGGCTGACATCCCTCCATAGAGCAGGTCTCTCCAAACACAAGCCACCAAGGCACCATGTATGACAGCTACCAACTCATGTGGGCAAACAATCCCTGGATTGTACCACACTTCAGACTACCCGTTAGGGTTGGCAGGCAGACCCCGGAAATGTGCCTGGAGGGTTAGGAGCAGGGAAATGGGTGGGCGGGCAATAGTGGCTGTGTCGCTACATCACTTCCAGGAAACATCCAGAAATGACGTATGGTAACTTAAGGAATTGGCAGAAACTCTATGGTAAAACCGGAGAGTTTCTGATGATTCTTAGAGCTAGAGGGCTTGGCGGCCTTACCTGGTAGGAGGTTGTATAATTGTACATTTCCTCACAAAGCAAAGGGGGGGAGTACAACTAGGAAAAGGCTAGATTAAAACCTTTCCACTGATTTCCTAGATTTTATGCATCCCGAGGATTTTTTTTTTTTAAGCTGAGGAAACATCTAATGGTCGGAATGCCTGCACATGGCACTGTGGTAGAGACACAACATATTTCCTGTTGAAGTACAGGCGGGCACTTCCCCCTATTTAGTTGTCTGTCTTGCAAGGGATGCAAGCATAATGTCAAAGATGGAGTTTTTTCCTTGCATTTTTTTTCACCCATCCTTCTACCGAACTCAGGACAGCAGACACTGTGGGGATTTTTCCCAGCATGAGTAGTGGGAAGGCCCCCCCCCCCCCGAGTGTTTGGGAGCATCCAGACGTGGCCATATCCAGGCCTTATTCATCTGGCTCCCTTCTTTTTACCGTTTGAGTCATGTTAAAAATAAACCTAATTTATTCTTGCTCAAAGCAGAAATCGTGGCATCTGCGGGGGTGGTGTTGGAGAAGCGACAGCCTGCTAACAGTCTAGTTACTGTACATAGTGCTGAAAGAGCAGTTTAGTCCACTTGTAAACTAGCGGGAGCTGTGGTGGATTCTCTAGTGTTTAAGGGCCCAGGGCTCTTTTTGTAGCAGGAACTCCTTTGCAAGTTAGGTGACACACCTGATATAGCCAATCCTCCCAGAGCTTACAGTAACCCCTGTAAGAAAGGTTCTGCAAGCTCTTGGAGGAGTGGCTACATTAGGGGCGTGTCGCCTAATATGCAAAGGAGTTCCTGCTACAAAAAGAGCCCTGGTCCAGTTTATTGAATGTTTCCTCTTGCAGTTCAGCCTACCTCTTGTTGTTTCTTCTTCCTGCTGGGTGTGTTAGTGCTTGTGCACTGAAGGCCTCTCTGTTGCATTGGTGGCCTGCAGTCAGTTATTGAAACGGGATGCTAGTCTAGATGGACCGCTGGTCTGATTCAGCAGGGCTCTTCCTATGTTCTTATTGGAAAGAAGGGTGATTATGACTTTTAATGCAAACTTATTATGAAGGCAAACAAATCTCACAAAAATGATAGAAAGGACAAAAATCGTGTGAAGACTCAACCCCTCCTGGTGTTCTCAAGGCAACATTCAGAGGTGGGTCTGCCATTGCCTGCCTCTGCATAGCAACCCTGGACTTCCCTGGTGGTGTCCCCCCCAAGTACCGACCCTGCTTAGCTTCCCAGTTCTCACAAGGTTGGGCTAGCATCGGCCATCCATGTGAGGGCATCAACAGGCTTAGACTGGAGTAACTGCACAGGACTGCACATTGAGAAGGCAATCGCTCTCCGGATATATAATTTTTAAGATGGTCCTTGATCACCAGGAATTTGCTCAAAATAAACTGGATGAAAGATTGAGAAGAGTCAAAAGGACTATAAGGGGGAAAGAACTATAGGGGGAAGCAGACTCTTTAATACAACTAGCTACAGAAGCTTATAAATCTACTGAATCCAGTGGATTTCAGACTAGAGTAACTGCATAGGGTAAGCAAAATGGACAGTGCTTGACTCTTGCAAAGAGAAACCATTTACCCTGAGGTTGCCATCCCCCCAGTGGGGGTGGGTTTCCCCCCAATTTCAGGGTCCCCGATCCACCTGCTGGCCAGCTGGCTGGTGGGGAGGCTGCCCCTGAAGAGCTCTGTGGTGCCCAATGTGCCCAGTGCAATGGTGTCACTCGGAGGCAACATCATCATGCTCGGCACATTGTGCGGGGGACGCTCCAGCATTCGGCCAAAAACTCTATGGTGACCATAGAGGTTTTTGGCTGAATGCTAGAGCTTCTCCCCTCTGACGTGCCTAGCACGATGGCATCACTTCCAGATGATGTAATCGCAGCACCCATGTGAAGGGCACATGTCAAGAGGATCCAGGAGAGGAGCCCGGTGCCCCCTGCCAGCAAAAGGTAGGGGTCTGGCAACCCTAATTTATACCCACCCCAAACAGGATAAGGACAACCAAAGAAAACACTTATTTTATGTGCCTCCTCTCATAAGGTAGATTTGGCAGCAGGATAGCCCAAGCTTGGACCAATCTTGTCAGAGTTTGGAAGTCAAGCAGGGCTGGGCACAGTCACTGCTTGGATGTGAGTCCACCAAGGAAGTCCAAGCTTGCAATCCGTGCCATACCTTGAAAATCCCAGGGTCCTGGGGTTGGCATGAGTTGGCTGCAATATGGCGGCACACAGTTGTTATTATTATTAGACTGAGCAGAGATTAAAAGGGGGTGGAAGCAGGGTTAGCCGTGGGAGAGCAGCATGAGACCACACAAGCACAAAGCAGGTGCAGTTCAGTTTAGAGCAATGGAAATCAGGGGTCCCCAACCTTTTTGAACCCGTGGGCACCTTTGGGCTTCTGCTCCAGTGTAGTGGGGACAGCTGCAAAATGGCTATGACAGGAGGTGGAGCCAGCCACAAAAATGGCTGCCCCAAAATTGCTGCTGCAGGAAGTGGAGCCCACTACAGAAATGGCTGCTACAAATTACCTTGAGTCACCTGGTGAAGATTCCAGGCCCATAGCTACAGTGGGGCATTTTGGGACCTGGCCCCCTGACTTCCTACCAAGCCCCTCTGACTTTCATCCAGCAAAACTGGCACACGTCTGCACTCCTACCACATGTTTTTGTTGTGTTGCAAACTGCTCTTGGGATTGCCACTACCACCTTTGGGTGCCCAGGTCCCCGTGGCGGACCACGTTGACGATGCTGATGAGCCACGGTGTGAGTGGGCTGCAGGGCTCCCGGATGGGAGGGAACGGGGGGCGAAGGCCTGCCTGCTCCGGCTGGCCAGCATGAGGTTTTTAAAATATATATATTTTGTAAAGTCAGTGCCCCCCGACTTATGTAAAGGCCCCCTGAATTACAAAATCCTGGCTACAGGCCTGAAAGATCCTGGTGCTGGTGGGGGCAGCTGCCGCCAAAGCAACACTTTTAAAAATCGGCACAGCCAGTCCGATCTTCACGGCCAGTCGGAGGCCTTGCTGCACAAAACCTCCCTGACCCACCCGCTTTCCATAAAGACTTGGTGGCCACTTTTGAAATGTACTTTTAAGAAAGACCCACAGATGTTATTGTTAGGTCTTAAAATGGAAGAAATAAATGTAGCCAAGAGAACACTACTATGGTACTTGATTACAGCAGCTAGACTGACTTTTGCTCAATGTTGGAAACAAGATAAAGTACCTGAAACATGGGAATGGATTAAAAAGATGTTGTTTATGGCAGAAATGGACAAATTAACAAGAAAATTAAACAATGAAGAAGACGAAACCTTTTTCGGAGACTGGAAAGACTTTCAAGAATACTTGTTGAAGAATTGGGATGTAAAACGTGGTTTGATTTGTTTTGACAGCTATTGAGGAGAAGTGGAAAGAGACTCAGATCTTTGAATTGTTACCATTAGTAAAAGAAATATGTTTAGTAGTAAATGTAATTGTATAAGAGAAATATCAAGGGGGTTGAAGCAGTGCGGGAAGCCTTGTTTGGGGGGGGGAGGGAGAAAGAAAAATGGATATGTATTGGTTTGTTTAAATTGTATGAACATGTGATATATCCAATAATAAATTGTATTTAAAAAAAAAAAAAAAAAAGACTTGGTGGCCACTAGGAGAGGTGCTGGCAGGCTGAGGACCTCTGATCAAAAGTGCTCAGAAGAAAGCAGACCCGTTTCTCCATTTTGGCGGGAGCTGCTGACAATCCAGGATCCAGCTCTGATTGTAGAGGGAGAACACGTCACTGCCTGTGATACAGGGACAGCCTCCCCTGGTTTTAGTGCAACCATGAATTGTGGCTCCGACTGACCTTCTGTTTGAAACCTGGAAATAAATGTCCTTCGGAAGGGTTCCTTTATCATGTTTTAAAGGTCCAGCACAGTAAACAAGATCTGTTTTTATTTACACACTGTCATATTTGAGCACATTATTCATATTTAGGTCTTTTCTGCCATTGTTGGTAATTTATAGGGAATCCACTAAATGCCACAGGGCTGCTTTTCTGTGCTATTAAATATTTTATGCTTAATCAACCAATAGTTATTGTAGATGCTGTGCCACAAATGCAATATTTTCCAAGAAGCTTAATAACACTGACCTGGAAAGGGGGGGCAGCTTACATGCTTTCAGCTTAGGGATGCCAACATCCAGGTGGCACCTCGAGAACTCCTGCTATTACCATTGATCTCCAAATAACCAAGATCAGGTCCCCTGGAGAAGGCAGCTCCTTTGGAGGGGGGCTTCTTCAGGTCCCTCCCTTCCCCAAACCAGAGTTGGTGATCCTATTTCAGCTTTTTCCTAGGAATACAGCTCACGCCTGGTTTCCAGTCGATATTGTTCTACCAAGACACAGGCAGAGGCAAAACTCAAGAAGGAGGCAGGGACAGGAAGTGGGGATTGCTACTCGCAGTGCCAACCTAAGTAGAGTTACATCTTTCTAAGTACACTGAAGTCAACAGGCGTAGAAGGGTGCAACTCTGTTTAGGACTGCACTGTAACGGTTGGGTTTGGGAGATCTGCCAGAATTATCACTGATCTCAAGCTGACCGAGAATAGGTCATGGGGGGGGGGGATGGCTGCTTTGGAGGGCGAGCACTATGGCATAATACCCTGCCGAGCCCCCTCCCCTCCCCCGAAACTGCCCTTCCCAGGCCCTGCCTGAAAATCTCCAGAAATCTCCAGACCTGGAGTTGGCAGCCCAAATAAAGTACCCATACCAAAAGAATGTGCCCAAGAATAGAGGTGAGCGGAATCTCGTTCAGGAGTGACTCTCCCAGCAGTTGCCCGTCACTCCCGACCCCCCCTCCTCCTCTGTGGCTGCTGCCCTGCCTTCCTCATCCTCCTCTTTCCAGCGACCCTCACAGCCACTCTCCTCTTTCTCCTGATGTCGGCACAGGAAGGCACCAGGATCTCCAGCTCCCAGCTGGGAAGTTTCTGGAGATTAGGTGGTGGAGTAGGGCTGACACCTTCAGACTGGGAAATTCCTGGAGATATGGGGCAGGGCGCCCAAGGATGGTGGCGCTTGGGGAGGGGGGGGACCCCCACAGAATAAAATGCCACCGAGCTCACCTTCTAAGCTGCCATTTCCCATACTGGGTGTGGAGATAAGTTGTAATTCCTGGAGATCTCCAGGCTCTGCCTGGAGGTTGGAAACTCTGGGGCAGAGTCTGGAGTGGGCAGAGTTTGGGGACAGGAGGGAGTGCATGAGGGACGTGATGCCACAGATGCCTCCAAAGCTGCCATTTTCTCCAAGGGAACTTACCTTTGTAGTCTGAAGGTCATTTATAATTCCAGGAGAACTCCCTTGGAGGTGGCAACCGTATCAGGTCTGTGCATTTGTCTAGATGCTTCTAGATCTGCTTCTATTCCTCTTCTTTCATGTGTCCATACATGTCCCATTGCAGCTGGGGGGGGGGGGATGCTTTGAGAAAACAGCAGAAGAAAGTTTTCTCCACCCAAACACAGCAGGTCTGCTCTGAAACAAGCTGTGACCTCCTGGAACCAACTGGTGGGTCTGGAAACTTCTAGAATGGTGACAAACTGCACAACATGTTTCAGCCATCTGTATATGCTTATCTATGCACTGGGAGTAACAGTTGTAGAGGTGCTTCCTAGAACACATACCTTTCATCAGCACCGGCTCACCCGCTAGGCGAACTAGGCACTCGCCTAGGGCGCGCCAGCCCTCAGGGGTGCCAAACAGCACCCCCTGAAAAGCCCCCCCCCCACCGCCCTAACCGGGTGCTCACTGCTGCCACCTCCCCGCTTCTTCCACCAGTACAAGGACGCCTGGCCGGGGCGCAGGAGGTGACAGCGCAGCTCGCCCGCCCTCCCCCCTCAGGGGGGGAGGAGGTGGGGGCAGCATGGTGGTGGCCAGCAGGGACTCGCTGACGCCGCCAATACAGAACACCCGGCCAGAGCGCAGGAGGCGGCAGCACAGCTCACCCGCCCTCCCCCTCCTCTCTCAGGGGGGAGGAGGAGGCGGCGGCAAAAGAGTCTCCAGACCCCACCGGGAGGTTGGCATCTGCGCCCCGCCTAGGGCGCAGAAACACCTCGAGCCAGCCCTGCCTTTCATACAGGAAGGATGGTCCTACATGTCACTCAGCAGGCAGTCATCTCAGATCTGCCCAGTAGAAACATACAGGAGCTTATGGTGACCATGTTTAACGTGCTATTCATATTTTCCCTTGGGAGGGAAGGTGACATGGAATAGCACAGTCTCATCAGATCTCAGAAGCTAAGCTGGGCCAGTATTTGGTAAAAGACCACCAAGGAAGGCTCTGCGGAGGAAGGCGATGGCCAACCACCTCCGCCTCTCGCTTGCCTTGAAAGCCCCTTGCTGGAGTCACGGGAATTGGCTGCAACTTGGCAGCATATATGTACGTGCGTGGTATTCCCCCTCAGTCCTGACAAGCCACCGGGAGCAAAACTTCTTGTCCCTTTTGCACATTGCTACAAATTGCTTCAGTTTGGATTGAATGAAAGGTGTAAGTCATAGATTCTTCTAGGAGAGAGCAAGTCAGATGATTTGTTCCGGGTGTGGGGGGGGAGGTCACCTCATATGGACGAGAAGCCTCTATGTCAGAGGAGAATCCATGGGACCCTGAGGGCCTTCAGAGTGTTTGGAGTCCCTTTCCTGCACCAATTCAAGAAGCCACGGCTCAGGAGCCCTCTCCCGTAGTGACTTCCACAGGTGATGAGCGATCCCTTGGTGTTAGTTCGTGGGTTGGAATGTGCCACCAAGTCTCAACTGACTTACGCCAACCCCAAAAGGTTTTCAAGGCAAGATGCCTTCAAAGCTGGTTGGCCATTGCCTGCCTCTGTGTCACAACCCTGGACTTCCTTGGCGGTCTCTCCAATCAAATACAAAGCAGGGCCGGCCCTGCTTAGCTTCCAGATCTGATGGGATCAGGCTCGCCTGGGCTATGCCGGTCAGGGGTTCGTCAGCAGGCATTAAATGGCATAAAAGAAACAAATCTATCTAGTACACTTTTACCCATCCCACCCTTCTTCCAAGGAGCTCAGAGTGCCACAAACAGTTCTGCCTTCCCTATTTTGTCCTCACAACAGCCCTGTGAGACAGACCAGACTGAGAGACGATGGCTAGCCCAAGGTCCCCAGCAAGCTTCATGGCCACATGGGGTCTTGAACTGGGAACCAAAAGGTTAAGGAAATCAGAATACAAGGGCCCAATAGTTCTGTGTCTGAATTTGAAGCATAAATATCTCCAAATATACGAAAATATGCATATATTTTTTACAAATTCAATAAAAACTAAAGTAATAGCCTCAATTCAGAATAAAATTACACATTGATCCCAAAGATAGACCATTATTGACTCTGACCAATGCATTTTGGCCAAGTGGCCTTCCACAGTGGTCAAACAATTTTGTTTCAGAATGGCTCCAGACAGTACAATAATACAGTCAGTTCTTAAACTCAGACCAAGGTGAGATTCAGGGCTCTTTTTGTAGCAGGTACTCCTTTGCATATTAGGCGACATACCCCTAGTGTAGCCAATCCTCCAAGAGCTTACAGAGCTCTTCTTACAGGGCTACTGTCAGCTCTTGGAGGATTGGCTACATTAGGGGTGTGTCACCTAATATGCAAAGGAGTTCCTGCTACAAAAAGAGCCCTGTACCCTACCCGTCACTCAGAGTCTCAGAGCAGCCTACAATCTCCTTCTCTTTGTCTCCCCACAATGGACACCCTGTGAGGTAGTTGGGGCTGAGAGAGCTCTGAGAGAACTGCTCTTGAGAGAACAGCTCTGAGAGAACTTGTGACTGACCCAAGGTCACCCAAGTTGGCTGCATGAGGAGGAGTGGGGAATCAAAGCTCGTTCTCCAGATTAGAGTCTGCCACTCTTAACCACTACACCAAAGTATTACTTGGGCCCATAGTTGTTTTTATTACATTTGTAATAAATACATGTATATTTTTGTATATATGTTTCAGGTCTAGACGCAGAGCTGCTGCACCCTTATATTCTGATTTCCTGAACCTTTTGGTTCTTAATTCAATTAATTGTGGGTTATGTCCTTTGTCTTTGATGTCAGCATGTGGCCTTCAGCCTGGGTTTCCCACACCCTAGTCAGATTACTACACTGCAAACTCACATGTGAGTGGAGGACCTCCAAGCACCACCAACCATGTTCCAGGCCATCAAGAACTGATTTCCTCTTTTGCCTCCTGGCAGCTCTCTTTCACCAACACACCAGCAAGTATATGGAGCCCAGCGTCACCACCAGCGTCACGCTCCAAACTAGAGTACATATTCCAGGACTTCTCTTGGAAGGCAGGGTAACACTCCTGTACAGACCTTTCCCACCATTCAGTAGGCTTCTGCTCAGCACACCCGGATACTGGCTTTCTGACCTTAGTAGGGCTGCCAACCTCCAGGTGGTGGCTGGAGATCACCTGGTATTACAACTGATCTCCAGGCGACGGACAGCAGTTCACCTGAAGAAAATGGCTGCTCTGGAAAGTGGACTTTGTGACATTATACCCAGCTGAGGTCCCTCCCCTCCCCAATCCACACCCTCCTCAGGCTCTACCCCCCAGATTGTCTAGGTATTTCCCATCCTGGAGTGGGCAATCCTAGACCTTAATCTAGTTCCCAGCTTCACTGTGTTGTGCGATTGTCCAAGGTTCTGGCATCTTGTCTCTAATCCCAACCTTCTTATGCTCACCACTGCTGACTGCCCCCTGCCATCTGATGCCTGAGCCCAGCGAATATTCTCCGTGTAGCCCCAGCCTCATACTGGGCTGCAACTCCTCTGAACAAGGAGGGCTTCAGCTCTGAATAAAGCGATCCTGCACACCCATGTGAGATCACCACACAAAAACACTGACCCTTAGTTATGCTTCTCACGGTACAATCCTAGCAAGCGTTACCCCCTTCTAAACTCATTTACTTTGATGGACTTTGAAGGGCGTAACTCTGTTTAGGCTTGCACTGTTAATCAGTGGGATTTTATTCAGCCTTCGTGATAAAAAGTCATAGTACAGTAATTCTCTCTGACTACAGAACAGTTCCTGCCTCTGCATAGACTTCCTTTCCTTATGGCCAGCCCCAAGGAAAGTCAGTGACACAGAAGGAGCTCTAGCATATCACCTTTGTAACCAAGATAGTCCCTAAACAATGGAAACTGGGAAAGCTGAAATTGTGGATGCTGCCTAAGTGCGTCACTCACAATCTTGGCAGAGGTTCAAGTTTCACGCATTAAGACTAAGGCCAATGAAAGTTAATGACCTATATTCTATTGTCTCTCTTAATTTCTAAAACAACTGATCACCAGGCTCAGTCAGTCTAGTGCTTCAGGGGAGAAGTATTTCTCCAGGGTGAATGTGTTGATAATAATAATAAAGAAGTCTGAAGAGTGATCCGTTTTCAGTACTGCAGTTCCTCCTGTATGAAATTGCAAAGGAGATTATATTAAACCATCAGGAAGAAAATATTCAAGGTGACATAATGTAAATGGGATGCAGTGCATAACATTTCTTCCTCTGGCATAGTTTAAGCTAGACCCATAATTTGCAAGTGCACAGAAAATAAGGTCTCTCATAGAAACTCATGATCCCATTCTGTGTTATCACTCAAGGAAGACTGATCCTGTGTTTAGACCTTTAATGTTCATCAAATGCTTCAGTCAAGAAACCCTGAATTTGGAAAGCAACAACAGCAACAACAATCGTACGTGAGATCATTTGAATTAGAAAAGTGATCATTAAAAAGATGGGTATTGTCAGTACGGAAGGAGCTGTATGTTGCAAAGGCCCTGCAGATGCAGATGCCCTGTTTAATCATTTCAATTAGGGATGGGCAAAAACCAGCTCACAAATTAAAGTATGTCACCAATTTTGGCTGGTTCGCAGTTCGCAAAGTGACTGAAGAGCCGTCACAAACTTCCATGAATTTTGATGCAGTTCATGGTGGTTCGTGAAGGGCAGAAAGCAGGGGTTTAAATGGCTCAGACCCATTTAAAACCCTGATTACTGCTCTTCACAAAGAACAACTGAGTGGTGGGAAGCAGAAAGCAGGGGTTTAAACGACTCACAAACTACTATGAACCAGTTTGGTTCACAAACTGGCATATTGATTTGCAAACTGGCAAAATTGCAGCTCATGCCCTTCCTTAATTACAATTCTGGCACTTCAACCTCATGAAACGGGAGACCATGCTATGCATGATCCTCCCAATAAAAAATGAAGGAGGAGGAGGAGATTGGATTTATACCCCACCCTTTACTACCCAAAGGAGTTTCAGAGCGGCTTACAATCTCCTTTCCCTTCCCCTCCCCACAACAGACACCCTGTGAGGTAGGTGGGACTGAGAGCTCTGACAGAAACTGCTCTTTTTTCAAGAACAGCCGTGCCAGAACTATGGCTTGCCCAAGGTCATCCAGCAGGTGCAAGTGGAGGAGTGGGGAATCAAACCTGGTTTTCCCAGATTAGAGTCTGCGCACTTAACCACTACACCACATTGTTCGAACAGGGCAGCGTGACAGGTTGGCAAATATCTGCAGATTTGGGGGCATGGAGCCTGAGGATGGCAGGGCTTGGGAAGGGACTTCAAATGAGGCATAATGCCATAGGGTCCACCTTCCAAAGCTGCCATTTTCTCCAGGGGAACTGATCTCTAGCACCTGGAGATTGGAAACCCCAACAATCAGGCATATCAAAATTGGATAGGGATGCCAGGCCAAAGAGGGAGGCATGGCAGCCCTAAGGCAGGAAAATACACACTAGAGGTTACCCAGTCTCTCCTGGCCACCAGTAGAGGGGAGGGGGGTGGCTAGATCCAGGTTGGGAAACTCCTGGAGATTTGGGGCCGGCCCTGCTTAGCTTCTGAGATCGGATGAGATCAGCCTTGTCTGGCCTATCCAGTTCAGAGCAGGGCTACAATAATTTTTGACCTGTTGCACCCCAAAGCCTTTAAGATCCCTGTCAGTGAGGGTTTAGCAACTCATTGTCAAGGCCAGAGGACAAGTGTTGCACTCTCGTGAACACAGGAATAAATGACAGTTCATTCAGTTTTAACAGACAGCATGAATGGGTGTGGATGCAGTGGGCTCTATCACACTACTTTCTCCCCACCCACTGTTCTTCATCGTACAGGGTTACAATCATGGCTCTTTTCTTCCTGAAGAAGGATTCTTTTCAGGGACCTTGTATGGATAAGTTGGTGGTGTTTCAAGTGCAGTCAAGCCACGGTCAACTTATGGTGACCTCGTAGGGTTTTCTAGGCAGGAGACAAACAGAGGTGGTTTGCCATTGTCTGCCTCTGCATAGTAACCCTGGAGTTCCTTGGTATTCTCTTATCCAAGTACTAACCAGGGCTGAGTCTGCTTAGCTTCTGAGGTCTGACAACATCAGGCTATTCAGAGCTATCCAGGTCAGGAGGGATAAGAGTATATTTGGACATGGATAAGAGTATATTTTGTTCCAGAATGTGGGCACACATGAGCTGCTCTGCTGTTTCTGTGCATGCACGTAGTGGTTCCAGATGGGACCACTCATCCTCATCTCCATTGGTTCAATGAAGATCCAACCAGTATCACAATGCCTACCTGCATCAGCTGTGTGCATGGCTCTCTCCTGGGGAATCAGGAATATTGGCTGCAGTGATTTCCTTCAGTAATGTGTTTAGCAAATGAAATATTACTGAGTCAAGCATAAATTTGCAGAGAAAACTTAGACGCGATTCCAAGCAGACTTCAGAGAGCCAAGAGAGAATGGGATGATTGACAGGAGGAATATGTACTTTCTGTATCCTTGACTCCTCTTGTCATTCACTGAAAAAGAAAACCCTTCCTCAAATCAATGGCATTGACACCTACAGAATGTGCCAGCATCAATTTCTCAGAGAACTGTCTCCGACATGCCTTTTACCAATTGTTGTCCGACAGATGGTTGGTATTTTGATGAGAATGGAGGTGGTGGAGGGGGAGGAGGAGGAGGGAGGGGGCATTCACAACCATTTCCTATGAGGAATTACCTTCCAGTCAAAAGAGGAAAGAAGAAGAAAAAAAACAATTTCCAAAGCAAGTTGCAGTCTCTCCTCCCAAGACGGAAGGGAAAGAAAGAAAATGAAGTAGATGATTGAAAAGAAGAGGGCCTAATGATTTGGGCTCTCTGGGGTACCAGGTGCTGTGGTTCCCCCCCCACCCCCCGATGGACTTTTCCTGTGGGGTGAGAGATAAGGACAGAGTATTTGACTGAAGGAATCCATTAAAATTGCATTGATCTGAAGGATAATGCAGGGAATTGACTTGTGCGGTGGCAATGCAGGTATACAAAGGGGTGTAAGGCGTCTGAATATCTCCTCATGGACCTATGAAGACAATTCTAGGGGTCAAAAACAGTCATTCCTAGAAACTGGCTCATAACAATGTTTGCCATAACTGAAGGTGCTCATAGATTGACAAGCTACAGCAGTGGCCTCCCTGCAGTGTTTAAAAGTGGAAGAACTGTATGGAAAAGCAGAACTGTATGGAAAAGCATCAAACAGCTACCAGAGTTATATGCTAGCACAGGGGTCTCCACCACGGACCCAACATACATCTTTCTGGAGCCTGCCCAGTGTTTTTAGGAAGTGGTGGGTAGGGCTTTTGCCCAGCAAGCCTTCTGACTGACTACTGGAGATTTGATTTCCTGTGCAGATTTTTTTAGTTTGTTCTTTCACTTGCCATGCTAAGAACCTTAATGTTCTTGGGGTTTTGAGCCAGAATTTTTATTTAGTTCTAAGTAATTGTTTTTGAAGCTGGGTAGTTTCTGTCAGGTCTAATAATTTTTGTTCTGACAATAACTGCTTGTAATTTTTTTTGCTTCCTGTGCATTTGTTTGTTTGTTCTAGTTCTGATAATTTTTTAAGAATGTCTGCTTTAATCTGAGGGGTTTTTTTTCTTTTTCAAATATATGTGATATAATCTGCCATCTTAATGTTGCCTTAAAAGCATCCCATGTGGTCAACTGATTTACATTACTGGACTTATTGTCTAAAAAGAAATCTTGAACCTCTTTTTCCAATTGCATCCTGTAATCCAGGTTAAATAAAAGGCTTCTATTGAAATACCATTGTGATGTCCTAATTTCTTCTCTTCTGTAAATTTAGTTTACACTTCACCCAGGAGTGGTCCGTTCACAATTTGGGACCAATCTCTGTTTCAGTCAGTTGATCAGCTAAGATTTTTTAATACCAATTTATTGTCAATTTGAGTGTGTACATGATGTTGGGCAGAAAAATATGCATAATCTCTGGTTTCTCCATTTTTGTATCTCCATGTATCATATAAATCTGATGTTAGTAGTATATAATAAAGTTCAGTTTTAGAATTTCCTTTCCTTTTAGTGATTATTCTGTCATCAGATCTGTCTAACTCTTTATCTATTATATAATTAAAATCTCCACCAACTATCCGTTATCCTTCTTGAAATTACTGTAATAGGGCAAAAGTTTCTTTTAAAAAAAGAATGTGTTACTCATTAGGAGCATAAAGTAAAGCTGCTGTAAGCATTTGGGAATTCAATGTCCCCTTTAGGAAAAGGAAGCATCCTATAGGGTCAATCAATGTATCTTTAGGTTGGAAATTTAGGGTCTTTGCCATTACTATGGCCACTTCCCTGGTTTCAGAATTTCTTCCCGCATGGTACTGAAATGGATATTTTGTAGTTTTTAATACTTGGTCTGTATTTGTCTTCAGATGTGTTTCTTAAATTAGTAAAATGTCTGGTAATTTTTTTACTAGGTTGGACTATATTCTTTTCAATTTGATCTTATTATCGAGCCCTCTCACATTGATAGATAAAACTGTCAGAGAAGGCGTGATAATTCTAAAGAGTTTTACTGAAAGAAAGCACCAAACGCTAATAAAAATGTACAAGAATCAATTGATATTCTCTCTATAAAATTTGTCACTATGATAATACCAAAAGCTTAACAACCAGTTCTCTGGGACTATAATAGTATGTCAGAAATTTACTATAAAACCTCTCTGCTACTCTGTATTTATTCACTTCCTACTATCCTACGTCCTTATTAGTTGTTACTAATCTATTTTAATATGTCATAGAATCATAGAATGTTAGAGTTGGAAGGGACCTTGCAGGTCATCTAGTCCAACCCCCTGCACTCTGCAGGAGCATAGCCAAAAGATAGCCCTACATACCTACAACATACCCAAAAGATAGTCATCCAGCCTCTGCTTGAAAACGTCCAGCAAAGGAGCGTCCACCACCTCCTGAGGCAGACTGTTCCACTGCTCAACCACTCTTACAGTTAGGTAGTTTCTCCTGATATCTAGCCGGTAACGACTCCCTTGTAATTTCCACCCATTAGATCTAGTCTTGCAAACCGGAGCAAAAGAGACTAGATCACCTCCATCTTTTACATGAGAGCCCTTCAAATACTTGAAGACTGCAATCATGTCCCCTCTAAGTCTTCTCTTTCCCAGGCTAAACATACCCAACTCTTCCAGCCTTTCCTCATAAGGCTTGGATTCCAACCCTCTCACCATCCTGGTTGTCCTCTTCTGGACACGCTCGAGCTTGTCAAGATCCTTCCTAAAATGTGGTGCCCAAAACTGGACACAGTACTCCATGTGAGGCCTGACCATAGCAGAATAGAGTGGAACTACCACCTCCCGTGATCTGGACACAATTCTTCTGTTAATGCATCCTAAGATTGCATTAGCATTCTTCACAGCCACATCACACTGCAGGCTCATGTTGAACTTGTGATCAACCAGAACACCTAGATCCCTTTCACATGTGCTGCTGTCAAGCCATGTCCCTCCCATTCTATATCTGTGCCTTTGATTTTTTGTGTCTAGGTGTAAGACTTTGCACTTACCTCTATTGAATTTCATTTTATTTGCCTCAGCCCACTGTTCCAGCCTATCTAGATCATTTTGAATCCTGGCTCTGCCTTCTTCAGAATTAGCAATCCCAGTCAGCTTCGTGTCATCTGCAAATCTGATAATCATCCCCTCTATGTCTTTCTCCAGGTCATTTATAAAAACATTGAACAACACCGGGCCCAGGACCAAGCCCTGTGGCACTCTACTCGAGACTTCACGTAGACGTAGAGCCATTTACGAGCACTTGTTGGGTACGATTTTTCAACCAACCATGAATCTATCCAACAGTTGCTCCATCCAGCCCACACTTAACCAGCTTATCCTCAAGGATATCATGAGAAACTTTGTCAAATGCTTTACTGAAATCTAGATACACTATATCCACAGCATTGCCAGAGTCAACCATTTTAGTAACTCTGTCAAAAAAAGAGATAAGGTTGGTCTGGCATGACTTATTCTTGATAAACCCCTGCTGGCTACTACCAATTAACTCATTCCATTCAAGGTGCTCACAGACAGAGTGTTCGATAATCTGCTCTAGAATTTTTCCAGGTATTGATGTCAAGCTGACAGGCCTGTAATTTCCCGGGTCCATCCGTCAACTCTAATCTAATCCAGCTGCCCTCTACTATATCCCCCTTCACCACTCAATAAACTGTCTGACAATCAAATATTAATTGATAAACTATACAGTAAATCTTAACAAATATGCAATGTTGTAAATATGACTAGTTCCCTGCTCAATCCTCAGAATCACCTTCTCAAAGACAACCTATGCATCAGTTTAATATAATGTATATAGAGTCTTAAAATTCTAATCCCAGACCTTGCTAGAAATAGACTACAGCTTTCAAATCATGTAGGAACTATATAAATACAACGTTACTGATGAGTTATCAAAGTTAGAAATATTATAATCAGTGTTAAATATTAAAAGGAGAAGACATTAGGAATGTAAAACGAGTCCATCAGTTTATTGTATAAAACTTGGTAATGTTGTTTTTGCCAGCACCTAAAATGGTAACTGATGCTCTAGAATTCTAAATTAGTTGGCAATTCTTCTAAAATTGTGCAGAACACAGGGTTATTTGAGGGAATCACAAGGTTCGATATGAGTTTCCCTTTTTATAATGATGGTTCTAGTGGTGTACAATTTTCTGGTTTGTGTTCTGGATACTCCAATGGGACCTCCTGTGAGGCAGACTGTAAACACTGCTTGAGACTTTGTCGAAGATGAGTGCTTTATTTTCTTTAATGCTGACACCAATTGATTTAGTCTACTGATCAAAAAATCTTGATCTTGTTCCAGTAGATTCTCGAATGATGATAACAATTTGGTTTCAATCTCCTCTTCTGTCCAATCTATAATCTCTGCTGCATTATCAAGTAAATTATTGTTACTATTTGGTGATGATTACCTTCTTTATCACCTTTTGTTCACCCGTAAATATTCAGTAATAAAACTTAGTTAAAAAAATGAAATTACTTGGATAAATTATTGGAATCCTTAGTCTGCCAATGTTCCCTCTAACTCCCCTCCCCCTGAGTGGAACAGTTCACATCCTGAGCATAATATAACTGCTGTAATCTTAAAATGGACAATAGGCAGTGCAAAGACCCTGTATGGCTCCAGATTGCTGCTGAGCAGGGCTTCCTGTGTTCATGAGTGGCCGTTCACATGCACAGCTTGGAGGGAACACTGGTCTGTACTACTGTGTATAGCTTGCTGTGGGTTGGAGCCTATTGGGTAATTTTACATCATTTAATGTGTCATGTTAATACTGATGCCTTGCTTCAGTCCTGTTTTTACAGTTCTGGTTGGTCCTACAACCCAAATCCTATTGCACTATTTATTGAATGTCCCATCTGTTGATCATATTGAATCATTCTGTGTATTCCACCTGGAGTCCCAGGCAGTGAGATAGGTGGACTATCAATAACATGAATACATAAATAAAAACAACATGGAGATGATAAAATGGATTGTTCCTCTTCAGACAGCAGGAACAGGAATCATATTTTTCAAGATCCTCTTAACTCCCTGTAAGAGGAAAATAACACATCATGCAACAGATAAGGATTACCACCACCCCCACCTCGCATGCTTCCCCTCGCCTCTGCAGGGAGTTCTTACGCAGCAGACCATTTAAGAATGTGGCTCTCCACCCCACAATCTGAAGTGGTACAGCCTAGTCTCCCCCTTAATTCCTCTGCATGAACAGAACAAGCTTCAGGATGACTGGCTGAGGTGTAGCAGGAAAATCAACTGCCAAGTTCTTCATAACAGAGATTTTGGAAATGAGTGTTACACTTTTATCTATTACATTGTTAACATTAAATTGCAGGACACCCTCCTTCCAAGGCAGCATACACAGCTCTCCTCTTCTTCATTTTATCCTCATAACAACCCTGTGAGGTAGGTTAGGTTGAGAGAGGATGACTGGCCACTGACTGAGCATAATGATGAGCAGGAATTTGAATCTGGGTCTCCCCAGGCCAAGTTCAACATTCTGTCATGACACTATTGTCTTCCTGGGTCTTGTACCATACAGGAGTGAGTCAGCTGGCCAATCCCTTTACTCAGTTCAATTCAAGCCTTCTCTTCCAGCGTTCTCACTAACCAGTGGTGTAATGTGGCACAATGGTTAGAGGATCTGGGAGTCCCAGGATCAAGTCCACACACTGCCATAGAAATCAGCTTGGTGACCTTGGGCCAATTACTCTCTCAGGCTAATTTACCTCACGTGGCTGTGCAGATAAAACAGGGGTCCCCAACCTTTATGAGCCTGCAGGCACCTTTGGAAATCTGACACAGCACAGTCGACGTGGCCACAAAATGGCTGCCACAAAATGGCTACTGCAGGAGGTAGAGCCAGTCACAAAATGGCCACCATGGCTTCCCTTTTATCACACAGTAAAGATTGTTGTGCTGTGGTGGCAGCTTCTGTCACTGTAATATATATTTTTTTTTAAAAAAAAAAAATCTGCACAGCCAATCAGAAGCCTTGTGGGGCAAAAGCCCCATCTGGCCCCACCCATTTCCTTAAAAAGAAAAACACTTGGTGGGCCCAAGGACAGGTGCTGGAGGCCCCATGATCCCAGTGAGCACTCTGTTGGGATAAAATGAATGATGCTGGCCACTCTGCGTTCCTTGGAATAAGGGCAAAATAAAAATATACTTAAGTAGTTAGCTGTTGTAGATTTTCTGGGCTGTATGGCTGTGGTCTTGGCATTGTGGTACCTGATGTTTCGCCAGCAGTTGTGGCTGGCATCCTCAGAGGCATAATACAGAAAGATGGAGTGCTCTCTGTGATCTTTGACACAGAGAGCACTCCATCGTTCTGTGTTATACCTCTGAGGATGCCAGCCACAGCTCCTGGTGAAATGTCAGGTACCACAATGCCAAGACCATGACCATACAGACAGCCCGGAAAATTTACAACAGCTAATGAACTCCAGCCGTGAAAGCCTTCGACAATATACTTTAGGAGTTCTTTCATGATACAATCAGCAAAGGCAGGCAAAGTTCCTGAAAAACAACTTGTCTACTGTCCCTTTGAAATCCACAGCCAGAGGGTTGGACTTGATGGCCTGGACGGCCCCTTCCAATGATATGATTCTATGACTTTGCCTTACATGGACCACCAGGGGAGTTTCATGTCTGCCAGACCCTTTGCTATTGGTGACTGCAGCATACAGGGAGAAGCAGCGTCAGCCTCTCCTCCCCGCCCCCGCCGACTGTCCCCTGGAGTGGTTGTGGTCTCAGCTGTAGAATCTACAACAGAACCAACAGCAGCCTTATGGGGTGGTTTGAGGATGTGGAAACAGCCATGGGGAGGGGGGTGGGCACTACATTTCACTGTAGGGGAAGATTCAGGACTGTTGAACCTCTTTGTTTTGAACGGGTTGGAAGTGCACTCTAGAGTGCACTTCCAACCCGTTCAAAACAAAGAGGTTCAACAGTCCTGAATCTTCCCCTACAGGGAAATGAATATTCACTCCTGCACCGCGTCCCAGCCCCGTCTGCACACAGAGAACAGCAGCAGGGATACCAGCCTCCGGGTGGAACCTGGGGATCCCCCAGAATTACAGCTCATTTCCAGTCTACAGAAATCAGTCCCCCTGGAGAAAATGGCTGCTTTGGAGGGTGGACTTTATGGCATTGTACCCCACTGAAGCCCCTGTCCTCCCCAGGCTCCACCCCCAAATCTCCGGGAATTTTCTAACCTGGATCTGGCAACCCTCCCCCTCCCCCATAAGCAGCCAGGGCACCTGGCCACCCTAAGCAGCACCTTAGAGACCGGCAAGACTTACAGGGTAAAAGCTTTTGAGGCTCAAAGCTCCCTTCGTCAGACACAATAGAGTAGAAATGGAGATCTGAGCCCTTTTTTTCCTAGCCAGAAGCTGGGAGGGCTGCTGTTAAGAATGCTTGTGGGGGATGTAACTGGACACCACATTTTGCAATCATCTTGATTAGATTAGAGGGGAAATGCACCCCCCTCCCCAAAAAAAATAGCATCTATAGTGAGATGAAAATCCTGTGTCTCAGTTCAGGCTGGGGGGGTGGTCTATTGTTCTGAATTTGTGAATTAACTCTAAGACATGACTGGATTCTAATCTAACTGTTCTACTAAAGGCCAACCCCGTGAAATTATGCACACACCGACATTCCCAGGCAGAATGTAGGTTGCCCTTAGCAGACCAATGCAATGAGAGAGGTGGAATATTTGGAAGAGTCTGACACAGAGACAGCTGGTAATTTGAGTTAACCCACAGAGAACATTTGACTTATGTCTTCCAATGCATCAGTCCAGTTATTAAAAATGTAATTTGGGGAAGGGGGGAGGGGGAAGAAGAAGAAGAAGAAGAAGAAGAAGAAGAAGAAGAAGAAGAAGAAGAAGAAGAAGAAGAAGAAGAAGAAGAAGAAGAAGAAGAAGAAGAAGAAGAAGAAGAAGAAGAAGAAGAGATTGGATTTATACCCCGCCCTTCACTCGGAGTCTCAGAGCAGCTTACAAACTTCTTTCCCTTCCCCTCCCCACAACAGATACCCTGTGAGGTAGGTGGGGCTGAGAGAGCTCCGAGAGAAACTGCTCTTTCAAGAACAGCTGTGCCAGAACTATGGCTTGCCAAGGTCATCCAGCAGCTGCGAGTGGAGGAGTGGGGAATCAAACCCAGTTCTCCCAGAGTAGAGTCCATGGACTTAACCATTATACCAGACTGGCTCTAAGGAAGGAAGGAAGGAAGGAAGGAAGGAAGGAAGGAAGGAAGGAAGGAAGGAAGGAAGGAAGGAAGGAAGGAAGGAAGGAAGGAAGGAAGGAAGTTAGTTTTCAATATCCCTGTAGCAGACTTTAAACAGAGGCCAAACTGGCTGGTAGAAGAGCTACCTATCTTATGAATCTGCAGACGCTATTGGCACGGCCCGTTCAAAGATCATAAACACTTAGATTCAATTGAGGCTCATTTCAGTAAAACATTTTGAGGACTGGAACATAACAACCCTAATTCGGGAAAGTGCCTAAAAACACCTGTTTATGTTTTGCCAGCTTCGCAGGAGCTTATGAGAAGTGCCTTGCCGAGATTTCCTAAACTGCACACTAAAACAATTTGATAGGTAAGTTCATCAAAATTATGGCATTGCACCCTTGCGTTGGGTGCATCATGCTGTCTCTAGATGCATCACCATGAATATTTTTCTATTCCAGAGTTTTACACAGGACTGTTATGATATATATCATCCTAGGCAGACATGCAAACCATTTCCCCCCCTGCTATATAACGACTGCAGTAGCAACAAAATCAAAGTTTCACACATCTCCCAATTTATCATGTGATCGGGCTTGCCAGCCTCCAGGTGGCACCAGGAGATCTCCTGCTGTTGCAACTGACCTTCAAGACACAGAGATCAGTTCCCCTGGAGAAAATGGTGCTGGGGGGGGGCAAGAGTGGGAGGGCTTCAGGAGTTCTGGCCTTGCTGGCAGACTTCCTGAGGGCCCCTGGGTTTTGGCCACAGTGTGACACAGAGTGTTGGACTGGGTGGGCCATTGGCCTGATCCAACATGACGTCTCTTATATCCTTATGTCTGGGGCAGTGATGCTCTGTATTCCCCCCCCAAAAAAAAACAGGCTGGTATGTTCCTTTTGGCGTAATAGTTAGGAGTGCGGACTCTAATCTGGGATAACTGGGCTTGATTCCCTACTCCTCCACATGCAGCTGCTGGTGTGACCTTGGGTCAGTTACAAGTTCTTTCAGAGCTGTTCTTTCAAGGGCAGTTCTTGAGAGAGCTTTCTCAGCCCCTCCTACCTGGCAGGGTGTCTGTTGTGGGGAGGGGAAGGGAAAAGAGATTGTAAGCCACTCTGAGACTCCTTCACGTAGTGAAGTGTGGGGCATAAATCCAATCTCTTCTTCTCTTCTACAAATGACACCACCACAGAACTTCAGTGATGTCATCAGCCTGTCAGCTCTGTAAATTCCTGGAGGTTTAGCCCATGCCTGGAGTCTGTGAACTGAAAACCACAGGGACCTCATCACACAGCAAACTGCCCTATGCTCAGGCCCGTAGCCATGGGGGAGGGGGCTCCTGGGGGGCGATGCCACCTGAATCTGCCCTGCCCCTCTCCCCGTACTCCTGATCCCTCCTGGGAGCCGGCCAGTCTGGGGCGATGACGGCGCTTGCCTCTGCCTCAGAGCCAGTGCTGGTAGGCCCACCGCTCCTCACCCTGAGGAGGAGCCCCGCATGGAGTCCAGGGGGTGGAGGAGGCAGGCAGGAAGGACAGAATGGCCCACCCTGGCGCCTCACTGCACCTCACTGTAACTTTTCTTTCTGGCTCTCGGTGGCTGGCCGGGCGCTGGACATGGAGCAGAGGGGACCATAAGTTTTCTGGTGGGGGGAGGGGGCCTTTTCTCTGGCTCTTCACATTGCCTTTTAATTTTTTTAAAAAAAATATTATTTATTTTTCATGTTATTTTTTATATTTTATATATTTGTTTGATTATGCTTGCGACATCAGAAGTAATGTCATGCCCCCAGGTGCCCCCTCCACCAAATTTTCTTCTGGCTACAGCCCTGCTCAGACTGAATCTGACCATCAATCAATCTAGGTCAGCATTGTGTACTCAGACTGGCAGCAGCTCTCCAGGGTCTTAGGCAGAGGTTTCTCACATCGCCTACTACTTGATACTTTAAACTAGAGATGATTGAACCTGGAAACTTCTGCGTGCCAAGCGGGGGCTCTTCCCCTGAGCCACAGCCCCTCCCTTATTTATTTATGTATATATCAATTTGATTTATATCTCACCCTCCCCCATGAGTGGGCTTAGGGCAGGTCACAGCATTTGTTAAACAACATAGTAACATTAAGACATCAAAAGTAAACAGAAGAAACAATCTATGCAAAGCTAACATCAAAACCTAACAGTTCGAAAGCAAGAAACTGCAAGTAGATAAATAGGTACCGCTTCGAGTTCTGGTTTCGGCGCAATGAGATCGGAAGGAGCTGCGGAGCTCTGCTCCAGCAGCCACCCGAATTGCGCAGATTGGGTTTTCCAGACTCCCAGGGGTATCCCAGGAGAAGGATACCTGAACCAGGGGGTATGGCAGGGAGCCAGAAGCCCCAGCTGATGCAATCACCATTTTGGCACTAAGTTGTGACTACCCGACTTTTAAGAACTGAAACTAAGCATTCTTCTACATCAAGTGATTTTCTACATACACTACAAGAAGGGAGCGGTGACGCAGGCAACTAATAGCCTGCTGGTAACATCTACAAACAGCCACTATGGCTGTTCGAATCCTGCCACGGCCAGGGTGAGCGCCTGGCCCAAGTCCCAGCTCCTGTCTACCCAACGGTTCGAAAGCTGTATAAAATAACAACAAAGCGAGTAGATGAAATAGGTACCTGCCTTAGATGGCAGGGAGCACCCTCCTCCCCTCTCGTGGGGATGGTGGAGTGCCGACGCCGGCACCGGCGGCAGCGAGACAGGTGGCAAGATGGTGAACATCGGGTGATGCAGAGCTCCGGATGGTGGAAGGCGGAACCAGAATGGCGCGGGGAATGCATAGGCGCAGGTGCGGTGGAGTCGAAGGACAGAGCCGGAAGCTGCGCCGACGTAGAACCACACGCCGGAGGGACCTGCTGATGCTGAGCCGATCCAGGATGGAAAGAACATTCACTCCACGGGGTGCTGGTAGGGCAGTCCCTTCCCAATTGTCTATGTAGCCGTAGATAGGACATTGAAAGAGTAACTGTAAGCCACTCAGAGACCCCTTCGGGGGTTCGAGCGGGAAATAAATAAATTAAATAAATAAATATTCTGCAAGTAAGTTTTTTTCCCCATGAAATGCCTGCTGAAATAGAGCTGAAGGAGTTAATCAGACTGTAAAAAGGATTAGAAAGATAATAGGGAGAGGGGGAATTGTCCCCCCCCCCAGATAAGAACATAAGAACATAAGAACATAAGAGAAGCCAATGTTGAATCAGGCCAATGGCCCATCTAGTCCAACACTCTGTCACACAGCGGCCAAAATATACCAGGTGCCATCAGGAGGTCCAGCAGTGGGGCCAGGGCACCAGAAGCCCTCCCACTGCTGCCCCCTCCAGCACCAAGAATAGAGTGCATCACCTGCCCCAGACTGAGAGTTCTCATTCTATACCCTGTGGCTAATAGCCACTGGTGGACTTCTGCTCCATATGTTTATCTAATTTCCTCTTGAAACTGTCCATGCTTGCAGCTGCCACGACCTCCTGTGGCAGTGAATTCCATATGTTAATCACTCTTTGGGTGAAGAAGTATTTCCTTTTATCTGTTCTAACCCGACTGCTCAGCAATTTCATAGAGTGCCCACGAGTTCTTGTATTGTGAAAGAGATCTGTCGGCACTCCACCATCCCCACGAGAGGGGAGGAGGGTGCTCCCTGCCATCTAAGGCAGGTACCTATTTCATCTACTCGCTTTGTTGTTATTTTATACAGCTTTCGAACCGTTGGGTAGACAGGAGCTGGGACTTGGGCCAGGCGCTCACCCTGGCCGTGGCAGGATTCGAACAGCCATAGTGGCTGTAGAGATCTGGAAGTGACTCTCAGACTAAAGGAATTAACATTCAAAAAGGACTACAATTCTTAGAAGACTTTCGACTGTGGTGCCCCTTGTTGATCTAACTGGTTGCAAATTGAAAAGCCGGGATTCTCTGGCTTAGTCTAAACAGACTTTGTGGGCTCAGCTATCTGACTAAGTTTCGTCATGGGAAAAATGGGTACCTTGCAAGTGATAATGGAAACATTAAAAGACATTTTTAACACAGCTATACTTCCAATACAGCACAATTTATGCCATGTCCAGAAGCTTTCTTGTAAATTTTACCAAATAGAAAGTTTACTGAATCAACTACTAAATAAAGCACAAGATCCAAGGGAGGAACTGAGACTGGAAGAGGTGGACATATCAGAGATTAAACTGTTTAAAATAAAAATGGGAATAATAGCTGTATGCCTAACTGAAGTGAAAGAACCACAAGATACCAAGATGGAGGAATGGAAGATAATTTTAAGCATGACTAATACATCCTTTTTAGATTCAGCAAGTAATGAAGGAGAGAGTTCTATCCCCACACTGCAATACTACAGGAACAATCCACAGTTACAGAAGATAAAATGCTGGGAATTCAAGGAGAAAAAAAAAGGGGAGGGGGTAAGAACTACTTAAGGTGGAATTGCTACAGCAAGGCAAGTGATATTTAAAAGGGAATTTAAGGAGATATAATGAGATTTAAGGATATAAAATTTAAGAGAAATTGGGACTAAAATTAAATGTTAATACGTGTTACAAGGTAGTCTTTATTTGTAATTATAGAAAAGCTTAAAACCTTGTAATGCAATTCAAGAACAAATATTAATAACAGTTGTATGGAATTTAGTTTGACTGTAGCAGAGTAAAGGATGGTTAATGAAAATGAAGAAGATAACCAAGAAGGTTAAATTGAATTAAAATTAAATTAAATGTCAATGCAATATTTGTTATAATGTATTTGTGTGGGTTATTTTAGAAAATCCTAAAGGTAGAGATTATTAGTACCAGTAAAAAAATTTTTGTAAGAAATGGGAAGTTGAATTTAGTAAAATGCAATCTTAAAGGGATGTGAATTAGATATGTTTCCTTTTTAGGGTTAGTATAATTGTTTTTAGAATGTTTTGGTTATAGAATGGCTCTTTATAAGCAGTAGGACATTAAAGATCCATAATTGTATGACTAAGTAGTAGTAAATGATTAGTAAATGATTAGGAGTAGTAAATGATTAGGAGGTTATAAGAGTAAATGATTAGGAGGTTATAAGAGATCTGAATATGAGAATCCACAGATATGAAATGTATACAATTTAAACATGGTTAAATAACTGGAATGTTTTATTAAAATATATTAAAAAGGTAATAAGATTGTATAAACTTTTTAAAGAAGTTGCTTTGATGATGTAAATGCAATAATATGGTTCCTTGCAGATATCAACAAATGTATGGGCTTAAGTGATTAGAGTCAATATAAAGAATTACCTGATTGTATAAGTAGAATTATTACTGTAATGTAATAGTGACTGTAGAAGTAATTGTAAGCACTATTTTCTTTTTCCCTGAACCTTTTTTTCTTTCCTATTCCCTATCCCCCTACCCCTTTCCCTTTACAATATTCAATAAAAAGTACCACTTCAGTGGGAAAGTAACAGCATTCTGTGCGCCTTGGCATTTAGTCAAGCCGACTGCATGACCACAGAAACATCTTCGGACAGCACTGGCTCTTTGGCTTGGAAACGGAGATGACCCCCTAGAATCAAATTCGACAGGCTTTCAACGAAGGGAAACCTTTACCTTTACCTTTAATATTAAAATATAATATAAACCCAAATTTCAGTCTAATCAGAATAAGATGGCAACTACTAAAGGCAGTTCCACTGCCTCCCGCAAGAAGCTAGATGGCAGTTAACATCAATCAGTTTTCCAATTATGCTCTGCTGACCTCTTTGAGCAGGGCAAATCACAGTGGGCACTGTAAGCAGTCTCCCTTTCTACGGGCACGTGCTCATAAAGCTTTTTTTAACTATTGGCACAAATTAAAGAGAGGACCTATAGATCACCTTTCAAGCAGCTGCTTCCAAGCTTGCCTAAAACACCCCAAATGGGTATCCAAATACAACAGTATATTGCTAACATATAACCTTCCGGATGTAATCCATGGGCCACTTCGGACCGACTTTAACGGAAGGGAGAAAATAAGACCAACAAAGGTTTA
This sequence comes from Gekko gecko, assembly GCA_029375565.1. Lineage (NCBI taxonomy): Eukaryota > Metazoa > Chordata > Lepidosauria > Squamata > Gekkonidae > Gekko > Gekko gecko. Next base: position 11,502,813 of record JAPDNY010000009.1, read on the forward strand.
TTCAAGGTATGAGCTTTGGTGTGCATGCCTTTGTTGGTCTTAAAGGTGCCCCACTGGACTCTAAATTTGTTCTACTGCTTCAGACCAACATGGCTGACCTCCTGGTACTATCAGGAGTAAGGTCAGGGCTCCCTCTCTGCACGTATTGCATTGTGTACTGACTTGGTTATGTGTACAGTGCAGATACCTAATAACAACAACAGACTTTTAGGATGTGGATGCAGCAGGACTGCAGCACGAAGGTATAAGGGATTCACAGTCTGGGGTTCACATTGTGATGGTCATGTAGGGTTGCCAACTTCCAAGTGGTGGCTGGTGATCTCCTGCTATTACAACTGATTTCCAGGCGGCAGAGATCAGTTCCCATGGAGAAAACGGCCTCTTTGGAAGAGGGACTCTAGGGCATTATACTTCAGTGAAGTCCCTCCCCTCCCCCGACCCCACCCTCCTCAGGCTCCACCCTCAAAATCTCCCAGCAACCCTACTCTCATGAAGTCTGCAGCAGTGGCTTTCAGACCGGCATTTACCTGGCCAGCGATTCAGTCACAGAACCACGCACGGTGGCTGCGGGTGCAAACAAAGCACAATCATCCCCATTCAACTCAGTGGATGAAACTCGGAATCCTTTGTCCGAAGCATTTCACAATCCAGAGTCCAGAGCAGTGTCTGGTCTGCACAACCTGTGCCTTTCCAAGCTCCTACAACCCTCAATAACCTTCCTTACATTTTTGGTGCTGACCAGGACTGTCAAAAGACAAGGAGTGGGTGTTCATCCTGATGACTGAATGTTTCCAATTTCTTTCTTCTGATATTTGCATATATATATATATATATATATATATATATATATATATATATCTTTGCCAGTTCTCATCTTTTTTCCCCTGTTTGGTTTTGTATATTCATGGGCATTGTATGTGTGTATAATATGCATTGTTCATATGGACATCAAGTACTTCGTTGTTATATAGAGGATTCTCTGGTCAGCAGGGCAAGGACACTGGCCACAGACTCCTGCGAGCGGCCCCTGGAAGTGCCCTCCGCTGATCTAGAAAGGTGGATCTCTCCCCCAAAGGGCCCTGCAAGGCTACCCAAGGGAGAGCAGCGACGGCAACGCCGGGAAGCGAAAGGGCGACTGCGAAAGGGCTTGGCCGGGCGAAGGGTTGCTGCTGGGTGCGCCGTCATCCCAGCCGGGGGCCACAGGGAGGCGTTCCAGGAGGGGGCGGGGTGGGGCACCTCCCAAGAAGGAGAAGCCCAGGAGGGGAACTTCCCCGCACCCAGCCCCGCCCGCAAGGAACACCTCTGGCTGCATCCCCTCCCCCTTCCCTCCTGCAAAACCCAAAGGGACTGCCAAGGCCATTGGCCTGAAGAAGTTGAAGGGCACCACCCCGGGGCTCAGTGGGGCCAGGGAACCTTGTGCTCCCCCCCCGCTACTGGCGCCTGCCGCACCAATGGCCAGAACTCTTCCAGCAGCGCCTTCTAAGGATGGGAGAGCCAGAACGACCTCTCGCTCCGCCGCCGCCCCCAGTCTCCAGGCCCCACCAGGAGGTTGGCATCCCCGGTGGGGGGTGCCCCAGGCTGTCCTGCCTAGGGTGCCCAGACACCTGGAGCCAGCTCTGGTGCAGAGGGGTTCTTTCTTGTTGCCCCAGAATCAATGGATTGAAATTAAATCAAAAAGAGTTTTTGGCTAAATATTAGGAAGAACTTCCTGACAGAGGGCTTCTTCAGTGAAACAGGCTTTTTTGGGAGGTGATAGGCTCTCCTTCTTTGGAGGTTTTTAAACAGAAGTTAGATACCTGTCTGACAGCAATGCCAAATGTATGAATTTTGGCAGATTGTGAGAGGGAGGGTGGGAAGTGATAAGCCAGTGCTTGGCTCTTGTGGCACTTTCTTATATGCCCAAGGTAATGTCGTTCAGCATTTTGGGGGCAAGGAGGAGGAGGAGGAGGAGGAGGAGGAGAGAGTTTGGATTTATACCCTGCCCTTCACTACCTGAAGGAGTTTCAGAGCAGCTTACAATTTCCTTTCCCCTCCCCTCCCCACAACAGACACCCTGGGAGGTAGGTGGGGCTTAGAGAGCTCTTTTCAGAACTGTCCTTGAGAGAACAGTTCTGCCAGAACTATGGCTTGCCCAAGGTCATCCAGCAGCTGCAAGTGGAGGAGTGGGGAATCAAACCTGGTTCTCCCAGATTAGAGTCCGTGCACTGGACCACTACACTGAACTGGCTCTGCACTACTCCAAACTGGAAAAGATTTTCCTCCAGACCAGACTGTTCTACGGATCCTGAAGGTTCCCCTCCCTTCCTCTAGGCATAGAGCAGGAGTCACGGGGGAGGGTGTGTGTGTGTGTGTGGGGGGGTAGTTGTGAACTTCCTGTATTGTGCAGGGGTTTGGACTAGATGACCACTGAAGTCCCTTCCAGCTCTATGTTTCTAGGTATAATGTTGACTGATTTGACGCACAAGCCACGTCAAAAAATCTGAAAGTTTTCGCAGGAGAAAAATGATATGAAGAAACAGAAAATGGAAATGGAATCATGTTTGATTCATGCGAGAGTGAAGTAAAACCAAATCAGGGATTGGGGGGTGAAAGCAGCAGAGAGGAGAAAACCGTCCATGGGCTCCGTCTGTCTTTGATGATCACAGGCCAGGGCGGTTGTCGCTGGGGACCTGCTGGGTTGAAACACTCACCAAATTGGCCCACAATGCATGACCCTTCTCCTTGTGCAACTAGCAATGGACTGTAGCCTCAATTTATTTTCTTTTTTTAAATAAGAGGTACAAAGGACTCTGACAAGTCCCCTGCAGCACACTGAAGCCTTTCAAGATTTTCAGTGTTAAAGCAGGGGCCGCTTGCAAATGACTTTTATTTTCCCTCCTCCTAAGTACTTTCCTTTCTACTTTGCCGTATCTCTGAAATGCTCACAGCTGCATCTCACTTGTTCTAAGTGGAGACTAGGAGAATGAAAGGGATGACCGGGCTTCAGCTTTCAAGAGGCTAAATTCATTTGAAAAGGAGAAGCATGGAAGGAGATTAAATTACTGATCATCCTGAAGTGCCTCGGCTATTGAACCGCTTTTAACATTCCTACCTTTAATGGGGGGGGGATGGAACGGCAAAGCGTTATGGACACTTATAGAATAACGAAGGCCATATCAGTGGACTTGCCAATAAAGCCACTTAAAGATCTCCAAACTGAGTGCTGGTGGTGAGAAGAGCCGGATGTTGGCTGAAGGAAGGCTTTATCAGGACAAATCAATGGCTTACATACTACAGGAGGCATTTTCAGCGGCCTCCCCTGAAGGGATCATCACAGGTGAGATGCAACCGGATACAGGCTATGCGCTCACACGCCCTGTTTGGTAGGGCTGCCAGCTGCCAAGAGATCCCTCACTATTAGAACTGATTTCCAGGCAACAGAGATCAATTCGTCTGGATAAAATGGCCACTTTGGAAGTTGGAACCTGTGGCGTTCTGCCCTAAGCCCCGCCCTCCTCAGGCTCCACCCCCAAAATCTCTAGGGATTTCCCAACCCAGAGCTGTCTGAAGATTCTGTAGGGCAGCTGGCAAAACTAGGGCACTGAGGCAATCATTGATGCGACTAGACCTGGTCCAAAATTTGGGTAGGTTCAGCTTTCATGGCCAATTAGAGAAAGGTTGACCAAAATGCCTTGCAGACACGTGTAAATTCTAGTTGGCAAGGAAGTGCATTACCAGTTTGAGGGCCCACTAGGGGGTCCACAAGTGGAATATACTGAGCAGAACAATGTCTGCTGGGAGGATGGTGAAAATGGCAGCTGGAACTAGAACCGCTTTTTACACCCCTTCTAGCCTTCTGCCAGACAGTGAGCTTTTCCTCATTCTCATTCTGCTCACTGATAAGTTCCTGTTTCTTTGGTGGGAGGGGGTTCTGTTCTGCAAGTGTTTTGCTTCCTCTAGTCGTTGATTCAATATCACACAAATTGATGTCCAGCATAAAAACCTACAGTTTAAATCCGCAGGGAGATATGCTGGAAATACACCTGCATGACACCAAATGGACCACTAGAGGGAGCAAAACGTTTGTGGAACAGAACCCCCCTCCCCACACCGAAGAAACAGGAACTTATCAGTGAATTAAATGAAAATGTGGAAAAGCCCAGTTAACTGTTTTCAAGGGAAAGGAAAAAAAACCTGAAGAGAAGAAGGAGAGTTGGATTTATACCCTGCCCTTCACTCAGAGTGGTTTACAATCTCCTTCCCTTCCTCTCCCTACAACAGACACCCTGTGAGGTAGGTGGGGCTGAAAGAGCTCTGAGAGAACTGCTCTTGAGAGAACAGCTCTGAAAGAACTGTGACTGACCCAAGGTCACCCGGCTGGCTTCATGTGGGGGAGTGGGGAATCAAACCCGGTTCTCATTTAAACATTATGTGGGTGCAGCACAAGATCTTATGCATGCAACTTTGCATGTACCTGGAACCCCAATTAAACTAAACCACTACGCATGCAAAGTGACTTCGGGGGCAACATTCATTGGGGAGGCCATTTTGAGATACAGCAGGAGAGAAGTGAGGAAGCTGCACTCCCTGGAGGGAAATCCTTCCATCAGCAGAAATGTTCCTAACCCAAACCTTTATATTCCTGCAACTGCTGTTTCCTTCTTCCCTCCCCCAGACTACACATGCATTTTTCAATACTATGTGCACATCAATAAATTAGCAGTACACATTTTTATGCATAAACACACAGCATATCTTGTGTAGACAAATCCTGTATTAGTTGTGTATAAATTGTATAAAAATGAATCAAAAGACATAAACTATCAACCCTGCCAAAAGCAGCAGTGGGAGGACTGAAATCAATCATGATGGAGAGAAGGAGGAGGAGATTGGATTTATACCCCACCCTTCAGGAATCTCAGAGCGGCTTACAAACTCCTTTCCCTTCCACTCCCCACAGCAGACACTCTGTGGGGTAGGTGGGGTTGAGAGAAACTGCTCTTTTTCAAGAACAGCTGTGCCAGAACTATGGCTTGTTCAAGGTCATCCAGCAGGTGCAAGTGGACAAGAGGGGAATCAAACCCGGTTCTCCCAGAGAAGAGTCCGCGCACTTAGCCACTACACCAAACTGATGATAATGTATATGAATAATAAGAAAAATGGGGGGGGGAGTCAAGGGGTTCTGAATTGAGTCCAAGTGAGAATGTCAACCTGTTACAACCTCCTAGTTACGTTTATTCCTTTATTGCTAGGGTTGCCAACCTCCAGGTGGTAGCTGGAGATCTCCTGGGATTACCACTGACCTCCAGGTGACGAAGATCAGTTCCCCTGGGGGAAATTGCTGCTTTGGAAGGTGGACCCTGTGCGATTATACCTCCCCTTCCCAAACCCCACCCTCCTCCGGCTCCACCCCCTAAATCTCCAGATATTTCTCAAAACCTGGAGGTGGTAATCCAAAATAGTCCTTTCTGCTTTGGGATTATTTCTGCTGTACAAAACACAGTGGAAAAGTTGATTCAGTATGTATTTTTAAGCATGAACAATTTTGACATGCACTTTGATGTAAATTATTTAGCAACATGAATATTCTGTAAAAACACTAATAACGGTACATTTCTGGACATTTTTCCCCCTGTCTTGACTTTATCTGCTGGGCTTTCACAAATGAGGAGAAGGGGACCATTTAGTTATTACAATATTAGTCAAACAAAGAGGCATACGGGGATATTATAAAAGACTGGTTGTTTCTCATTACATGACCTTAATTAAATTAGCAGACAGTCGCACTGAGAAATGAACAGCCTTTTTTTAAAGTTCATAAAAAAACCCTTCTGGATGTGAAAAAGCTTACTTTCAAATGAGCCTGAGATATTGAGTGCACTCCACTTCAATTAGTGAAAGGTTTCTTCGTCTGCTGAAGGATGTAACGTTGCCTCTAATACACTACGAATAGCAAACATCCTCTTCTGGAGGGAAAAGCTTTGTGACCAGGATGGTGAGAGGGTTGGAATCCAAGTCTTATGAGGAAAGGCTGAAAGAGTTGGGTATGTTTAGCCTGGGAAAGAGAAAGCTTAGAGGGGACATGATTGCAGTCTTCAAGTATTTGAAGGGCTGTCAGGTAGAAGATGGAGCAGATCTATTCTCTCTTGCTCTGGATTGCAAGACTAGATCTAATGGGTGGAAATTACGAGGGAGTCATTACCGGCTAGATAACAGGAGAAACTTCCTAACTGTAAGAGTGGTTGAGCAGTGGAACAGACTGCCTCGGGAGGTGATGGATGCTCCTTCACTGGACGTTTTCAAGTGGAGACTGAACAACCATCTTTCGGGTATGTTGTAGGTATGTAGGGCTATCTTTTGGCTATGCTCCTGCAGAGTGCAGGGGGTTGGACTACATGACCTGCAAGGTCCCTTCCAACTCTAACATTCTATGATTCTATGGCTGATTTCCCACTACAGCTGCCTCGGGGTTGCGCCGCCATTTGCCCCGATACTATTCATCAATTTCACACCCGAAGCCGCGGGGCTGCATTTTGACCCGTGGCTTCGTCCGATTTCCCCCGCAGTTTCATAATCCTCAAAAAACAGGATCACAAAACTGCAGGGAAAATCGGGCAGCTTCGGGTGTGAAATGGCGGCACAACCCCGAGGCAGCTGTAGTGGGAGATCAGCCTATGATTCTATCTGCACCACATCACTTCTTCAGTGCAGCCTTTGGTACCTCTGACAAAACAGTTTCAGGCAGACGTGAAGGGAAAGTCCCACAAAGTTGCCGCTGAACCAAGCAAAGCAGTACAAAGCTTGACCAGTTGGAGCTTGTGGCTCTGTGCCACTAGTGGTGGCCCTGGAACAGGACATCGGAAACTAGAAATAAGGTTGCACATATCCTTATGCTATGATCATGATGGGCTGGATTCCATCGGTCCGTTCTGCTAGCGGTGCCACCTTCCTCTGGTGCAGAGCCTTCAGCGTGCTTTGGGCAACAGAGTGAGAAGGACATTGATACACCATGGGTGCATTCAGATGGGCCGTTTAGTCCGCATTTGGCACGCTTCAGGAACGGATTTTATGTGCACGTTCACACACCCAACATCTGTGCACCATCCCCAGCTGTCACTTTCTGGATCAAACCCCCCTTTAAAATGGAGTCTTTTGATACCACTTACCCAAGTGGTATTTTCCTGACTCTCCATTTCGAGCCACACTTTTCTACTGTCTGATTGCTCTGGTGTTGAGCCACTTCCGGGTGCTTCAACCCCTCCCCTCTGGAACCCCCTCAGGCTTCCGCTTTTCATCAGCCATTTTTTTTAAGCCTCAGCAGTATGCGCATGGGTGGAGCTCCACTCCTAAGTTAGTAAAAGTAAAGTTTGAATGGTGCCTAGTTTAAGCATTTAGACAAATTCGGGATCTCACGGAGGCCAGTTTCAGGGATAAACATTTCATTTAAAGTGTTCATTTAAAGTTTAAAGGAAAGTGTGGAAATCGCTGTTCTGCGCACGCACAAAAATTTTAGTTCTAAAGATGGCTGCCTATGCGCATGCTCAAGCTGAGAGGGGGGAAAACCCACCGATCCACGCTCCCGATGGGGAGCGATGTGGCTGTGCAGGGAACCGGAACAAGAAGGTCAGTGTGATTGTGATTCTCCGGGTTAAAAAAAACCCACATCGGACCAAAGCAATTTACACCACTCCCAGCACGCTGTCTGAACGCACCCCACGGAGGCTCAGCTGGCAACAAGCACCACATTCTGGACATCTGCCACTACTCAACTGGGTTGGAACTGGGCCACTGCAGCATTGCTGCTAGAGCAAGGGATGCCAGCCTCCAGGTAGGACCTGGGAATCCCCTGGAATTACAGCCCATCTCCAGACTACAGAGATCCATTCCCCTGGAAAAAATGGATGCCTTGGAGGGTGGATTCTGTAGCACTGTACCCCACTGAGGTCCCTGTCCTCCCCAGGCTCTACCCCCAGGTCTCCAGGAGTTTCTCAACCTGAATCTGGTCACTCTACCCCCTCATCTCCTGCTGGTGGCCGTGGTGTTGGTGGCAACCCTAGTTAGGCCACAGATTGCATCTGTCCACAAACAGCGAATGGGCATGTGACAGACAGCTAACTGCTGATGTGTTGTACTGGTCTGAGAACCTTTATTGGCAGGGGGTCCGAATGGAATTCTACTGTTTGTTGCCCTGAAGCCACTTCAGATGGCATTATTAAAGACTCTTAAATATGACTGCTTTGTTGGACTCTGAAAACAGTGTGTCAGGGCAATGGACAGAGCTGTGTTCCCAAAAGAAGTGCCCTTATACTGGACTATGGAATGTACTATGGCCAAAGGGAGCCTTGTGCCCAAGAAGCATGCCAAGCCAGATGTGGACCCAGAATTACAGAAGCCTCCTGCACCTCTGCAGCCATGCCAGTGCCAGGATGCAGACCAGCAGCCCCAACCTCCATACACACAGAGACAGCAGCAGATCACAGAAGGAAGCCATGCTCTGCAAAAAGGACAGATGTTCTTGGCACAGAAGCCAAAAGGGATTCCCTTCCCCATCACAGAGGCATCCCCCCCTCCTTTGTGTGTTAACATCACCAGGAATAACACACATTCTTCTCTAGCCTAAGACAAAAGAATGTGCTCAATGACAAATAATAGCCAGCAATCAAGATAACGCTGCCTGCTGTGAAACATCTGGTCATTAATCCGAAGCACCAGTTCTGCAACGTGATTGGTTCTTCTCTCCTTTGTCTCACCCCCTTCCCCCAGAGGTGTCACTCCCTGCTGACTAGTAAATTGCAATTGCCCAGCTATTAATCCCTTTATATCTCATCCAGAGTTTTAAGTTTTTTTAGTACTTCCTGGGGAACAGGTGACCACATAAGTGCTAGCCTCAGTTCACATTTTAGGTATATAAGGGGAGCCCTCTCTAGGCTCGCTCTCTTACTGTCTGCTCTTCTCCTCGCCCTCTACCCACCTCTTGTTTCCATTCTGGTTCCATTTGGAGCCACTCCATGTGTATCACTGGCTGATCCACAAATCCTTCCCTCCCTTCTTTTAGTTCCCTTTTTTTCGCTGCAAGATCCAAGCGTCTCTTCGGACAGGTAAAGTATCATCCTACCAACGATATTTCCTGCTCATGCAAACATCTCTATCCTTTCAATTCTGTATTCCTAGCTCTGTATTGTGTGTGTGAATGCTTGATCATTGTTTGTATGCTTGAAAAAACTTTAGTGAAAGAATCACTATTTTCTCTGCATCTGTTCCTTAGTCCTGGGAATTCTGACTCCCATATACACAGGTTCTGATCCTATATTTAATGCTTATTGCCATTTAATACTCATATTTCCCCACATTTATTAATAAATTAAAGCAATTGACCTGAGGAAGTGATAGCTGAGTGTCAGTTAAGAAAGAGAAGAATTGAAGGGGATCCTGAAATAGGGAAGTGGGACCCTCAGGGAAATAGCTCCTAGGAAGAGGTGGGTGGGTGATCCTATCAAGTGTTAAAGAAGGAAAATTGGAACCTGTGTGTATATTCCTGCCTCCACAGACTTTAATAATTTTGTAACAAATAAGCTTATGCTTGTTTATCTAAGGAGTGTCCGCCAAGTGATTGCTCTCTCAACAGTTATAAACATCAGTGTGTAAAACAAAACAGCTACATTTTTGTGACAAACTACCTATTGTACATAGTTATACAAAGTTTCCCTCATTCCTGTTGCCTTTTCACCTGCGATATTTAAAACTGAAGCCTCCCTGACAGTCTGACTTGACCATTTCCCCATAAAAGTGAAATAAAACAATTTATATGTTCTGAATTAATCTCAGCCTCTCATATGCCATAATCAGACATATATCAGTGAAGGGTTTTTCAGTTCTTCAGCATCCTAGGCTGGGTCAAAATATATCTGTATATGTTTAAACAACTGATGGGGACAGAGAGAGAAACAAAGAAGAAGAAAAAGGGATTGCTATGCTAAGAAAAAAACAGGGAAGCGGGGAATCGTCATAGGACACTGCTGGTTTGGCTAACAGTCTGTTCCACAGTTGGAAGCAGAGATTAATTTATTGGTGGGCAGTTCAGCTGTATGTAGCTCAAGTACAGTTGCCAAACTCCAGGTGGTACCTGGAGATCCCCCTGCTACTACAATTGATCTCTCAAAGACCAAGATTAGTTCCCCTGGAAAAAATGGCTGCTTTGGAGGGTGGACTCTATGGCATTATACCCTGCTGAGGTCCCTCTCTCCTCAAACCCCACCCTCCCCAGGCTCCACCCCTCAAATCTCATTTCCCAACCCAGAGCCGGCAACTCTAAGCCCAGGCCTGTTTGCAGGGTAACTTTTCACATATACACAAAGGGGCAATCAGCACTATGGTTTTCTCAAAATTCGATAAGAGTCCTGATTCCCCCCGCCCCCAATTACTGAAATAAAGAATGAGCAAACCAGTCTGTTTGTTATTTATAAACCCTCAAGGGGTTGTTTCTTTCTTTCTTTGTTTGTTTTTCCTTACAATTTGGTCCTGGTCTAAGGCCCAAGCTACACATTGTGTTTTTTTGCTGAGTCAAGCTGGCACACCCTGGACCCTTTCTTTGGGTTACATAGCAGCATTTATAAAACCCCCATGAGCCCAGATCTGCTTCAAACTAGAGCATGGGAGAAGGAGGAGCTCCTGCCATCTCCTCCATGCCATTTTCTTGAATTGAAATAGCCCCAAAGGAAATTATAGGCATAGCTTTGGAGCTCCAAACAGAAAATTCCAAGCATGTGCAGCTCCAAAGTTATGCCAATAACTTCCTGCCCAAGCTGTTTTGGCCCTCCTTCCCCCCAAGAAGAAATTGGGACTTTAAAAATGCCTTTCCCCTCCACTTCTGTGTGACTGCAGGTTAAGCGAGTCAAATCCAGGGAATCCTAACCCAACTCATCAAAAAACCATAACGTGTAGTACCACCCTACGGCCATGCTGTCAACAGGATTTCACACATGAATGTTTTCATACTGCCTTACAAAAATTATTGATCCCTCCTCCACCATGTCATTAACTACTGGACCCACAGTTTCTGGTTTTCGGCACACTGATGGTTGGTGCACTCCTCCGAAGCTCTGGAGAGATCGGCCTGTAACCCGACAGTGGGGAGGGGTTCTGACTGGTTCTGGATACCCCCTGGGGCCCCCATAGAGGGCTGCAGCCTGGGGTACTTGGAGCATCTCTCTCAAAGCCAAGGCTGAAGGATCAAAAATGCCCCCCTGCCTCTATAGGTCCTTGCCGCCATGCGACCGATCTCAGCATGAAACAGGCATACCAGACCAGTGAGCAACTGACCTGGTGAAATAAAAGACTTTCTTGTACTGAAGAAATGGAACATGGGTAAGATGCCAGTCCCGATGCCCCCTAAAAAAATAAGAGAAAGTGAAAAGTGGAGGGGGAGGAGATACCCACCCCTGAAAACGACAATGGGTCCAAAGTATCAGAGGGGGCAGAGAATGACAGCATCTCAAGCGGTTAGCAGAAGCTAAACAGCACAATGCTAGACTGTTAAAACGTTAAAGTGAACAAACTTCTAAAGATTTAAGCAAACTTTTATAAAGTATAAATAATGTCTTATCTGGCTGAAAAGATGGCAGCGAAAGCAAAACTACTTCAAGGATCTGCCAGCTCAACACGTTCCGTTTCCAAACCAGATGGAGACTTTGCTTTGCAGGCATGCTGGATACTGCATTGCGACCCCTGGTGGCTCAGATGACAAACGTCACCAAGATCTTGGAGTTGGTACAAAAGCAATTGAAAGATTCAAGTAAGAGAACAGAAGCAATTGAAAACAAGACTAAAGCAATTGATCAAAGACTGGAAGTAGTGGAAAATGCAGCTTCAGACAAAACGCAGCTTTTGCAACTACAAATGGAAAAATCATCTTATGTGTTAAGATTTCAAGGAGTACCAGAAGATAAATCTGAGAATTTGAAAGAAGTCCTCAGTGAGGTGCTGGCACTAGTGACAGGTATTAAGGCAGAAATACTACAAAGCGAAATGGATATGACTTACCGGACATATTCAGATTTCATCAAGAAAAAAAACCTGTCTGGGTGAAATATATGTAAAGTTCTCGAAGAGCCCTATTAGAGATGCTATATTGAAAGCAACATTTGGGATTATATTGAAAATTAAAGAAGAAGACATCAGAATATTAAAGGACATTCCATTTGAGATACGGAAAAAGAGAAAACAATACAAGGAACTGACTACGTTTTGAAGGGCAAAGGACACTACCTACAGGTGGATGATACCTGAAGGATTGTTGTTCAATTATAAAGGCAAAGAGGAAAAGATTGACTCAGTTGTTAAAGCAAAGGAGTTTTTGGAAAGGCACCAAGAACAGAAAAAGAAGACAAAGAGCACAGAGGGAGAAGAAGAAGGAGAAGAAGGAGAATTGGACAGTCCACGTGGCTTGGAAAGTAATGAAACATCCACAGATGGCAGTGCACAACAAGAATCTGACTCAGAATTGGGTGCAGTGGCACCCAAACCACCTTGGGACGAGAAAAGCAAGAAGATAGGGAAGAAAAGCAGAAAACAGCTCAAACTTTAGAAGAAATATAAATGTTATATTTTATAATCTTGCACTGACAACATTCTTAAACTTTCATACTTGGAATTAATAGAACAGAAATTTTACTCTTAATAAGAATATGAGAAATCTTTGATGGTAGACATGTAATCCTGCATTATAGGTTGTTGTATAGCTGTAATTTTAGTTAGTGTGTAGCTTGGTAGGGTGTATGTAGAAAATAGATAGATAGATAGATAGATAGATAGATAGATAGATAGATAGATAGATAGATAGATAGATGATAGATAGATAGATAGATAGATAGATAGATAGATGATAGATAGATAGATAGATAGATAGATAGATAGATAGATAGATAGATAGATAGATAGATGATTAGATAGAGAGAGAGAGAGAGAGATTAACTACTGGACCCACCATCTATGATCCCGGGGGGGGTGGTTTCAATTTCTGTACAGGAGCAAAAGTGGCTGCAAGGCCAAAGAAAATGAAATGCTGGTGGGCATTTTCACACACACTAAATAATGCACTTTCAATCTACTTTCAATGCACTTTGCAACTGGATGGGGAATGGCCACGACCAACTTCCGGGTCAGCAGCCATTACCCAATGCTTGCCATCTGCCCCATCAAAATTTGAACATCTTTACCCTTTCCAATGCAAAAAAAAAATATTTTGAAAGATGGCACCTAAAGGTGGTAAGAAGAGGAAACAGAAAGAAGAAAGCGTTTCGCATTTAACGGAGTTCTTCCCAGCTACCGACACGCCATCCACCTCATCTGCAGTGTGGGAGAGGGGCAAGCTAATGCCTGAAGAGAGCCAGCTTACTACAGATTTTTAAATGCAGGCGCTAAGCAAAGGTCAGGAACTGAGAAACAACATTGCAGAAATGCTGAATCCTGCGTTTCAATGCATGGATGAGTTAGAAGAGCTTCATAACCAGGCACACTTTGCAGCTGGATTTTACTATGTGAAATGGCAAAATCCACTTGCAAATGGTCACTGAAGTGGATTGAAACTGAGTTGTTTAGCATGTGTGAAGGCACCACACACTGCAACTGCTGTGCAGCCCCAACACTGCTTGGAACACCACATCAACTTGATGGTGGCGAGGAGAGGAGATTTGAAGCTCAGTTCACGAGTGATTGTGGTTGCCATAAAGAGTATGTTTGCCAGAGGAATTCACTCTTGGCGCAATCCTCAGCGTTCTTCATCAGGTTAATTTGACAATGTGACCAAAAGGGGCTGGGGGGAGGTTAATCGCAGGATAAATTCGAATGGTTTACAATATGTTTAATTAACAAACTATTAATTACAAATTTGTGATTATTAATTACAAAGAATAAATAATTAAAAATACATAAAAACTGAATGAATTTTGGTCACAAGGCTTTCCTCAGTAAAGGAAAATGGTTCAAAATGCAAAATATAACACCTCTGGCCTGAGCTTTAAAACACACACAAGAAATAGCGCCAGTTCATTAACTGGGTAAGCCCCATTTCAGTACTGGAATAAATCAGGACCACCAGAAATCTCCCCCCACCCCCTCCCCGATTGCTGTTGTTCATTGACCAAATATTTCTGTAAGCAAGGTCAGAATTAACTGTAGCTCTATGGCTTGTATATCCCCATTCAGGAAGCCAAAACACATTTGGTTGTAATGGAATTGTTTTATTATTTATCATTTGTAATGCATTCAAACTTTGTTAATTAAACATGTTGCAATCCATTAGAATCGATCCTGTCATTAGGCTCCCCACCCAGCCTCTTTGGGTTACCTTCCCCCCCCCATAGCAGCAGAAAAGAGCCAGTGCCCAGTTGCCCCTTAAAGACTGACAACATTTGCGGCAGGGGAGGAGCCATCCTGAGTCACAGCTCCTGTCAGGTGATCCTGCCATAAGGGGTGAGGGAGGAAGGACGATGAGATGATCTGTAACCTTTTAGGCTTGAAAGGGGGGGAGTGGGGAGGTTGCCAGGGCAACAGGGTGTTCATCAGCCTGGGCTATCTCCTATCTGACCAAATGGCCCTGTCATACGGGTCAGGTTTCTCCGGTATGGACAGCGGGGCCCCTTTATGGCTCGAACAAACTTTCACACCTTTCTCCCACGCGCGGGCTATGTAGCCATTGGTAGAATGCTTAGGGGGGGCTAGCTCAGTGGGGTATATCTGTAGATGTTTCTTTGTGTCTTTCATTCCTGACAATGCAACGTTAATGCGCTTTTAGAACTGCGGCTGAATAAACTCTAACTTCTCATGAAGTCTGTTGTTTGGCTGTCCTTTTTGAAGTGCCTGACAGCTCCCTTCTTCAGAGACTGGGTTGAAGGTTTTCTCCTTCTCCTCCTCCTGGTTTTGCTAATGTGACCATTCATCTGATTTTGGCTAAACTGGAAACTGGAAATATGCCACTGGGGAAACGAATTGGAAAAATGCAACACACCTTTCTCGACCAATGAAGACATCAGAAAGGAAGCTGGCTGGTCCCACACTGCACTGTGCAATGCCTGGGCTTTGCTTTTATACACGCATCAGAGCCCTTGACCCTCCCCGGCCGCTCAAGCGCTTTCTGTGCACTGCTTTTTTATCCACTTAGGGCCAGAAAGAGAGGTTAAAGGCCAGAGCTTTCTAAATCTATACCAGTATGCCTCTGCTATTTTTTTTAAAGGCCTGTAGAAAATGAAAAGGGCATAAACTGAACGGGATACTTCAGAGAGGCATTCTCAGACTCCCCCCCCCCATCAAACTGCTTCATGTCTTCAGCACTCAGCAGGTCAACATATTTCTTTTTATCCAGGCTTTTAACTTGGGGGGGGGGGAGTTATTTTTTAAAAAAATGTTTTACAGTCCGCTTCTAGTCTGACAATGGTTTATGAAGATCTATGAGCTGCTAAATGCTTTATGGTGTTTTAGACCCGAGCAGGGTTTTTAAAGGTGATTTATTAACTTTTATGCCATTTCTATGATTTTGTCATGTTTTACTTTGTGAGCCGCCTCAAGCAGGCCTCTAGAGAGATGGCGTGGCGGGGCTTGGATCCAGCCAGGCTTTTCACTGAAGTCTCGCATTCTCTCTTTACCGTAGCCACCATCCCAGGTAGTCTTTGTCCATGCAGTTCCGTAATTCCCACCATGGCTTTTTGGGTGGTCAAATGATACTCCATTTCCCCTTAGTTGGCCAGCAAACAAACTGGTTGGATCCAACCCAATTAAAAACATTAATAATAATTAATCCTCCAGTTTGTGCCTTCTGCCTGAGGCCGCAAAATTAAAGAGGGTTGCAAGGAACATGAAGGCTGCCACATTTGGCTGGTAGATAGGGTTGCCAGACTCTAGGTGGTGCCTGGAGATATCCTGAGATTACAACTGACCTCCACGTGACAGAGATCAGTCCCCCTGGAGAAAATGGCCACTTTGGAAGATGGGCTCTATGGCATTATACCCCACTGAGGTCCCTCCCCTGGCCAGACCCCACCATCCCCAGACTACATCCCCCCAAATCTCCAGGAATTTCCCAATCCAGAGCTGGCAACCCTGTGGACTAAGTCAGTCTTGCTAAACAATGCACTTTAAATCCACTTTCAATGCACTTTGCAACTGGATTTTACTGTGTGAAATAGCAAAATCCACTTACAAATGGTCACTGAAGTGGACTGAAATGATATTGTTTAGCATATGTGAAAGCACCCAACTTTGGACAGCCCAACTTTGGACAGCCCTTAGCATGTAAATGATTCAGACAACACGACAGAATTCTTTTAAAGTATACACAGACTATAAATCTTATGGGAGGAAGAGAAGGAGGGAATCCATACACCTTGATAAATATGTATGACTAGGAGTAAGGCCCATTGTGGAAGAAATACAACAAGCTCTAGAAGTAAGCTCCAGGTGAGTGTCCCGGCTGTGGCTGGTGGGGCGGCAGAGGGAAGGGGAAAATAGAGGGAGATAAGCCATGTTTATTTCCTTCTGCTTAGCTATAAGGCAGGGCTATCTCATGTCATTTTGCTGCCCCAAGTGGGAAGTATGGGAGGACAGCCTCACGGTAACGAGTATTGTTCCCTTCACCCCTGACTTATGTTGATTTGGGGTTATGTGGTGGCAGCTTAGGTAGAAAAACACCTCCCCCGGCCTATGCCATGTCTTCTGGGTTCCAAGGGTCTGGAAAGTGGTTCCATAGCCAGTTATAGGGTTGCCAACTCTGGATTTGGATTTGAGGGGTAGAGCCTGGGGAGGGAAGGGGTGGGGAGGGACATCAGCAGGGTATAATGCCATAGAGTCCACTGGCCAAAGCAGCCATTGTCTCCAGGAGAACTGATCTTGGTCATCTGGACATCAGTAGTAATAGCTGGAGATCTCCATGTGCCTCCTGGAGGTTGTTAATTTGGTGCTATGCACTGGCAGCTAAGGTAGAAAACCACCTCCTCCTATGCCATGTTTTCTGGGTTCCAAGAGTCTGGAAAACGGTTGAGTAGACAGTTACAGGGTTGCCAACTCTGGGTTGGGAAATACCTGTAGAATTGAGGGGTAGAGCCTGGGGATGACAGGGTTTGGGGTGGGGAGGGACTTCAGCAGGATATAATGCCATAGAGTTCATTGGCCAAAGCAGCCATTGTCTCCAGGAGAACTGATCTTGGTCATCTGGAGATCAGTTGTAATACCGGGTAAATTTTCTGTAGGGGAAATGATGTACTGTGGCTGGGGAACACCATGATTTCTGGGAGATCTCCAGGCCCCACAGGGATATTGGCAACTCCAGTGACCGTTTAAGGGAAGATTGGGATATGTATTTTACCTCTGGACACATTCAATTACTCCCAACAGCAACAGAAAACTGTTTAGAATCTTAGAGGCAAAGGCCAATCAGGCCGCATATGCAAATGACCTCTGTGTTCCGAATGGCTATGGATGGGGGGGACAGCAAACTGTTTAGAATGTTGGAGGCAGGACTCAGGCAATGCAGCCAGTGGATAGGGACAGTTTCTGTGTAACACATCATGGAGCCAACTGATTTAGGAGCGTGTAGAATGTTTAGAAAGTACCACCACCAAAATAAAATTATATATAAGGAGAGATACACTGTGAACTAGTTGCACTGTTAATAGCTTGCCGTAACACTTCAGCTTTTGAAATATTAATCACTAAAATGTCTACAATGGGATTTTTGGAGAGTTTGAACCACAGTATCTTCTGGGCATAAAGAAGAACAGAACTTGGGCTTCAGTTTATACCTGTGAAAAGGTTATACCAGAGTTGGCATTGGCTCACAGAGCAATGTAAAGTGTTAACAGATTACATTTGCTCTAGACACTGGAAATTAAAAAGAAATCCACCTCAGATGTAAAGAACAAAGGTTACCATCCATTCCAGTTCATTTCAGAACCTGAAATGGAGTCAGTCTGTATTTCTCAGTAGATGGCTTAGAGTGACCTCTCAGCCCCCATCCCTACTCTTCAAACCTCTCCTTAAATAACGTGTTTACTGTATCTTACAATATCCACAATCAGATCTCCATTCCTTTGCTCATATGGTGTTTGAGGCCTCAACTGCAGAGGAGATCTCACTTTCTGATAATAAAAGCATGCTCGTATTTCTTGACTGATATATAATGTGCCTCACAGGAGAGTGTAGCATCCCCACAACTCCTAGAAACAGCTTCGCATTTTGCAACATGAAAGTGAAACCATGCACATTAAAGGATTCATGACCTCATAAAATGCCTCTCTATATGGGGGGGGGGGAGGATGCCCATAGTGAAGCAAATTGACATATTTTGCCCTCATTGCAGTGCTGTGGCTCAAATGGACCAAAATGGACATGAGAGAAATCACCTGGCTCTCTTTCTCTTTTTTCTGTTTTCCTTTCCCCAAGAAGAAGAGTAGAGTTTAATACCCAGCTTTTCTCTACCCTAAGGAGTTTCAAAACAGCTTTACAATCACATTCCTTTCCTCTCCATACAACTGGCACCTTGTGAGGTAGGTGGGGCTAAGAGAGTTCAGAGTAGGGATGGGCGGGAACCACGTTTTTGCAATTTGGTTTGGTTCATGGTTCGTGGTTCAATCGCAAACTGAACCACGAACCCACACAAACTGGGAGGCTGGTTCACGAACTGATCCAGCTTGTTCCAATGTGTGAGCCATTTAAAGTTTAAACCCCTGCTTTCTGCTCCCCACAAAAAGCTCTGGGGAGCAGAAAGCAGTGGTTTAAATGATCACCACAAACTGCATCAACATTCATGATGGTTCATGGTGGTTCTTCAGTTTGCAAACATTGCTTCGTGAACCATGAACTACTCCAAATTTGTGACAGACTTTAGTTTCATCAGCCAGTTTGTGCCTGTCCCTAGTTCAGAGAGAACTGTGGCTGGCCCAAGGTCACCTAGCAGGCTTCATGTGAAGGACTGAGAAATCAGACTTGGTTCTCCAGGTTAGAGTCCACTATTCTTAACCACTACACCATGTTCATTCTGCTAATCAGTAACCCCATGCAGCTGCTTTTAAGACAGGGAAGGGTTGCCAGGAGAAAGGGTATTTACCTCTTTCCCAGGAGTGTACTGGAAGTTAAAACGGCTTCTGGCTGCTCTCCAAGACAGCAGCACACCAGGAAAATGAAATGGCCCAGCCGCTCTCGCTCCTTTCGCGCCTTCTTCCAACGTTTTATAGGGTTGCCAACCTCCAGGTGGTGGCTGGAGATCTCCTGCTATTACAACTGATTGCTGGGGAACAGAGATCAATTCCCCTGGATAAAATGATCGCTTCGAAAGATGGACTGTGTGACATCATAACCTACTGAAATCCCTCCCCTCCTCTCCTCAAACCCTGTCCTCCTCAGTCTCCATTCCCCAAATCTTCAGGTATTTCCCAACCCAGAGCTGGTAACCTTAATGTTTAGCATGTGTGCATAACAGGATAGATGGAGAAAGGATCTCAGTAATTTCTTACTCAGGTTTACAGCTCAATTTTGCTAAAGGTCTCTCTAAATGTGATCCCTCAGGACTGAGCATTGCATGTGTGAAGAAATGCATTCTTTTCTTTGGAGGTCTGATATGATCAAAACCTTCACTCTGAGTTTTAAAAGTTTTTTCCCCTCTCTCTGGGTAGAGAAGTTGTGGGGGGGGGAAGTCAGTTCACTTGCATTGCAGACTTACCTCAACCCACCTTCATAGAAATGCTAATAGGTCTAAACAATGGGATGGTCAAGTTCCCCCTTCCAAGCAGGGAACAGAAATTTGGAGGAATTAAATACTAGAGAGACTTCAGGATGGAAAATTCTAGATATTTCAGGAAAAGCTTCACTGACCTGGCCTGACCTGGTCAGTAGGTGGGAAAAAGAGAGGTGATAAAATTCAGAGGAGTGAGAAGGAAGCTCTCTTTGGTGCAGAGTCCATCACAGCAGGAAAAACTCTTAACTGAGGTATGGAGGAGGCAGCCATTTAAACATGTGCTGTCCTGAGTAGCTGAAGGAAGCTGCAAGGTAATGGAACTCTGTAGAGATTTATAATATTCTAAGCTAAGGAGCCTGTCCTATATTTTAACATCTGATAGGGCATGTATAGAGAGAGGGACAGAGGAATTGTGTTTTACCCATTTCTTTTGAATCCCTTGCTCATTCTGGTGCTGTGCTAAGAGTATGCTTTAAACATTTTCTTTTTAATAAACACTTTATAACTTTTGATCCTAGTAGTGGTTTTCTGTACCATGTAGACATCCAGCTTCTTGGACATGATATTTTAAACAGAACACCAGGGGGGAGGTGGGCATTTGGCAAAGGCTATTCCAAGGGTTCACAAGGCAGTATTCCAAGGGTGCACAAAGCACCACGAAACTGTCTTCATGGTGACCAGGAGCTGGGCAGCCGGAGACAGAGATCCAAGGCTGATCTTGGAAAAGACGCTGAGAGTCCTGAAACTCAGTGGGCAATTTCTTACAAAGGTCAGGTAGTAGCAGTGGATTACCCAAGAGAGAAAGGAAACCCTCTCCAGGTGTTGGGAAAACCTTGGAGGGCTGGGTGGAACGTGGCTTGTGGGCCAGAGGAGGCCCATTCCGCCACAGCATGTTCTGCATTTGAATGGGTATATAAATTCAGAAGTTATTCATGCACACAATACATTGAAGGTACAGTCTAACCAGCATGCATTCATTAAGAAAATTCTCATGTTCTAAAGAGCATAAGATGACATGTTTCGACTGGATATAAAAACACAAGAAAGCTGCTAACAAGACTAAGCATTTCAGGGGGAGTGGTTTTAACAAAAACAACCCCACCCCTCAGGCATTCAAATATCTTGCCACTTCCCTGGAGGAAATAAAAAAATGAATTTTTGATATGGCTCATTGTTTTAATTACTTGCATGCAAAGAAGAGAAACAACACGTCCTGCCCCCGAGGTCTCTTGTTTCAAGTGCAGAAAAAGGAGATCATTAAATTTAAGCAAAGGTTATCATTTCGACTCCACATGAATTCATACTTCTATGGATTCTCTTGCTTATGGGGAAAATACAGTAAAGAATCTGACTGTACTGAGGATTTCATTTCACCCTTGCTTCTTTTGAGAAATCACTCAAGTAGAAACGTGGATGAAATTGGGCTCAGGTTCAGCACATTTTGTTCATTAAACATTTTGTTTAGGAATCATTTGTCATAGCTCGTCGTGTGGATAAATCAATGCAACAGTAATTGTCATTGATTTTAATGAGGAATGCATCCTAGAGCATTTGTCTCGCCTCCTACCCAATTGGGTTGAAATTCTGAAGAACTGGACCACTTGTTCATAGGATTTGCCCTCTTAAAATTTCAAGAAGATGGGGGCAAGCATTCTCATTTGGGGGCAGTGAAAACTATTATCAACAGAGGTGTAACACCCAAACCACCAGATGTCACAGTCCCGCTTGTACACTGCATTGGTTGAGCCTCACCTGGAGTCTTGTGTGCAGTTCTGGAGGCCTCACTTCAAAAAGGATGTAGACAAAATGGAGTGGGTGCAGAAGGGAATGACAAGGATGATTGGGGGCCTGGAGACCAAGCCCTATGAGAAAAGGCGGAGGGACTTTGGAATATTCTGTATGCAGAAGAGGAGATGAGGGGGATGATATGATTGTTCTCTTGAAGTATTTGAAAGGCCATCACATAGAGGCGGGTCAGGGAGCTGTTCCTGTTGGCAGCAGAGGAGAGGATTCCCAATAATGGGCTTAAATAACAGGTGGAAAGGTTACAGCTGGATATTAGGAAACCTTTTTTTTACAGGAAAAGTAGTTCAGCAGTGCAGCTGGCTGCTTAGGGAGGCGGGGAGCTCCCCCTGTCACTGGCCATATTCAAGCAGGGGCTGGACAGACACTTGTCAGGGTTGCTTTAGGCTGATCTTGCACTGAACAAGAGGTTGGACTAGATGGTCTCTACAGCCCCTACCAACTCTTTTGATTCTATGAATAGACCATCCACACATGACAGAAATTGTCAGGGTTAGGGTTGCCATTAGCCCACTGCCAGTGGGTGAAAATGGGGGTGTGAAATGACAGTCTTTCTATGCTGCAACAGGAAATTATATCACTGTGTTGCAGGACACTCTACAGAGCATACCACAACGTGGTGACATCACTTCCACTTACATTACCAGAAGGGATATCACGGCATTGGAAGGCTGCAATTCCAGCTATTCCTGCTCCTAAGCATTGCCAGTATCTTCTGTTGCTTTGCAAAGCAAAGCATCTGCCTATCACAAGGGAGACCAGCCTCTATGTCTGCCCACCAAATGGAACAGCAGCCCTTCTTACCTTACACATAAGCAAAGTTTTGCCTCTTTCCACAGTGGTGCCAGGTGGCAGGCTAGGGGTGGAAGAACTGGGCAAATGGACAACTCTGCCTCGATCTCCCACTCTCCCTCCTCCCAGAGAATGCCAGCAAACCGTTCCTACTCAATAGCTGGGATGGCTCAAGAAAACATGGTCCCTGTTGGCTAAGACCCCCCCCCCCAAGGCAGTGAGCTCGCAATGGGATTGCGGAGCACGCTGTGCACCAAAACAGTGCCGAGGGATGACTGTGTGTGGCACACATATGGGCTAATTCTTCTGGCAGCAAAATCAGAGGAGGAGCTGGGAGTTCTGAGATCAGAGGTCACGGTTCACTTGAAGGGGCTTGACTGACTGCAGTGTGATGTGAGGGGGCCTGCTCCATCTAGGGAACATGGGGGCAGAGCAGAGGTTCAGAGGTGCTTCAGGCAGCCCCCGGGTGGGCGCTGGAGCTCTCCTAGAACTACAACTGCCTCCCAGACAACAGGGGTCAGATCCCCTGGAGAAAATGGCGGCTCTGGAGAGCAGACTTTGTGGCACTGTTGAGCTCCCTCTGGGGTTGCCAGCTCTGGGTTGGGAAATAACTGGAGGTTTTGGGGGGTGGAGCCTGAAGAGGGTGGGGTTTGGGGAAGGGAGGGACTTCAAGATGGGTATAATTCTACAGAGGTCGTCTTCCAAAGCAGCCATTTTCTCCAAGGAAATTGATCTCTGTAGCCTGGAGATCAGTTGTAATTCTGGGAGATCTCCAGCTGCCACCTGGAGATTGGCAACTCCTCAAATGCTTTCTTTCCCAGTTTCTGCCCCCAACTCTCCAGGAGTTTCCCATCATGGGACTGGTAATGCTCCTGACACCTTCCCTAAAGTGCTAAGAAGACTCGGAGCCCCACAGGCCTGGTCAGTGTCTGGAAAAAAAATCACCTGGAACTCTGGTCAATGAACTTCTAGTATCTTGTCTGGTCCAGCTGTGGGGCATGTATCTTCTGAGTCTTTTCCTCCCCTCATTCCCCCTCCCCTAGGGCTTGCTGCCTTTAGGAAATGGAAAGTTTTATCTTTCCACTGGGTTGCCAACCTGCAGACAGGGCCTGGAGTTCTCCCAGAATTACATGTGATCTCCAAACTACCAAGACCAGCCCCCCTGGAGAAAATGACAGCTTTGGAAGGTGGACTCCGTGGCCATCACATCCCTGCTGAGCTTCCGTCTCCAAACTCCACCCCTTCCCAGGCTCTGCTCCCACATCTCTAGGAATTTCCCAGGACAGAGTTGGCAGCCCTGTTTCCCATCTAGTCTGTCTGTCTGTCTGTCTATCAGCAAAAAAAAATGAGGAGGAGGGCCCCAAAGTAAATGCTGGATGCAACTCACCTGCCATCAGAATGCAGTGACCCATTTTGTCTCTGAATTCCGACTTTAGACAGAAAACTGTTTAGCAGCTTTAAGGATTTCCATGTGACAAGTGAAATTTCCTGGGGAGAATAAGATGGTTCGGCATTCCTACTTCTTTATATCACGTAATAACAAGATAAGAGCGCTCCCAAAGAATAATCATACTGCCTCTGAATGTAGGCAAATGAGAGAAATGGCCCTTCCCTAAGCCAAGAACAGCATTATCCCACCAAAAATACTTCACCAGCAATGCAGAACAGCCTACCAACGTCTTGATAAACATCCATTTTTTTTTTACTGGATTCCGAGAATACAAAAACCAGAGGGTTTATAACAACAACACACTACTTGTAGTATTGGGATGGGGGAGTTAATCACAACTTGTGCAGACCTGGGGAGGGGCTGTGGCTCAGTGGTAGCACATCTGCTTGGCATGCAAAAGGTCCCAGGTTCAATCCCTGGCATCGCCAGTTAAAAGGACAAGGCAGTAGGTGATGGGAAACTCATCTGCCTGAGACCCTGGAGAGCAGTTCTGTATGAAGAACTTCCTGATGGTCAGGGTGGTTCCTCAGTGGAACAGGCTTCCTTGGGAGGCGGTGGGCTCTCCTTTTGGAAGGTTTTATGTAAAGGCTAGATGGCCCTCTGGCAGCAATGCCGATTCTGTGAATTTAGGCAGATCATGAGAAAGGATGAGCTTTCATGGCCCTTTCTACATCCCTAGGGTAAGGCAGATCTCCACTTTGGGGTCAGGAAGGAATTTTCCTCCAAGCCAGATTGGCCCAGGGATCCTGGAAGTTGTTTTCACTTCCTCTGGACAGGGGTTACTGGGGGCGTGGGGGGTAGCTGTGAATCTCCTGTGTTGTGCAAGGGGTTGGACTAGATGATCCCTGAGGCCCCCTACAACTCTATGTTTCTTTCTGTCTTTTCTCACAGTCCCATCTAATATCAAAGAAGCACGCTTTCTGGCACACACTGTCACTGAACGCTTCGTTTTGAAATTCAGGCCCAACAAAATACAATCAGGTTTTATTTTGCATTTTTCTGTAGCGTCCAAATTAGTCATCTGATGCTTTTTTTCTCTCTCTTCATTCTTAAAGAGGTTTACATATAAGAATAAATTGTGGAAACTCAGAAAACAGATTTTTCACCACAGGAAGCACTACATTTTTAATTAGCTCTAGCCTAATTTGAGGTTAATCCTGGGTAACTGATTTACATTCCCTTTCCCCATGGGCAAGAAGACAGAGGAAGGATGTCTGAGTTCTTGGTAAGAAAAAAAAAATATTAAAGGGGAAGCAGACTTTAGAAGGCTGCATTTGGGTTTGTTCTTTAAAGACATCATTCTTTTCTGAAAAATTTGAACTAACTCATGCCCCTAATAACCTCAGATACAGAAGAAGCTTCCAGATATTAGGGCAGCACCTGGGGCGTGATGAAATTTCAGGAGATCTGGGAACAGTCCCAGGGGGGCCAACCCATCCGGTAGTGTGGGGATACTTTTCAGTTTCTGAGGATCCTTGGATGTTGAGGCTCTACCATCTCACTGTATTGCCCTTGCTCTTCCTGCTTGTTTAAGTCTTCTGGGGTGGGGCTGGCTGACGAGGTTCAAGAAGCAGTTACTGCTTCCTCTGGAGAGAGGGGGGTCGCCCCAGCCTTTTTGAAACAGGCACCTGCTTCGAAAGAAGTCTGCCCTTGACTCCAGGAAACAGGGTTGCCAGTCCCAGGTTGGGAAATTTTGGGAGTGGAGCTTGAGAAGATGGGGCTTGGGGAGGGGAGGAACTTCAAATGCAGTTATAATGCCACAGATTCCACCTTCTGAGCAGCCATCTTCTCCAGGTGAATTGATCTCTGTTGCACAGAGATAAGTTGTAATCCCAGGAGGTCTCCAGCTACCACCTGGAGGTTGGCAAGCCTACCAGGAGAGCTCAGTAATTATCATGCCGTCTCAACTGTCCCATCCTTAAACAAGGTGAGAGAACAGGTGGTGGCTGGACAACTGGAAACTTTCTGGGGTAAGGTAAATTGTTAAGATCCCTTCCCATCTGGTTTCAAGCCCTGCTTCTGGGTTTGAGACAGCTCTGGTCGCCCGGGGGGATGACCCGTGCTGGGAGATGGACCGAGGAAGTGAAACTCTGTTGGTTCCCCCAGACCGCTCAGTGGCTTTTGATACCAGCCACTGATCTTTGTGGGTCCTCCTGGATCCTCCTGTTTTGAATTGTCAGAAGCCTTGGGGTCCCTTTTAAAGGCAGAAAGGCAGGATATAAATTTTGCAAATAAATAAATCCAATAAAATATATTTAAATCATGGCATCTCACTGACCGAGCGTTAATTGATGCAACATTTAATTTGCATGTTGGCTTCCCAGTTCTATAGAGTGAGTTCCAAAAGGGGGGGGGAGTATTTTAATTGGCAGAATGCTTTATTATATTCCTTCCTTTTTGCCTCTAACTCGTTGAGGTATGTCGTTATTCTAATTTTCTAGATGTTGAAAGAAAATTACTTGCTCAAAGGTGAGCGAGGCGAAAACATACCAAAGCAGCTCACTTCTGTTTAACATGATCCAGTTAACTGCTACCCAAATGAATTCTCCTTGTCACTACAGATTACCTGGGTTGTGATGAAATGGCAGTTCACCAAATGAGTTCTTAGCCTTCATATTCCTCAAATGAGACACGGCCCAACCATTCAGTTTATGCATTTTGGTCATTCGTGATTTATTCTACTAGCAATCCAGAGCGATATTGGTGTTTTTCTGAAGCAGTCAAAGCTATAGTCTTGTGGCACCCAAAAAGTCACTGAAAGCACCACGGCGTTCATTTCTCTGTGCCACAGTCCACAGTGGCCCTTTCTGCACTCACAACTTACCGCTGAGTCTCTGAGCAGTCAAGCCTTTAAACTTAACTTCAGATTTATGTACCTGTCATCCGCACCAGTCTTGTACCATCTGGTGTATTTATTCTGCAGATACAAAACCCCCCACACAAACTTTTCTAAATTGGGGTGGAACATCACTTGTGACATGTAGTGTGCAGTGTCCATTTTTTAAAAAAAAATAAACAAGTGCCCCATCACAGCTGCACAGTAGTGTCCAGCAAGCACCTTCCATTTAAATCCTCATAGTTCATGGTTTGTGCATGCCTTTTAGCGTTAGTAGGTTGAAAGACAGGGAACAGGAAGGAAGGCAGGCAGGCAGGCAGGCAGAGGGGGAACACCCACTGTTGAAACTGACCAGACTTGTCCCAGAATTGACAAGAAGAGGAAGAGGAGGAAGAAGAAGAGGAGGAGGAGGAGGAGGAGGAGGAGGAGATTGGATTTATATCCTGCCCTTCACTTGGAGTCTCAGAGCGGCTTACAAACTCCTTCCCCTTCCCACAACAGACACCCTGGGAGGTAGGTGGGGCTGAGAGAGCTCTTTCCGGAACTGTCCTTGAGAGAACAGCTCTGACAGGACTATGGCTTGCCCAAGGTCATCCAGCAGGTGCAAGTGGAGGAGTGGGGAATCAAACCCAGTTCTCCCAGATTAGAGTCCGTGCACTTAACCACTACACCAAACAGGCTGAGAAGCCCCACCTTCCATATTGCTGAACACCAGGGGAGAAGACAGCTTTGGTGTGTGTTGTGCATTGAGTGTCTCTCCCTTTGGAGAGGCAAAGGAGCTGCTTGACTGTCAGTAACATCTGATTATCAGCAAACAGCCCTCCTTCCTATACACACAGCCAGCTCCTCCTCCTCCTCCTCCTCCTCCTTTCTAAGCAGCCTGCCTGTTCTCTCCCTCGATCTTCCCTGATCTGAGACGCAGAGGCATCGAAGTGGGGCTAAAGATTTCTCCTTTAAGGTTCAGAGGGTGGGTTTGCCCTGGCTTATGAGGAGTGCTTGTGGAGGGTGTGTGTGGGGATTTCTCCCCCTTTCCCCAGGGAAGTGGGAGAAGGCAGTGCAGAGCTGAATGGCTCTCCACAGGCGCAGCAATGGCGATGGCTCCCCAGATATATTTTTTTTTAACCCAGAAAACCCAGTTTAGCAAAAAAACCCCGATTTTACAAAACTCATCCTGCTTGTTTTTTAAAGACATCTTTAATTGATGCAGGCTTGCCAAGAACTTATCCTACACTGGCGGGGGACAGATACGTCCTGGTAGGACCATCCCCGGGGGAAGGAAAGACACGGAACATGATGCCATTGCCAGGAAGTGACGCTGGGCGATGCTCTGGCTATGGGGATGGAAACTCGATGGTACCATTGAGTTTCCAGCCCCATTGCCAGAGCGTCGCCCGGCATCACTTCCTGGCAATGGCATTGTGCAGCATGGGTGTTGCCCAGGGGAATGTTCCAGTCGGGGACTGTGTGTCCCCCGCCGGTGTACAGTAAGTACTTGGGAACCCTAAATTGATGGGAAAAGTAAGTGTCAATGAAGGGGGAAGATGGTGGAAGGTGCAGAGTGGGCAGAAAAACTTCAATGTTGGTGGGGAATGGCCTCTGAGGAGTGGGGAAAGGGTGGGGGGAAATCCAAGGGAAACTGTATGCTTTTGAATTACCATCAGCTTGGAAGAGAAGTAAGAGAGTGAATCATCACAAAACCACTTTTAGAAAAGCCAGAGAAACAGAGAACTGAACTGAGAGCTGATGGAACGAAAACCAACACAGAAATTTTTAAAAAATGGACATGCAAGGTAAGAGCAGGAGGAAATGCAGGATGAAAAAGATACCACAATGGAGAGGCGCTGTGAAGGTGAGGGAGACCACTGGTGCATAAAAAGACAGTTAGGTCCATGACTGAGCAGACAGCATCATTTCTACAGCATTTTTAAATGAGCATTCACCTTCATAACAATCATCTAATTTCTTCCATCTGTTGTAATCTCCTTTTCTCTGGGGAAAGGACTGATGCTAGAGAGGCCAGCCTCCAGGTAGGACCTGGGGATCACCTGGAATTGCAACTCATCTCCAGACTACAGAGATCAGTTCCCCTGGATGCCTTGGAGGGTCTCGACCTGGATCTGGTAACCCTACCCCCCCATCCCCTGCCAGCAGGCATGGGGGGGCCTGGCAACCCTAACTGATGCTGAGAGTTAGGACTTTGCCCAAACAACCCCACACCATTTTTGCCACCCTCCCACCCCAGCTGGAAGTGGTCATTCTACCACTACATCTTAAGCAATTTCATAGAGAGGATAAAGATAGACTGAGGTAAGTTTGCACCCTGGATAATAATCCTCCCAACAGGAAGATCAGAGGATGCCGCAGAGATCATCATAGAGGCCTCTGGGATGACTTTTTACTTAGCACCAAGAAGGTTCTTCAGCCGGGGAGCCTCACCCTCTCCAGCCAAGGGTAAGTGAATGGTGATGTTATGGCCAGGAGGAAGGTTCAGTTGCTAAGCATCGTGGACAGGGAAGATCCCAATCAGGCTGAAGAAGGATGCCATTCCTGCTGTGGACCACAGTCTCTGGTTGTATCGTTCGAATGGGAAGCCTGTGTCCAAGGCAAGCATAATAAACATGGGCAGCTCAATGACCAAGAATGACAAAGTTCTTTACACAGAGAAACTGCTTCGAAACAGGGAGTGAAAGCGACTGATCAGAGAGCAGAAAACTCTCTTTGCTAGGCATACGCTTTGCTTGGCAGCTTTTCTCAAGCTAATTAACCACAGGTCCAATAGCTATGCTTGAAAAGAAAGGGGGGGGAGCATGAACAGCAACAAATTGAACCCACTTCTGGTAAGATTAAACCTAGATGCTCTTGGGCATTAAAGGACTGACAGAGATAAGAGACCATGAAGTGAAACCCTCTGCTTTGATTCAAACCTTCTTTGAAAGATTGAAACT
Source organism: Gekko gecko (assembly GCA_029375565.1). Taxonomy (NCBI): domain Eukaryota; kingdom Metazoa; phylum Chordata; class Lepidosauria; order Squamata; family Gekkonidae; genus Gekko; species Gekko gecko. Next base: position 11,532,338 of record JAPDNY010000009.1, read on the forward strand.
TTTTAAAAGCTGGAGAGCAATTAGATACAGCTGCCTGTTGTTCCAGGGCACAACCAAGCTAATGCAGGCTCCGGCAATTTATCATTCAGGACGCTGCAACCTGCCAAGCCAAATGTACCTACCAGCCATCTCTGGTGGCCCTTCTATGGTCCTCGCAAACCTACCCAGGTCTGGGGGGGGGGAATAAGGGGTCAGTCAAGCACCTTGTAACCCACATGGCTGGCTGGCTGGCTGGCTCTATTAGGCATATTAGGGTTGCCAACTTCCAGGAAGTTCCTGGAGATCTCCTAGAAATATAACTGATATCCTGGCTGTATCGATTGCTTTATTTATTAACTAGGGAGCAAAGCCCGTTGTGGAGGAAGACAACGGGCCCTAGAAAGGAAGGGAGGGATGGAGAAGGAAGAAAGAAAGGAAGGAAGAGGGGGAGAGTGAAAGAAAGAAGGAGAGAGGAAGAAAGGAAAGGGGGAAAAGGAAAGGAAGAGGGGCGGAACGGGCTTCTCTGAGCCTACTGAGCCCATAGAATGCCCAGAGGATGGGGGGGCGCAATGGGCTTCTCTGGCCCACTGGACCCATAGAAGGCCCAGAGGATGGGGGGGCAGAAGGGGCTTCTCTGGCCTACTGAGCCCATAGAAGGCCCAGAGGATGGTGTGTGGGGTGTTTGGAAGGGGCTTCTCTGGCCTACTGGGCCCGTAGAAGGCCCAGAGGATGGGGGGGCGGAAGGGGCTTCTCTGGCCTACTGGGCCCGTAGAAGGCCCAGAGGATGGTGTGTGTGTGGGGGGAGGGGCTTCTCTGGCCTACTGGGCCCATAGAAGGCCCAGAGGATGGGGGGGCAGAAGGGGCTTCTCTGGCCTACTGGGCCCATAGAAGACCCAGGGGATGGTGTGTGTGGGGGGGCTTCTCTCATCTGCCTCGGCCTTTAAGGCCTGTCCCTGTGCTCTCTCTGCAGACAGTCCTCTCCTGTCAGAGGACCGGAGCAGACTGAGCCAAAGATACTGGCCGGAGCTGACGTGGGCGGGACTCCGCCAAGCAGCCAGTCAGCCCCGGTCAGTGTCTTCTGACTGCCAGTTCTTGTGCCAAATCAATTGTGGCAAGCATAGAATGTTGTGGAACCAAAATTCAAATATATATAAGGACAGACTAGGAGTAAGGCCCATTGTGGAAAGAAATACGACAAGCTCTAGAAAGAGGCTCCAAGTGAGACTCCCAGCTGTGGCGAGCCATGTTTATTTCCTTCTGCTTAGCTATAAGGCAGGGTTGTCTCGAGTCATTTTGCTGCCCCGTGGGTAGTATGGGAGGAGAGCCGCATGGCAACAGGTATGGTTCCCTCCACTCCTGACTTATGTTGATTTGGGGCTATGCAGTGGCAGCTAAGGTAGAAAACCACCTCCTCCTATACCATGTTTTCTGGGTTCCAAAAGTCTGGAAAGTGGTTTCATAGTCAGTTACAGGTTTGCCAACTCTGGGTTGGGAAATACCTGTAGATTTGAGGGTTAGAGCCTGGGGAGGGACCTCAGCAGGGTATAATGCCATAGAGTCCACTGCCCAAAGCAGCCATTTTCTCCAGGAGAACTGATCTTGAAGATCATCAGGTGCCACCTGGAGGTTGGCAGTACTAAGGGGAGGGCCAGGTTTGTTGAAGGACTTCAGTGAGGTATAATGCCATAGAGTCCACCCTCCAAAGCAACCATTTTCTCCATGAGGATTAAACTCTGTAGTCTGGAGATCAGTTGTAATTCAGAGAGATGTCCAGACCTTCCCTTTCCCTCCAGCCCCTTTCACTTCCAAAGCTGCTTCCTGTTTAACACTTTAAATCAAGGGTGTCAAACTCATTTCTTATAAGGGCTGGATTTGACATAATTTGGACCAAGCCATGGGTGTCATAAAATGTAATGCCAGGTAGCAGAGACATAAACTTTATGAAGGACACAGGAAAACACAATTAAAGGTATTATAGCAGCTGTTCCATTGGAGCCCCACATTAGGGGCTAATATTTCTCTGCAAAACTGAAATTGCTTGAGTTTGTTGAATTCTATTTTAACTGTGGTTAGCCCCAACCCCCCAAAATATAAACTACAGATATAAATGGTCTGAGCCTAAGATCCAGGGGAAGAATACAAAGCAGCTGAGTTTTGCAAGCTCCTCTCTCCTCCCCCCTCCAGGTCTACTCAGAGTGGCAGTGGCTCTCCCAGGGTCTCCGGGGGTGGTGGTTACAGAGTGGTTTGAGATAATAATTTGGGGTGTCCTCTTCAGCACTTTTTCTGCTATTATTCCATTTCATCTCCACATTAGGAGGGTGTGTGGGTGTGTTAAAACTAATATTTCTCTGGAAAACTAGAGTCCCTTGAGTTTTCAGAACTCTCTGTTTTAACCCTTGCTGATCCCAAACCTCACCCTTTAAAAATATAAACTACAAATATAAACGGTCTGAGCCCAGGACCCAGGGGAAGAACATGAAATGGCTGAGCATTGCAAGCTTCCCCCTCCGGTCTGCTCAGAGTGGCAGTGGCTCTCCAGGATCTCAGGATTTGGGGATTTTTTTACAGGGTGGTTTGAGAAGATAATTTTGGGTGTCCTCTTCAGCACTTGTTCTGCTATTATTCCATTAGAGCTCCACATTAGGAGGGTGTGTGTGTGTGTTAAAACTAGTATTTCTCTGCAAAACTTGAGTCCCTTGAGTTTGTAGGACTCCATATTTTAACTGGCTGGTCCCAAACCTCCCCCCCAAAAACCCTTAAAATGTGCCTGCCTAAACTGGAAAGGTGGGGGAGGTTTTACAAAGGCAGTTTTAAAATAAGAAAGAAGCGCAAGAATCACAACAGAAAGACCCCAGTAACAAGGACTAGGAAGGCTTGGAGCCCTGGCTGGGAAGTTTGGCAGCCCCACCCTCTGCTTCCTGCTCCAAGGCAACCCCACCCTGAATTCTCTGATCAGAGGCAGCCCCGCCCTCTGCTCTTTCTACTCCCATGCCACTCAAGCGGGAAAAGGCCAGGTTCTGCAGGGGAGGGGGGAGAAAAGAGAGCCCCACTCTCAGGCCAGATTAAAGGCCTGGGCGAGCCAGGGTTGGCCCACGGGCTGCAGGTTTGACACCCCTGCTTTAATGGATTAACAGTTTAACTGACTCCTTGCTAATGCCCCATGGCCTCTTGGGACTCCCAACTTGGGAGTGGTAGTTCTAATACCCTTTGCTATGTTTACAGTAAGGCCAGCTGAGAACCCCAATTCCCAAGGTGCAATGCGTCAAAAGTGGGGGTGTTAGAATGGAGGAGCTGGTGGGATGGGCCAGTAGGACACCAAGGAAGCTTCCCCAGTGGCCAAAGGGCAGGTAGGTGAGTCGTCACCAGCATGGCTTGCCTATATAGGATTATTTACTTATTTAAAAGATTGGTTCCACTGCTCCTGGAGAAAATGGCTGCTGTGGAAGGTGGGCTGCGTGGCATTATACCTTACAGGGATCACTCCCCTCCCTCAAGCTCCGTGACTCCACCCTCGTATCTCCAGGCATTTCCAGGACCAGAGTTGGCAACCCTCGGCATGATAGGTCACAGTTAGGCAGTCCAGTTATGACTAGGGTTGCCAACCACCATGCAGTGGTTGGAGAGCTCCAGGGCTCTTTTTGGGCAGGAACGCACAGGAACGGAGTTCCGGCTGGCTCCAGAGTTGGCCACGCCCAGCAGCAACTCATTAGCATAATAGGCCACACCCAACAGCAGAAACTCATTAGGACTGGCTACATTTTGGGTGTGTGGCCTAACATGCAAAGGAGTTCCTGCTACAAAAAAAGCCCTGGGTTGTGGCAACAAAAAAGGTAAACAGAATAAGAAGCAAAAGGTGGGTGTGGCTGGATGACCACACTTGTGGTAACATGGGGTGTGGCCTAATATGCTAATAGGTTTCAACTGTTGGGTGTGGCCTATTATGCTAATGAGTTCCTGCTGGGCTTTTTCTACAAAAAAAGCCCTGGAGAGCTCCCAGTGTCAGGGAGCAGTTCCCCTGGGAAAAAGGGCTGTTTTGGAAGGCGGATTCTATGACATCCTACCCCACCGAAGTCCTTCCTCTCCCCAAACCCTGCCCTCCTCAGGCTCCACCCCCCAAATCTCCAGGTATTTCCCAACCCAGAGCTGGCAACCCTAGTTATGACTGGTGTCCCCCCACCCCCACCCCCGTCTTGTGCCATATCTCTCTCTACGATCTCCAGTGCCCACTTTGTTCAAGTCACAGTTCGGGCTGCCAGGACCCCCTGGGGGCAGGGGTCTGCCCACTCTAAGGGCCCCCAACCCGCTGACCAGGATCCGGCCACCCAGGGGGAACTCTGTCCCCAAAGTGTCTGAATCAGGCCAACATGCCCGGCACAATGACATCACCTGGAGTTGACATCATCGCGCCAGGCATGTCGTCGGGGGACACTCTAGCATTCGGGCTTAAAACTCTATGGCACCATGGAGTTTTAAGCCTGAACGCTAGAGCGTCCCTCAACAATGTGCCCAGCGTGATGATGTCACTTTTGAAAAAGCCTTGTGTGAAACGCGATTAGAAAGCCAGCAACGTGTAGCAGCAAGCCTTGAACTGACATCTTATGACACAAGTGTGATGAGAACTGATCCCTGAAGACATCGGGCTGAGAAAGTGTCTATGTTCTAATCGTCTTTATCTGCAACACTTCTGTTTATTTTGGATTACTTTGGACTGTTTTCATGTACTGAGTGGTTTACATTATTTGAAGAGAGTAATTGCCATAATATTGTTGTAATTATAACTTTCTTTTGACACTTTATATAAAAAGTGTTTTGCATATACTTTTGATATTTCTGTACAGTTATTTTTTTTTGTTTTTTCGCTAATCCAAACATAGCAGCAGCCACTGAGAACACTTTTGATGAACCCCAAATAGTAGGATAGGAGGAGGAGGAGGAGCCATGGCTCAGCAGTAGAGTATCCACTTAGCGTGCAGAAGGCCACCGGTCCAATCCCTGACACCTGCAGCTGAAAAGGTGAAGGAGGAGGTGATGTGAAAGACCTCAGCCTGAGATGCTAGAGTGCAGTCTGGGTAGACAGTACTGACCTTGAGAGATCGAGTTAGAACAGATAAAAGGAAGTACTTCTTCACCCAAAGAGTGATTAACATATGGAATTCACTGCCGCAGGAGGTGGTGGCAGCTACAAGCATGGATGGCTGCAAGAAGGAATTGGATAAACATATGGAGCAGAAGTCCATCAGTGGCTATTAGCCACAAGGTATAGATAGGAACTCTCAGGTTGGGGCAAGTGACGCTCTATATTCTTGTTGCTGGGGGGGCAACAGTGGGAGGGCTTCTAGTGTCCTGGCCCCACTGGTGGACCTCCTGATGGCACCTGGTATTTTTGGCCACTGTGTGACAGAGTGTTGGACTAGATGGGCCATTGGCCTGATCCAACGTTGGCTTTTCTCTCTCTTTTTTAATGTTCTTATCAATGGTCTGATAAGGCAGCTTTGTGTGCATTTGTGTAATTTTAAAAAGAATGCATCACTTATTGAGGACTGGTGTATTTGATTTGTGACTGATTTAACTGTCTGTTGAAACAAGTGACTCCCAAGAACAGCTGCGGCACAGCAAGAACGGGGGTGGGGGGAGTAGAACTCAACTGAGCTGTGTGAGAATGAACATATGCATATAGCCAACTGCAAAAGGCAAAACTTTAAAACAGTTTAACGCTTTTAATCTGCTGTTTGCAAGAAGCAGGTGTAAGTTATAGCCCCAAATGGCTAAAGATCATTTTGGGGGAAAGGGGAAGTATCTGGCTTCCCTTTTGGGAAAACGAGTTACACCCGACCACCCACTCCATCTCTGAGGAAACATTTTCTTCTGCAAAATGTTCCATTGGCAAACTGTGTGGGAGAGAAACCCAAGGAGCCCATTGGTGGTGGTGGTGGCTGTTCATTGTTTCTGGGAGGAAGCTGGAAGGATCCCTGTTTACAAATTATACCAAACGAACAGGACTTCTAAGATGCATTTCTCTGCTGCTTAAGGCAACCTGCGTGTCACAAAAGGAGTGCCATTGGGCACAGTGCTTTTAATGACTTCCCCCCCCCCTAATCGCAGCGTACAAAATATTGACAACTGCAGACTTCAATAGGGGGCCAAAGGAAGAGCGTTACAATAGAAATGTTAATAATCTCTCAGTTCTTCGTTCAGCAAGCAGCAGTTATTATATTGATTTTCATCCAACACATGCAGATTGAATAATCTTTCTCATCCGCAGCACAATGTAAAACAGAGGCAAGGAAGAAAGCATGCCGATAACACCGGGTCAACATGGAAATGGATTTAATACCAGGAGGCCATGACCCATTCTTCCAAGCATCGTTTTAATTATATTGAGTTACAGCAACGAAGGAGGGAGCTGGGAGATCAACTTTGCCCCAAAGCTTGTTTCCCAAACTATAAATGACTTCCCCTCTTTTCACATCATCAACTAAAAGAGAGATGGCACCAGCCCTGAATTAACCATTAGGCAAATAAGCCGGTGCTTAGGGCCCCAATGGAAGGGGGGCATCATAGAGTCCCCCCCCCAGCTTTCATGCCCTTAACTCTTTCACTGCCACACTCAACTTTCGTTGATTTTTTGTAATTGTCCTTATCTGCCGTGCTTTCTTTGGCATGGCAAGTGACTAAAGTTTAAAAGGTTGGTTTGAAGGTGTTGTCAGCACATTTGTTTCTGTCTCATGGCGTGAGAGTTTTGCTTCCGTCAAATATAAACGTGAGTCTGGCTAGCATTTAACTCATCTGCTGATTTGTGTAACAAACCCTTTAGCTCTATAATTTATTATTTATTTTATTGATTGTTCATATACACAAGGTAGAAGAAGAAGAAAAGAGGAGATTGGACTTATACCTGGCCCTTCACTACCTACAGGAGTCTCAGGGTGGCTTACAATCCCTTCCCCTCCCCACAACAGACACCCTGCGAGGTAGGTGGGGCTGAGAGAGCTCTCCTGAGAACTGCCCTTGAAAGAACAACTCTGAAAGAACTTATGATTAACCCAAGGTCACACCAGTAGCTGTATGTGGAGGAGTGGGGAATCAAACCCCGTTCTCCCAGTCTGTGCTCCTTACCACTACATCAAACTGGTTCACCAAACTGGTAAGCTTTAATGTCAAGGGGCATGATGGTTGGGCTGTGCTTAGGCATCAGCTGGCCTTAATCCGGCCCTGGACTGCACCCAAGGAATCGGGAGGAGATTGGGACTGGGGGAAGGGAGCCAGAAAAGATCCTTAAGTGTAAAGATACGTTACTGATGACAAAGCTCAAGTTAATTCATGCCATAAATGGGTGTGAAAGTTGGATAATGAAGAAAGCTGACTGGAAGAAAGCAGATTCCTTTGAAATGTGGTGTTGAAGGAGAGCTTTACAAATAAGCGGGTTCTAGATCAAATCAAGTTGGAACTCTCCCAGTTTGGTGTAGTGGTTAAGTGCGCGGACACTAATCTGGGAGAACTGGATTTGATTCCCCACTCCTCCACTCGCAGCTGTTGGATGACCTTGGGCAAGCCGTAGTTCTGATACGAGCTGCTTGCGAAAAAAGACCAGTTTCTGTCAAGAGCTCTCTCAGCCCCACCTACCTCACAGGGTGTCTGTTGTGGGGAGGGGAAGGGAAAGGAGTTTGTAAGCCGCTCTGAGACACCTTTGGGAGTGAAGGACGGGGTATAAATCCAATCTCCTCCTCCTCCTCCTTCTTCTCCAACATTCCTTTACAGTCTTTTAAAAAAATGACCTCAGGGGAAAGCCCTGCTGGTTCCCCCCCACCCCATTAGTAATGGGAATTTTGTTTTCCTTCCCCCAGGGGGTGAGCCAGAGCATCTCCCCCATTGCAATCTGTCAACATATTTTAAAACTAGACTATTCTGCCCTATGTTATGATGGATGGCTTCATAATATAGACAATTTATTTTTCCCCCTTAATGAGGCCTATAGTTACAGATAATGTAATTATGCATTATGCCGTTTCTCTTCCATAGGACATTTCAGTGGCAATGAACGATGGCATTTGTTTACATAACCTCATCCTTAACAGTCCCTCTCTCTTAAAACACAAAGTACCCCATGTTCTCTACTGAGCAGCCCTTTGGCGGTAGGCATGTGCTGGTGAGAGAGAAGGACCCCCAACCTGCCAGTCACACTCAGGTAAGTGCCGATAAACACCAAGTGAATCACCTTGTATTGATAAGTGTAAAACCTTTGATGCCTGCTCAGGAAACAAAGGTCACCTGTTACCAAAAACAGTTCGCACATCCTCAATCGATACCTTATGAAAGTGAGAGAAAATCAGTGTAGCCACCATAAAAATCATGGGAGCAGAGTCTATAGTAGCCTGCAGCGAAATAATTGTCTGAGTCATTCGACACATGATTGAAATTCAGCCCACACCTCTTCCTGGCCTCCTTTTGTCTCCGTTCCCTCTCTCCCTTATGCCCATTTTCTTTAGCCTCCTTCCTCTCTTGCAAGCAATACCGCCGGATTTCGGAGGGGAACCCCCCCCCTTCCTTGATCCGAGAGATGCTGTGGGGAGAAAAGCAGCAGCCCTTCCGGGTAAGGGGTGGGGGTGGCAGGAGGAGCAGAGGAGGAAGCCATGCCTGGGCCCTCCCAAACCGAGGGCTTGCCCTGTGTGATGCGCTTGTTCTATCCTAAGAAGGCAGGAAAATATTTCATCAGCAACCCTAAATCCATTTCTTGAGGGGGGGGGATTAAACTTATTTTATCTGTCTTTGTCCTTCCCTATTCTCCTTTATTTTTAAAAAACAGACTGTGTGTCTGCCAAAATTATTCATAATTTCACTTTTCTGTGTTGCGGTCTCCAAATGCTTCCAAGCGGAGACAGGGTTGCCTGGTCCCCCCTGGCCACTGGCAGAGGATTGTGGGTGGGGGAGGAGCATGTCCAACTCCAGGTGGGGAAACTCCTGGAGATTCAGGGATGGAGCCTGGGGAGGACAGAGACCTCAGTGGGGTGCAGTGCCATAGAGTCCACCCTCCAAAGCAGCCATTTCCTCTCTGGGAACTGATCTCTGTAGTCTGGAGAAGAGCTGTAATTTTGGGAGATCCCCAGGTCCCACCTGGAGGCTGGCATCCCTAAAGCGGAAGCCGAAGTATAGGGAGAGAAGACTATCATGGAAAGAAGACTTATCATGCCGGCATTCTGATTCAGAAGACAAGCGACAGAAGTGCTTTCTGCCCTGTTACTCTGCTAGAACAATTAACAGTTTAGATAAATAATGAATGGTTAGGACTTAATTGCATGGTGACAAGAAAATCTGGCAATGTGCGCTGTGCAGTACAAAAAAAAAAGAAAAATCACCACGTAGGAAGAATACGGTGTTTCCCCCCCTCACTTCTCACTTTGCAGACTTCAAAAGCCTGAAGTATTTTAAAAGGTATTCTTCAAGATTAAAGTATATTCTATTTCATTACAGATTGCCGTAGATACTACTCATTATTCTCACTTACATAACCGAAGCCTTTCGTCAGAGCAAAAGAAAGTGCCTCCATTCTTTATATTACAGTCTACAGATTTTGAAGGTTCCTGGGGAATCGGTTGTTTATTCAATAAGAAAGTAAGCCCCCCCACCAGAGCTGCCAAAAGAATAAATGGTCCATCATTGCTCAGTTCCCTTTGTTTTGCTTCACTCCTCAGAGGTCTATGACTCATCCACAAAATTCTGCACAAACTTCCCCGACAGGTTTGAAGTCTCCTTGAATACCTTTAATCCTTTCTTTATTAATCCTGTGAGACAGGGATGGTCAGCTACTGCCCCACAAGCTGAATTCATGTTCGGTGGCATTCTTATCTACGTGCCCCTTTCCTCCCTTTGGGGGTAGAGCCTGGTACTGGGATCGGGGGAGGGGGGACTCCAACAGGGTCCAAGGCCACGGAGTCCACCCTCCGGAGTCCACCCTCCAGAGTCCAACCCTACCCCCCCACTCTACCAATTTTGTTTTTTTTATTGTTTGTTTGTTCTAACTCAAGGGACTCATTTTAACTCAAAATGATTCTTAGAGCTCCACTTAAAATCATTCGACATTCTTAACAGATCTGGAAGAAAAACGACAATAAAGGAGCTGGGTACCCAAAGAAGACCAGCAACCAGCTCCTGCCTCGAAAGATCGCTGAAGGACGAAGGGGAGGGCCTGAAGAAACGTGGACACTGGAACAGGAGGGTAAACTGAAAACCAGACAAAAAAGATTACCCACTGTGCACAGAATTCTCCATCTCTAGGCCATATCTAAAGTTACAAAATATTCTAGACTCGGTTACCTCCCAACGGCTCTCCCAGGGGTGTGTGTGTGTGTGTGTGTCCCCCGCCCTTTGGCCAGCCCAGATGTGGAAGGGGGATGCTCACGGGCGTCTGCAAGGCCTCGAGAGTTTGAAGGGGTTGTCAACAGCAGTGTTCCCTCTAAGCTGAGTTGTTGTGAGCTAGCTCACAGTTTTTTAGCCTCCGGCTCACACATTTTTGCCTTAGCTCAGGAAGGATGGCTCCAGAGCAAACTAATTTATGCAGTAGCCAACATCACTTGCTCACAGCTTTAATGCCAGTAGCTCACAAAGTAGAAGTTTTGCTTACAAGACTCCACTGCTTAGAGGGAACATTGGTCCACAGTTTGTATTGCTCCATAACACCGTATAAAATTTAATTGGAGGGGGTGGACTATTTCTATCCCTTTGTGCCCAGAGAAGAAGGTACTGAACAAGCAAAGATGGTGGGCTGGATCCGGGTTCAATTCCCCACTTGCACAAAAGGCACTTCTGTTCATAGATAGGGTTGCCAGCCTCCAGGTGACACCTGGAGGTCTCCCATCAGACAACCAGGACTAGTTCCCCTGGAGACAATGGCTGCTTTGGAGGGTGGACTCTGTCTCTGTACACACCCGGTGGAGGTCCCTCCCTTCCCTAAGGCTCACCCCCTCCTCAGGCTCCACCCCCCAAATCTCCAGGTATTCCCCAACCCAGAGCTGGCAACCCTGTGGAACAGAACGTCCCTGTTTCCTGCACCCACTTCACTCGCCAGCGGATCCTCAAGCACCGCATGAGAGAAAAAGTGGGGGGCGGGGGGGGGCGGGGAGAAGGTCTACAGCAGGAAGAAGGAACTGGTGGAAAATACTCAGTGGTTAAGATGCTGAACTGCAGGCTGGAAAGTCGATAGTTCAGCAGTTCGAGACCCGAGTGCCGCATGACGGAGTGAGCTCCCATCTCTTGTCCCAGCTCCTGCCATCCTAGCAGTTCGAAAGCAAGAAATTGGAAGTAGATAAATAGGTACCGCTTCAGTGGGAAGGTAACAGCATTCCATGCGCCTCGGCATCTCGTCATGCCAGCCACATGACCATGGAGACGTCTTCGGACAGCGCTGACTCTTCAGCTTAGAAACAGAGATGGGCACCACAACCCTAGAGTCGGATTTGACTGGCTTTCGAACAAGGGAAACCTTTACCTTTTACCGTATCCCTTCCGTTAGCAGGAAAATGAGTGTGGATCGAACCAAATGCTTTCCATGGGATCCACTTAAGCACTGCATGCAACTTATGAATTAGATAGCATCGATGTAATTTTCTGCTGGATGACTCAGTTCACAACATTTTTTAACAATTACTCTTTAGTGGGGGTTTCCTCCAAAAAGGAGGCGGGGGGGGAAGAGGAAGATGTCTGCAGCTTTAAAAAAAAAAAAATCAAACAGGATAAAAATAAACTCTCTTGCCCACCTAGCTGAGAGCCACGTAGCAATAAAGACAGCGCCTAATGCCTACAAATCTAATCTTTGCTTAGGAGGTTCCAGTGTGTAAATGGAAGAATTCATTATAACCGTTGTGGAAAGCCCCACTGGGGCAGACACAGATTCGAGTTCAATTATAATGTATCTCTACATTCCAACACCTCCCAAAGAAATGCAGTGTCGCACATAATTATGCAGAAGCCAGAGATAACACAAAGGACCATCTGTAAGCTGTGAACAGATGTAGCTTTTGAATACTTGGGCTTATCTTGCACTTGAAAACACAAACCTCAACAAGGGGGACTTACCAAAATATCAGAGGAGGAGCCATCATTGAGAAGAGCCTGCTTAGAATGTCTCTGTATTGCACAAAAATACGACGCGGAATCTCATTTATTTATTTATTTATTCAGCGTGAATTCAGGCCCTCTCTGTTCCTGCTTGGAATAGGCGCCGAACATGGTGAAATGGAGATCTGCTTCTATGAACGCAACACTTTATTTTTTCTTTTTCTTTCAGGATTGACACCTATAGCAGTTCCTGCACCCCGGAGATCTTAAACAAAAGTTCGGCCTGGGCACCCTTACCAAGCTCTCTGGATAAAGGAGCTAGTTACAGATTTACCAGCCAGGCCAGCATCTCTGGTCCACAGCCAGGCTTCTGGGAGAGAAGCTTCCAGGTTATGCGTTGTGACTGATCTCAGCAATACGGGACTCTTGCTGTTCTGGAGGCCTGTATCTTCAAGCTCACCTCCACACACATACGCACACACCCAACTATCAGGGCTGTGAATTCCCCCTGCTGCAACTTTGCATCTATGCTCCAGACCAGCAGGCAGTGCTAGATTATTGGTATGATGTGAAGCAGGGTTACCAACTTTGGGCTGGGAAATTCCTGGAGATTTGGGGGTGGAGCCTCAGGGAGGGAGGAGCTTAATGCCACAGACTGCAACTATCCAAGGAAGCCATTTTCTCCAGGGGAGCTGGTCTCTTAGTCTGGAGATCCATTGTAATTGGGGGGGTGTTCCTCCAGGCCCCACCTGGAGGTTGGCAATGGTACACTTCAAATAGTAGCGCAGAATCAAAGAAGGCAAGAGGAGATCTTCAGGGGGAATCTATTCTTCCTACTTCATCCCATCTGCAGTGCCCTGCGCCACCCTAGAAGTTACTCTGGTCTTGAAGGCCTGAAGCCCTCGGGAAGGGCGGCCTGCCGCTTGGATGGGGGAGCCATAAAACTTGAAGATTCTTCCTCGAATGAGCACAAATGTTGCCTGCTTAGGGAAGTGCGCCTTTGGATCAAAACCGTAGCAAATGTATTTACTTCCTTCCCTTTCCTTTCATCTGATTAAAGCTCTTTTGATCAAGTATCTTGAGCAGTCATGTACCCTCCTCTGATAAATATCATCTTTGAGCTTTTAAGCCCACCCAATTAACAAAAAATTGGCAACAGGGAGGGTGACATTAGGTGATCTATTAGATAAAAGGAATGAGGGTTTTTTTATAGTGAGGTGAAAAAGAAATGTTGTCCAAATAGTATGTTAAAAATTGATTCCTGGGAGTCGCATAAAGGCGGCATCCCAATAAAATATTCACACAAGTGCCCTGAAAAAAGGGTTCCTCATTAATCTACCCCTCATAACAGGGGTGGGCTGTGCATTTAACCAAGCAGTAAAAAGGCTGTAAAATAATTTGGGACAGGCAAGTGGAAGGCAGAAGCAGGCAATGATCTAAGCAAGGACAGGGTCCAAAAAATAAGGAAGAACAAACCCTGCAGGCATGGAAATATGTACTCAAATAGTCCTTCTCCTGGATACATTTTCTAATGATGGAGTTTACTGCAGTAGGACCAAGTCCCTGAATAATGTCAGAGCTTAAACTAAGAAGAAGCTTTGAGTCAAAACTGTTAAATCAGGAGCATTCAAAAGAATCTGCTTTCATCAGAGCTAAATATCTAGAATAACTAAAAAAATGTCAGGTACTACCAGGGCTATTTTTGGGCTGGAACACACAGCAATGGAGTTCCGGCTGGCTTCAGAGTTGGCCATGGCCACTACAGCCAAAACCTCCGTGTGCCTGGCTACAGAGGGAAGGCCTGGAGAGCGACTCCCCCGGCAACTCTGAGGTGGGTGGGCCAGGGGGACCCTGGAAGGATCAGGGAGGCATTTAAATGGCTTCCCTGGCCTGCCCAAGGGCTGTCTTGCCTGGGCTCCCTGCAATCGTGGGCACCAAGGCAAGCCAAGAGAAGGTAGTTTAAACTGCCTTCCTTTCCCTTCAAGGGGGGGCTTACCTGGGCTCCCCACAGCTGCACACACACACACCTTTGTAGGCAAGGCCCAGAGGCCTGAATATATTGGTGCTAATATAATTGCTAATGTACTATTTTGCTTAGCTGACACTAATAACCCCAGAGCTAATGTCAATGGCTTTGAAATTCTAAGACGTACAGGCCCAAGTTGCTGTGTTTAAAGTGGACAAGATATCCCCTTTCCCTTTGGGCTAATGCATGCAGAGGTGGATTTAGTAATGTTTTAAAACGGGTTTTAAAGTATTTGTGTGGTTATAGTTACAAATGTTTAAGTTTAGCTGAACTGTAAGTGCCTGAAATAATAAGGCTGGGAGCTGAACTGTTAAATAGCAAAGTGATATTCCCCTATGCCTATCAGTGCACACAGGCTGCCTAATTGCAAGATATTCTAACGAGCTCTAAGAAGCCATCCATGGCTTATAGAATTCAAACATGATTTTACAAAAAGCTCTTTTTCTGTCTTTCTTTGTAAACTGCCCAGCATCCTCTCTCACACAGGGGCCGGCCATTTGCCCTGGAGAGCCAACAACAGGCCATGGAGGCTGAGGCCTGCCCCTGACGCTGCCTACTAACTCTGGGATTCAGGATCTTTGGATCTCCCCTTAATTCATTTTCTGTTGCTGGATTGCCGTTGTCATTGTGACAGGTCCTGAGGGAGGGGCTGGAGTTTCCCTCCCACGACTAGGAGGGGGAGAGCGAATCCTGTCCTGCAGCCACCCACCACGGAGGCAGCCAGGTCCGGGATCCAGGTGTGGGTAGGGGACAAAGGAACTGTGGTTTGATCCTGTTTCTTTTCTGCCCGGTTGAGTTGAAGTGCTTGTGTTATGTCTGTGCCTAACCTTCTTTTTGAACTATAAAACCTGGTAGTGCTCTGACCACATAGTCCTCCCTGCTCAGCACATTACATGTGGAAAAGGAAGACCAGGGAAGCCAAATGGCCCAAATCAGAGGGGTTGCCAGTTCTCTAGGGGGCACCCAAAGCTTAAGGTATCCACTTCCCAAGGTTGGGGAATCAGCCAGAGGGGGTCTCACTATCCCTCTAGGAAGGCGGTGTAAATTCAGTGAGTGGTGGCAGTGACTGAGGAAAGGGAATAGTCCCACCAGACAGGGTGTGCGGGCGAAAACAGGGGCTTGCGAGCCACCGAACGGCTGCTCTGTCTCCCAGGGGCCACATGGTCCATGGGGTCATGAAGAGTCAGACTCGACTGTGCAACTGAACAACAACAACAACATGCTGAAATTGATTAGGGTAAGCATGTCATTTAATTGCATTTGGTCTGTTTTTAAGAAAGGCTCATAGAGCAAAGGCACTTGGCATTTTTATGGGAGGGGGGCAGAATGGCAAATAGTCCACATGAGAACCCCCTCCATGGTGCCCCCCCCTTCCCTTGGTGCCCTAAGCTCATGTTTAGTTTGCTTAATGGTTAACCCAGGGCTTTTGATGAAACAGTCAATCCAAATGGTGAGAAAAAGATATCCCAAGATACATAAGCTCTTTCACTTATTGAATCTGAATACCATCAATAGACCACTGGTATATGGGACAGCTCCTTTTCTCATAGAGATAGATCAAGATGAGTAGCCGTGTCACTCTGCCTGTAGCAGCAGAACACCACTGGTGGTCACCTTGTAAAGAACTTTGGTGCCCTTAAAATTCTGTTCCAATTCAAAATTTTGTTCAGGTGTCATATAAGGCCTGCTTGTAAGTTAAACAGAGTTCAAAACTGCCTTGCTGAGAAAGAACACAGTGACCTTACAAAGTGTAGTTAACACAGCAGCAATGGGGAGTTGGGAAGCTTGGTACCAGCTTCCCAATTAGCTACACTCCTTCCAATTAAGCCAGAATTTGCTCCTGTGGGAAAGGGGCCAAGCCTAGCTGCAGATTGGCTTTGTGCCTTCCTCCCGTGTCAGACCACCACTTAGGTCACCTGTTCAGCTATTGTTCCAACACTTTGGCTATGAGTCATCACAAAGGGACCATATTGGTGCAAAGGCCTAGTACCACAAGGGTCCCTTTACCCATAAAGAGGTCAGATTCAAGTTTATTCTCAGCTTGACGATGACTGGCTGAGATCTAGCCGTGTAGACATCTTCTTGCTCACTTTCGGCCATCTTGGAATACCTGCTTGCATGGGCCAAACAATTCTGGCCTGTGGTGATTCAGGAGTGGAGCCACTTTGGACCTCTGGACCTTCCATCTGAGAGTGGGTAATATCTTGTAACTTGGAACCAACGTGCAACAGCTTTAGCTAGCCTTTAAATCTCTAGATTTCTTATTTTTATCCTCACAGCCTTTTGTTCCTGTTTAAAGTATTCTTGTGTATATATATATATATATATATATATATATATATATATATATATATAAAACCACAATATGTTTGTGGTTATTTCCTTCACAGTCCTCAGTCTGAATCTAGAGCCTCGACTGGCTGACCACCTACTGGAGTAACTGGTCTTTTGTGAGAGACTCCTTCTGCGAGCCAACCTTGCAGTGTAGACTTTCTGATTTAGACCCAGGAGGCTTAGAAGCTTTGTCCTTTGACTTCTGCCTACTGGGTTAGCAAAAAGGGGTTGGTGGCAGACTACCAGACTGGTGTGTGAGCAGTCACACCCCAGGGCTTTGTAATTTCATGTTGCAACCCTGTAACAAAAGGCATTTGGCCTCGGCTGGGCTAAGTGGCCTTTTGACACGCCTATTTTTGCTATAGTTGATTTCTGAACCTCCAGAGCGGCAGTAACTAGCAAACTGGTTTAATGACCTCTGGAGCCCAATGCAGGAGCAAGACAGCAAAAATGGATCTTCTGCATATAATAAGAGTGGAATCTCTTTATTAGCTAAAGAAGAAGGGTGACAGTTTGTACTAAGAAAAGCAAAGCATTTAAATATACATTAAGCAAGAAAAGGGGACCAATAAGCATCCTTGCCAGACTCCTGTCAATTGGAAAGCTTTTCAACAAGCCGCTCTCAGTATTAGAGCAGACCTGTGCACTCTGCTGCCATGGAGATTTCTGATCAACCACAATAATCTCATATCCACAGTAAATTTCCTTCATTTATTCCGGAGTTTGGTTCCGGGAAAACTGTCAAATGCTCCTCTGTAGGGTTGCCAGATCCCCCAGTAGAGGTGAGGCCCCCCCACTGCCAGGCCCCACCACCAATCAGCTAGCCGGATGGGGGGAACATACCCTGAAAAAGAGGTAGATCCACCGAATGTGCAGCAACATGTCTATGTCACTGCTCACATGCTACAGAAGTGACATCATCATGTCTGTGTCATCCGGGGCAATGCTCTGGTATTTGGGCAAAAACTCTATGGAAGAAGCCAAATTTACCATAGAGTTTTTGCCCAAACACCAGAGCATTGCCCTGACATCCCAGAAGTGATGATGTCACTTCCAGGTCACATGGTTAGTGGCATAGACACATCGCTGAACAGCAGATGGACCTCCCTGCTGCTCCTGGTAAGTCCCCCCCCGCCCATCCCCTGCTGGTTGCCGGTGAAACCTGACAGTCCCACTCCTCTGAGATCCACAAATCCTGTATAAAGGACACCAGGGGCGGGGAATGTATTTCTCAACTAGATGGGAAAGAATCAAACAGGGGTCCAACACGGAGCATCCACTTCTAAAATCAATTTATTCCCACACTAAGACATTGCTAGATTCCATCCATTCCCACAAAAGATTAGATAAATAAGAAGACTATAATTCCCCTAAACAAGAAAACAGGCTGACTGGACAATAATAGATTCCCCATTTTTTAAAAAATATATATAGAAACTATAACAGTCTGCTTCCAAGAATATGGAATAAGGCCAGAGGAATTAATTGTACTAAATACCAGAGCTAAAAGTTCAGCCCACCGGCCAGGATTGATTTTAAGTAAGTCATTTGGAATGAAATTGACACCTGGGGCGTTCCTGGAACACAGATGAGAAATGAGGTGCACCATAACTTTATTTACTTCCTTCCTTCATTGAAATCCCATCTTTTCCCCAATGGGTACCCAAAGCAGGTTACATTGTTCTCGTCTCCTCTGTTTTATCCTCACAGCAACCCCGTGAGGTGGGTTATGCTGAGACTGTACGGCTGGCCCAAGGGGTACCCAGCCAGCTCCCGTGGAAAAGAAGAGGGGTGAGCCTGGTTCTCACAGAGACCATATTGTCTAACATGTTGACCATCATACCATACTGGCTCCCAGAAATAAGAAGGGCTTCTATTTCTAATTTTCACAATCCCCTCTATCAACTTTTTAACAGAATCTAGAAGTTCTATTTATGCTTTAACAGCAGAATCTAGAAGATCTATTTATGCTTGATTTACCCTTTCGGCAAACGATGTAAAATGAAGTTGCCATCACCATGTCCTGACTCATGACAAGATGCTACCTTTCACCTCAAAAGCTACACTATATATATCCCACTACAAGCCCCCTATGCTGGAAAGGATTCGGGTCAATAGCATCTTTCATTCATTGCTGGTGGGCATGCCCAAGAATAGCTCAATTCTGGAATGCGGTAATTGAGCACATCAATTCAATAACGGGCTTTCCCGTTCCAAACAAACCAGAATTGCTGTTGCCATCGCTCAGGGAAAACAGCAATTTGCTGAATACAAAGAAAATATTAATCAACTTTTTGTTGGCAGCGGCCAGATCCTGCATCGCCATCAAATGGAAAAATAACTTAGCTCCATCAATTTCGCTCTGGCACGATAGGATTTGGCAAGTCTACGTGATGGAATTAATTGCATACAAGGATGTTCTGAATGACAATACTAGGCATAAAGCTCAGTTCCCAGCAATTTGGTTTCCATTTCTAGAGTACATGACAACCGATGGTAAAGTGCCGAGAAACGTTTACCCTTTAGATCTGTTACAACTGTAAGTTGAAGTTATCCATCTACTCTGCTAGAAAGCTGTAGCTCCTTTTTATTATTATTTTTTGCCTCTAAACCAACTGTAAATTGCTAAACTATGTATCTTCTAATGGTAATGTGCATGTCAAATCTTTGTATTCTCAACAAAAATGTTGAATAATAATAATAATAATAATAATTGTCCTGATTCTTTTTCCATAGGGGATGAATTAATCCCCCCCCTTTATTTGTATTTCATCAATTGTTTTGCTTCCCCGATTTTTGATTTTGTCAATTTGTCTCCATTGCATATGCATGTTTAATACATAGTCCATACATGGTTAGCAACCACAAGGTGGGCCCTTACGACTGATCACCAGCCAGCAGAGATCTGTTCCTTTGGAAGACGCGGCCTCTTCGGCGGGTGGACTCTGTGGCATCACGCCCCCACTGAGGTCCCTCCCCAATTTCTGCCCTCCCCCGACACTGAGCCCAAATCTCCAGGGATTTCCTAAACCAGAGTTGGCAACCTAATGTCCATATATTATGTATAACACAATGTGCATCATTTTATGCATTTTCTACATTTAGGCTTTGATCCCGTGGAAAATTCCCACCAATGGAAGGGATTCCCATCCTCATCATGGGGCCTCCCCCTCCCCTCCCTCCATAGGCCACGATGCGTCCTGAAATGCTGCTCTGGTTGAACAGGGGACACCCCAACCCCCCCAGAAGAAGAACATAAGGGGAAAGTTAGGGGTCTGCCGCAGGAGTGTGGGAGTGGTGGAAATCACCCCGCCTCCATGTGCATTTGTGGTAATCCACTAAAGAATCCAACCCATAATGTGATTTAAGAAATTACCTCAAAGATTTATATTTGATGTGGTGAGAAGAAAACTGATTGCAAGGAAAAAAGAAAATGGCATAAAAATGAGGAATCGTGGATTTAGTTTCATACAAGAAAGAAACAAAATGCAAATAGGAATCTGGGGGGTTAAATTTGAAACATCCCCAGATCCCAAGTAACTCTGGTGAATGCATAAAGATGTAAGAGCATACATTTGCACCCAAGGGCCTCTTTCACATCATGGCAAACATGTGCAGGCAAGAGGGTGTGGTGCTGGGGCCCTGGAGCCATAGACCGGACAGCTGGCACCGGGCTGGAAACACCCAAAGATTTTGGGGGTGGAGCCTGAGGAGGGCGGGGTTTGGGGAGGACAAGGACTTACAGTCCTTTTTCTCCAGGGGAACTGACCTCTGTTGCCTGGAGATCACTCCACCACCTGGAGACTGGCAACTTTCCCCACAGATAATCTATTTACACAAATTGCCAACGATGTAAGACTGGTTTCTTTTTTTATATATACAAAATCCTTTTTCCAATGACACTTGAGCAGCAGCATGGCTGCCTCTGACCCCCTACTGTAGACCTAATACTGCTGGAGTCGCTATGTCAGAAAGATGTCATTGACTTTATTACCCCCTTCTATCAACAGCAATGTTATCACACAATGACCAGTAATTTGAGACTATTTTTGTTAGCAGCAGGAGGATATTTTTTTTCGTTGTGCAAGCCAACATTTTTGCATTCTTTCTGAAGAACAGATATCTATTAAATCCATCGCCCACATTCATTTGCAACATGAAGCACCTACCAGATACTAGCACAGAGAATTTCACTTAACATTTCATTGAAAGTTCTTCCACCCCAATTGCGTGCAGTTCAAACACAGCAGAAAATCAGCTTTCCCCTATTCATGAGTTCACAGGCCTTCAACCACAGATTTCTGCTCAGAGATCACAAAGGATAATTCAGCTTCTGCTACCTTCTTTAAAACCCTGCCTACTGAGTCACATCAAAGTGTTCAAGAAATCTTAAAGGAACTCTCTTAATAAGTGTTTGACAATATGTTCATCACGGAGGAGTACTCCAGAAACACAAATAGATAACTAAGTCTACCAGCTAGGAAATTACAAGATGCTTTATTTAGATAAACCCACAATTCTAAAAAGAGATGCCACTGACATTCATGTTCCACGTGCTCCAAATGTGAGCTTCAGCATCTCACAATGCCCACTTTCAATGCAAGGTAAACATACCAGCTTCCAGCCTTGTCCTTTGGCTTGGAGGAGACACCTGAGTCAGAGAGGAATTTCCTTCCCCTTCCCCTCTCCAATTCATACCTACTGCCCTGTTATAATGGTGTATTTTCCCAATGTTTTAACACTAGTGTTCTGTGGTTTTTTTTAATGTTTTATCTATATTCAGAACATAAGCCCTGGTGGATTAGACCAGTGGTCCATCTAGTCCAGCATCCTCTCCCACAGTGGCCAACCAGTTCCTCTGGAGGGCCCATAACAATGCATAGAGGCCAAGGCCTTAAGAACATAAAAAAAATAAGAGAAGCCATGTTGGATCAGGCCAATGGCCCATCCAGTCCAACACTCTGTGCCACACAGTGGCCCAAAACCCAGGTGCCACCAGGAGGTTCATCAGCAGGGGCAGAACTTCCAAAGCCCTCCCACTGTTGCCCCCCAAGCACCAAGAACACAGAGCATCACTGCCTCAATGTTCCAGCTATACCTTGTGGTTAATAGCCACTGATGGACCTCCAATCCGTATGCTTAACTAATCCCTTCCTGAATTTATGGCTTGTAGCTGCCACAACTTCTTGTGACAGCCTTCCCTTAATGCTGCCTCCTGGAACTGCTGTTCAGAGACTGACTACTTCTGAACATGGAGGTTCCCTTTAGTCATTATGGTTAGTAGTAACACCATGGGGTTAATAGTAAGCTATCCTCCCTTTTAAAGCTGTCTCTGCCTGTGGCCATCACTACATCCTCTGGCAGCAAGTTCCACATTTTAATCACTCTCGATATATTGTAAGCCAATGTGAGTCCTTGCAAAGAAGAAAGGCATCTAATAAATGTTTAAAATAGATAAATAATAAGCAGCTTTATGTACAATATCATCTAGCTGTCAACACAACCAAAAACTAAGAAGTTCTTACAATTAGATGGTGGTTTAGAAAGATTCAGGGAGGACAGGTCCATCAATGGTTGTTAGCCATAGTGGCTAAAGGGAAACTCCACGTTCAGGGCCAGGAAACCTCTGAATACCAGAGCTGCGAAGCACCATTGGGTCAGGTCGGCCTCTGCACCCAGTTTGTTACCCTTCCAGGGCAGCTGCAAAACAGGAAGCTGAACTACACAGACCACCCATTTAATCCAGCACGGTTCTTATGCTCAGCTGCGCACACACTTCTCCTTTACTTACAGATATGGCTCAGGTAGACTTCAGATGTAGAGGGGACAGTTGCTTCTCTGGTAAAGTGGTAAATCCTTGCCTGGCTTGCTCTCGATCAGCTGCAAAGGAATTTGGAGAGAAGACACGTTAAAGATGTTTGTACTGAAAAACAAAGCGATTAATCAGCACTCGGGTGACTCTGGATCTCCTCCAAAGAAAGATGATGCAATTTCCAGATGTATATGAATAATGTTGAAGGGAGAGAGATGTGAAAGGAACCTACGGTTACAGCCCCATAGCTACAGTGGGGCATTTGGGGGCCTGGCCCCCTGACTTCCTGCCAAGGCCCCCTGACTTCCATGCAGCCCCCCAGGCCCCTAAACTCTCTGGGCTGCCTGGAGGACTCCCCGCCACAGCCCCTTCCCCAAGCACATCTTGCTTCCCCGCATTGGCAAGTAGAGTGTGAACGCTGCAAAAGTGAGTTTTTTATATTTTTCTTATTTTTTATTTTGTGATGCCAGTGCCCCATGACTTATTTAAAGGCCCCCTGGATTACAAAATCCTGGCTACAGCCCTGTATGGTTACCAGCTCTGGGTTGGGAAATACCTGGAGATTTTGAGTTTGGAGCCCAGGGAGGACAGGGTTTGGGGAGGGTCAGGACCTCGGCAGGGTATGATGCAATAAAGCCCATCCTCTAAAGCAGCCATTTTCTCCAGGGAAACTGGTCTTGGTTGTCTGTTGATCAATTGTTGTCAACCCTCAGGGAAACAACAAACCACACATGTTCCTGTTGCAGAATTCACTTCAGAAACTCCCCTGGCTAAAGCAGAGGGGAGGAAAGAAACACAGATGAGAACAAACCCTTGGAATGATAAAGGGCTGGAACTGGGAGGACCTGCTCCTCCATGATGTGACTCTGCTGGTCATTAGCCTGTTGTAATTGGTGTATCTGCTTGAAAAAAGACAAGTCAATCATTTCTACCAAGGCACGCTCATTAAGGCTACCCTGTGACCTAAAAGACGATCGTGTAGGAATCTGAGACTCTCTTAGACAAATGTGCATATGATTTAACAGCATCGTCCTGCACTGTACTTGTTAAGGAGACTATTAATAACTTACACCCTCAATTTGTTTGGTTAAGTGCCTTATTGCAGTGGCTTTTCATCAAGGTGCCACTCAGAGCAGAACTGAGCCACAGAAGCAAAATGAGGTTATTAGAAGCTTTCTCTGCAGTCTCCATCCTAATTGATCTTGCTGATGGGAGGGGGAAAAAATATCCTGAACAGTTGGTACTTCAGGCTCCAGATTTCCCCCCTTCCCTGCAGACAATTTGAAGGGGACAGTCCTGCCACCAGGCTACAACGTGGTTCTGCTCCATGTGCAGGGGATGGATGCAGACCACAAGGGTACAAAACATCACCACCATGATACAGAGTAGCCTGAGGCAGTGGGCGGGTGGTGACAACATCGTCCATGATGGCTACATGGTCACAGACACTGGCACCAACATGCTGGCAGCAGTGAAGGCTGTGTGCCTCAAGGGCATCATCTGCCTGACACACAGGCTTCACCCAGTGGTGAAGGATGCTCTGGGGCTGGAGAGCCCCCCTTGAGATGTGGTCCTTGCTCAAGATCTGTCAACATCTGGCTGCCCATTTCTTGCACAATATCAAAGCTGCCCATCTGCTGCATGAAAGGTATGGGGTGGGGGATGAGGAACTTCTCAAGAGAACTCTCTCAGCCCCACCTACCTCACAGGGTGCCTGTTGTAGGGAGGGGAAGGGAAAGGAAAAGAGATTGTAAGCTGCTCTGAGACTCCTTCGAGTAATGAATGGTGGGGTATAAATCCTATCTCCTCCTCCTCCTGTTCCTTCTTCTTTGCCATGACTGCACATTTGGTGGAGCAGAAGAGTACATTGCAGGATGTTATCCTTTCCATGACCATCCTGCATGGGGAAGAGGAGCTCAACATCAGAGGAGCTCCTCATTTCGGACCCTCTCCGAAATGGTGCATGTCCTCAAACCCTTCCAGGTTACCACCAACATGCTCCGCACCCATACAGCCAACCTGGGTCAAGTCATCCCCCTGATTTGGGGGCTGGACCAGGTGCTGGCCTCTGCGTTTCAGCCAGGCCCCGAGGGGACAGCTGTTCTCCCAAGGGGCAGGGCCTTGGCAAAGAGGTTGCAGGTGGGCATCACCCCCAGGTTGCATCCTCTCCGTAATAAAAGGGAGTATAAGCTGGCCTGTATCTGTGACCCCTGGATAAAAGGCAGCACTGTTCTCCTGAATGCAAACTTCATGCAATGGAAGTGTGAGCTCTGCAAAGAAGTGCAGAGGCTACAGGTCAACAGATGTTGCCAGAGGGAACAGTGGGTGGAAGAGTATGGGGAGGAGACGCCACAGTGCAGCAGATCTGCTTTAAAGAGCTCAGTCGGGGAGAAGCCCCATTACTGGTTGTCAGTGGTGAACTGGGAGATCAGCAGCAGCGGGGATGCCAGGCATGTAATGGTGGAGGATTTGGCAGAGGTGATGTTGAAGGAGTACCTCGTGCCAAGGACCCTGAGATCACTGCCAGTCCCCTGGAGTACTGGTCCCGCAAGGCTGTCATCTGGCTCAATGTCTCTTGCATGGCCATAAGTCTCCTCTCCTGCCCTCCAACCCGTGTCCAGGCACATTCTCAGCCCCCCACTGCTCAGCGTGAGCAGAGAGATGGGGTGGCTCAGAGCCCTGAGTCTACCTAATACCCAAGCCCCAGCAGGTGAGAGGTGTTCACAGGAATAAATGATGAATGTGCCCTGCTTTTAACAAGTTCCTTGCCTCTCTGTCTAAATGCCAACAGCAAGGCTGCAGAGCTGAGCTGAGAGTATATAGCATTCTGATCCCATAGAGCAGAATGGGAACTCTGTCATTGGCAGCCAGCAGTGCCTGTTAAGCTTTAGAGAGCCCCTACTGGTGTTTCCAAGGCTAGAGAATTCTGCTCCCTCTGTTGCTTTGAAGTTTGGTAAACATTTTAATTGAGCCGTCTGTTTGGAAATGTATCCATTCATGAACTGCCACGAATCGTCACAAGCAGCTTGAAAGTTCATGGAAAGTTCATGCCAGTTGTCCTGTCACAAACTGTACTTTGTGAATCACCCAAAATTCATCATGAACTTTAGTTGTTGAAGTGGTTTGTGCCCATCCCTAGTAAGAAGTGGTTAGAGAGCTGGACTAGGATCTGGAAGATATAGGTTCAATTAGGGATGCCAGCCTTCAGGTGGGGGAATTCCAGCTCAACTCCAGACTACAGAGGTCAGTTCCCCTGGAGAAAATGGATGTTTTGGATGATGGGCTCGAGGGCATTGTACCCCACTGAGGTCCTTGTCCTCCCCAGGCTCCACCCCCAAATCTCCTGGAGTTTCCCAGTCTGGATTTGGCAACCCTCCCTCCATGCCCTGCCGATGGCCAGAGCAGACCTGGCAACTCTAGGTTCGAATGCCCACTCTACCATGAAAGCCTTGGGCCAGTCACATACTCTTAGCCTAACCTAACTTACAGGGTTATTATGAAGATAAAACAGTACAGAGGAGAAAAACACAAGGTGCCTTTGTTCCTGACTGGGGAGAAAAGGAGGGTATAAATGAAGTCACTAAACAAAGTACCCAAATCATATTACGCGTACATTGCCAATGATGCTTCCAAATAACATAAATCACATTTATGGTGTTTTGAGGCATTTTATGGAATGAACAATGCAACTTTTTTAAATTTAGGAACAAACAACATTATTTTGTGTAGGTTTAATGATCTACATGGCAAGGATAGATGAGGAGGATCAGATATGACTTACAGAATTAACAAGGAAATCAACAGCAGATATATTCCCATCACAACAATCCAGGTTTTTTTCCAAGTGGGTAACCTTTTTAAAATTATTATTTAGTACATCTTATTAATTCCTTTTGTTTTGGAGGTTGATACAGTATTTTTCTCTATCCCTTGTCTTCAAATTAATAACACCAACCTAAATAGGCTTCTTTTTAGTAAATTCTACTAAAAATAATAGAACTTGATTGTGTACACAATTAAGTGTCCTCTGTGTTGTTTCTTACAGCCTTTTACTCAAACTAGTTCTATTTACAGTAAAAAAGATTATTTCCAAGAACTAGACTACAGTTAACATCAAATTTTGCTTGAAGCAGAATTTCAATGCAGATTTGGGAGTTCCTGTTCCAAGGAAATATTCCAAAATTCATGAGGGAATTAAAAAAAAAATCAGTGAATAACATTTATTGGGAGGATAGTTCATAGATTACAATGTTGTCACCCAGTTTCACGCACAGCAAAGTCTTGAAGCCAAAGCACCAGCTTGGGTGAAACAGCTGAAGAATTCTGAGGGAAGAAAACAGCATGTTTGTAACACTAGTAAAAGATCTCGGAAATGAAAGGGTCTGAATGTCTGTAGCTTCAAGTGATACTTCAACTGATAACCACATTCCCTATCATCAGTATCTCATGGTAGAATATTTAGAGGCATGTGGCAAAAGAACCCTAAAGAAACAACCATCTAAAGCTAAATGACTAATATTTTTCTGCAAAACTCAAGTTTCTTGAGTTTGGAGAACTCTATATTTTTACCGTGATTGGTCTTAAACCTCCACCCCCCCCCCAAAAAAAAGATGCCTGCCTAAAATGGAAAGGTAGGGGAATAGTGGGGTTTAGCAATGCAATTTTTAAAATATAAAACAACAAGAAGAAGCGCAAGGATCACAGCAGAAGGACACCTCGGGGCCCCACCTGCAAGGAGGATGACAGAAGCTGGGAGTGGTGGCTGGGAGGCAGAGGGGAATGGCACTCAAAGGCCGAGTGAGCTGGGGAGTTTGGCAGCCCCCACCCTCTGCCCCCTGCACTCAGAGGCAGCTTGAGCTCAGAAGGG
This sequence comes from Gekko gecko, assembly GCA_029375565.1. NCBI lineage: Eukaryota > Metazoa > Chordata > Lepidosauria > Squamata > Gekkonidae > Gekko > Gekko gecko. The sequence continues at coordinate 11,559,407 of JAPDNY010000009.1, forward strand.
CGCATACAGGCAGGGGAGGAGGTGGAGGGGGGGAGAAGAGAGCCCCACTTGTGGACCGGATTAAAGCCCTGGGTGGGCCGGTTCTGGCCCTCAGGCCGTAGGTTTGGCACCCCTGATCTATAGCCAAAGGTACACAAAGATATATCCAAAACAATGTTCATTCCTTTCTGAACTTCTTTCCCAAAACAACCTAGAAAGGCTGGCTGACATCTCTCTCTGAACTGAAGACACCGTTGAATGGGTGGCTCAAACTCAGGAAGGGATGCCAGTCTCATCTTCAGACTACAGAGATCAGATCCCCTGGAGAAAATGTTCACCTTTTGGAGGGTGACTCTGTAGCGTTGTGTCCCACTGAGGTCCTTGTCCTCCCCAGGCTCTACCCCCCCCCAAAAAAAAAAAAATCTCCAGGAGCTTCCAAACCTGGATCTGGCAACCCTGCTCCCAACCCCCTGCCTGCAACCATGGGGACCTCTTAATCTCAAACTCCATCCCAGGTCTCCTTGGGCCTCTTCACCTTATTTATTTATTTATTAAATTTTTAAGCCACCCTTCCCTGAGAGCAGGTCTCAGGGAGGCTTACAGAAGAATGAGACAATAACTAAGTTTTAAAAACAGTAATAAAATACAGTTCAGTATCAATAAATAAGACAGTCTATCCCAAGATGGTGAAGAATTTCAGCAGAAAATTGCAACTTCCCACAGCCTCCCTGGGGTGGCATATGAGAGGGAGCAGGAGACCCAAGAGCACCAGACCACTTGCTGTCCCATCCCTGTTCTCAACCAAATGTCTGGTGGGACGTCTCTACCTTACAAGCCCTGCAGAAAGGTAATAAACCTGCAGGGCATAGACATTTTCCAGCAGAAAGTTCCACCAGGTGGGGGGCCAGGGCCAAAAAAGCCCTCTGTTGGGGGAATACTGAGAGAGGCAATCCTGAGGGTATGTGGGTCCCTGACTGCTAAGGGCCTTAAAGGTCAGAACCAGCATCTTAAACTTGGTCTAGTGCTCCACTGGAAGCCAGTGCAGCTCATGCAGCACAGGTTGGATGTGTACTGTCATGAAAGGACACATGAGGCCACATTCTGAATAAGTTGGGGATTCCAGGTCAGCCTCAAGGAAAGGCCCACATAAAGCGAGTCACAGTAGTCTATCCTGAAGATGACCTTTGCATGGGTTACTGTGGCTAGGTCAGAGTAGGACAGTTAGGGAGCCAGTTGCTGAACTGGGCACAATTGGAGAAATGCCAGCCTGGCAACCTTCACAATCTGGGCCTCCATTGACAAGATGGCATCCAGAGTCACGCCCAGGCTCCTGAAGGTGATCCTGAGGGTATGTGGGTCCCTGACTGCTAAGGGCCTTAAAGGTCAGAACCAGCATCTGGTGAAAGGGGCACTCTGTCAAGAGCCAGGAGTTGGCAGCCCAACCATGGCCCACCCCCATCCAGCCACAGAACCTCCATTTTACCTGGCTTCAGCTTTAGCCAACTCTGCTTCAACCATCTCACCACAGCCTCTAAACCCTCAGCTGAATACATGGGAATGACATCCAGCCAGCTGGCCATCAACACAGATAACTGGGTGTCATCATCATACTGGTGGCACCCCAGCTCAAAACTCTGCACCAGCTGAGCAGGGGGGTGCATATAGATGTTGAACAACATCGGGGAGAAGGGTGCCCCTGAGGAAACCTGAATACCAGTTGCTGCCTCAGGGACATTTCCCTACCCAGGGCCACCCTCTATCCCTGACCATGGAGAAATGAGGTGAGCCATTCAAGGCTACCCCACGAACTCCAGTGTCTGTGAGGCAGTGAATCAGTAGATCATAGTCAACTGTCGAACGCCACTGTAAGATCGAGAAGTATCAGCAGTGCCGACCCGACTCAATCCAGCTGCCTGTGGAGATTGTCTGTGAGGGCAACCAACACCACCTCTGTCCCGTGGCCAGGGCAGAAGCTAGGCTGGAATGGATCCAATGCCGATGCGTCATCCAGGAATTGCTGGAGCTGTTCTGCAGCCGCCCTCTCAATTACCTTAGCCAAAAACAAAATATTTGAAACTGGGTGGTAATTAGCCAGATCTGTAGGATATAAAGTTGATCTTTTTAAAAGTGGGACAACCACCGCCTCCTTCAGGAAAAACCCCTGAACCCAGGGACAGATTGATAATATCTTCCAGGGAACCTTGTAGCCTCCCACCACTGGCTTTCACCAGCCATGAGGAGCACGGGTCAAAGAGGCAGGTGGCTGGCCTAACAGCACCCAAAATCCTGTTGACATCAGCTTGGAAGAGCCAGTTGAAGATGTCAAAATCCTAACTCCAAAGGCAGCCAAGGGGTCTCCAGTTCATATATCGTATCAGCCCTGGCTGGGAGGTCATGGAAGAGTGACAAGGCTTTGTTTGCAAAAATGCTCGCAAATGCCACCCAACTTATTGCTGAACTACTAGTATTATGGGTTCTCTCAGAGGGGGACCATAAGAGACTGAATTGTCCTAAATAACTGTGCCAGACAAGAGCTAGCAGATGGAATGGAGGCCACAAAAAATTCCTTCTCAGCAGTCTTTCCTGCCATCTCATAGGATTTCATAAGCATCCTATAAGTTGCTCTTTGTGAACTCGCTGCCACACTCACTCCAGTCGTCTGAGTTCCGGTTTCATCCCCCTAAGTTCCATCATATACTAGGGGGAAGTTTTCTGTTGGGGACAGAGAGGATGTCAGGGGGCAATTTCGTCGATGGATTCAGAGAGATGGGAATTCCAATCCTCTATCAGCTCATCTGAGGAACTGCTGGAGGGTGTCAGTTACCACAGAGCATTCTGGAACCCAATTGGGTCCATTAGTCTCCATGAGTGAACATAAATCCACTCACCACCTAGACAGGGGGAGGGGTGGTGGGGATCCCCAGCCAGACCTGCAGGGTCCAGTGGTCTGATCATGGCACCAACACCTTAGCCATCAGATCCATGTCAGCCCCCATGCAGAACATCAAATCCAGCATGTGGCCTGCTTGAGGCATGGGACCTGATACAATCTGGGTGAGCCCCAGTGCTGCCACGGAGGACACCCGGTCCCCAGTCCACATGGGCATTGAAGTCCCCAAGGATTATAAACCTAAGAACGCCAAGGCCCAGCCTGCCACTGCCTCAAGCAGGTTCCACTTCATCTAAGCCATAGAGACTTTAAGTAACTGTATGTAAAAATGTATGTATGAGGCTTTAATATTAGGTCACACCTTATAAACATTGCAAACTTAGGCTTGGATTTAATCACTCTGATGGAGCAAGCCCTCATTTGAAGGAGGAAGGCTCCTCTCTTAGCTGGAACAATTTGTTGGACTGAAACTCAAGGAGACAGCCATATTCAGCAGTGCGATCCTAAGCAAAGTTATTCTCTGCTAAATCCACTGAAGTTGATGGTCTTAGAAAGGTATTACTCATCCAAAAACTGCACCATTAGGCTGCAGTTTCAAACAAGATTTTCTGGATGTGAACATCACTGAATAAAGAAGGACTAACTTCTGAGTAGACATGAAGAGGTCTGTACTGTTAGAAAACGAGATTGTATTGTGTTGCAATAATTTCAACTTCCTAGGGACTAAGGCAAGGGACTTTTCAAATCTAAATAGTATACTTTCTGTTGATGAGCTTTTATTGATAGAAGCAGATGACCCGTCCACATGGTGACTCACCCTGCAAAGAGGGTGGAAGGTAAGTAGGCAGAGCAGCGAGGGTGAGTGGAATGCCAAGGGTACGGGGCGAGGTAGGCAAAGCAGTGCGGGTGGGGGTGAGTGGAGTGCTGAGGGCTGGAGTTAGGTAGGTGGCTGGGGGTGTCAGAACCCAGAGGACTAAGCAGCAACCAGTGGGAGAATTTTCCCCTAACAGTCCCCCCCTTGTGATGTATAATATCCAAATGGTATAAAACTACCATAAAAAGGCATAAAATCATGTAAAACACTATTCAGCAACTGAGGATACAAAAAACTGAGGAAAAAGATATAGTCAGGATAACAATACTCACAAAGAATATAGATATAAAATAAAGAGACCGAAAACACCTCTGCACTGAGACCAGAGCGTATAGACATTTCAGGAAAATTAAAAATGGAGCTCCAGCAAGGAGCATTTCCCAGCATGACAATATGGAGGCAGCCTGAAGAAGTTGAAAACGCCGCTCAGCCTGAAGGCGCTTGCCAGCCTAACAAAAGGGAGACAACCTGAATAATTAGACCTTTCCCCTCTCAGATATGCAGGCAACATCTCAGTGATTCAATAACACACCCTTAATGCATGGAAGGATCAAGTTAGCAATCATCCCTATCTTAAGCCCATTATTTCCACAGGCTTTGATCATCAATTTATGCCCGGTCCTTTTTCTACCCTGTATAGGGTTGTCAGGTCCCTTAGCACTAGAAATGAGTCCTAGGCTACCTCATCATCACTGCACATGAAGTGATGTCATCATGCCAGCAACTTCCAGGTGACACTCTGGTATTTGGGCAAAAACTCTATGGTAAAACTGGTTTCTACCATAGAGTTTTTGCCCAAATACCAGAGCATTGCCCAGAAGTTGCTGGCGTGTTACTTCCTGTGCAACACTGGCAATGTGGCCTAGGCCGGGGGTGGGCAAACTTGCTCAACGTAAGAGCCACATAGAATAAATTTCAAATGGTTGAGAGCCACAAGACATGAACAAATATTACGCACACATTTTTATTTAGAAAATATGCAGATTTGCTTTTTATTACCATTAAATGAGACTGCCAAAAATAAAAATAAAAGGGGTAAAAACAGATATTGATAATGATATTTATTTGTCTAAGAGAGAGAGAAAGAGGGGGAGGTGGAAAGAAAGAATGAAAGAGGTGGAAAGAAAGAAAGAGAGAGAGAGTGAAGTGCTACTGAACCTTGGTATACACAGGCAGTGGTCCATAATTTAATTTTAACAAGATACACATGGGTGTCAGCTCTTAACCCGCATGGGGGATGCCCCAAATGTTGGGGGGTCATGCACTTGTAGTCCATTTGGGTGACAGGACATCCCTGTGACTAGTATAGGGAGACCCAGGTCCTCTTTACATTTATGTAACGGCTGTAAAAATGGAAGCTACGTATCCATGAGTGAATTCCACACAGATTAAAAGACTGGCATCTTGTGGCTAAACACAGAGCCTTTCTTTGTAATCACTGACTGCGATCCAGTTCTAGCCGAATGACAACAGTTCGATGGAATGGACCCACTTTTCTAGCTCCATCCATGTGGGATTGGGGCTAAGTGGCTCCCCTGTGAAGTATGCTCTAATAACCTGGTATTTTGGTGTCTCACTGACTGAGTTGCTGCCACGTGATCAGCTTCTCTGTTTATTTGTTCCGTCTTTCCAATTCTCCGAGCTTGCCACAAATCATAGCTATATTTCTCTGATTCATTTAATGTCACTTTAGGGCTGTTTCTGCACTTAGATAAGAATTCTATAACCGGACCAAAACTTCAAATTGTGGTTGTGTACAGTTTCTATTAACCTTCAGAGATGACCTCCTTTACCTATAAGCCCACCATTTATTTTGTGCAGATTTACCTGTCATTTTTGACTCACTTCTTTTTCACTGTTTTATCTCGTTCATCATAGTTACTTTTGCTTTAGTATTCAGTATGTAGCAGTGTGCCTCCAACGTTAGCAAAGTCCATGGGACCAATGCTCCCTCTAAACTGTGGAGTCTTGTGAGCAAAAATTCTACTTTGTGAGCTACTGGCATTACAGTTGTGAGCGAGTGATTTGGCTACTGCATAAATTAGTTTACTCTGGAGCCATCCTTCCTGAGCTGAGATGAAAATGTGTGAGCCAGAGGCTAAGAAACTGTGAGCTAGCTCACACTATCTCAGCTTCGAGGGAACACTGCATGGGACTACTTTGGAACAAGCAGTTTGTGAATTATTGTATTTCTGTCGAGAAAGGGCTCTAAAATCATGAGCAGAAAAACACAGTTGTTATAAATTATTTAAATATAGCCCAATCTCGTCAGATCTCAGAAGCTATGTAGGGTCCATACTTGGATGGGAGACCACCAAGAAAGACTCTGCAGAAGAAGGCAGTGGCAAATGGCAAACCACCTCTGCTTCTCATTTGGCTTGAATGCTGCTTGCTGCAGTCTCTGTAAGGGCCTTTTCACATTACGATTCTAAATTGGATGTTATTCGTTGTTGGCCTGATTTTGAGTAAAGTGATACAGGGGCAGGGGTTTCATACAGCAGACTTCCTTCTGTTAAGGAACTGTCTCTGAAGCGCTATGGTCATTTCAAACAGTGCCACTTTTCCCTTACCCTTTTTTGCCGCACGATCTTCCTCAGACTTTTTTAAAAATGTTGTAAGGTAAACGCTATAGTGGCACTATTGAGATGCATTGAGTCTCACTGCTATAGAGGTTTAGTGCTATAGTGCTCACCTTAGAATGTTTAAAAAAAGTCTGAGGAAGATCGCACAGTGAAAAAGGGCAGGGGGAGGCAGCATTGTAGGAAGTGTTATGGACATTTTAAACAGCACACCACAGCAATTCAGAAGCACAACAAAATAGTTGAAAATGGGGAAAAAAGCAGTTTCCCTCAAAAGCAGCTTAACCACACTTTGCTAATCCGATGCAAGCGGGTTTGTATGAACAGGTGAATAAATTCCGCTAGCAGCCGGTTACTAAAACAGGTCTGTCTGAAATGACAGAAAAAATCCATCAGCAACCAGTTACTAAAATAGAATACAAAGGTAGTTGGAAAAGGGTCTAAGTCAGGTGGCACTTACATAGATACAGACAAATAATTATGCCCTCAATTGTTTGATTAAATATTTGATTAAGCACATTTATGCTCCCACTTCCGTCCCAAGTGGATTCTCAAAGAGGCTAACCAAAATTTTAAAACATGACACAAAATAAAATATTATCTAAAGAAAAAACACAGAACATATGGTTAAAGAAAAAGCCACGTAATAAGTAATCTAAAGTACTAACAATGTGTCTTGTGTGAAGAGCCCACTAAATGGAACCATGTTATGATTTTGCAGGAAGATGCATAATGTCACGGGCTGGGGTGCCAGTCAAAGGGAGCCCAGGACAGGCCAAGGTCAGGAGCCAAGCAGGGCCAGACCCAGCTTTTTTGTGCACATTAGGTGAGGATACCTTCTGCCCCCCCCGTGCACCCCCCAATTTTCAAACATAAATACATTTTAAGAAGGGCTTTTTTTGGTCAAGGAAAAAAAAGTTCTCTTTTTGTTTCGGGAGGCTGGACCACTTCAGTTGGCCTCCAGCTTCTCCCCCTACCCCCCTACCGCCACTGCCACACAGGGAGGATTTATGGGGCTGCCCGTGAGGTGGGACCCCTGTTCTGTCCCAGAGGGGAGCTGCGCCTGAGTGGGTGGGGTGCTTTCCCTTTGAGGCCGGCATCCACGCCCCACCCCCCACATCCAACTGATCCCCATACAAGGATCCTGTCCTCCTGCAGACCTGGCCGGCCCCTCAGCCCAGTGGCAGAAGCAGGGACTGGGGGGGACGACACACTGACCACACCACCATGGGGTGCCTCTCCCAGTAATGGCGCATAGACAGCTGGGCCAGGGCAAGAGCCTCTTGCCTGAGAGGAGGGCACATCTAGTACAAATATCCCCCCACAGCCTCTCCATCAGCCCCTCCTCCCGGCCATCAAGATAAGAAACAAATGTGGCACAGAAAGGGATGGGCAGGGGTTGGGACTCAGGAGTGGAGTCCCCAGCTGCCAGGACCACCCCTGGGCCGACACACTCTGCTTAGCAGAAGTAGCAGAAAGCACAGGCAGTGTGGGATCAGTTCTGGGAAGCCGAGGCAGCAGACTGGGGGCGGGCCTTTACCAATGCTCCCTCTAAGCAGCGTTAGTGTGAGCAAGCCTAGCTCACAGTTTTTTTTAATCTCCGGCTCACACGTTTTTGTTTTAGTTCAGGAAGGATGGCTCCAGAGCAGACTAATTTATGCAGCAGCCAAATCGCTTGCTCACAACTTTAATGCCAGTAGCTCACAAAGCAGAATCTTTGCTCACAAGACTCCACAGCTCAGAGGGAACACTGGACTTCACTAGGGACAGGAGGAGGGAGGGAGAAGGGGGGGGCTCCACTCAGGTTGGATTCCTTGGCCAGGAAGAGACAGCTGCCTTTCGAATCGGGTGGGTGGGGAGGGAGCGAGCCACGTCTGGCTGTTTCATGGGCCCTTTGGACAAGGAAAGGAAAGACTGCTGGCTGCACTCCTCTTGCCTGCTCCGGCAGCCTCGGTGGTTGGGCTGGGGAAGGCTCAGGGACAATGATACTCCCTGTGAGTTTCCCTGGGGCCCCCTGCATTCTCCTGGGCTCTAGTTGTGGCTGGTTGGTCCATCTCTCTCTCTCCCCCTGAGTCCACTCAGAAGGGAGGGTGGCCTCGGCAGAAGAAAAGGGGCTGCTCTGACGCGGCCTGGGCGGAAGGAGGCATCGCAGTCTGGGTGGAAGGAAGGAGGGTGGTTGCATCAGGGGAGAGAAGGAGGTGGCAGCGGCTGGGGGGAGCTATGGTTAGGGTGTGCAGTACATGTTGACGACACAGGGTTTTTGGTGGGGGGGAGGGTGGCACAGTTCGGCACCCCCATGATGGCCTCACCCTAGGCAAAAGTCTAATTTGCCTACTGGGTGGGCTGGCCCTGGAGCCAAGAAGACAGTGCAAAGTCCAGAAAACCAAGCCAGGGTCAGGAACCAGAAACACAGAGCCAAGTCCAAAATCACTAACCAGAAACATAGTCCAAAAAGCCAAGCCAGGGTCAGGAGCCAGGAACACAGAGCCAAGTCCAAAGCCAAGGGATCCGAAGGTCTTGGTGCAAGAGCCAAGCTGGAGTGGATGCTAGCAGCATGAAGCTGACTTGTTGTTTCCACAAAGAGTACTGCCCAGAGTGTGGAGCTAAATGTTGCTACCAGCTAGCCAGCTGCACCATTGGCCAGGCTCCTGCTAGAACTCTGGGCTGGCTCAGTGTCTCTCTTGTAGCCTGGCCTCTCTTTGCCACAGTTGCTCCCTTAAATGAGTCACATGTGGGGGTGAGTCAGGAGGACTTTCAGCTTACAGTCCTTCCTTCTTATCTGGGCCGGGTGTGAAGACTGCTGTTACCAGCACTTGCCGGCTCTCCTCCTCTGCTGCTTCCGAGGGGCCAGCTGTGGTTTCTGCAGGTTCTGTCAGCTCATCCTCATCCATGCCCATGACGCATAATGAGGGACAAGGTGGAATTCCCACGGTAGGGAGTTCCATAATCTTGATCCTGGATCACAGTGGTCTCTAACCTTTTTGAGATGGAGGGTACCTTTGGAATTCTGACAGAGTGTGGTGGCTGGGCACAGCAACAAAATGGCTGCTGCAGGAGGTATAGCCAGCCACAAAATGGCTGCCGCATCTTACCTTCAGTGACGGCAGCTGCTGCTGAAACAAAGCTTTAGAAAAATCTGCCCACTCAAATCTCCAACAGGCCAATGCCCTACCTGGCCACACCCATTTTCTAAAAACACTTGGCATGCTCCAGGAAATGCATTGGCGGGCACCATGGTGCCCAGAGGCACCACGCTGGGGTTTGTATACCTACAGCGTATCTACTCCAGGTCACGATCATACACACAATTAGCAGCACTATAGGTGCGAATGCCGGGCGGATTTAAAGGGCGTGATCAGACGCAAATATCTGGTAAGCATCTGGCATCCATTGGCAGCCCATTTTGGTCCACCACAGAAGTGGAGTAAAAAGACACCAGGGAAAGCCCAGGAGCAAATGGGTTGCTATGGGCCATGGACGGACTTTCCCCTGTCTGATCACTCCAGCGCACTCTCATGGCTTCGGGATGGTCTGATTGGGCCATCCTGACTTCGTGCCATTGTTTTTCCCCACTTCTCAGTATGTGCATCATTGCATCCTCCATAGGGAGCCCTCGTGCTGAGATGTGATTCCTCGATTCCAAGGGAGTCGTTACCGGCTTAATATCAGGAGAAACTTCCTGACTGTAAGAGTGGTTGAGCAGTGGAACAGACTGCCTCGGGAGGTGGTGGATGCTCCTTCGCTGGACGTTTTCAAGAGGAGACTGGACAACCATCTTTTGGGTATGTTGTAGGTATGTAGGGGTTTTGGCTGTGTTCCTGCAGAGTGCAGGGGGTTGGACTAGATGGCCTGCAAGGTCCCTTCCAACTCTAACATTCTATGATTCTATGATTCTAAGCGCATCAGGAACAAGTGGCAAAAAAAAAAAAAAAGACTCATCCGCGGTTGCGTCTGATCATGTGGTGGCTGGGAAAAAAGAGGATAAATGTCTAAATATTTGCAACAAACCAAATTAACCAGGTAGCTTGAGTGCTAGATTAAGAGAGGCAATCTTGCAACTGTAACCCTAACCAGAGTTATACCCTTGAAATCAGTGGGTTCTGAGAGGTCTAACACTGTGTAAGATTGCACTGTTAGGGACTCATATAACATTGCCAGAAAATGAAAGAGATGATAAACTATTTCTCATATCATAGTGTTGCATCCAAGGTGGAAATTGTTTTCCCTGATGGATCTTTTGGAACATGGTCACCTTATCAGATAACTGTGTTTTTGTGAGTATGAATTTATAGCTGGGATCTGGAGAACCACGGGCAGCCATCGGTGCTGTCTGAAGCAGCACCCCACCCGTCCAAGCCCATTGGCTTCAATGGATTTAAAAGGGTGTAAATTGGATGGGACTTTTGAGTCTTTGCACCTTACAAGGCTTTGGACTTGAATTTCTCAGTCATCCCCCAGGTGTCTTGGGGAAACCAGTTTTACACTGTGCAATATTTTCTGATGGGTACCTGCTGTTCCCATGGGACCAAAGTTTCAAAAGAACATATATTGACATCCATAGGTTGCTAGTAAAGTTGCCAGCCTCCAGGTGGGGCCTGGAGATCTCATAAGAACATAAAAACACACAAGAAAAAGCCATGTTGGATCAGGCCAATGACCCATTCAGTCCAACACTCTGTCTCTCTCAGTGGCCAAAACCCAGGGGCCATTGGGAGGTCCACCAGTGGGGCTCGTATCTCCAGGAATTACAACTGATTTCCAGGCCACAGAGATCAGTCCCCCTGGGAGAAAATGGCAGCTTTGGAGGGTGGGGTGTTAGCCCTGACGCCATTATGGGGCTTTGCTATGGACTGTTTGCTGTTTCCACATGGTCTGTCTAGACTGTAAAATGGATGCCAAGGTAGAAGCCCATAGAGAAAGGGAAAAGCTGTCTTTTTTACTCTGAGGGACTCCATTACATACCTGCTGCATGTCACCTACACGGATTAAGGGCCATACAGCAGACAAAGGACTTTTCCTCTGCCAGTGCATGAAGGGATTACCCAGTCAAGCATTCAAATTGTTAATGACCCTTCCTGATGCTAATCAGGGACAATCAGGGAAGTCTCCCACCTTTTGTTTACCTGGCCAGCAAGTCCCTATAATCCATTCAACTAGCCACCCAACACCTGGCTTCTAATTATTTAATCCAGACCCTGCCTCTCTGGAAGCCCATTGGTCAAACCTAAGGTCTGCCTCTACTGACATCACACACACCCCTGGGACCCCAGATTGGCCCAGGTAATCTTTTGTTCTCACCTGAGACCAGCCCCCTGGGCCACCCATTGGGCTGCATTGTCTTACAGTGGGTATATCCCAGCAGACACATGGCCTCAGACCGTGTGTGTCTCTGCCATGAGCCAAAATGGCAGCCCACCCCTGAACCCTCTGGGTTTAGGCCACAATCCTTCTTCATGGACTTCTGCACATCTGACAGGTAGTATCACCTCTCCATAAGCCATCAATCCCCTCTGCTTTCTTAGTTCTATTTTCTCTGTGTGAATGTTTGAATACTGTTTGTGTGTTTGTGAATGGATAAATAAGGATTATATTCAGTAAAATAATATTTTATTAATTATACCTGGACTCTGTGTCTTTTACTGGGAACCATTACAGACTAGCAGCATTCTCTGTATATACAGGCGAGAATCCAATAATAATAATAATAATAAACCAATTGCTATATTTAAAATAGAGCAATTTGGCTAACAGGGGTCTGTGGCATTCCCCAGACCCCACCCTCCCCAGAGTCTACCCCCAAATCTCCAGGAATTTCCCAACCCAGAGCTGGCAACCCTAGCTGCCAAAAGTAGCTCTGTGGTTCCTCACCAATATCCTCATGTACAGAGAGGAGGTCGGAGGTAGGGGTGTGCATTCGGGAATCCCAAAACGGAAAAAAACCCAAAAAAAGCATTTTCGGGTTTTTTCCGGCTTTTGGGATTCCGGACAGGCTATTCACTGTAATCTTCGAATTCCAAAAAAAAAACCCGGAAAATTCGGGATTTTTTCGGCATTTTTCGGCATTGCCGAAAAACGGCGTTGTGGGGGGTTTAAAACTGTTGAAGGGCCCGGGAATTCCTTTTCCCACCATTTCCCCCTCTTTCCCGCCTTTTCCTCCTGTTTCCAGGAGGGGGGGGAAGGAGGCTCCAGACAGCCAATCACTGCAATGCATTTGCAAAATGCATTGCAGTTTGCAAGCTTGCAAGGCTGTTGTTGCTGCCTGCAGCCCAACCACCAGTTTGCTCCTTTCCCAGGGAAGGAGCACTGTGGTGGCCAATAGGGTTCTGGCATCTGCTCTCTGGCCAATCACAGAAGGTTTTTCCTTTTTGAAATCCTTCTGTGTATGCTCAGAGAGCATAAAAGGAGCCAGTCTCTGGGCTGACTTTCATTGCTGTGTTCCTGGATCCTGCTGGTTGGTGAGAGAGAGCTGCATGGCTTGGCTGTTGGAGATTGTGGCTGGCTGGCTTCTGCTGCCCCTGCTCCTGAGTCTGCCCTGCTTTCCTCTCTGCTCTTCATGGACCTCGGATCAATACCTCAGAAGACTTCAGACTGATTTGATTTATTAGGGCACTTTTAAATTTAATTTCTTTTCTCTTTATTTTATTCTTCCTTAGGGTTGGTTTGGGAGAGACCTGGGGTTGGTGGGGTGGTAATTGCACATGGTCTGCTGCTGGCTTGGCAAACATGCCCCCTCACACCACCACCACACCTCTCAGGTTTTTTTACAGGGAGAATCTGCTTGCCTGATCCATTCCCATAGGAAACAATGGAGAACTGGGGGCACCCTCTTTGGATGCCCCTAGAATTGGACCCCCTGGTCCAATCTTTTCAAAACTTGGGGGTCTTTTGGGGAGAGGCTCCAGCAGCTACAGTCCAAATTTGGAGTCTCTACCTCAAACCCCCCTCTCCAGCCCCCTGCAAACTTTCCAGAAAATTTTGCCATTGAAGTCAATGGCCCCATTGGATATAATGGACCCGAATTTTTCGGGAATCCCAAAACTTTTCGGATTTCAATGCTTTACCGGTATAGGTATTCGGGGTTTTTTGGGAATACCGAAAAATTCAGGTCCAATATGCCCAAATCCGAATTTTACCGAATTTTTTTTTTTTTGCACACCCCTAGTCGGAGGGCCGTGTTTTCAAAAGGTCTTCCTTGGCACGTTGCTCATTAGAGAAATCATACAGGTTTGAAAGAAAATTGGATTTGTGTCTCCTTTTGTTCTCCCCCCCCCTTGTTTGATGCTGAGGTCATTCCACAAAATTGGAACATTGATTTCAAATACTAGCCCATGAAAGGGGTTAGAAATCTGATTTCATATGGAAACTTTTACATAATGCATTAAATAGAAGAAACAGGCTTTTAAGTGGCATCACGCTGCTTTGCCCGAAGTCGAGGAATAAGTTTAAGAAACTGGATTTTTGGAATCAAAAGAAAAGGAAGAGAGGAAATGGACAGACGACGACTATCTCTTTGGGAGCAGGAGCCTTTTCTACGCAATATAACCAGGTACAGGCAATGAGCATAGCCATCCAGGGCAAAGAGGAATCCCGCCAGTTAGCTCTATCCCTGCCTACATGCCGTTAGCCTAAATAAAACTTACATGCGTAAAAGCTGTAATGTGTAAACAATTGGATTTGGGAACTCTGGCTTTCCAGTTTTCTTGATGCTGTGGTTGTGGTATTGCAGTAGTGGTGTGGCCACTTTTGTATAGTGTTCAAATGGTTTGACTAAAGATCTGGGATACCCAGTTTTAGATCCCCACAATGCCATGAAGCTTGCCGAGTCATTCTCTTCCAGCCATACTTTATGTCACAGGGTTGTGGTGAAGAAAAATGGAGAAGGGGCTGTTGCCCAGCAGTAGAGCATCTGCTTGGCATGCCTAAGGTCCCAGGTTCAATCCCTGGCATCTCCAGCTGAAGGATCAGGTAGTGGGCAATGTGAAAGACCTCCACCTGAGACCCAGGTGGGCCACTGCCAGTCTGAGTAGACAATCCTGACTTTGATGGACCCCATGGTCTGATTCAGTAGAAGGCAGCTTCAGGTGTTCATGTGATCAGCAGGGTTTCTAGAGGTCCCTGGTGATGTTACTTCGGGGGGGGGGGGTGTTTTGCCAGAAAATGGTATTGTGCAACATCATTGATGCCTATCTCTGCCCATTCAATCCTCCCATTGGTTGTCAGCACAAAAACACATACATCCAAGCATCCATATAATTATGTTCATCAGGAGTGAAGCATGTGTTGCTTCTGTGCCATAGAACAGAGGTCCCTAACATGGTCTCCATGGGTGCCATGGTGCCGCTAATACTTCTCCTGGTGCCCACCAAGGGGTTTGAGAAAGTGGGTGGGTTCTGGTGGTGCTTTTGCCCTTCAAGGTTTCTGATTGGCCATTGAAGGATTTGATTGGCTATTCAGATTTTTGCTTTAGCAGAAGTTGCCACCGCAGCACAAAGATCTTGACTGTGTGATTGAAGATAAGATATGGGCAGCCATTTTGTGGCTGGCTCTGCCTCCTGCAGCAACCATTTAGAGGCAGCCATTTTGTGCCCATGCTCACCTTGCTATGTCAGAATTCCAAAGGTGTCCTCTGGCTCAAAAAGTTTGTAATTTTTTGTAATTTTTAAGGAATATACACACAATTATATTTGAAATTACAAAAAAAATCTCTTATTAACTGTTTTTTAAAGACACAATACAAGTACGAATTGAATTTAAACATATGAAGCTAAACCATAATAAACCAAAGGTAAAACAAACAACTGGGGAAAAACAGTCTCCCACAGGAAAAGTGTTTTTGCCATATATCAAAGGAATCACTGATCAGATGGGAAAACTTATGAAAAAACACAACCTACAAACAGTATTCAGACCCACCAGAAAAATACAACAGATGCTACAATCGGCAAAAGACAGAAAAGAGTCCCTCACTTCTGCAGGAGTATACCGCATACCATGCAGTTGTGGACAAGTTTACAACGGGACCACACAGCGTAGCATTCAGACAAGAATAAAAGAACATGAAAGACACTGGAGACTTGGCCAACCTGAAAAATCAGCAGTGGCTGAACATAGCCTAACCCAAACAGGACACAGCATTTGGTTCCAAAACACTGAAAGACTGGACAACACTTCCAATTACCATGTCAGATTACATAGGGAAGCCATTGAAATCAGGGGTTATTTAGAGCAGGAGTGGAGCTCCGGCAGTTAAAAGCACAGGTGGTGGCAAGCCCTGCCCCCAGCTCCCAGTAGGAGTGCAAAGCAGCACATGTAGCATTCCTCCTCGGCCCAGATAGGCTACTCTGGGACTGGAATGACAGCCCCCAGAGTGGAAAGACAGTCCCTAGGGGTGGAGCCTGAGTGGTGGGTGTTACCTTCTGACATTAGGGAGTGTGGCATATGCAAATAAGTTATGCTAATGAGCTCCTGCACCTCTTTTTCTATGAAATTCATAAACATAAACACAATTTCAACAGGAAAGAAGAGAGTTTAAAAATAAGGAGGGCATGGTTTCCTGCCCTGAAAAACACAAAATGCTCTACATCTGACAATAGCACTACAGATAAGATTAGAGTTTCAATAGCCATTCCACACACAAAAGAACCTTCTCAAGAAACAGGAAAACACCTCAGGAAACAATCCATAGACAAAAGAACCTCCTCAGGAAAGCTCCTCCATTACCATGTTCATAGCCTGGAGAACTACTACAAGATAATGACTCAGCCTTCCAGTGTAGATATAGATTACCTGCCTACCATTTTTCTGCTCACCTTGACACAGAGAGCACTCCATCTTTCTGTGTTATACCTCTGAGGATGCCAGTCACAGCTACTGGCGAAATGTTAGGTCCTACAATGCCAAGGCCATGGCCATACAGCCTGGAAAATCTACAGCCGTGAAAGCCTTTGACAACATATTAAACCACAATACATGAGGTTAACCACGCAGTATTAACCATGGCAATGGATGTCCCAGGTAATGCTCCGTTTTGGCCCTTCGTCAGGCTGTAGTCATATGGTAAAGCCCGGAAAGAGTTGAGGGGACTAGTGCAGGACATGCACAGGCGTTTATCCTCTGTTCCCAGTTGCAATCTGTCACTCAAGGGTTATACCAAGCTAAGGAGCTCTGCTATTTCCCTTGACACTAAGGCCGATTCAGTGTTCCCGCTGACTCCACAAAGTCAAAAGCTGCGCACTGCATCTTTAAAAACAGTTAATAAGAGATTTTTTTTTTTTTTGTAATTTCAAATAAAATTGTGTATATATTCCATAACAAATACAGTGTTTTTCAGATATAGTATAGAGAATATATTCTCTATGGCTGTGAATCATACACTATTTCTGATGATAAAATGTGGGGCTATAGAAGGAGGCGCTGCATTCAGCTGGTGTCGGGACATAACTGCAGTCAGTCTAGCAAGTAACTGACTTAACAGTGCAATCCTATGCAATGTTACACTTTTCTAAATAAATTAAAAAAAAACAAGCCAAGACGCCATTTGGGCAGTGTGGCTATCTGGACAGTGCCTGGAGCCTCGTGATGCAGTGCAGGCAGTTCAGGGAGGGATGTGTGATCATCCCAAAACACCCCCCCCCCCCAATTCCCAATCAAATCTATAGCAGGAACAAATTGGGATAAGCTTGCCATGTGACCACACCCTCAGTTTGCTAAAGGCTGAAATCATATGATCAATATACGGAAGGCTATCAAAATTAAATTGCTGAGAACTGAGGGTGGCAAAGCAGTTAAGAAAGAGAATGTGTTCCTTTGCACTTTTTTTTTTTTGTCTTTTGTAGGAAGAGGAATATGATGAATACTCTAAAATGTCTTTTCATCCTGACTCTGAAGCTAGTGCTTAGTCATTACCTAACATCTTTTCATTATTCTCCCCCCTCCATTCCCAGACTTGTTCTTCTCTCCTATATTACAGCTTTCCGAGACTAAAATAACTCATAATTGCAGTCAAGGAAGTGCTCATCAAGATCTGAAAGGAAAAAAAAATGAAGTAAACCGCTCGCAACTCCAAACTCATTTTATGGCTTGTTCATTGCACGTATCAGCTCTCAAACAAGGACTGTCTTACTCTCTGATTTGTCTCTACAAGGAAACAGAAAATGCTGGGGAAGGGGCGGTGATATTTTAAACGGTTTTCTGAAATGGTGTTCACTGGGACACAGAATTATTCCTTACATTGGCATCTGGTGTTTTCTATAATCCCAAGGAATACTTTCCATATTGATTTGTCTGTAAGTGAATACCTTGCACATTGCAAAGGATTCTGGGAAATGTTCTAGAGCTCCCAGGGCTTAGGCCATACACTTTGTGTCCCACTATTGCACTATATGACCACACAGATGAACACATGAACAGGACCACTGATTTATCAAGGTCAATATTATCTACTTGGACCAGCAGTCATTTTCCAAGGTCTCAGGAAGAGGTCACCTACCACTTGATCCCTTTAACTGGAGACGCCAGGGATTGAACCTGGGACCTTCTGTATGCCAAGCAGATGCTATGCCACTGAGCTTTGGCCCTCCCACACACCTAACATCCTCCTCCTCCTCTGGATCAGAGAAAGATTTATAGTGGTGGTATTCTACCTTTGATGGAAAGTTGGCCACCGTTACTGATCTACTCCAGGGCTCTTCAGTGTTGTACACATAGGCACCATGGTTCCCACCAATACATCACTTGCTGCCCATCAAGCTTGGCCACCATTACTGGTCTACTCCAGGGCTCTCCAGTGTTGTACACATGGGCACCATGGTTCCCACCAATACATCACTTGGTGCCCACCAAGGTTGGCCACCATTACTGGTCTACTCCAGGGCTCTCCAGTGTTGTACACATGGGCACCATGGTTCGCACCAATATATCACTTGGTGCCCACCAAGCTTGGCCACCATTACTGGTCTACTCCAGGGCTCTCCAGTGTTGTACACATGGGCACCATGGTTCCCACCAATACATCACTTGGTGCCCACCAAGGTTGGCCACCATTACTGGTCTACTCCAGGGCTCTCCAGTGTTGTACACATGGGCACCATGGTTCGCACCAATATATCACTTGGTGCCCACCAAGCTTGGCCACCATTACTGGTCTACTCCAGGGCTCTCCAGTGTTGTACACATGGGCACCATGATTCCCACCCATACATCACTTGGTGCCCAAGCTTTTCAGAAAGTGGGTGGAGCCATTGTAAGGTCAGGCTTGTTATTGGCTACCCTCAATCAAGTGCAAGCATTTTCCATGGCAGCAAAGTGGTCCATTTGGCTCCAGCTCCACTTCCTCTCAGAATTCCATTGGTGCCTGCGAACTCAAAAATGTTGGGGACTCCTGATCTACTCATTTAAGAATCACTGTTCAGTCCTGACTTGAAATGCAATATGAAAAGCGAGTGACCTGATGTGGACTTGCACCTATATGGAAGTTTTAATTAGCAGGCCCCCCCCCGCCCCCCCCAAACTAGGACACTTTCACACACACTAAATAATGCACTTTCAATGCACTTTGCAACTGGATTTGGCTGTGTGAAATGGCAAAATCCACTTGCAAACGGTTGCTGAAGTGGACTGAACCTGCATATTCATTTTTCTTCTCATGAGAAGAAGATGGATAAGGACCAATTTCAAAGGCCATTTAGAATAAAATAGCTCTGCTGTTTTATTCAATGAAAGTTACTTCCTGTTCAAGGCCTTTATATTGGCTAGTTTGTTACAGTCTAAATTTAGCTTCTATTTTCAATATTTTTTAAACACTTTTTTTAAAAAGACATGCACTCCTTTAAAGCAGAATGGGGTACTGTAGCTAATTCTCACACTGAGCAAGGGGGTTGGATTAGATGACCTCTAGGATCCCTTCTAATTCTGTGTCAAGAGACTGGTCTCCTTTAAGAGAGTTTTTCTGCCTAAGTTTAGAGTCCAGTGGCACCTTTAAGACCAACAAAAGTTTATTCAAAGTATGAGCTTTTGTGTGCACTCTAGGTGCAGCTGCGAGGCACCTAGAGAACATCGGGCAGGGAACCCAGGCATTTAAATTCCCCTCCTTCCCCCAAGTCTCTCCGCAGAGTGGAGAGGCTCAGGGGAAAGGTGGCGGGGGACTCTGCAGGGCTTCTCTGGCCTGTCCGCCTGCACAGGCAGGCCATGAATGGCAGGGGGGGCACCCTGGGCTCATTTCTGCCGGAGCACCGCTCTGCCACGTTCTGGCAGGAAATGACCCCTGATAATGCCAGAGCCCACCCTCCAAAGCAGCCATCATGGTTAACTGGAGATCAACTGTAATAGTGGGTGATCTCCAGGTGCTACCTTGAGGTTGGCAAAACTCGCTCCACTCCCCCCCCCCCAAATCTCCAGGCACTTCCCAATCCAGAGCTGACAATCCTAGTTATAAGGTATATTTAATGATTTAATTTATTTTAAGAACATAAGAACATAAGAGAAGCCAATGTTGAATCAGGCCAATGGCCCATCTAGTCCAACACTCTGTCACACAGCGGCCAAAATATACCACGTGCCATCAGGAGGTCCAGCAGTGGGGCCAGGACACTAGAAGCCCTCCCGTTTATTTTATTTAAATGTACAAATCTGCCATTTTCAGAATTTTCCTAATGATCTGGTTGAATTAGAGTTCACATGTCCCTCATTTAAACATTCTGAGTGGTGAAGTATCATTAAATCATTTCGAGAGTACACTTCATGTCCTCTATTTTGAGGGAGTAACAGCAACAAATGCAGTTCTAATACTCTGTCATAATTCAGGTGTTTTGCAGTGCCATTGTAAACAAATTTACACCCTTCTAATCCCAATAGATTCAGAAGGCTGTAATTCTGGTTAGGACTGCAATGTTAGACATAATGGAGACTTTCACACTTGCTAAATAGTGCAGTTTCAATCCACTTCAGTGACCGTTTGCAAGTGGATTTTGCCATTGAACACAGTGAAATACAGGCACAAAGTGCAGTGAAAGTGGATTGAAAGTGTATTATTTAGTGTGTGTGAAAGCACCTACGGACCTCTTAAAGATAAGGTTCAAGTACCTTAACCACTGTGAATGAGTCAGTTCAGCTCTTGACACACACACACAGATGGAAAGGATGGCTTTATTTCATTCAGGTGCTGGGAACACTTAGCACGTCTTGACATTTTGTAGAATCTTCCTTTTATCAAGAGGCTTTATTTCCCAGGGAGAACAATTTGATCTGGATGCCCTTGGGCCATACACTACACACCCGGGCAATCCTGTTCTCAATGGGCCACATAGCCAAACTGTAATTTGCTTGCATTTTTTTGTCCATAGATCTCACCATGCAGTCCTTTCCTTCCTTTAAGCTGAAATTTGGATTTTACTGCTTGTTAATGAAGAAACGAGGTGACCTTATTTTTTTCCCCCTCTTTCACTTTTTTTGTGTGTGGGGGGGAGGGGGTGTTGTTATGAAACTCAGAGTGGAAATAATTGACATACTTTGAAAAGTCTCTAAAGACTAATTAGCAATGGGGAGTCGTGTCTTAAATCAGCCTGGGCTGAATTAAATGCCGGCGCCAGGAGGAACCGAACAATTGCAAAGGCTTTGACAATCGGTTGGTGGCTGTTGTCGCTGGATCCACTGTGGAGGGCCGGAGGTGCTGGCCTCTGGGAGATTCTGGCTGTGGAAAAAATGGGCAATGCTCCAGTCTTCCTGAACATTTATATAATCTCAATGGGGCAAAATTCATTTGAAGGTACCACTTATATCTGTCAGTGATTTCCTTTTTTCTTTTGAAAATCATCTCTCTAAAGTCAGCCAGTGTCGGCCCCGAGGGATGGCCAGTTTCTCACCCATGGCTTATGAGTTAGGGTTGCCAGCCTCCAGGTGGGGCCTGGGGATCTCCCAGTGTTACAACTGATCTCCAGTTGACAGAGATCAGCTCCCCCGGAGAAAATGGCTGCTTTGGAGGGTGGGCTCTCGGGCATTGTGCCTTGCTGAGGTCCCTCCCCTCCCCAAACCCCGCCCTCCCCAGCAACGCTCCCGCTAAGCTGTGGAGTCTTGTGAGCAAAAATTCTACTTTGTGAGCTACTGGCATTAAAGTTGGGAGCGAGCGATGTGGCTGCTCCATAAATTAGTTTGCTCTGGAGCCATCGTTACTGAGCTAAGACAAAAGTCTACGAGCCAGAGACTAAAAAACCTGTGAGCTAGCTCATACTAACTCAGCTTAGAGGGAACACCGCTCCCCAGGATCCACCCCCCAAATCTCCAGGTACTTCCCAACCCAGGGCTGGCAACCCTATTGATGATGGTTAAATCTAACACTGTTATGGACTGGGAGGACAGCAGCTCAGAAGCTGGACATGCTCCTCAAAATGTATCCCTACGAATATCCCCACCTGTATTACTTTTACGGCAACAATGATTAAATGAACACAAGGAAGTAAATTTGCAAGTGTCATTCTACTTAACGCAAAAAAAAAAAAAATCATATTATAAGATGGGATTGTGTGTTTCAAATATCGTTACTTATTGCTATGCTACAACTTACTGTGTAATTGGCATATCCTGGTGCAAGATTTCCCCCCCCACATATCGCACTGCAATATTTGCCATGGCAAGAACTGTGAGAAAGTCTATATAAAGCTATTACTTTCTGTGTGACAATATTTCAATCATAGTGGCTTTGTCAGTGTGAGACACATTTAAAACAGCCATTAAATCCCCTGTCAGGTACCACTGTTGCCCTTTAGCATGAGCCAGAACTGTTAAATTAGGAGGTGATCATAATCTTGGGTTTGGGGTTGGAAGATGCATGCATGGAACATATGAGAGATGTTGTCTGCCATTAAAGCACGTGCAATGCCAAGTGGGTAATGAAAATATCCTCAGCAGGTTTGGTACTTTCCTTTTAAAAAGGTTTTTTTAAAAATTAAACTGGTGTTGAATCCTAAAATAAATTATAAATGGAAGCTTCACTTATGGAATGAATTCTCCCGCCTGCCACCCCTTGCTTTCCGCAGGCTCCTCTGTACCATCCAGGAAGCTGTTTGTCAAGGGCCGGGGGGCTCTTGGAACTATCATGGGATGGGGCACCAAGGTGGCCACTCATGTAACTGCGTCTTTGGAGTCAACGCATTATATTGAGAATTTGTCAGATCCAATGACATTCTTCCAATACTTTTTTTTTTGGCAGAACGACTTAAATAATTGGAAATATAGCAGCCATGTCCGAATTAACATAATAGGTAAAAATCTTGAAGAGCAAATAAGGTGGTGGCGGCTACAAGCATGGACAGCTTCAAGAGGGAATTGGATAAACATCTGGAGCAGAAGTCCATCAGTGGCTATTAGCCACAAGGAATGGATAGGAACTCTCAGTCTGGGGCAAGTGATGCTCTGTATTCTTGGTGCTTGGCGGGGGGGGGGCAACAGTGAGAGGGCTTCTAGTGTCCTGGCTCCACTGGTGGACCTCCTGATGTCACCTGGTATATTTTGGCCACTGTGTGACAGAGTGTTGGACTAACTGGACATAGTTTTGTGACTACGGTAAGCCATAGAGTTTTAGGTGAATCCTAGAGTCTCACCCCCATGCAATGACATGCAGATCCAGACACGAAGAGGGACTTTTCAAGGTATGCTGAGCCCAGAGTACAAAAGGCTTTGAATGTTCCAAAAAAACCCCCAGTATCTTCGTAGGTTCATAAAGCTAACCCATTGACATGTATTGACATGTATAGGCTTAGCTGAATTCTATGCAAACTACCAATCTCAGCTCTTTGGTTGGCCTTGTACATACTTGCAGTTAACTTGCACATTGCCATAGCAAACAATTTAACATTCTGGTAAAGAAACATTATTATTATCATCCTAACAGAATATACCTTTCATCACCATTTGCTGGTACAAAATTCATATCTGCCCCTGAAATAGTGCATTCATTGTCTCAGTTTTCATTTCCTGATCTTTGTTCTCGTCAACTCCCCACAGTGCTTGGATCCATGGACCTTCCTGGGGACTTTGCAAACAAACTCAATTTGGAAGACTCTGCCATGCATTCAGATGTTGATCACTGCAGAAGCATCCCTTTCAGGCACCACAATTAGTATTCTGTGGCGGGGGCCCTCCCTTTGCTACAAATTACTTCACCTGGGATCATGGTGGGAAGGAGGGTCTCCCGGCAGATCTTGCAATGACAGGCCACAGAAATCAATTTTCATTAATTCTGCCTCCTCAAATCTGCCTCCTCTTTTGGAAAGATGTTCATCTTCATCGGGCAAGTACGGCAAGATAATTAACAAAAAAGACTGCACAATGCTGATAGCACCAGTGGCCAATTTGCTTGGCAATGGTCTCCCAGGTGAGCCAGACCGGCAGAAATTCAAGGGAGCTTTGTAAGGTGACATAATGTATAAAAATGCCTGCATTAATTCATAAATAGTGATGCCAGCCTCCAGATAGGACCTGGGGATTGCCCTGAATTACAGCTGTCCTCCAGACTACAGAGATCAGTTCCCCTGGAGAACATGGATGCTTTCGAGGGTGAACTCCTTATACCCCACTGAAGTCCCTGTCCTCCCCATGTTCCACCCCCAAATCTCCAGGAATTTCACAACCTGGGTCTGGCAACTCTACCCCTCCCCCATATTGACTGGGGATGGGGGGTTGGCAACCCTATCCAGAAGAATAACTTCTCATACTTGAAATATATGGCTCTAAGAATAATAAACAGCCTTAAAGTTACATGGCAGAAAGGAGGGAGGGAGGGAGGGAGGGAGGGAGGGAGGGAGGGAGGGAGGGAAGAAAGAAAGAAAGAAAGAAAGAAAGAAAGAAAGAAAGAAAGAAAGAAAGAAAGAAAGAAAGAAAGAAAGAAAGAAAGAAAGAAAGAAAGAAAGAAAGAAAGAAAGAAAGAAAGAAAGAAAGAAAGAAAGAAAGAAAGGCAGGCCATGCCTGGTTGAACAGAAGAGTCGCGATCATGTAAAACTGCTCTCTTTTGCATAGTACTTGACATTCACCTCCAGCCAGCCACTCTCTCTAACCCTGATCCCCCTGAAGTCTTTACGTCTCTTCTCGGTGATGCAATTTCATTTCCTATCAATGCCATAGACCAGAAAGTGCAGACAGTTCAGCCCAGCCATGACAACGCCATGTGTTGACATCCCCACTAATCTGGCATTTGTTTGACATATTCCATTAGTGCCTTAAGTACGGAAGTCTCGCATAACAAGTGTGCGATCGACATAAAGGCTCTCTCTCGCTCAGAGTTGGATAGGTCTCAGTCACAGCTAGGAAAGAAACTGGCCCCAGCAATGTGACCAGGAAAGAGATCAATACCCAGCAACTGTAAGGCAAAACCAAGGTGGCTTCTGACGTTACAGTTCTCTGCTCTTGTTTTAAGCTTGCTCTGCTCAAGAAAAGGTCTGTACTGTTCTGACACCGACCTGACCTAGATGGCCCAGGCTAGTCCAGTCTCATCAGATCTTGGAAGCTAAGCAGGGTCGGCCCTGGTTTATATTTGGATGGGAGACCATCAAGGAAATCCTGAGTCATGACGCAGAGGCAGGCAAGGACAAACCACTTCGGGACGTCTCTTGTCCTGAAAACCCTACAGGGTCACTATAAATCAGCTTTGACTTGACACCCCTCACAAAAAGAATCTGACACTGGGGTCAAATAGACCCCAAATTTTAAACTGAGCTACATCCCTGTAAGCCCACTGACTTCAACAGAAGGCTTGACTCTGCTTGGGGCTGTGCTCCAAATGAATGTAAGAACTTATGAAATGAAGACTATGGTTCTAGGGTACAACTACAGAGGCAGTTTTATGGGAGGACAACGGCCCTCAATATTATTGGGGAATTGTCCTTTGGAGTCTCGGCCTGACAACTCACGAAAACAAGATTATTAAAAAAAAATACTGAGTGGGAAACATCTTAACTACTACATCAAAACGATGTGACAAGAGAATTTTCATAATTTTTGGATCGTTTAGAAGGTCCTAGTTCATTGGATTTCCTGTCCTTTCTTTCCCCACTGATAGACTCCAATTGCTTTAGCACCACCATCAACATTAGTGTAGAATATTGTGGGAATATGCCTATGCATGTCAACTCAGAAGTCCAATTTTATTCAGCATATATGGATCAGTAAGGACTGGGGGGGGGGGAACCACATTATACCATTTGGTTTTTTTAATGACACTAAGTCCATGGTAGAGTTAGATGCATATGAAGAAAGGGTCATGCCAAATACGTAATGCACAGGAAGATATAGGTTCACAAGGTTTAGTTATTTACTAAACTACATGTGATGCTGCCTTATATTGAATCAGACCATGAGTCCATCAAGGTCAGTACTGTCTCCTCAGACTGGCAGTGGCTCTCCAGGGTCTCAGGCAGAGGTCTTTCCCATCACCCACTGCTTGGTCCTTTCTTCTTTTTAGCTGGAAATGCTGGGGACTGAACCTGGGACCATCTGTACGCTAAGCAGTTGCTCTGCCATTGTGCCACAGGCACTCATTAAAACATGGATAACCATCAACCCACTCTGTACCTAGGGTTGCCAGCTCTGGGTTGGGAAATCCCTGGAGATTTGGGGGTGGAGCCTGTGGAGGGCGGGGTTTGGGAGGGGAGGGACTTCAATGTCCTATAATGCCATAGACTCCACCTAGAGCAGAAAGGGGGATTGCTGGAGATGTACTGAAGGTGCCATTCTTGAGTGCCCTTCTAAGCTTTCTTGCCCTGTGGGAGGGAACTCGAAAGGCACTGAAATGCTTTCTGAAAGCAATCAAGGGCTCTCTGAGCTGTCTTTCTCTGGGTCTCATGATGCCCCCCCCCAATTCCACAGTGGGGAGGAGAGGGAAGCCCAAGGACAAGCCACATGCTCTCACCATGGCTGCTGCCAGCCACAGGCAGGGTGTGTGTGTTTTTTTGGGGGGGTCTCTCCTCAAAACGAAGGTTTCTGGGATGGCGGGGCTTTTAATTAAGGGGGCAGGGCCCCAACATGCCCCACCGTAGTTACAGGCCTGGCCTCACGTTGGAGCAACAAACTTACAGAGCATTTAAATTTCTCTTCAATTAAATTACAATCATAATGTTGCCTTTGCATCACACTGTCTCTGTAAGGAGACCGCCCGTATGTGCATGGACCACATCTCAGGATGGCATCCTTCCAAAGTTTTGCTACCCTCTCCATTGCTATGTGTCAATATTACCACACCAAGCATTCATTTTTTTTTTAATTCCCCAGTGTTTGTTCTGAATGATAATTGATGGCGATTGTGGACACTATTCAAGGACATTATTCAAGATTACGAATGGTATCCCTGTGGCATGCTTTATTCCTTCCTGTACAAGTTCTAAGGAGACCTGGATTTCCCCTCCTGAAATTCATTGCTTTCCAAAGGGTCAGAGCAAATTTTTTTTTAAAATAAAGCTATGAAGGCTTTGATGGGAATGGTTTTGATCTTCCCCAATAATGAGATACAGAAACCTCCCTGGTTTGCTTAGCTCAGAGTGGAAATATCTAGTGCACTTAACATGAAGTGTGCATACCAATTCATGCTATTTACGCTGGGGCTCTTGAGAGTTTATTACTTGTATTGTTCAGGACTGGGTAGGTAAAAATGGAAAGGGAACTTGGAGAGAAAGATGTGTTTCCTCCAGAGGTGCTAAAGGCGTCTGAGAAATCCCTCAAACTGGATTGTGTTATGTCCTGGGCCCGACATCAACTGACCCAGCTTGAGGACTCATAACAATAGACTGCTAGGATCCTGATAGGAACCTAGCAACCAGGAGCACCGCTGTAAATAGCCTATCACGGGTAGTGGGTGCGTGGGGAGGGTTGGTAACGAATTTAAGCAGGGCTTCAGTCCTACTTGAGTTGTCTTTCGTTTAAGATGATTCACAATAAAGCATGAGCTAAACGTGTCTCGAACCCAGTATATTGCAGGTTGGATCCAGCAAGGCATGAACAGAAAGGAAAATGTATGTAACACAATTCTACTAACGTAACCAACACCATAAGCCCTGTGAGGCAAGGCTGAGGGACGTGGGGATGTTCAGCCTGGAGAAGAGGAGCTTGGGGGGGGACCTGATTGCTCTCTTGAAGTATCTGAAAGGATGTCACTTAGAGGAGGGGCAGGGAGCTGTTCCTGTTGAATGCAGAGGAGAGGACTCACAATAATAGGTTTAAATTATGTGTGGAAAGGTACCATCTGGATATAAGGAATTTTTTTAACAGTAAGACTAGTTCAGCAGTGGAATCAGCTGCCTAGGGAGATGGTGAGCTCCCTCTCACTGGCAGTCTTTAAGCAGAGGCTGAACAAATACTTGTCAGGGATGCATTGAGCAGGGGGTTGGACTTGATGGCCTGTATGGCCCCTTCCAACTCTTATGATTCTAGTATTCCATGAAGAGATACCACTTCAGTATAATTTTTAATGAAATAACAGTGGGTTGGATCCAAACACCTGTTCTCTTGGTGAAAAGGGAATGAATGGGGGGAGGGGGCTTTGATCCCCCCAAAAGCAATGCTGGGGATCACGGGACTTGCATGGACAAAAGCCATGTGCGCTGTAGTAAAGAGGGGAATCAGATGAGACTGAATGAAAAGCTGGCCGGATCCAACCTCATTTGCATATGGACAACAGAATGCATTACTTCATTCATTTGCTTTTGAAATTATTTTGGAATTCCTTGATTTGTGCACAGGGGAAAGACAGTGGCAATACAATCACTTAGCACAGTGAGGCAGCAAGGAGTGTTTTAGTATTTCTGTTTGCACAAGAACACATGGAAGTCTTCCACAGAATCCAACCTATGGACTCCAGTCCAAAGAGCTATTTGGTACATATGGGGTTCCTGTTATTTTAGAGGGACCTGGAGGCATAGGGGCTACCCCCTCCCCTGAAATGGATGAGAAAGCCATTCTGGCCAGGAGCTGCTGACACAATAAGATGCTTGACATTTCAGGTAACGGAGTGGCAATACCGGACACTCCTTCTGCTTCCCAAGCACGATTCCCTATTCTGATATTACCACTCCCACTAATACTGAAATTGTCCTTTTGGGGAGACAGGAGTGAAGAAGGGAGCACTACCCAGTTAATGAGTGGTGCAACTGCCCTTTTACATGTTAAAGCAGCATGATTTCCTACGGGCATTATTCCCTGTGTGTCTTCTAGAGTACAATCCCAAACACAGTTACACCCTTCTACACCAGGTGACTTCATTCGACATCAAAGAGGGCACCACTGCTTGGGATTGCACTCCTGGTCTCCTTAAGTGTACAATTCCTCACACTTAGGGAATCAAAGTAGGGATGTTCTAATGCCCACTGATTCAGCTTTCATCTCATTCACCAGTTGTGAACAAAGATCTGAGTTTTGATGTTCCATTCAACAGTCTGTCAGTGGGTGTTTCAATAAAATTCCTTCCCTTTGGGATTCATCTGCATTATTCTTGGTGGATTTTATGGTCACTGATAGTCTGAATTAACAGGGTCTCGGTGCGCACCCAATATCAAGAAAACCCAGTGCATACTGGTTAACAGGTGTTCGTGGTTACTGGGCACAAACCAAACAGACCTGACCTGGATGGCCCAGACTAGCCCAATCTCATGAGATCTTGGAAGCTAAGTAAGGTCAGCCCAGGGTAGTATTTGGATGGGAGATCACCAAAGAAGTCCAGGGTTGCTATGCAGAGGCAGGCAATGGCACACCACCTCTGTTCATCTCTTGCTTTAAAAACTCTTGGCAGAGTAATCGACACAGCAATGATGCATAATCTGATTAAAGAGTAGATAAAGGTTTATTTAGGAATTAATGTACTTGATAGGAAAGAGGAGGCAGCAGAATAGGTGGCAGCTCGTAAGCATCACTTCTTAACATCACTCTAGGCTATACCACCTACTCACAGATCAAGATCTGAGGATCAGGGCAGCAAAGAGCATTGGTGGCTGATAATGGTGGGCCAGGGAATATCAGTGCTCCTGGGGAGGGGAAGGTACAGTGGTGGGACCAGGCAGAGATGGAAGGGAGGGGGCAGAGAAAGAGAGAAGCTCGGCCACCTTCCAGCCTGCATCCCATCCCAAAGGTGGCAGGCAATGGGGTGAGGATTAACAACCCCTCTTCGACATTGGTGTTGTGCAATGCCAGGTCCATAAATAACAAGACCTCAGTCCTCCGTGACCTTCTGTTAGAGCAGGATGAGGATCTGGTTTGCATGACCAAGACCTGGGTGTGAGAAGGGGAGACAGTCGCTCTCTCCCAACTGGCTCCTCCCGGGTTCTTGGTCCTTCACCAATCATGGACCACGGGAGGGGGGGTAGTGGCTCTGTTCATTTGGGAGGCTTACTCCTTCAGGGTGCTCCCAGCTCCGAGGATCACAAGTGTAGAGTGTGCCAGCTTTGTGTGGGATGCTGGGGAGAGTTTGGCTGTCTGGTTGGTGTACTAACCACCCAACACACCATCAGATATCCTGTCATCCCTGGTGGAGGCCATGTTGGGCTGGGCATTGGAGCACCCTGGGTGTTGGAGCACTATCAGTCAATATTACTGGGTGACTTCAATGTCCATGCCGATGATGCGGCTTCCTCACAGGCGAGGGACCTGGTGTTGTCCATGGCAGTGCTGGGATTCTCCCAACATGTAATGGCCCCCACTCACCAAGCCGGTCACACGCTTGATTTGATCTTCACGGCAGGGATTACAGTGGGACAGATTACTGCGATGGCAGTAACATGGTCGGACCACCATGCCCTGAAGGACCAGGTGAATGTGACACCCCAACCCTGTTTGGGTGGCAAGCATATTTTAGCTCGCTCGCAGAGCCAAATGGACCCTGTGCAGCTTCAGATGGCTCTTCAAGATCCATTGCCCTCGGTGGCTCATTAGATGGGCTAGTCGAGGATTGGCATAGCCAACTCCCGGCAGCCATTGACGAGATCGCTCCCAGAGACCCTCTGCATCCCCGCTCTAGGCTGGGATCTGAGGCTGATGAAGCAAAGGCTCAGACGGCTAGAGAGACAGTGGTGGCATGCTCGCAATGAAACCACAAGAGCATCTTATAGGACGTTTATGAGATCCTATGAGATGACAGTCAAAGCTGCGAAGAGGGAGCTCTACGCAGCCAAGATTGTGTCTGCAGGCTCACTCCCAGCACAATTATATAGAATGGTTCGGTCTTTAACAATCCTGCCACAAAACATGAGGGAACTGGACATTGGCTGCGAGGCTTTTGCGAGCTATTTTGCAGATAAAATCTTGTCACTCCACTGCAACCTTCCTGCCACAGTTGAGACAGTAAGCGAACTTGAGGCTCCATGCATGTCTTCTGGACCCATTCTGGATTATTTCAGTCCACTCAGTCTAGAGGAAGTTGACAGACTGATGTCAATGGCATGTCCAACCACATGCAGCTTTGACCCGTGCCCCTCTTGGCTAATTAAAGCCATGAGGGGTTTCAAGGTGCCCTTAGGGATATTATCAACAAGTCCCTCACTAAGGAGCAGTTCCCAGGGGCTCTCAAGGAAGCAATGGTCTGCCCCCTCCTGAAGACACCATCTCTGGATCCGGCTGAATTGGTGAACTATCAGCCGGTTTCCAATTTGCCCTATTTGGGCAAATTAATAGAGAGGGTGGTGGTGATACAGTTGCAGAGCTTTATGGATGACACTTCCATGCCTGATCCCTTCTGGTCTGGCTTCCATCCAGGCCATGGGTCAGAGACGGCTCTGGTAACCCTCACAGATGACCTCTGGAGGCACCTGGACCGGGGTGAGACAACAGTGCTGATGTTGTTAGACCTGTTGGCAGCATTTGACATGGTCGACCACCAGTTACTTGCCCACCTCCTCACTGACATGGTAATTCGGGGGCTTGCCATGCAATGGCTCGTCGTCTTTCTCCAAGATCACGGACAAAGGGTGGCTACTGGGGAGCAGCTGTCTCGAAGGCATCCACTTGCTTGTGGAGTGCCTCAAGGGGCAGTGCTCTCACTGATGTTATTTAACATCTATATGTGCCCCCCTTGCCCAGATTGCCCAGAGGTATGGGCTAGGGTGCCACCAATATGCGGATGACACCCAGCTCTATCTGTTTTTAGGTGGTCAGTCTGACTCTACCCCAGAAAACCTGGTTTGGGGGCTACAGGACATGGTGGGATGGCTTAGACTGAGCCGACTGAAATTGAATCTGACGAAGACAGATACAATGCCTGAATTGGAGTGGCATGGAGGTAGGGATCCCATTGCCGGCCTTTGATGGGGCGCCGTTGGTGCCCGTGCCAAGGGTCCAGAGCCTGGGAGTGCTCCTGGATGCTTCCTTAACAATGGAGGCCCAGGTAGCAGTCACTGCCAAGGCAGCCTTTTATCATCTCCGGCTGATCAGGCAGTTGGTCCCCTTCCTTGAACACAATGATCTGGTGTCGGTGATCCATGCAATGGTCACCTCAAGATTGGACTACCGCAATACCCTCTACATGGGACTGCCCTGGGTGCAACTCCAGAAGCTGCAGCTGGTGCAAAATGCGGCGGCCAGGCTGTTGATGGGTCTCAATATGTGGGAACACATCCAGCCTATGCTAAAGATATTGCACTGGCTGCCAATAGCATTCCGGATTTGCTGCAAGGTGCTGTTTTTGACCTTTAAAGCCCTTTATGGTCAGGGACCTGTCTATCCGAGGGACTGCCTTTCCCCGCATGTTCCCCAGACAGCACTTTGATCAGGACCCCAAAACCACCTGGCCCTCCCTGGTCCAAAGGAGGCCAGATTGACATAGACTAGGACCAGGGCGTTTTCTTTAGTAGTGCCGGCTTACTGGAACAAGCTCCCTGGTGAGATCAGGGCCCTGCGGGACCTCTCACAATCCTTTTCCAGCAGGCCTTTCAATAACCTCTGGGCCGACCTAGAGTTGAAGCTTTCCAGAGTGGTAGTACAGTTGACAGCATGTGAACACACTTTATTCAGAGAGCCACCATTGATAATAATGGTTTTAAATTCTATTATGCAGTGTTCTAGATATTTTTGCATTGAATATATATTGTTTTACTGGTTTTATGTGAGCCTCCCTGAGCCTGCTTTGGCGGGGAGGGTGGGGTAAAAGTCGAAATGATAAATAAATAGACACAGAGATTGGTTCCCAACTACATCTCTAGCTGAGAGAGAGGCTAAGACTGACTGTGGCACTTCTGAGAAGAAAGAGGAAATTGTCCCAAGCGTAGCAATCTGGAGACAGACCAGGAATGACACATAACAGGAGAGATGGTGCTGACCTCACTGTCCTGTCTAATTGTCTTCTTGCTGTCCCCTTCAGGGTTGTCTTGTCTTTTTTGCACACCAGACATTGCCTTTTCCAACAGAAACCTCTATGGGGTCACCATAAACCTGCTGCAACTTGACGACACTTTCCACCATCAAACAGACCAAGTGATCGTTCACATCTGATCACCACACTGGAACAACTGAACATCATGTCTGACAGTTGAACATGTTTGCAGTGAACACCGTGGCATCCCTAGGTTAGGGTGCTGAAGTAGGAATTTACTGTTGTAAAAATATTCAGTGAAGTTGTGCCCAACATTCTGAATCTTCAGGGCTTTTCCACATTCTCATTTTCATTGCTTCTGTGTCCCTATTGCTTCTTTTTTCCCTTTTCCGCATGTAATTTCCTCCCTCTAGCAGTCGATTTGATATTACATTGATTTATGCATGACATAAAAACCAGCAGTTTAAATCTGCAGGGAGATATGTCGGACATACAGCAATGTAATATTGAATCAACCACTAGAGGGAGCAAAACACACATGGAAAAGGGGGGAAAAACCTGTCAAAGCTATAGGGACACACAAGTGATGAAAATGAGAATGCAGAAGAGCCCTTGTGTTTTCATGCTGAGGTAACTGTTGTTGTTTTTTTCAAGCATGAGGTTACAATTTGCCATCAAATTATGGCTAAGCAGAGAAGGAATCACACGTCACTCAACCCAGCCCTTTGGTGGGCACTGATTAAGCACACTGCTCAGGGCAAGTCCTTGTACTCATTATGTTTCTGCCAAAGAAGTGTCATGTCTGTTTTGAAGGCACAGATAATCTCAAAGCAGGGATGCTGTTCAGAGAGAGTGGGATGTTCCTCTCCTGTGTTTCAAACTGTGCAATTATTCCTTCGGAATGTCTCTGTTTAGGCAAACTCAATGGTTTTGCGCTCTGTCAATTGCTATAAATAATTATAGACACCTATGGACAAGATATGAATGCTGAAGGCACAAATGCCTTTGCTCAGAAAAAGATCAGTGTGTACACAAGCAGTAGAGTTTGACCTAAGATAATAGCACTGCTTTAGGGGAAAGAATGCTCTTAAAATACACTGACTTTTTCTTACTTTTCTAATCTTGTATATATTCCAGAGGGGGCCCTCAAATCTTGCCGAGTGTTCCTGTAACCCACCCCCACCAATATCTCTTTCCCCCCTCTTCACTAAGAATGGGGCCAACCATTCCCAAAATCATCTCAACCTCCTTTTAAAGAGGATTATCCTTTGCCTTGATATCAATGGAAAAATCAAGGTAGCCCAGCCCCTTCTGATGCATTATGGAACACAGAAGCCAAAAACGGGAAGAGGAACCTGCCCTTCTCTTTGAAATCTTGTTGCTGGAGAGCTGCTAGTAGCCAAACTTCAAAGGGAAAGTGTCCTTCCTACCTGGCGGTAGCACTTCAGAGAGCACTAATTTACCTTCCCTGGTAAAGTCAAGCCTTCGAGCAGCTTTGCTGCCTATGAATCGGCAGATGGTGGACATTTGAACCAGGCGGCAGTGCCTTTGAAGTCTGCCCACTGTCCTCATTAGCATTTCAGAGATGGCGACCTTAAGGGTTTTTGTTTTTTTTTTTGCAAAGTTTGGGTCTCTGCTCAGAGAGTTTACTTTGGAGGACTGCTGATTTAGCTTTCGGCCTTCTTCTGTAGAAAGCCCTTTCCCCTGAGATTCGCCTAGCACCTGCACTACTTCTCACCGGCTTTTAATTAAGGGGTTGGTCTTTTAAAATCATTTTGTAGCAAGCTTTTGGTCTGAAAATTATTAAGATTTTAAACTATTCAATGATTTTTTTTATTTTTGTTTTGTAATTCTCTTACTGGCTTTTTTTATTCTGCTGAGTTTTACGTTTACGTTTATTTGAATTTATATCCCGCCCTCCCCTTGATGGGCTCAGGGCGGGTTACAACAGTATAAAATACAGCACGACAATGTAAAATTCAATACAATTAAAACCACATTAAAACATACAAAACATACAGCTCTAATAAAAGACAGCTATACTGGGAATAATTTCCCAGAGATCTGTTAAATTTAGGGTCTTTGACCCAGCTCTAAATAGGAGCCGACCCAAGCTATAAGTGGGGGGCTGGCCTAGGCTATAAGTAGGGGCTGACCCAAGGAGGGGGACAGCCACTGTCTCAACCAAATGCCCAGCGGAAGAGCTCCGTCTTGCAGGCCCTGCGGAATTTTAATAAATCTCACAGGGCCCTGATCTCACTTGGGAGCTCATTCCACCAGGCAGGGGCCAGGGCAAGACAGATGTCCCTGGGGCCGGGGACAACCAAAAGATGTTGGTTGGTGGACCTTAGTGCTCTACAGGGCTCATATAGGGAAAGGCAGTCTCAAAGGTATGGTGGCCCCTGTTCATATAGGGCTTTAAAGGTAAGTGCCAACACCTTGAAATGGATCCGAAATTCAATAGGCAGCCAGTGCAGGCTGTGCAGCACTGGGCAGATGTGTGCCTGCACAGGCAGGCATTGCTGTCAACACTCGTGCTGCCACATTCTGCACTAGCTGCAACTTCCAGAGCAGGGTCAAGGGCAGCCCCATGTAGAGAGAGTTACAATAATCCAGTCTGGAAGTGACCATTGCATGGATCACTATAGCTAAGTCTTGGGAGGTGAGATATAGGGCTGACTGATCTGCCTCAGATGGAAGAAGGCTGACTTGGTAGTGGAAGTGACCTGGGCCTCCATAGAGAGGGAGGCATCCAGGAACACCCCCAGGCTCTTTACCTTTGGTGCCGGGACCAGTGGAGCCCCATCAAAGTCTGGGAACTTAATCCCCTGTCCCAGTCCCCCACGACTCAGGTACAAGATCTTTGTCTTAGATGGATTTAGCTTCAGTCGGCTCTGATGTAACCTTCCAGCCTCCTCCAGAGCTCCCAGGGCTGTATTTGGGTGGCCATCCATCAGTAGATAGAGCTGGGTGTCATCTGCGTACTGGTAACACCCCAGCCCATACCTCCTGATCATCTGGGCGAGGGGGTGCATGTAGATATTGAATAGCGAGGGGAGAGAATTGATCCCTGCGGCACACCACATTCCAGTGGGTGTTGCCAGGATAGCTCTCCCCCAAGTACCACCCTCTGTCCCCGACCTTGAAGGAAGGAGGCCAGCCACTGCAAGGCAAGCCCCCATATCCCAGCATCGGCGAGGCGGTGGGTTAACACATCATGGTCAACCATGTCGAATGCTGCTGACAGATCAAGAAGTAACAGCAGTGCCAATCCTCCTCGATCCAGGTATCTCCAGAAGTCATCCACCAGTGCGACCAGCACCACCACCAGTGTGACCAGCACCATGGGCAGGGCGAAAGCCAGACTGGAAGGGGTCCAGGATCTTAGCATCCTCCAATAAAGTCTGGAGCTGTGTTGCCACTGCCCTCTCTATTACCTTGCCCAGAAACAGCAAGTTGGATACTGGGTGGTAGATATTGAGGACCATTTTTTTAGGAGAGGGCAGACCACCACCTCCTTCAGTCCCCCTGGGAAGGTCCCTGTTAAGAGGGACAAGTTGATAATCTCCCTCAGGGAGATCCTCACCTCAATGCCACAAGTTTTAATCAGCCATGATGGTCATATGGGGTAGGTTTCACATTCATTAGACTCTTGTCAACTTCGTCCTGAGAGAGCAGACTGAAGTGGTCCAAAACTGGACCTGAAGATGGCCAATGGGCTTCCAGTTCTTTTATTATATGAAGTGTGGTCGGGAGGTCATGGTGGAGTGACAAGACTACGGCCCAGGACAGACTGGCAATTTGCCCCGGTAGCCAGTCGCGGCAAAAAAACCCCGGATTAAACAATACCAGGTTTTCCCGTCCACACAGTGGGGGCCGCTGCCGGAAGATACGGGACGGAGGCGCGCGGGAGCGTTTAGACTGCCGTGCCGGAGGCGTGCTATATTCGCCGTTTCCCCATTAATTCGGCTGTGGGTGTATGTGCGCATGAGCGCATGAGCGCTCATGCGCATAAGCACATTTTGCCGATTTTTTTTTTTTGCCCTGCAACGCCGGCACCACATTGGGCAGTGGAGCGGAGTGCAGCCAATCACACCGCTGCTGCCTCATGCCCAACGCGGGTTGCTCCCGGCTTTTCGGCTGAGCGTTCAAACTCCCCAGAAGCGGAGAAACGTGCGACGAACGCAGGCTTTCAAGATTTGTGAAGGCTTTTATCAGGTGTTTTTTTAATCCGGCAGTGAAGCGCAAGAGCACCGGTAGGCTACGGGTGGGGGACGCCAGGCAGATGTGCCTGTGTGAACGTTCCATTAACTCCGGTATTGAATCGTTGTCAGCCCGGGTCCCATCCCGGGGCAAATTGCCAGTCTGTCCTCAGCCTTTGTCTGCAAAATGGCTCACAAATGCCTCACGGCCAATTCTTTATGCTTGTGCTTTGTGGTGGTATTTTCTAAGCCACCTTGGGAAGGCTGCAAATCCCTACGAATCGCTAACTAAATTAATTAATAAAACAGTGCTCTCTTGAAGGGACAATTTTTTAAAAGTCAGATATTTGACTGTTAAAGTTACCAATCTCAAGGTGGTGCCTCATGTTCTCTGGTAATTACAGTGGATCTCCAGATAATGATGCCAGCCTCCAGGTGGGGCCTGGGGATCCCCTGGAATGACAGCTCATCTCCAGACTACAAAGATCAGTTCCCCCGGAGAAAACAGCTGCTTTGGAGGGTGGACTCTATGGCATTTGTTATGTATTAGGGTTGGAACATTCCAGGACTGTTTACCAGAGATTGGCAGAGCTTGGAGCTCTACAACAATAGCCCACCAGGACTCTGGAGGTGACCAATTTGGAACTATTGTTATGTAAATAGCCTATCGTTGGGAGTTGGGTGTGTTTGGGTCTGGGTTTTGTATGCTATTTAAACGGGGCTGTTGCTCTGAGGTTTCTTGTCTTGTTCTTGAAATCACTTAATAAAGCAGAGCTGTTCACTGCAATCCATCTTGAACCCAGTATTTAATACTAGCAACAAGGATGAGATCCTGTTGAGCAAGCTTAGAGCCCATCTGCACCGCAACATGCACTGAGCTCCACTGCCACGCTCACTGCACCGCAACCGGGATCATGGTTGCTGCTCCAGGACACTTCTACACATTCAGCGCCACTGCTGAGGACTGGGACTCCTACATTTCCCACTTCAAATTCTTCCTCGAGTCCTCTGAGATCACTGAGGGCAAGAAGAAGTGCACTACCTTCTTCAGGGTCTGTAGTTGCTCAACGTACGAGATTGCCTGCTCGCTGTTTTCTCCAGTGGAGCTACATACCACTCCATACCAAATTATAGACTGGCTGAAGGAGCACTTTGCAGTGATGCCCTCCATCATTGCAGCCCAGCATGCATTCTACATGAGGAACCAAACCATGGTGAGTCGATCACAGTCTACATTACATTACAGTCCTCCGGCATGCTGCCTGACATTGCAACTTCCATGACCTCGAGGAAGTGCTCCGTGACCTGCTGGTATGCAGACTTCGGAATGAGCAGATTCAACAATGGCTCAGAGCTAAGAGGGACCCTACATTCAAGGTCACACTTGAAAAAGCCCTCTCCACAGAAGCTACCGACTAGTTCACCGTGGAGGTTCGCCAAGCACCGAGCCCTCCATATTTGTGGAGACCCAATACCACAGGCCACCATGTGGACACCTCCAATGAGGATGTCCTGAAAATACATTGCCATGGCACTTGCATGCTGGTGAACCCACCACTTCAACACCCTGCATCATCTGCAGGGAGCCCCATGAGTGGAAATCCTGCAGTTTCCAAGATGACATGTGTTGAAGCTGCAGGAAGGTTGGCCATATCACTTGCACCTGCCATTCCAAGGGGACCCGGAGGTAACAGTCCACCCATCTGGAGACTACACATGACATGGAATTGCACACCACCTCCATCCAGCCACAGCAGCTACTACACTTGCCTCAGGACACCCCATCACTGTTCCCTCTAAGCTGAGTTACTGTGAGCTAGCTCACAGTTTTTTGGCCTCTAGCTCACACATCTTTGTCTTCGCTCAGGAAGGATGGCTCTAGAGCAAACTAATTTATGCAGTAACCCAATTGCTCACTCACAACTTTAATGCCAGTAGCTCACAAAGTAGAAGTTTTGCTCACAAGACTCCACAGCTTAGAGGGAGTATTGTCCCAGATAAAATTAAAGTGACTGTTTTAATCGAGGGAGCCCCTTACATGATGGAGCTAGACACAGGGTCCTCCATTTCCATAATCTCGGAGGACACCCTCCATAGGCTCTGCCCAACTGGGGGCCCTCACCTTAGTCCGGCCGGTTTCACCCTATGGGACTTCCAACAGAATGAAGTGGCTGCAAAAGGGGTGGGGAAGTTTTGGATGCAGTATTGGAATTTTGAAGGACTCTTGGACTTGCTGGTAGTAAGGGACCACTGCATACATTTACTAGGATTAGCATGGTTTGAGCCCTTGAAGTTCTGGGTCACGGGGGTACACCACATTGCCCGAGAAGACTTTCAGCGGGTGTGCGACGAGTTCCCGGACGTATTTGATGGGACACTCAGTCACTACACTGGACCCCCCATTTCCCTCCAGCTCAACCCTGAGGTGTAGCCCATAAGGCTGAAGGCCACATGCACCCCTTTCGCACTAAAGCCAAAAATTGATGAGGAGTTGGATCATTTGATGGACGAAGGGGATTTGTAACCAGTTTTGCATGCCCTCTAGGAAACCCCGATTGTTATGCCCGTTAAGCTCAATGGGTATGTCCGCATCTGCACGGACTATAAATTTGCTATTAATAAAGTGCTGCAAGACCATGCCTACCCAGTCCTGGTAGTCAGCCAC
Organism: Gekko gecko; assembly: GCA_029375565.1. Classification (NCBI taxonomy): domain Eukaryota; kingdom Metazoa; phylum Chordata; class Lepidosauria; order Squamata; family Gekkonidae; genus Gekko; species Gekko gecko. The sequence goes on from JAPDNY010000009.1 coordinate 11,598,865, forward strand.
GTCTTGGCCTCCTTGCCTGGCACCAAGATTTTGGGGAAGTTGGACTTGGCCCATGCCTACCAGCAACTCCCAGTGGATGATGCGACAGCAGAGGCACAGATCATAGTCATGCACAGGGGCATGTTTAGGATGCGGTGACTACAGTTTGGGATCAGCGTGGCCCCAGGGATTTTCCAAAATTTCATGGACTCTCTCCTTAAAGGTATCCCTGGGGTCCAGCCCTTCTTCAATGTTGTTCGGATTGTGATGCTCCTCTGTATGGGGTTGGCACCATTCTTGGCCACCAGCTACTGGATAGCAGGGAGGTCCCCGTGGTATATGACTCCCGCACCTTGTCTTTGGCCAAGCACAACTATGACCAAATCAATAAGGAGGAGCTGGCCATCATTGTGGGAGTCAAGAAATTCCACAACTAACTCTGTGGGTGGCCGTTTGTCATTGTGATGGACCACAAACCTCTGCTAGGACTTCTTGCCCCAGATCGCCAACCCCCTAGATGGCTGCAGGTCCTTCGTTGGTCCATTTTCTTTGTGGGGTACCAGTACTTCCTCCTCCACCATCCTGGGAAGGCAATAGGGCATGCTGACGCCCTCAGCCACTTGCCGCTTTGCTCCATCAATCCAGACCTGGCTCCTGCGCACCAGATCTTCCTCCTGGAGGAGCTTCCCAACCACCCTCTGCACATCATGGACATTTCCCACCATACTGCGAAGGACCGGATCCTCTCCTGCATTCTGGACTGGGTGGGGAGGGGCTGGCCCACCGGCATGCTGGGCCCGGACTTTACAGCCTTCTCATCCCACCGGGATGAGCTCTCAGCTCACAAACAGACTGTGGGGCAGTCAGGTATTGGTTCTTGCTCCCCTGTGCCAGCGAGTCTTGTTGGACCTGCATGAGACACACCCCAGAATTGTGTGGATGGAGGCACTTGCCCAGAGCTATGTCGGGTGGCCAGGGCTGCCTTTATCGCAAATCCTGAAGCTGCAGCTAGTGCAGAATGTTGCAGCCAGGCTGCTGATGGGTCTCTCCAGGAGGGATCATATTCAGCCTGTGCTGAAAGTGCTGCACTGGCTGCCAATAGCGTACCGGATTTGCTTCAAAGTGCTGGTGATCACCTTTAAAGCCCTGTATGGCCAGGGTCCAGCTTACCTGAGGGACTGCCTTTCCCTACATGTTCCCCCAAGGGCACTTCGGTCTGGGGGCCGACATCTCCTGGAAATTCCGGGCCCCAGAGATGTGAGGCTGGCTGCCACAAGAGCCAGGGCTTTTTCGGTGGCGGCTCCTACCTGGTGGAAGGAGCTCTCAGAGGAGATCCGGGCCCTGCGGGACCTTGTCCAGTTCCGCAGGGCCTGCAAGACGGAGCTCTTCCGCCAGGCTTTTGAGTAGGAGCCACCACTGCCGCTATTCCACCTTCAATATCCCACCTCGATAACCCATGCCATCGCATTCCCGTCATCTTGGTTCAAATGTTGTGTTGATGCTGTATTGTCTGATTTTATAATTTTATCTGTTGATATTGTTTTATGTTGTTTAAACTGGCATTCATGCCCACTGTTAGCCACCCTGAGCCTTCGGGGAGGGCGGGATACAAATTGAAACAAACAAACAAACAAACAAACAAATAAATAAATAAATAAGAAATGGACAGCAAAATAGAGGCCTGGGTCCAGCGCTGCCAGGCCTGCCAAGAGACCTGGCAGGAACCAACCCATATTCCCGTGCAGCATTGGGGGTCCACACACAACCCTTGGTCCCGGGTGCATTTGGATTTTGCCGGCCCCTTCCAAAGACAAATATTCTTTATTTTGGTGGACTCCTACACCAAATGGCTGGAGGCCTTGCTGGTTGCCTCCACCTCCTCCAAAGCGGCAATCTGGGCCCTCGACAAATCTTCAGCACACATGGGCTACCTGGCATGGTCGTGACAGGCAACGGGACTGCCTTCACTTTGAGGGATTTCCAGGAATTCTTGCGCCGCTACCTCATAAGGCACATCTGCTCTCCTCCCTTTCACCCAGTCACCAATGGTGCAGACCACGAAGGAGTCCCTCAGGCAGATCATCCAATGGGGTTTTGGACCCTAGGCTTGCAGCATTCATTTTTGGCCACCAGGTGACCCCGAGTGTAACCACCAGCCGCAGCCCTGCTGAGCTCCTCATGGACAGACGCCTCACTACTCGACTGGACAGACTGCACCCGGACTGAGCCCCATAGCATCGCCAGTCACTGGAGAGCCAGGAAGCCCCAGAGGATTTGTTCCTGGCAACCCTATCTACATGCGGAACTTCTCCAGCAGTCCTGCCTGGGTTCCTGCCAAGGTCATCAGAGTCACCGGCCCAGAAAAAACAGAAGTCCTAGAATGATATCAGGGGGGTGTAATGGTGAGGAGCGGTGGACTCTAATCTGGAGAACCGGGTCTGATTCCCCACTCCTCCTCCTCCCCATGAAGCCCGCTGGGTGTCCTTGAGCCAGTCATAGTTCTCTCCCAGGAGCCCCACCTGCTTCACCAGTTGCCTGTTGTGGGGAGAGGAAGGGAAGGCAAGTGGATGCTTTGGAAGGTGGACTCTATACAGGGATGCCAGCCTCCAGGTGGGGCCTGGGGCTCCCCTGGAATTACAGCTCATCTCCGGACTACAGAGATCAGTTCCCCTGGAGAAAATGGCTGCTTTGGAGGGTGGACTCTGTGGCAGTGTACCTTGCTGAGGTCCCTGTCCTCCCCCAAATCTCCAGGAGGATCTGGCAACCCTACCCCCCATCCCCTGCCCATGGCCAGGAGGGACCCTGCAACCCTATGACATTGTACCTCACTGAGGTCCCTGTCCTCTCCAGGCTTGGCAACCCTACCTCCCTACATCCTTCAGTGACCGGGGGGGGGGCAGACTGTCAACCTTACAGTAATGGAATGTGCCATAAGATAAAAGGTAAAATCTGGGCTTAATGAGGTGAGAAAGAATAAACAAGCATTACCGCAATGGGAATTACTTTTTAAACTTTCGAAGAGACCTTTTTTCCTCTTTCCTTTTCTGTTTTCTTTTTGAGAGAAGACCTCAGATCCAGCCCCTGTATAGTCCCATGCATCTGAGAAGGTTAAGTAGAGTAATTCTCTCCTTCTGAATGGGGCCGTGAGACATACAGTCTGCAGCTCCAAGGTACCGCACGCTGGAAGCAGGTAGAGCCACGAGGGTCTCCAGGTGCCTCCAGGCAGCCGGTGGGGGGTGCACGCTTACTGGGAGTTTATCCCATGTTTCAGCAACATGCCTACGTGACGGGACCCAGAAGTGATGTAGGCACATCAGGGGCATCAGGGTGACACTCTAGGGTTTTGAGCAAAAACTCTATGGTAGAATTAGCTTTTACCGTTTTTGCCCCCGAACCAGAACATCGCTCTAACTTGTCTATGTCACTTCCAGGTCCCGTTGAAGTTACGCAGGCACGTCACTGAAATGTCTGATGTTCCTCCCTTTTGGGGGCGGTAAGTCTCCCCCACCGGCCAGCTGATCGGCAGTGGAGAGGTGGGGCCTGGCAGGGAGGGACCCCCGACCCCACCAGGGGGTCTGGCATCCCAAAGGACCACTGCATGGTTCTAGTGCAGACAGGTTCTCCTTAAAATGTTAATCGTATCAATCAGCGCCTCTGGTTGGAAACAAACACGCAGCAGATTGTCTATGGTTCTTTTGTGTCTGTGCAAGACTGCAGATAGTGTGCGTGCCCCCAGAGGTTTTTGGGTGGAGGCCCAGCAGCTCCCAGGCAACAAATCCACACCACTTTGGAAGTGTCGCCTCCGGCCAACCCCAGCAACTGAGAGCTCATTAGGACTGGTCCCATAAAAAAAAGAAAGAAAAAAAAAGGAACAGAAGTCATTACAGCAGACATTTCCTTTCTGTCATTTCAACAGTTATTAATCCATTTGGAGATCACATGGGGGAAGTTTTAATTAAAAGGGGTAAAAAAATCAGATGAAAAAGAAAAAAAATCCAATAAATTGCCTTACAGGTTACAGACTCTTTAAAAAGACATTTTTCAATAGATTAAATTGAGGTTCTTTAAGTTTAAATTAATAGCATTAGGACCCTCCAGGGTATGTTTTATCGGCCCATTAATATATACCTCTGTTGGCTAAAACACTTGGTCACACGTGGAAACAAAAAAAAAACACCACCGTGCATTAATTGACCAATAAAGTATGCTCCATTGAGTCTGAATACACGGCACAGTGACAAAAGTTAATAAACATAATTTTGCTTATAAAAGATCCCTAGACAATCATTGGTAGGCCACAAAAGGAGTTTATGTAATGATGATGTTAGCACGCAAAAACAGAAGTAAAAGAAGATTGCATTCAATATTCAAACCCACAAGGAGATAAAAGGGGAGTCCACCTGAGAAACAAACTATTATTTCATGACGTTGTCGAAGGCACAGAGAGTACTCCGTCTTGACACCTTGACACAGAGAGGACTCCATCTTTCTGCGCTATACCTCTGAGGATGCCAGTCACAGCTATTGGCAAAACATCAGGTCCTACAATGCCAGGACCACGGCCAGACAACCCAGAAAATCTACAACAGCTATTACTTCATTCTTTTGTGCATTACATACATAACATTCACATTTAAAATTTGTATAAGCAGTAGAGACCAGGGCTTCAACAAAATTCTTTCAAAATGTTTCAAAGTTTATGAGTTGTCAGTATACAGACTGAAAACTTCATTTCCCTCTTGAGAGTTCTGATACCTCTTGTTTGTTTTTTAAGAGACCAAAGATATACTGCCCTGCTCGATGCTTAAGAAATTTTGTTAGCATTATTAAAACTCAACTCTTCTTGAACGTCGTCTCTTCACCAGGAACCCCAACAGGATGGCGGTGATGTGGGCTGAAGTGAGGGCAGCGTAGTAGTCAGTGTGGGGGAGTCGCCCAGGGAATCCAGGTTCAAATCCTCATCCTGCCATGGAAATGCTCCGTGTGACCTTGGCCCAGTCACATCTTCTCAGCCTGGCCCACCAGTTAGGGTTGTTTTAGGGTTATTAAAAGAAATTCTCTTAAATCCTCTTAAACCCAATTTCTCCCTGAAATCCATTCCCCCATTTCTTTTGCTTTTTAAAGGAATTTACAGTTTCTAATCAATTCCTTTTTGATCAAAGAGAAATCAAAGAGAGAAGAGGCAGGAAGGGATTTTTCAGAATTTCCCTCTGTATATACTCAGAGACAGGCAACGTCTTCCGAAACCTTCCTGTCCTCCGGGTAGAACACCACCCTGTGGTGTGTCACAGAACACAACAGCAAAGGCTGACGTTACAAAAGGGTGTGGTGATTTATCAAAAGAGAAAGGAAAGAGAAATCCCTCTTTTAAAAGAGGGGACAAAAGGGAATAAGAGGAATCAATAGCTAAAAAAAAGGTGAATTTTGGAATAAGAAATTCCCCTACCCACAATAACTCTAGTTGTTATGAAGATAAAATGGAGGAGGAGAGTGTTGTACGCCGATTTGGGCCCCCAGTGGGGAGAAATGTGGATTATAATGCTTTCCTCACTTGATGGGTTTCAGTTAATCCTGAATTGATTCAGGTTGCAGTCCTCATAGGGTTGCCAGGTCCCTCCCAGCAGCCATCAGGGGATGGGGGTGGGCTTAATGGAGTGGTGAGTTTCATCCCACGTTTCAGCAATGCGCCCAGGTGACTTCCAACATGACCAGGAAGTGACATAGGCATGTTGGGGAGATACTTTGGTTCTTGGGCAAAAACTAATTCTACCACAGAGTTTCTGCTCAAAAACCAGAGCATCACTCTGATGTGCCTACGTTACTTTTGGGCGACATTGAAGTCATGTAGTCATGTTGCTGAAATGTTGGGTGTTCCTCCCTTTGGGAAGGGCTAAGCTTATCGGCAGAGAGGTAGGGCCTGGCAGTGGGGGTCCCCCACCCCCACTGGGGGGTCTGGCATCCCTAAATCCTCAGGACACTTTTCTGGGAGCTCCACCAAATAGCAAAGAACTTATCTCTGTAAATAAAGTAAATAAATATCAATTAGATTCTAATTTTAGGGGGAAATATTAGTGACAACCAAGGGAGTGTGCATACTCCTGCTACCACCCCGATTCCCTGTCTGAGAAAGAATTATTTGTTTACTAGGAATAAGGTCCATTGTGGAAATAAATTCAACTGGCTCTAGAAAGAGGCTCTGGCCAGGTGCTCCAGCCTTAGGCACTCAGCGTCAGTTTGCTGTGTTGATGTCAGTAGGGTATAATGACACAGAGTCCACTGTTTTTCCAGGGGAACTGATCTCTGCCATCTGAAGAACAATTGTAATTCTGTGATCTCCTGCCCTCACCTGGAGATTGGCAACAATGGTTTCCCCAAGAGAAAATGGCTGTTTTGGAGGGTGGAGTCTATGTAGGGTTGCCAGGTCTTATCTGGCAGCTGAGGGGGCGGTCCTGGTTCTGGTCCTGGAGATCTTCGGCATGCACACTTTGTGTGTGTGCTGTGATGACATCGCCCAGAAGTGACATCATCACACATGGCATGTTGTGGGTGGGTTCTCTGTTGTTCAAGGAAAAGCCATAGTGGTTTTCCTTGAATGATAGAGTGTCCTCCCACAACATGCCCTGTGTGATGATGTCACCTTTGGGTGATGTCATCATGCTTTACATGTTGGACCAAATGCAGCACTTTGGGGGCGGGGTTCCCCCACTGGCCGGATCCAGGCCGGGTGGATCAGGGTTCCTAAAAGTGGGCAACCCCCCCAGGGGGGAATGGCAGGCCTAAGTGTATGGCAGTGTACCTGTCTGAGGTCCCACCCCTCCTCAAACCTACCCTCTCCAGGCTCTACCCCTCACACTCCAGGAATTTCCCAACTTGGAGTTGGCAACCCTATCTCCTTCTCAGCCAACCATCAACTTACCTTTATCTGCCCCTCTGACTTCAGCTTTCCATCTATTTTCCCCTGCAGCCTCTACCTAGGAAAAGTACCATCTTTCTCCTCCTCAGTGGGGAGCCAAGCAGGAGGGAAGTGATCTCAGGAGGGTATAATGACACAGAGTCCACCCTCCAAACCAACCATTTTCTCCAGAGGAACTGATCTCTGCCATCTGGGGAGCAGTTTTAATTCTGAGTGATCTCCAGCCCTCACCTGGAAATTGGCAGCAATAGTTCCCCAGGAAAAAAATAACTGCTTTGGAGGGTGGACTCTATGGCGTTCTATTCAGCTGATGCCTCTCCCCTCCCCAAACTCTGGCTTCTGTAGACTCCACCACAAAATATCCAGGAATTTCCCAACCTAGAGCTGGCAACCCTAGTCAGGACTGGTCCCAATGAGTTTTGCACAAAGGCCAAAGTAGGCCTGGAAAGGACCTCCTGACTTTGCCTTTTTACTGACAGAACCAAACTTGTGTGCCTAGCAACAGCCACTGAGGGGAAAGTTAGCCCCAATGTAGGAGGAGAAGAGAATGGTTTGACAGCCAGTGGCTCAGCTCAGTAGCCAGCCAGCCACAGAAGAGCCAAGCAGGAGAAGTGTCTTCATCAGGAGAGATAGCCATTTTTGGCAGTTTATTCTGACAGGGAAGAGTGACCAAGCTGGCAGTGGGCGGGAGAGAGGAGCAGACCCAGCCCCCAGCCAATGACACTCTTGAATGGCAGTTGAAGGGCTAATGGCTGATGGAGCTCACAGCACAGTCAGTGGGAGCACTGGAAAATGCCAGTATGTTAGGGCTTTTATGTTTATCAGATACTTCTTATCTGATCTTCCTCTGAGGAGCTCAGGAGGCCCATGATGTGGTTCTTTGTTTTTTCCTCCTCTATGGAGGTAGGTTAGGCTGAGAGAGTGGCCCAAGGTCACCCTGAGCACTTGCATACACCATGGGACATTGCACTCCTGTTGTGCTGCAGCAGTCATTCACAACTAGGTTCTCCTGTGTGCACAAGACAGATCAGGAGGTGAATAACTGCTTTGGTGCTGTATAATTTTTTTAAAAAAAATGTTCTTGTCAAGGAGAGACTACAACTCCCATGCTGCTTTCCAACTGGTCAACACCCATTACCGTTACTAAGGAATACAGAAAGGAGCAGCGGATGTCAGGATTTTTTTTTTAAAGGCATTGATTTCCCAACAGTGTATATTAGGTCTCCAGATGAGACCTAAGGATCCTCTGGGATTACAGCTCATCTCCAGACTCCAGAGATCAGTTTCTCTGAAGAAAACAGATGCTTTAGAGCAGGGGTCCTCAAACTTTTTAAACAGGGGGCCAGTTCACTGTCCCTCAGACCGTTGGAGGGCCGCCGCGTTCGCTCCCCCCCCCCCACCAGCCTGCTCACCCCACCGCCGCGTTTGCTCCCTCCCCACCACCAGCCTGCTCGCCCCACCGCCGCGTTTGCTCCCTCCCCACCACCAGCCTGCTCGCCCCGCCGCCGCGTTCACTCCCTCCCCCCACCAGCCTGCTCGCCCCGCCGCCGCGTTCGCTCCCTCCCCCCACCAGCCTGCTCGCCCCGCCGCCGTGTTCGCTCCCTCCCCCCACCAGCCTGCTCGCCCCGCCGCCGCGTTCGCTCCCTCCCCCCACCAGCCTGCTCGCCCTGCCGCCGTGTTCGCCCCTCCCCCACGACCAGCCTGCTCGCCCCTTCCTCCTCCTCAGCTTCTGGGCGCTCTTGCGGGGGGGGGCGGGCATAAACGCTCGGCGGGCTGCATAAATGTCCTCCGCGGGCCGCATGTGGCCCGCGGGCCGTAGTTTGAGGACCCCTGCTTTAGAGGTTGGACTCTATAACCTTGTACCCCACTGAGGCCCCTATCCTCCCAAGACTCCATCCCCAACTCTCCAGGAGTTTCCTGGATCTGGCAGTGGCCAGTGGCCGGGGGGAGAGGACATGGCACATTTAGTGTATATGCTTGATGACTGATTTGTCTCCGATTTGGCTGCAGAACATGGCAGGGACGGAGAGATCTCTGTGCATGCATGGAAGCTGCTAGTGTTGTGCTGTTCCCTGTGAGGATTACAGCAACCTCTCTATCAGCCATTAAAGGGTTACAAGCAGTCAAACCAATCATCAAAAAAAATTAGCTTCCTGGTCACAACTGGCAGTCTCACTTGTATCGAACTACCTTGTATTGAAATATTCCTAATCTGAACCCCAGTCTTCTGGCCCTGCAGAATGTCTTAGGTCAGGATGGTGTCTGGTGAGGACGGGGACCTCAGTGGGGTACGATGCTGTTATGTATTGAGCCTAAGCCATTCCTCACGTTGTACCAGGAACTGGTTGCGCTTGCTACACTAGAACAATAGATCACCAGGATCCTGGAACAGACCATTAGACAGGAGATATAATGTAAATAGCCTATCACTGGGAATGGGGGGGGGGTGTTGGGTGTGGTGTCTGCGGGCTTTATAAGCAGGGCTCATAGTTGTCCTTGTAGTTTGCTGAAACCACTTAATAAACTAGAGCTAACCATGGCAATGCACCTAGAACCCAGTATTTAACAAATGCCCTACAGAGTCCAGCCTCCAAAGGCTCCCTTTTCTCCAAAGGAACTGCTCTCTCCGAGCTGGGCATTATAAAAATCCAAGCAGCCTTGCTTCGGCTTAATTTTTTTTGGGGGGAAGGGGGGCTGAATATGTGACCCAAGACATTCTGCAGGGCTGGAAGATGAGATCGTGAATGGAGGCAGGGGGGTGGTACACAAGTATTTTTTAAAATCCAAGCAGCCTTTCTTTAACCCCCTGATAATCCACACTGCCTCTCCTGTCCTGCAAACTTTTGGCAACAAGTCAGTTAAAACAGCCAGTTGCATCTGGGTATGGATGGGTTAACATCAGGATGTTTGCTACAGACACCTTCTGTCACACCAGTCACTGGGCCCGGTGTCTCAGTGTATCTCAGTGTATCTCAATGTACTCCAGGCATCTCAACGGTGCCGCTACCTTGCTAAATTGTGGCTGAGTGCCACGGAGCGTTCAACATAGAATGGTTAAAAAAAAAAAAAAACATCTCTGAGGAAGACTGTGCATGTGGGGGGAGGGGGAGGGGGAAAGCAGCACTGTTTGAAATGACCATAATGCTTCAAAGGTGACTCATTAATGGAAGGAAAATCACTGTGTGAAGCCCCCGTCCCTGCATCGCTGTACTCGATGACAGGCCAACGACGAATAACGTCCAGCTGCGAGATGAAAAGGGCCTAACAAAATTTGTGGCAGGGGGTGAGCTTTTGTGAGTCACGGCTCGCTTCTTCAGACGCAGACAGACTAACATGGTGACCCGTCTTGATCTGGCCTTCACTGTTCACTGCCTGACTCAAAGCAGCGCTGCGCAGAGCAGCTAGGCGCTTTCCGTCATCCTGGTTTCCGCCTTTGCACCTGTGCAGCAGGTGAAATCAGTTTCTTCTCAGTGTCGTGGTTGGGTCAGATTAATGGTGCCATCTGAAGCAGAATGATGTCCTTCGGAATCCAATGGAGTCAAGAACGGACTCTTCTCAGGATGAGGTGGGCGGAGACCTGTGACGCCAGTGGGGTTTCATGACAATGCCCAAGTGCAAGCTGCTGCAGATCCAGGCAGACTGGCAGCAACTGAAAATGATGGGCTGGACAGACTCAGAAGAGACACTATTTTAAAAACTGGTGTGTTGATCTAGGTAGCCCCATTTTTCATCATTTAAGCCAGAGGTTCCCAACCGGTTTGATATGGTGGCCCAAAGTCCAAATGCAGTTATCATGGTGACCCATCCGGGGCTGGTCCAAGGTTTTTTGGTACCTCCGGCAAACTATGACCTTGGCACTTATCTATTCCACCATTCCATTTGTCTACAGTGCCCAACCAGAGCAACCAACCGGCATCACGTGAAAGGGGCAACTCAGTACAAACCCCAAGCAAGTGGGAGATCATCTCCTCCTCCTCTGCCAGCTGAGCCAGAGAAGGTATGCTTGGGGGGGAGGGGTCACTGGGTTAAGGAAATATATAAAGATGGTGTCAAGGGGACTGGTGCAGTATATCACCCACAGGAGGCAGAGTGCAGTGAAGCAATGCAGGGGGTGGGCAAGAGGTTGGGCTGCAGAAGGAGCAGCACCAAGACAGAGCCCATCTGTGCGCATATCTATCCTCCTCTGGTTTTCCCACGGGGCACTGAACAGCTCCCACCTGCTCTCCAGCCCTTCCCTGTCCTTCTTTCAGCTACTGCCATGAAGTAACTAGTTGCCTGATGGCTCCCCCCCCCCTTCGTTATTGTCACAAAGAAAATGAGAGACGTTGGTGAGGAGGAAAGAAGAAGGGCAGGAGCCACCCTGAGGGAGGACTGGCCTGCGACCCACTTCCAGAGGCTGCCCAACCCACAGGTTGGGAAAGACTGGTTTAAACAACTGGCATCAGAGTGTGGTGAAATGGCAAACGTGCGGGGGTTAATTTGCACAGGCTGTACTAAAAGTACAAAGGAGGGCAACCAAGACGATTAGGCATTGGAGCGCCTTCCCCATGAGGAAAGGCTAAAGAGGGGCCTTTTCGGTTTAGAAAAGAGACGACTAAGGGGGGACATGATAGAGGCTTATGAAATTATGCACGGGGGGGAGGGGCAGAGTGGGCAAAGAGAACTTTTTCTCCCTCTCCCCAAATCCTGGAGCTCGAGGGCATCCAAAGAAGCTGATGGGCAGAAGATTCAGGATGGACAAAAGGAAACACTTCTTTTTTACGTGGAGAGTGATTAAAATGTGGAATTGGCTGCCAGAGGAGGATGCCGTGATGGCCACAGGAATTCCCTGCCAGAGGATGCCGTGCTGACCGCAGGAATAAACAGCTTTAAATAGATTCAAATAGCTTTAGATAGATTCATGGAGTTTAAGTCTATCAATGGCTATTAGCCCTGGTGACTTCACATTCAGAGACACTGAACCCCTGAACCCCAGAGCCAGGAGACGACATTAGGGGAAGGCCTCGGCCTCTCTGCCCTGTTGCAGCCCTCCAGAGGAACTGGCTGGCCCCTGTGCAAGAGACAGATGCTGGGCTCTTCTAGTATTCTTATCATCTGTACGCACTGAAAATAACTCAGCAAACAGGCTTGAGTTGCTTGCCATTTAGGAAGCACACTGAGAGAGGGGAAGAGTTTTGACATTTCCTCTCAGGCATAAACAAAACCCCAAAGACCTGAACTGTGACCAAAGCCATCCTTTATAGCTGAATCAAGATATGAACTCTTCTTTCTTGCATCTGTACCCAGGAAAACTCTTTGCACCCCACAAACCCCCACCTGGCACACACTCTCAACAAAAACAATGTTCAATAAACATGGTTCTTTGTGCCACAAGGGCAGTGACAGGACAGCCTTTCCAACTGTGCATTCATAACCCTGTTAAGGAGACAGGATGTCGTCATAAGTTTCTAACACACCATTTGGGAAATCATTCCACACTCCATATCATTTTGTGAGAATTTCTCTTGCTTAAAAAAATAAAAGTTACTTATTTCTCTGTCTCGTGTGGGATGAAAGGTAGATACGATTGTTGTAAAAAAAAAAAAAAGCAGGGTGTGTCGGTCATCCTGTTGGGTTGGGATTCACATTGCTTTTTTACATCTGCTGTCAGGAAGATCCTTCAAGAATAGTTTCACTTCCCTTTCTTCAGTTTCTGGCACTAAAGTACTGCCTGCACTGAGGCTGGTTTAAACTCAGGAACGCCGCACATTTCATTCTTTTAAAATACGTCTCCTTCAGCCTCCACGCAGCTGAAGTCTTCATTTTGCCCCATTACCAGCTTCTCAATATTCCATCACATTCCACTTTATTGCTGCATGAAAAGGCTCATCGAAATTGTGTCTCCTGATAATGGAACAGGGACAGATAATACCTAATTGCTAGCAATTTCGCAACTTCACTTGTGTGTCTTGCTTTGTCAGAGTCTGTATTCGGTTCTCTGAGAGTTATGTATGATTTTCCATTGACTAAATCCACCTTACTTCAAGATGGATTCCATCCACACCTGGACGCTTCAGGTTCCATGACACAGAAGCACCATGCATTGACTCACCACTCAGGGAAGAAGAGGAGATATGACTGTGTTGGCCCCACCTCCTGCCTTTGCATGATCGCCAAGTCATCTACACTGTGTGAATGCATGGGCAAAGTACCCATGCGTATGCCCCATGTGGCAGAAGTTATCTGCTCTGGCCTGTAGTCCGTATTCTGCCCTGCCTTCCTAGATCTTTCTCAATACCAGGAGAGTCTTTTCTGTCACTTTCAGGTAGCCTGCTGCCTGCCACCACCTGACCTTTGTATGGAACTACCCACTAGAAGGTTCAGGACTCCCAGCTTCCCTCCTGAGTTCTGAGGCCTTGCCTCTGTGTTTCCCACTGACCAGTGTCTGGTCACCAGGGGAACAGTTACTGCCTTGTGTGCCCTTGGAGGAATAGCCACTTGCCAACTGCCTGCTGTTCCCCAGGCATTCGTTTTAAAATAGTGTCTCTGAGATGGTGGAGGTGGAGGTTTATGGGTACAGAGAAGAACTGCCACTATCAAAATTTATAAAGTACTAATTAAAAAGAAAACGTTTACAAGCACACTTTTAGCACAGCACCAGACTGCACAAGAGATTCCAAAAGAAATGAATAAAACACAAATCCTCTGCCCCTCCATACATGCCCTATCAGATGTTAGGAAACAGGACAGGCTCTTTAGCTTAGGAGTTCTTACCTTGAAGCTTGCTCCCATTCTCCAGACATACTCATGGTCAAAATGGCTGCCTCCCTGAGACCTCAGCTAAGAGATCTGCCTCCTCTGATGGGCCCAGCATGAAAGAGGCCTCCTTCCTGCTGCCAGGAGTTTTTATCATATCAGTTTCCCCTTCCACTGACCAGGGCACACCAGGTCAAAGAGGCTTTTCCTGGAATTCTCCAGGAATCTCTTTCCTGAAGACTTTCTACCATTCTATTCCTCCAAACCTGTGTTCCTGGCATGGGGAAGGGGGAGAGCTTGCCATACCTATTGTCTCTAGCTAGTCCTATTCACATTTCTTAAGTGATAGCTGAGGTGAGCCTGGAAAACCATTGAACTGACTTTCTCCACCTCCTGCCTGTTCTCTGCCCGGTGTGTGTGTGTGGGGGGGGCTGTTAAAATGCAAAGTGGAGGTCTGGCTCATTTCAAACCTCCCATCTAAAAGCATGTAACATGCACATAGGCACTTCCTCTGCACATTTGCACTGTGCAGATGACTCAGCCATTTGTGCCCACTTTCCCTGCCCGTTCTCTGAGCTAACATGCGGATGGGTTGTCTGCACGGGGCTACTGTCACGGCAAAATTAACATTCATTTCCTCTGCCTCCCCTGGCTCAAGAGCACCTGTGAAAGGCAGTCCTGGGGGAATCATGCATGTACATGCCACAGTCTCACATGAAGCAGCATGCAAAACAGGGCTGTGGTGCTGAACTCAATGCCTGATGCACTAGACTCCAAAAACTGTATATGCAAAGTGCTCACATTTATTAGAAAATGGTGGCTGTTCTCAAAATATTGTGGCAACTGTCCCAGAGGTAAACAAACAAACTGATTTTTTTTCTTCTCCCATGCTTAATTGGCAACTCTAAGCGAGCAATGAATGGATTTCCTCAAGAGGCAGCTTGGCAGGGGCACTTCACTTTGCTGGAGTACAGGAAAGCTATCAATATAATTCCGTGTGTAGGAAATACAGTCTCATTGTTCCTTTTCTGTACAAGTTAAACAAAGCGCTCTCGCTCTCTCTCCCTTTAGTTTAACCATCCAAAAAACCAAAGCAAACTTCGAATCACAGAGACTTATCAGCTACAACACGAGCTTGTGATTGTTTACTCAGAAGTAAATTCCACAATGGTTGCGGTCACACACGCAAGATGACATGGGGGGGGAAGTGTGGCTATTCCCTCTGGAGGAAATTGACCCGCGGTTGTGTGATCACACAGTCCTTGGAAGCTGCGGGGGCAGCCCGCCACTGCATGATCAGATGCGACCGCGGGTGAGTCTTTTTTTTTTGCCATTTCTTTCTGATGTGCTTAAACAGGGGATTGATGAATCGCATCTCCACACTGAGGGCTCCCTATGGCAGTATGTGACGATGCGCAGACTGGGAAGGGGCAAAAAAACCTGGCATGGAGTCAGGAGGGTCTGATCAGACCATCCCAATGCCATGAGAGCACGCTGGAGTGATCACACAGGGGAAAGTCCATCTGTGGCCTGTAGCGACCCATTTGCTACTGGACTTTCCCTGGTGTCTTTTAACTCCGTTTGCACAGTGGAGCAAAATGGGTTGCCGATGGGTGTGGGGTGCTTGCCAGATATTTGCGTTTGATCGCACCCGTTAAATCCGCCCGGCATTCATGCCTATGGTGGGGCAAATTGTGCTTATGATTGCAGCCTATGTTCAGAGAGATTTACTCCAGTCTGCATAGAATTGCAGCCTCAGTTTGCATTCAAAATAATGACATTTGTGGAAGCAGAGGTGCAACTAGTTGGGCTAGATCCAGACCAGAGTTCCCTCTAAAGTGCGCTACCATGATTTTGCCCACACATTTTTACCCGTCAGTGCACAGCTTTGATGCCCGAGGGCAGTCAAGTGGCGCTGCCAGTGCCACTTCTAGGGCGCCTCCCTCTCCACCACCACCGGCCCACCCCTCAGCTACCCAGCGACCCTCCAGACCGAGGAGAGGTGAGGGTGGGGAGGAGAAGGAAGTCAAGCCGGCAGTCCCCAGCACCTGTGACTGTAAGAGTATGGTTGTGTAATAGGCAGAGAGAGCAGAGAGGAAACCACATCTGGAAAGATGGAGTGACAGCAAAGGAGTGTGTGTGAAGGAGAGCCTTTTTCATTAAAAAAAAAAAGCAGGAGGCAGGTGGGAGGGTGACATCAGCAAGCACAAGCTCCGTCTTGCTGCCCCAGCCTCTTCCTGCTGCAGATCTTGCACTGCACCAGCCAAGAAGGCTGCGGGAGTGTTCAGCTGAAGCATGCCAAGCAAGAAGAAAGTCCCTAATCTAGCTGCGCCCACTGTCTCCTGTAGGCTGTGCTTCTGATCTTCTTCAAGTAGGTGCATGACAGACCTTGGATATTCCAACACTCTCCACTGAGACTATCATGCTTTGGTCACATTATGAGAAGATGAGAGGCACTGGGAAAGACAATAATGCCAGGGCAAGTTGAAGGCAGCAGGAAAAGAAGAAGAACCAAGATGAGATGGATTGATGCAAGCAAGGAAGACTTGGTTTGCAAGACCAGAACAAGACAGTTAAGGATAGGTTGTTTTGGAAATCATTAATTCATAGGGTCTCCCTAAGTCAGAAGTGATTTGATAGCACTTAACACACTGGTGCTGGAGAAGACTCTGGAGAGTCCCTTGGACTGCAAGGAGATCGAATCAGTCAATCCTAAAAAAAAGTCAACCCTCACTGTTCCCTGGACGGCCAGATGCTGAAGCTCAAATACCTTGGCCACCAAATGAGAAGGGAGCACTCACTGGAGAAGACCCTGATGCTGGGAAAGACTGAAGGTCAAAGAAGAAGGGGACAGCAAAAAGGATGAGATGGTTAGACAGGGTTATCGAGGCAACAAACATGAAATTAAGCAAACTCCAGAGGACGGTGAAAGACAGGAGGGCCTGGCGTGATGTGGTTCATGGGGTCGCGAAGAGTCAGACTCAACTATACAACTGAACAGCAACAAAAACAACAACAAAACACACACACAGCAGCAAGTGGGGCCATCGAGAAGGCATGACTAGGGCATCAAACATCTGGTCTCCCAGATCACCCTGGGGAACAGAGGAAATATTATGGTGACCCATGTGTCAGATAACTGCCATGTTTTCTGTATAACCTTATTCCTGGCTTGCACGCATGCGCTTAGATCTGCTTTGCTAAGGCTACTGTGCGAGACATTCCTCTGCCAGACACCGCTATCAGTGTAACCTTGACAGAAGGGAGGGGCTTGCGTTCCCCAGCTGGTGTGAATGTATCGGCCCTCTGGAAAGGGGGGTGGTGGTCTCCTGTTCATGATGTAATGTCCCACTGGGAGATTTCCCCCCATGCACTTAGATTTCATTTGCTTGGTTAGTTGAAGCATCAGAGTATATACACAGCCCCCCCCCCATGCCATATCCGTCATTCCTGACAATGTACCTGTATTACTTGGCAACAGACTGGTATTCCAATAAAGCATAACTTTCTGAGTGAAGTGTGCCTGGACCTGCTTGCTGTTGAACCTGACACCATGGAGCCAGGAGAGTCATTCGGTTGGTCTTCACACCACATCTGAGTTGTGTCAAAAGGGGGCAAAGCAGGGGAAGGAAGATGACTTGAAGCCCCAGCTAGAAGAGCCTGGCGCAAACATTTGCTTGCAATGCCCACCCTTGCACTGAATGTTCTGCATGGTGTGGACACCTCTTGTTACCACCACTGCCAAGCACCTCCCGCCCATTCCGTTCCGGACTCTTCTGACTCTCTGTACCGACCGGGTTACTGGCGAGCCACCATTTCTTGTCAGCAGCCTGTAAACCATTTTGTTTTGCTCTGATGTGTTCCAAATGTACAAATGTACAAACATCTCCTGTACAAATGCTCACAGCTCCAGGGCTCCTGCCCTGTTCCCCAGCTCAGTCACATCCTCCTCAAGAGCTCCATGCCTCAGCCACTCCCAAAGATCTGATAGGCAGGGCATGACTGCTTAAATTAAAACTGGATGCATCCTTCACTCTTATAATTGTGAAGGTTTGATTTCAAAGCAAGAAGAGGATTTTGCCCCTTTGTTTCTGCCTGAGTCACTGTTCTGAGAATGCTTCCTAGTGAGATGATATGCCCCGAGCATGTCTCCTCCGAAAGCAGGTTGTTCTGCACCTGATCTCATCAGATCTCAGAAGCTAAGCAGGGTCGGCCCTGGCTAGTAGTTGGATGGGAGACCTCCAAGGAATACCAGGGCCATGACGTGGAGGCAGGCAATGGCAAGTCCCCTCCGGATGTCTCTGGCCATGAAAACCCCACCAGGGGTCACCATAAGTCAGCTGTGTGACAGCACTTGCCCACCACTAGTGGCGGTTCCCTGGAAAGAAGCGAGGTGAGAACTCGCAAAGATGAAATAGGCCATCCGTTCCTCTGACAGTCGAGGTGATGGGCCGTGTTCACAGCCCCCATTAATCTGTAGCCATGAAGCACACCAGCAGCAGAAAGCCAGTATCGCCTCACGAGTATCATACCAGGATTTGGAAACCAGGCTTCAGATATCCACTCAGCCATGAAGCTTGCTGGATGGCCTTGGGCCGATCTTTCAACCTAGCCTATCTCACAGGGTCACTGGGAGGATAAGATGGGGGGGGAGTCATGTGCTCCTGGAAGAGAGGGTGGGATAAAAATGTACTAGACAGATTATTCTGATCTGGGGGGTCCAGGCGAGCCCAATCTCCTCAGATCACAGAAGCTAAGCAGGGTTGACCTTTCTTAGGACTAAAATGGGGATTGCCAAGGACGTCCAGGGTTGCTACACAGAGGCTGCAACCACACACACACTAAACAATCCACTTCCAATCCACTGTCAGTGCATTTTCCAACTGGATTTTACTGTGTGAACTGGCAAAATCCAGTTGGAAAGTGCGTCGAAAGTGGATTGAAAGTGGATTATTTAGTGCGTGTGACTGCAGCTAAAGGCAGCCAGTGGGAAACCGCCTCTGCTCACTTCTTGCCTTGAAAGCCCTGCAGGTCCCTCCATAACTCAGATGCGACTTGACAGCACTTTCTACCACCAGAGAGTCAGATCCTCTTGTGGTGTTCCAGCCCTAGTGATGTTACAGTATTTCATGACAATTCTGGTTCAGCTTGACAGTTCAGGTTTCTTTTATGGTTTGTCTACAGGAAGAAACTCACAGTCTTCCTTTTTCCAAGACAGACAGACAGAGAATATGAAATACTTTCATTTATTATCTATTTATACCCTGCCTTTATCCCCAATAGGGACGCAAAGCACCTTGCACAATCCTTCTCTCCTCCGCTGTATCTGAGGTAGGTCAGGGACCAGAGGGTGCAGCTGGCCCCAAGTCACCTCCCTGGCCCCAGACCACCCACCAAGCTTCCATGGCAGAGTGGGGATTCAAACCTGGGTCTCCCAGAACTCAGTCTAAGCACGACACCACCTCTTGCCTTCAAAATGGGTCCCATTGTTGAGTCCATTGTGGGGAAAAAATGCCATTAAAATGCATCAAACGGCATTAAAGGAAAATGTGACATCTGACCAAAGAAACTGGCAGGATGGAAAGGGCGCATGTGCCAGAATGAAAATAGTCCTCCATGCCTATCAAATATGCTGGAACTCCCAACTTCTCCTAGTTCGATAGCTAGCTAGACAGACAGACAGACAGATATATATACACCTACACACATACATGTGGGGAACCACAAGAAACTTGCATCGAGCGTGCATCCCTTCCCCCTACTCTAACAATCTTTCAACTCTTTCTCAACCCCTTCCCATATCTGTCCAGCTATCCCTCTCTCTTTTGCCCCCCTTCTCCATCAGTCTACCCCTCATCTTATCTGTCAACCTACCCCATCTCTTTTGCCCCCATCCTTCTCCAGCAATCTATCCCTCCCTGGACCTGTCAACCTACCCCTTATCCCCCCATTCTTATATTTCAACCTATTAATCCGGCAATCTCTCTTCCTCTCCCCTCCTACTTTACTGGTCACAGTAGCTGCAGGGTGGGAAGCTGCTCTGTGTCTGGACTGGCTCTCCTGTTGCTGAGCTCCCCCTCCCTCCCTCCCTCTTACACCCACTCACAAGCCTGGGCGGTCGTCAAGAGTTGCATAGCTCTTGATCTCCAGCCCCCTCTGTCAATGGCCTTGGACCCACAATACTGGCAGGGGGATGCTTCCCCCCATTGCGTCCAATTCCCTACATCCTAACAACTCAGGGGTAAGGCACTTGTGGGGGGACTTCCAAATCCCCCAACATCAAGCCTGGCATAGCTCCAACCCCCACAACAACTATGGAGCCCAACGTGGCTGGACGCAACATGGCTGCCAGCCTCCTTTACCAATGCAACCGAGCCTGGTGTGGCTGCTGGCTGCCTCCACCCCACTGTGGCTAGGTCCAGTGTGGCTTCCATCCTCATCCCCTATTGCTGGACTTGGTGTGGCTGATGGCATTTACCACCGGGACTGGTTGGAGTGGCTCCTTCTGAGCTGGTAAGAGCATTGTCTGCACATATGCAGATACTTTAAAAAAAAAATGGGGGTCAATCTAACCCCCTTCCCCCAATGTATTTTTGTTAAATTGTCAGATTTTTCTGCAAACCTAGGATATCTTCTGAGTTTGCAGAAACATCTGTTGGGGGAGAGTGTGCCCTCTGTTTGCAGAAATAAGTATCCACATGCAGAGGGGACTGTTGAGAATTGCATATATAGATATATATATAGATGTTCCTCTTGGATCTGATCTGCTAGTAGAGATGATTCCCTTCCCCGAATGCAAGAAGCTGTTCTGATCTCCACTGAAAACATATGCTTAGGGTCTACCTTTTGGAAAGTACAGCTCTTGCTACAACAACCAAAATATGCTGAGCTCTAATATTTTCAGTGTCAATTTCCTAGCCTCTCTTTCCTTTTCTTTCCCTCCAGTCTCACTCTCATCATTAGTTTTTTATCCCTCATGACCAGCTGCAGCCTCTTACGGATTTATATCCAGATGCGCCAACAGGTAGCAGGTTAATGCTTGTTTATTAGCTGAGTTCCAGCCATCTGCCTCCGCATGCAACAGCTTGTGCTCCACACACGTCCCCTGCAGATCTTGGCATTTTGCAGCACAGTACCAAAGCAGCCTGTACAAGGAACATCTTCATTGCAAAAGTCGTACAAGCAAAAGGATTCCTTTTCCCCCCTCCTCCGTCCCCACCCCACCACAGAAGAGGGAAGGCCAAAGAACTGAAGACTCTGCATGATTCAGATCTGCTTCATTTCTTCCTGGACGAGGAGGGCATTGAACTGGGTCACATTCTGTTTTATTTGAAAGACGCTAGTATTAAATATGACTTTCCACTTGCAACCAATTTAATCAACTCCATCTAACAAAAAAGCTTATGCTGTAATAAAGCTAAATTTCGGAAACCCGCTAAAACTTAATCCAGTGAAGATGCTCATTTAAAAGCACTCTCCGTGAATGGAAGAGGGGTGGGGTTTTTTTTTGTTAAATTTAGTATTCTAAAATTCCATTTCTCTCTCTTCTCTCTCCCCTCTAAGATCCGTTGGACACTCGGCAAGTGTAATGCTGAACCATTTTTTGTTTGTTGCCAACAGCCACATTTATGGTTGTTTGACTGCTTAAACCCTAACCTTTTTGAGCCTGTGGATGCCTCTGAAAATCTGACATAGCAAAGTGAGTGCTGGCACAAAATGGCTGCTAATAATGGCTGCTGCAGGAGGTGAAGCTAGCCACAAAATGGTGCCCATGGCTTACCTTCCGTCACATCGTGAAGATCCTTGTGTTTAGCAACTTCGCTAAAACAAAAATCTGCACAGCCACTCAAATCCCCCAGTGGCCAATCAGAAGCCTTCCTGGGCAAAAGCTCCAGAAGGCCCTGCCCACTTTTTAAAAAACACTTGGGGGGCGCCAAGGAAGGTGTCGGCAGGCCATGGTTAGAGTTTGGCAACAAAGCTGGTTGTGAAACCACGGGTTGGATTTAGCCAGTTCTTCTGCTGGTAAAAATGGAATGAGCAATCCCTTGCGAACGCTCCAGAGGGCTATGCGGTGGGTCATGAAACCGACATGTGCAGAAGCTACATGAGAGGGAGGTGGCAGCAGGAAGGGGAAACGGAGTGAGACTTCTCATAGAATGACAGGCAGCAGCTTTTGATCTACTCCTGCTCCTCTGACTTTGGAAAGCAATTTAGAGTTTGGGCAGGTCAGAGAAGTGACCGGTTAAAAGCCCTCCCTCTGTCTGGGAGCCTCTAATGGCATTGTTAACCAAGAGCAAATGTCTTCCACGAGTGCAACAAGCAAGGTCATGCCTCCAGAAAACAGTGCAAATGAAGCTGTTTTAAGTAGCTTACCCTGAGCACGGCAAGAGGCCGAAGGACAATTTAAACGAGATGTTCAGTGCATGAAAAGCATTCTCCTGTATTCTTTCTGACCCGGCCTAACTTTTC
This sequence comes from Gekko gecko, assembly GCA_029375565.1. Lineage (NCBI taxonomy): Eukaryota > Metazoa > Chordata > Lepidosauria > Squamata > Gekkonidae > Gekko > Gekko gecko. The sequence goes on from JAPDNY010000009.1 coordinate 11,620,961, forward strand.
AAAGGCGTTTAACCATTGCTCAGCCCCGAGACGAACAGGGTTTGCATGTCACTGACCTATGACCCAGAGGGAAGCTGTGCTAATTTGTGAACACTGTAGGCACAGCAGCGGGCGTATGACCGAGAAACCCCTCTCAGCATGACGCTGGGCTACTCTGAATTCCACAGTTACAATAATAACAATTTGGCACATCCAGTTGCCTTATGTAAATCACTCTGCCTCACCATTGTTAAAAATATATCTTGTTTTCCAGCAATGTCTGAACAAGAATGTCATTGCGGTTAAGATCAATCTGAGAGTCGTACGCAGTCAAATTCTATAAAAGACAACGAGGGGGATATAATCTCCTGGGGAGTCCCAAGTCTTAGAAAAACTACTTCCTTGACATCCACAGAACAAAGTCCTATCAGGTGAGACTCTAGGAAGAGCAGTCTGTGTTTGGGGGGAAATGGTTTTTGCAGGTCAGCTAACAGTCACAATCCTGGTGATTTCTCAAGGGCAGTGATTCCCAGCCTTTTCAGTGTGGTGACCCACAAGTTCAAATTCACTTGATTTGGTGACCCATTAGGGTTACCAGGTAGACTTATCTGGCCAGTGAGGGTCCCCTGATGTCCTTCTGGGAGACCGGAAGTGATGTCGGGCATTTTCGGGCCTACTTCCAGTCAGGGGTGACACTCTGGGTTTTTTGACAAAACTCTATGGTAAATTCAGCTTCAAACCACTGAGTTTATCCCAAAAACCAGAGTGTCACCCCAACCATAAGCAGGCCTGAAACTGGAAGTAGGTGCAAAAAGGTCAGTTGGAGGTGGGATTTTCCCCACTGGCCAGCAGCGGAAACAGCCTGCAAAAGTGGGGGTTCCCCAGCTTCCACTGGGGGGGGAGGCTGGCAATCCTATGACCCATCCAAGCCTGGCACAAGTTTGTTTTTGGTGCCCTAGGCAAACTATGACCTTGGCACCCATCTAGTACAGCATTCCCCTTTTGACAGGGGATATCCAGATGTTTTTGAGAAACCAACAAACATCCCACAAAGGGCAGAGCTGCCTCAGCTATATATTGGGCTATTTGGTTAATGTAGCAGTTTGCCCAGTCATAGAAGCGTGATCCTGAGTGCAGTGAAAAAAGCTCCCAAGAAGTATGTTGCAAAAAAGGCAAACTTCCATTTATTCAAGTAGATCCAATTCACATTCAGTCTGCAGTCAGGAGAAGAGAAAGGGAAGCTTAATTTAAACAATGCTTTCCCTATCACAAATGGCCAGCTTGTCCAGCATCATGTGTGGGGGTGTAGGAGGGCACTGCATCCGCAGGAGAGACCTGCAGAGACGTATGTCTCCATGGAAGGCCACGTGAGAAGAGTGAGAGGATAAAGTGCGACAGAGACGGAGGAGAGGTCAGAGGGCAGCTCCCAGGTTAAGACAAAGAGAGGCAACCCATTCAAGGACATAACACCTATAGACACTTTAAAGCGAGGTAACCCCCCCCCCAATGTCCAGAAATGCGGAGTCACTCACTCCAACACTATGAACCCCAATCAAATGGCATTCCAAAGTACAGATCCTTCGCATATGTAGCCTCTGTTTCTGCCCCCTCCCCCCTGTATGCTGACTGCCTTGCTCTTAGCAAACTGGCTTTCCTGGCTGTCCACATACCCAGTGGAGGGGGTGGCCCTTGTTAGGGAGAGGGGCTGTGCCTGAGTCACGGGACATTGGCTTGGCATGCAGAAGGTCCTGAGTTCAATCCCCAGCATCTCTGGCAAAAAACAATCAGGAAGCAAAGAAAGTGAAAGAATTCCCCCAAGACCTTGGAGAGCTACTGCCTGTCTGAGATTGGCATGCAGAAGGTCCCAGGTTCAATCCCCGGCATCTCCTGTTAAAGATCAGGTAGGAGGTGATGAGAAAGAACTTGGCCTGAGACCCTGGAGAGCTGCTGCCAGTCTGAGGTTGCGGTCACACGCGCCCATTGAGGAGGAGGGGAAGTGAGGCTATTCCCTCCGGAGCAATTAGAAACACAGTTACGAGATCACGCATCCCTTCCAGGCTCCGTGCTCAGTCCATCACCAGCTGATGGTACGTGGGGTATGGAAGCGTACCAAAGTACTCTGGCAGGAAAAGAAGTGGCATGGTGCAACCACATATACATTGACCGTAGCCCATTGCTGCCTGATCAGACAGCAACTTTTTTTAAAAAAACGGTGTTTACACATGAACTGAGGAAAAACAGCCTGAAGGTAGGGAGTGCCAGAGGCTCACTCTGATTGGTGAGCCACCTCTTTGGCAACAGAAGGTATCTGGGGGGGGAGGTCTGGTCAGGCAGTTGGTGGCTGGAAGCTTGGGAAGCTTGAGGGAGTTGGAAGAGTTTGGTTTGGAGAGAGAGTTATTGAGAAAGGGCTTTTGGTGGCTTCCTTCTGAGGAAAAAACTCTCAGTCTGTGACTCAGTGACAGGGTGTCACACAGCAGAGGGACAGACAAGACTCTGCGGAGAGGTTTTGCCTGATTCAAAAGCGTAGACCTCTGTTCAAAAGAAAAACCATTTTCCCATCCCCCTACCCTTTTATAAAAAATAAAAACTTCTTGTTTTATATAAAACCATACTATCGGTGCCATTCTTTTATATCTGACAGGAAAGGTTTGGGCTCATGAGGTAAAAGGTAAGGGAATGACAGAAGTCATATAGGCCCCTTTACCAGAGTGAGGAGGATACATCACAGAAGCGTACCAAAGTACTCTGGCAGGAAAAGAAGTGGCATGGTGCGACCACATATACATTGACCGCAGCCCATTGCTGCCTGATCAGACGGCAACTTAAAAAAAAAAAACGGTGTTTACACATGTGCATGAACATGGAAGGGAATTGGTGCAACAGAGGGTGTGCGCCTGAACAAGGAAGTGAGCCAACATATGTCTGCCCTGCTTCCCAACAGCCCTGATCCTGCTGGCGAGGGGCCCCATGAATTAGGTCTGTGGCTACCTGTCAGTACCCCATGAAAGCCATTGCAGCAGCATCCCTAACCCAACCAACAGCCGGATATGGAGACAGAGATGGAGCAGCTGGTGGCCACCCTTGGCCCCATGTGTCCAGTGGCAGGGTAGTCATCCTATGGCTGCTGGCAGCATGTCAAGAGTGGCAGGAGATGAGAGATGCTAGCAGGAGACGGAGGTATGCAATCAGGCAAAGCTATACAGCCAGGCGGAGAGCAAGGTCAAGGCAGCGGCGGAGCCATTGGACAAGGAACACAATCAACCTGGATCATCTAGCAGAAGAGGGGTCTCCCCACCAATGGTGGGTCTACTCAAGGTCCATGCAGTAGTGGAGGACTTTTGTCACCTATATCTGGGAGGATGAGGAGTGGATCGAGAACTTCAGGATGTTCTCCAGGTAATGCAGAGGGGGTATGCTGGGGTTCTCTAGCTAGGTAGGTGTGGGACCAACCTCCACGGCCCTGCACGCCAAGAGAATGAGTAGACGACGGCTCTCAGAGGGCATACCCTGCAGCCAAGTGGGGCAATGGCTCTCTGAGGTCTCCAGTGCTCACTAACTGTGGTTACAGACAATAGCCAATGTCTAACATGAACCCCCATCTACCGGTGTGGTGGGAGCCATGCAGAAGTCTGCCAGGCCACCCAGTGCCCTATGGTTTGGGGAACTTGGAGGTCATCCCCATCATTGCCCAGTGGAATGGCGGGATGACAAGTGAGCCCTGATGCCCACAACACTCACAGAGCATGCCAATGACCCCATGATGACTTCACAGGTCAACGTTCATCCCTATCTGTGCACATCCCTATCTGTGCACTGGTTGGCCAGGCAAAAGACTTCATCAATTGCAAGCGCTTCTTCTCCATCCTGCTGCAGGACACTGGCGATCATACTGGCCACTTTGTGGATGTGGTCATAGGTCACAGTGGGAAGAACCACGATGTGCACATCCTGCACTGTTCCAATATCCTAGATGCCATGGATTTGGGACAGTTGGTCCCAGAGAACCCCACCTTCATGATCAGGGGAGTCCAAGTGCTGCCACTCATAGTCACAGATGCTGCCTACCCCATGAGATGGTGGCTCATCACTCCCTATACTGGGAACCTGACCCCACAGCAGGCACACTTTGACAAGGTGCACAGTCAGGTCAGGATTGTGGTGGAGCGTGCCTTTGGCCAACTCAAGGCATGGTGGTGGTGTCTGTTAAAGCAACTCCCAGTACAAGAGGAAAACATCAGTACCACCATCACCTCCTGTGTCGTTCTACACAACCTGTGTGGGGACCGTGGACCTGTGGTCACAGTTCAGCTGGAGGATGCACCAGCCAGGGCAGTCCAGGAGCTCAAGGAACCCCCCTCTGGGTGGGAGGGGGGCACTGAGGATGACAGACACCCGCAGGAGGGCAGGGCAATACAGGCAGCCATAACCACATAGAATCATGGAATGTTAGAGTTGGAAGGGACCTTGCAGGTCATCTAGTCCAACCCCCTGCACTCTGCAGGAGCATAGCCGAAAGAGAGCCCTACATACCTACAACATACCCAAAAGATGGTCGTCCAGCCTCCGCTTGAAAACATCCAGGGAAGGAGCATCCACCACCTCCCGAGGCAGACATGGCTGCACAGGCAGTCAAGGAGGTGGACAGATTTGAGTAGTGAAGATGACAGCGGCCCAGAGGAGGGAGGTGCCGGAGCGGGAGAAGTGAAAACCAAAGGTGGCCCATCCTATAATTTGAGGGATACCAAAGGAAGACAACTTAAGAAATAACTGTTCGGGAAGCGTCAAAAAGGAGATGACTCACAACTAACCCCAAAGGACATTACTAACCTCATTAACAGAGTTATTTTGAATTTTTGTTAGATGAAAAGAAGACTCTCAAATCACGGAGATTGCCAAAAACTGTAGCTATATTGATTTAAACTAACCTTTATTAACAGAATACTCACTCCGCTCTTTTCTTTATCCCTCTATATACCCTACCTTTTTCTATTTATAAAAAGAATAAATTCCTCTCCTTTTTAGGAGGGTTTTGATAAAAAAAAAAAAAGGAGGTGATAGAGTCAGATCCTGAAATGGGTCGGGGGCTGTACCCTACTGGCAAACACAAAATCCACAGTGCTGCAGATCCCAGCAGGCACTTCAGCCAAAGTCCCCTTGGTGACCCCTAACAGGCTGCACAGTACAGAAGTGTGAGCTCAGCACTGGAATAAAGGTGTTGCCAGACAGACTTCAGTGTCCGTGCCTCAGTCAGCGGCAGGACCAGGAATGCCCGGGTGGAATGGGGAGGGAGGGGCACAGCTCCCCAGTAGCCCCACACAACCAGAACGTCCATGGGGGCACCATGCCGAAGGTGGGGGATGCAACCTTGACAGGAAGCGCAGCACGTCCGGATGACCTCACATCCCAGAGAGGGGCATGGCGTGAAAGGGGGGGGGGCGAGGGCCAGGCAGCTGGGGGGGTGGCAGGGTGTTGCCATCCCAGGCAGCCACACAGTTGCACAGCTGGGTGGGGCAGATTCTACCACCACGAAGGATGGGAGACAGGACAGGGGTGAGGGTGCTCAGCAACCACAGTAGCCTGAAGAACTCACACCTCTCTTCAGGCCACGCCTGGAACCATGGACCCCTATGGGGATGGTGGATGCCAGGAGCCGAGCCTTGGGTGGTTGGACCCAGTATCATCCTTCCCATCATGGGTGCACCATATGTGAGGGCCCGGGGGCCACCCCCCTGGGATGTACAAGGGCGGGGGGAGGAAGGCTTCCTCAGACACCCAGTGGCTGCACTGTGGAGGGAACAACTGGTCCATGGGGGTTCCACGCCATTTGTAAATGTCCTCCCAGTTACACAATCCAACACATGCTGTTTGAGCTAGCCAGATAGGCAATGGGGTTGTCCAACATCCCCTAACCCACCCACCTCAGTAGGAAGGTGTCCTATGGCAGTCTGTGGTGACTCTGCCTGCCACCACCCCAGTGGGGAAAGTGGTCCGGAAAATTGCCTTTCCACACAGGCCGAGAAGGAGATTCCATGGTGGTGACGGGGTGGGTGGGTGCGGAAGCCCCACTAGACTCCACTGTCAGTTCCCATCCCATGTGTAATACACAAGGCCCCCTGGAAAAACAAAGGAAGGAGGACATGTGGACCAGAGGCCCTGGAATCCTCACCATCGCCCACTGGGCGGGCCAGAGAAAGTGGTGCCAAGGGCTGTGTACTCCGTATATGCCTACAGTCTTCATTCCGCTGCAGCCCGCAATGATGTGGACCAACTCTAAAGGGCCAACCACCTGGGAGGCAAAGACAGGTCTGAAAGGATTGCAGATCGGAAACACTGGGATAGGCTGCAGGGCCCATTGCAGCTCCTGGGGGCCAGGAATGTCAATTGTGGTGCATGGCGCCCACTGTGATATGTTGCAACCCAGACGACTGAGCACAGAGAATGCAGGCTATCCTTTCCAGTACGGACACTGGGGCCCCAACAAGACATCTCTGGAACTGGAGTGACAGGCCACCAGTAGGGAGACCTCCCCCAGTGACAGGATCTGTGCCCTTGGACTGGAATGATGGACTCCAGAGTGTGTGGATGATTCCTATGAATGGATCATATGGTCAGGGGCTGGGATGGCCAGGCACAGGGTGGAACGAGAACCCCTGGGAACTGGGACACTGCTGAGGGATAGGAATCACAGCCTTCGGACCGCAGTGACAGCCCCTTGGAGTGCCAGAGGCATCCTGAGTCTGGAATCACAGCCCTCAGGGTACAGTGATTGTCCCAGAGCGGCTCCCCCATCCCTGGAGTGGTCAATGCGGCCCCATACAACTGAGAAGGAAGCCAAAACACAGAGATGTGTTCATTGCTTGGGACTTGGCTGCACATTACCAGGTCAGGACATCTGTGAGTCCTCCATTGAGTAAATGCTGGGGCAAATTCATGCTCACACAGAAGAACCCCGACAGGCCAGCCACCTTGTTGTTCAGCACCAAACAAAGCCATGGCTGTGCCCACCCCACCCCCTTGATCACCCTACGCCCCCTGCTTCCAGTCTCCTGTTTCTGCATGAACCTGAGCAACAAGGGCCCACCCTTGGTCTGGCCTGCGGTGACCCATCTGCAGACGTGGCCAGTCACTGGCATCCTGGGCCATCAATGCCTCCAACAACAAGGACCGTGACTGGACCTGGCAGAATGCACCGAAGTGCCAGGGCAATCATGTGCATCATCAGCGCTTCCCATCTCTGAGAGGAGCCGGTGGTGGCATGGAAAGTGGCACAACAGCATTTTCTGTGGTTCAGTGCTGGGGGGGGGGAACGAGCCAGTCCATACGACAGCGGCCGCTTTCCCAGAACTAATATCGGCACTGGCAGCTACATAGCGGCAGCCGTGGAGGGGGCTCCAGCTGAAGCGCTGAGCCTGCAAGTTAACTAAGCAGCCTCCAGCCCAGTCGCAGAAAGGGAGACCCTGACCAGCGGTGCCACATGGACATGCAGCTGGAAGCTTAGCTGTCCCAAAGTAAAAATAGGACCCAGCGTCCTTTTTTTCTTCCCTGCTGCACACTTGTTCCCTGTCCTGGTTGCATCTCCCATGCTTCTGTCCATCGTGCCCCTACAATGGCAGCACGCGCTTTATTGGAAGAGTGCTTCATTGCTCATGTACATACTCTCTCTGGTGCATCAGGGAAAGACAGCCACGGCGGTGGCAAGGAAAGGCGTCCTATGGCTGGAGGGGGTGGGGTGCCTCCTGCAGATACTCCATGAACTAGAGGCGGGTGAGAGGGTTATGCTCTCCACCCACATGGAGACTCTCTCCCTGTTCCATGAGTCTGCCAACCACATGGCCACCAGGGGCTGCAGGTGCTCAGGTGACCAGTGCCAGGCGAAGTTCAAATGCGAGAAGGCTGCCTTCTTCAAGGATTGCTGGAGGATTGGCGGCAGGGCATCCCACCAGAGTGGGAGCACCCTCCCTCCTTCGCCCTGCTGCATGCCTTGTGGGAGCAGGGCAGGTGGGCGGGATGGAGGGAGCAATGCCCACGCCACGAGTATCCCCCACCCTTAACAGCAGCACTCCTGTTGGTACCTCTGCTATGCAAAGCCCTCTGTTCTCATCTACAGGGTGACCACACCAAGACAGTGAGCACAGCCACTGCCACCTCCAATGAACAGGACGCTGGCTCTCCTGCCAGCTATGGCCAGGCCCTGCATTACCAAGGTGTGCTTTATGTGCTGTACGTGCCCCTTGGCACATGCCCGGGGGGGGGCGGACACCCAGTCCATGTGCCATTTGGGAGCCACCAGTCCAGGCAGTGGGCTGCTCCGGAACATGGCACCCAGTAGGTGTGCTGCAGGACTTCAGTGAGTGGTCTGGGAATGGGCCACTATGCCGTGGACTTGACACGTGTGGCAGCGCTCAGGGGTTCCTGCACAGGGTGTGGCATTGGATGGTGATGTGTGGCTCTGTTTGTCCCCCTATAGACCCAGAGGTGGTGAGCTCCCGGCACTCCTCCCCAAGGCCTGGTGACCCTGGTGACCCAGGTGAGAGGACGGGGTTTAGTGGGGATGCATAGGTGGCACGGACATGTATGGGCCTCCTGGGGTGTCAGTTCTGGAGGGGTGCTTATTGCTGGTGCTTGGTCCCACCCCTCATCTGGGTGGCACGTGTGGGGAGCCGATACCAATCATGGCCCGGGGCCATGCTCTGTCTGCCACGCTGCATGTACCAGACTGAGCAAGGGCTGGGCACAGCCGCCATACCCTATGGGGACAGCTGTAGGGGTTTGGCAATGCATACTGGAGCTGGGGCCTAGATACCAAGTGCCATCCACCGTCGCATGCAACACGGATGACCACCCCCAGTCCCCGTGTGGTCCTCTGACAGCCAGGTGCCCCTTCATGGCTACACAGTTCCTGTCACCATCGGCTCACCCCTGCAGGGCCAAGAGCTGGAGCGGCCAGGACCACCTGTCGCCATCAGTTCAACTCCTGATTCTAGGGATGATATGTACCCCTCCTCACAGTTGGGGGAGCCCCGGTCCTGGGGACCCAGTTATGTGAACCCATCCGCTTTATTGTTTCCACAGGTGCCAGAGGATGCTTCTCTGTAACACCTGGCCCCTCCGGCCCCTCCTTAACCCAACGGTTAGTGCCGCAAACACCTTGCAGAGGAAAGGTGGGTCTTTCAGAGGGCATGGGTGCCTATCCGTGGCCAGCATAGCAGTGGCCCGGCAAGGGCCCTCTGTGCCCCAACCCCTTCTCATCACGGCAGCTGCCTTTCTGTTTGTGGTGGATGGGGGTGGGGGGGTGCCCAGGTGGTCTTGCAATGTCCCTCACACCACCGCAGGAGCACTGATTGTCAACTGGCCCACCAACTGACCAGCCGACCCTTATCTCTATGCTCCACAGCACAACAGCATGAGCACCGGCTGACATTCATACAGCGGTGGATAACCAGGCTGTGCCAGATGCTAGTAGAAATGTGCCTGGATGACACTTTGGGTGATTTCCCACTACATCTGCCTCGGGGTTGCGCCGCCATTTGCCCCGATACTATTAGTCAATTTCACACCCGAAGCCGCGGGTCTGCATTTTGACGCGCGGCTTCGCCCGATTTCCCCCGCAGTTTCATAATCCTCCGTGGGGTGATGGTCCATTTTCCCTCTATGCAGCATTAGTATGCATTGGCTCACCGGTTGTTGCCTACAGCTCATGGTTTATTGGCGTAGCTCATGAAGGTGGGCTGCTGAACTGATAGGTTTCTGCAGTTGCCCAATCCCTTGCTCAGGATTTTGAAGCAAGACCACCGGCAAGAGACATTTTGCTCACATGACTCCACAAATCAGAGGGAGGGTTGCTGGTGGTGTGCCCAGAGCCATTTCCATAGGGATACTCGTCCCCTCCCCCCAACCACCCCCCCAGAGTATGGTGGTTTGCTGCCAGCCACACCTACCTGCCTGGCTGCTGGTGGATGGCTGGGGCCCAGCTGTGTCTTCCGATTCCCCTGGAAAGAGCTCCAGGGATACCGCTAGTGGCAGGGGGGAGTGGCCCTAGAAGCCCTGCTGGGCCGCCACCTACCCTAGACTCCGTGTGACCCTTTTGGGCCACACATCTGCATCTCTGTGCAGGATTCTGTCCAGCTCCTCAGAGTAGGGGCATGTCTCTGTCCCCTGGCCAGATTTCACATTCATGGCCACAGCTTTGTTATACTCAAGCAACAGGGCCTTTGTCTTAGTATGGCATTTGACCACTGTTTCTGTCCCCAGGCAGCCATGTCTTTAGCTATCCCTTCATATACTTCGATGTTTCAGGGGGTCTGTCTGAGGGCGGCTTGGACCCTGGCTTCTCTCCACGAAGCCAACAGGCCCAATGTCCCCCCCTGCCTCCAAGAGAGCCCTCGCACCCCAGACATTCGGTGTCTCCTGGCTGACACCATGTTGACAGGCGGTCTGCTCAGTGGTGTGTGCACCGGACCCAGCTGGCTTTGACTGTATCATGCCACTGATTGCACAGGGCTGCCGTGTGTGTACAGTGCCACAAGGTGGCGATCCACTAATATGGTTATGTGCATGCGCAATTACACCCTTGTGCACATAACACAGAGCATACGGAAGGGGGGGGAGAAAAACATCCGGTGTCACAGTGGGATGCAGATGGCTGCCGGCGCTGATGCTATCAATGTGCTTCTGCAATCACACGTCCACCCGTGTCCCATATTATCTGGGTAACACCAGATTTTCTCTGATGCCTTTTTACTCTCCTTCCGTGGCAGGGCAGCACGGGTTGCCAATGACTGCGGGACACTTCCCAGATGTTGCCGTCTGATTGTGCCCTTTAAATCCACCCAAAAGGCTCCAAATATTTCTTAAACATTCAATAGTATTGAATTCAAGTCAATGAGTGCTCAAGTCTGGCTATGTGTATCCATCATGAAAAAAGGAAAAGGCGGCAGTCTTGAGACATTGCTGTACAATAAGACCATTTGGAGGCATTATTGGCTGAGAAGTTCCTGTGGCTGTGCCTCTTTGAGAGTCCGTTTGCAGTCCCGATGAAGGAATCGAGAACTCACCGAATAATCTGGAGGATGAGTCAACTGCAGCCTGTTTCTAGTCCTGAGGACTGGATCTACTTGCTGACTGCAATGTACTTTATATTGTTTACCTTAAATTTCAATTTGCTTTGCTTCACGGACATTTGAAAATCATGTTTTTCAGTCCATTGAAACTGTGAAATTTTCTTTTGGGAGTTTCAAAGAGGAAATGTTAGATATCTGCTTCAAATCTCCAGCCTATTGTATTTCTTGTATTTTATGTATTGAACACTATTGAATGTTTAAGAAATATTTGGAACCTTATGTGATGTTAAGTCATACATGATCCATATTTACTCATCTATTTCCTTAAATGACTATCACTTTAAATCCATCCAGCATTTGCACCTATGATCGCAGCCTGAGTAGACTATACTGACCATGACGGACCAAGGGTCAGATCCAGTACACGGCAGTTTCCTATGAGGTTATGTCCCAGCCTTTGACCATCCTCTTTTTCTCCATTACCCTCTCTAACCTCCCCCACTTAAGACTCTAAGAAACTAACTCTAGTGACAATCAGGACACATTTTACTTGATTAACATGTATATGCAGTAAAGAAAAAATACCAGCTAACGTATGAAATGGAAGATAACCGTTTCCAGGGTCAGATCCTGCTTTCCAAAATACAAAAGCGAGCAATGAAATGAACCTGTTGGGGGGGCTGGCCTGCAACCCACTTTCAGATGCTTCACACAGCCCACTTTTGGGTCCTGACCCACAGGATGGAAAACATGGTTCCAGAGTAAAGTTTGAGGCCAGTGGGGATAGCTAGAGACATGGCAGCCCGGGGACACAAACAAACAGCTATCAAATGCCATACTAAATTTTATTCAAGGTATAAGCTTCCACGGGCACACACTTCTTCAGATATACTGAAATGGAAGTTAACAGTCCATACGTAGAGGTAGAGGGTGAGCGGCAAATTAGCATACAGCATAATGAAGATGTTTAACAGATTCAAGGACCAAACAAGAACAAGCTTAGTTTATACGTTTCCCATATAACTTCTATTTCAATGTACCTGAAGAAGAGTGCATGCACACAAAAGCTCATACCCAGAATAAAATTTTAGTGGTCTTCAGGGTGCCCCTGGACTCAAAACTGCCATTCAACAAAATTAAGCCTTAGGATAGTTTCACCTCCCCCCATTCCCCCTTTATTCAATCCAAAAGGTCCAGGAGGTTGCGGGTTAATGAGTGGCTCGGTGACAAGAATCAAGAAGAATGACTCAGTGACCCCCTTCTGTTCTCTTGATTTTAAGAGGGAGGCATTACTCTGTCCACAGCACTTTAATCAATGTTACAGTACGGCTGCTTCTGACCTTTCATGCCATATGCCCCAATGCCACAATGTACTTTATGGGAATGGCAACGATTGGTTCATTAATCTCAAATCTCTAGGGGGGGGAGAAACGGAGCTTACTAAAGGAAGAGGCTGGAAGAACGAGGGTCACAATGTTGATAAATTAGCCAATTATTGCACCACCACATTATATCATGGTTGCTCAAGGAAGTGGGGGGGATTTTTAAACCTGTAACTGAGATTTTTAAAAAGCATCGTTAATAATAAAACAAGGGAAACCACTGAAAACGTTTTACTTCCTAAACTGGAAAAGGGTCACAAACAGCTAAAGAGCACCCACCCGAGACCATTAGTTTAGATGTAGATGAAGGCCAAGTAAAAACTGGCGGAAGGAAAGATATACTCTGAGCTATGCAGATGACACCATGTTGCTGGCAGAAAGCAGTGAAGACTTGAAATGACTACTGTCGAAGGCTAAAGCAGAAAGTGCCAAAGCAGCATTAGAGTTTAACAGCACAAAGACAAAAAAAAAAAAATAGTGATTACTGAGCAATTACACTTTTAAGGCTGACAATGAAGAAACTGCAGTTGGTCAACATCTGCTATTCCTTGGTTCAATCATCAACCCAAAGGGAGACTGAAACCAAGATATCAGAAGGAGTTTTGGTTGAAACAGGGAGGCCAGCCTCCAGGTGGGACCTGGGATCTCATGGAATTGCAGCTCATCTCCAGACTACAGAGGTCAGTCCCCCAGGAGAAAGTGGATGCTCTGAAGGGTGAACTTTTATGGCATCGTACCCTACTGAGGTCCCTGTTCTCACCAGGCTCCACCCTCAAATCTCTAAGACTTTCTGGCCTGAATCTGGTAACCCTACCTCCAATACTCAGCCAAAGGCTGGGGGACCTGGCATCCCTATGAAGGAGCTAGAGAAGCTCCTTAATTTTAAAGGTGTGTCACTGGTGACCAAGATCCAGAGAATTCACGCCATAGTATTTTCCATTACTACGTATGAGTGCGAAAGTTGGACGACCAAAGCCGACAGGAAGAAAGCTGAGTCATTTGAGAAGTGGTGCTGGAGGAGAGTTTTGCAAATACTGTGGACTGCCAAAAAAGAGAAATAAGTGGATTCTAGATCAAGCCTGAACTCCCCCTAGAAGCTAAAATGACCAAACTGAGGCTACTTTGGACATATTTTGAGAAGACAGAGTCACTGGAAAAGACAATCATGCTAGCAAAAGTTGGAGGCAGCGGGAAGAAAAGAGGACCCAACGTGAGATGGATTGAGTCAGTCTAGGAAGCCACGTCCAGTGTTCCCTCTAAAGCTGAGTTAGTGTGAGCTAGCTCACAGTTTTTTTAGCCTCCAGTTCACACATTTTTGTCCTAGCTCAGGAAGGATGGCTCCAGAGCAAACTAATTTATGCAGTAGCCAAACTGCTCACACAACTTTAATGCCAATAACTCACAAAGTAGAATTTTTGCTCACAAGAACCCACAGTTTAGAGGGAACGTTGGCCACATGGCCCTCCGTTTGCAAGATCTGAGCAAGGTTGTTAACAATAGGATGTCTGGGCAGTCATTCATCCATAGGGTCACCATTAATCGGAAGCAATTAGATGGCACTTCCACGTGCACAAGATAATGTCAGGCCAACTGAAGCCCTTTCTCCATACACCCTGCAATCCCAATCCAAATCCTAGATGCTTCTGGGAGCCTCCAAGCAAGGCATGAAAGCAGCATTCACCCCTCAGCTGCAGGTTTTCAGAATATATTGCCTTTGAATATGGAAACAGAACTCTTGTTCAGCAAGGTATTCAGAATAATGGCGCTTTAAATCCTTTCTCTGCAGTCTTTTCTCTTTAGCCTGCTGGAATCAATTTGGGATTAGAAAACCGATGAGAAACAGGAAACATACTGAGCTGTGTAAATATCTCGTATGTATAAATAATGCAACACAGTCAGTATTAATTCAGCACTGACTCAGGCGTATGGGAGGTGGGTGGATTTGAGGTGTTACAGGAGCCCAAAAAGATCCCGTGCGCAGTGGGCTAGAGCAGCAGACTTGGAGATCCATGTTCGAATCCTCACTCCGTCACAAAAATTTGCTGGGTGACTATGGGGCAATCAGTAATTCTTAGCTGTACCTCACCAGGGAGGGAGCATGTGTTTTAAATAAACAAACTCTGCCTTGGGAAACTCCTGGAGATTTGGGGGGGGGTAGTGCCTCTGGAGAGTGGAACAAAGTTTGAATTCAGTGGCCCTTTTAAGTGGTGGGTTGGAGGGATGGTACCTGTTCCCTGGAGAGTGGAGTTTAGGAAGAGAGTTCAGTGGAGATACGATATCTCAGAGCCTGCCCTCTGAAGCCTCCATATCCTCCAGGGAAAAATGCTCTGTGTAGTCAGGAGATTAATTGTAATTCTGCCAGAACTGTAGGCACTACCAAAATACAGGATACACTCCAACTTAACTTCACAAGTCCAAGATGTCCAATGGGAGCACTTCTCTCTCCCAAAGACAGTGCTTAAAATAACAGTATCTTCTTATTTATTTTATTTATACTTTAAATTTATGAATCACCCAATCCCTGAGTACACAGGGCTCTGGGGAATGTACAACAGAAGTTAAAGGCATTAACATAACATAGTTAAAATTAATAATTCAGTCATTCCTATATTATTAAATGATCTCCAGATGGCAACACTAATTCAGTCTCAGACCCGCTCCAGACTGTGTCGTCGTCTCATGGGCAGAGCAAGAAGGAAGCCAAAGTGAAAAGATGGAAAAAGAAGAAGAGGGTGCCAGCCATGGTGGAAACCACTGCAGTCCTCAACCAAAAGCCTGGTGGAAGAACATCTCTGCCTTACAGGGCCCTGATGGTATTTGGAAGATAGCTCCACAAGGTCGGAGCCAGGGCTGAAAAGGCCCTGGTTCTGGTTGAGGACAGCTGGATACCTTAGGTGCCAGGGGTCACCAGTAAATTGTTCTCAGTGGAGTGTAATGCTTTCCTGGGGACATACCAGAAGAGGCAGTCCCAAAGATAAGCAGGTCCCAAACCACTCAAAGTCTAAAAGATCAACACTAAAACACTGAACCTGACTCAGTACTCCTCTGGAAGCCAGTGCAGCTGGCACAGCATAGGTTGCATATGTGTCATCCAACACATTCCGTCAGGACTTGTGCTGCCACTTTCTGGACCAATTGGACCTTCCAGGGCAGTCTCAAGCATAGAGCGAATTACAGTAGTCTACCCTGGAGGCGACCATTGCATGGATTACCGTGGTCAGGTCAGGGTGCGACAAGAAAGGGGCTAATTGCTATGCTTGGCATAGGTGGACAAACACCAGCCTGGCAGGTTTCATGACTTGGGCCTCCACACTTAAGGGGTGGAACCTGGAGAGGGCACAGTTTGGAAGGGACCTCAGCAGGATACAAAGTCATATAGTCCACCCGCCAAAGCTGCCATTTTCTCCACTCTGGTGTAGCGGTTAAGAGTAGAGGACTCTAATCTGGAGAAACAGGTTTGATTCCCCATTTTTCCACATGAAGCCGGCTGGGCGACTTTGAGTCAGCCACAGTTCTCTCAGAGCTCTCTCAGCCCCAACTACCTCTCAGGGTGTTTGTTGTGGGGAAAGGAAGGGAAGGTGATTGCAAGCCACTCTGAAGGGAAGGGTTTTAAAACTTCTTCATCTTCTTCTGGAACTGATCTCTATAACCTGGAGATCAGTTGTAATGCAGGGATACTCCAGGCTCTATCCATCCTGGAGTATGATTAGCAACGCGAGCAACAAGTATACTAGCTCTATTCATCCTGGAATATAATTAGAAATGGGAGCAAAAAGGAAAACATGCACTTCATCAATCCAGGAGGTCCGTTTGCAAACTGAACCAGTTTGTGGCCTGGCAAACCCTGCTGAAAGGGAATGGACTCCCTTTAAATGTGGGTTGCAGAAAGCCCCAAAGCAGCTGTGTGGTAGGGAGCTGATGCTCTCCACTGCTCAGCTGTTTCAGTCTGTCTTGTGCCTTTCTTTAAAATTTAAGGGGATACCACAGGACAGCCCAAAAGCAGCCTGCTCCCCCATTCAGCTGTTTTTGTAGCTTTCACAGGAACCAGAAAGCAGGAGTTTAAAGGGACTTTGATTTCTGCTCTACCCACAAACAGCTTTAAAAGTTAATGGAAGTTCATGATGGCAGACCAGTCACAAGCTTCAGTTCAAGAACCATCAACAGGGCAAAATTCACAATGAATTTTGCTTCATGGTTCAGTTCATGCTTATCCCTAAATATAAGCAAGGCCGGGATTTGATTCTTTCCTCCTCCATTGGGTCTTTCCCTTTTTTCCTACTGAAGTGGCTGCCCAATCAGTCCTGGAGAGCCCAAATTTTGCATGCATCAAATTCCCCTCATTCACCACTGGCTTTGCAATCCAGTTTCTTCTTCTTCTTTATACCTAGCAAGTCCAGTGTTCCCTCTAAGCTGAGTTAGTGTGAGCTAGCTCACAGTTTTTTAGCCTCTAGCTCACACATTTTTGCCTTAGCTCAGGAAGGATGGCTCCAGAGCAGACTAATTTATGCAGTAGCCAAACTGCTCACACAACTTTAATGCCAATAACTCACAAAGTAGACTTTTTGCTCACAAGACTCCACAGCTTAGAGGGAGCATTGCTAGCAACGTGTTTAAATAATTTCATAACCTCCCCTGTTGGTTTAGATGGTAAAGTATTGATTTTAAGCCACACTTAAAACACAGCTTAGAGGAAAGATAGCCAAGCACAGTACCTGAAAGGCAATCAGGAGAACCTGGGGGCCATCCCTGCAACTCCACGACCTTCCTCTCTTCTCCTGTGGCTACTTTCTCTAGCCAGCTCAGCCAACAGTATATATAGCGTAGGAAAGCCCCTCCCTCTTCTGCGATAGGAGGGCAGCATTGTCAGTCACAGTTCTTCACCTAGGAGTCAGCCAACAGCACAGCCAGGGAGCTAGGACTGAAGGCAGGGTAATACCCTTTTTGGAGGCCATTTATACCTGGAGTCTCGCATCACCAGGTGAGAGAGTTCTCTCTTGAGTTTGCAAAGTACTTCTTGTTAGCAGCAAAATGCTGCCTGTTACAGCTGTCATGCGTAAACTGACAGTCTCCAGTACAGTGGAGACATGGGTGGATAGTGTTGCCAATCTCCAGGGGGTGGCTGGAGATCTCCCAGGATTACCACTGGTCTCCAGGGGACAGAGATCAGTTCCCCCAGGGGAAATGGCTGCTTTGGAGGGTAGCCTCTATATGGAATCGTCCCTTGTTGAGATCTGTCCGCTCCCCAAAACCAGGGTTGCTTTTGTCGTCGTTGTTGTTGTTGTTGAAAAAGAGGTCCCAGAAATCTCAAGAGGGAAATGAAGTTTTCAATCTGTATACTGAAAACTCATGAACTTTTAAACATTTTTTAAAAAGGTTCTGGGACTCTGTTCTGGCGAATTCCCTCCAGAAAAAAGAAAAGCCCTGCCCCAAACCCTCCCTTCTCCAGGCTCCACCCCCCAAATCTCCAGGAATTCCCCAGCCCAGAGCTGGCAACTCTAATCCCTGTGGCTCTGAAGTAACATGACAGCCACCTTCTGTTCCTCTAGATAGAAAACCAGGACATACAGTCTCTGTTAGCCTTTTGGTTCAAAACAAGGAGCATGTTGTTATTATTATTATTATTTTTAAAAAACAGGACTGTTGTTAAAAAAGAATTCTGAATGGCTGCAATATCTGTTCTTCTCTCCATTTCGAAGACACGGGGCCAGCTGCTACTGCCTGCTGCAGGAGCCCACGAAACACAGGCTTCTGGCCAGTAAGACCTGAAAAGGCGAATGACTTGCAAAAGGACCATGCCTTGGTATCTCTCACTAGGGTTACCAACTCTGCCTTCAGAGATTTCTGGAGACTTGGGGGAAGTGCTTGGGAAGGGTGGCATTTGGGGAGGGGAGAGACCTCAGCAGGGTGTAATGCCAGAGAGTCCACCCTCCAAGGCTGCCATTTTGTCCAGGGGATGTAGTCTCTGTAATCCAGAGACCATCATCATTCCAGGAGAACTCCAGTCCCCACCAGGCAGTTGGTAACTGCAGTCAGTCTGCCCATTGGAACCATGGCTTTTCAGAGCGCTCAGACCTCTTGAATCACTTGGCCCTCAAGTAGGCTGGCGGGGTCCCTCCGGCCACCATTGGGGGATGGGGGAGTAGGGCTGCCCGCCCCAGGTTGGGAAACACATTGGGATTTGGGGGGTGGAGCCTGGGGAGGACAGGGGCCTCAGTGGAGTACAACATTACCAGAGAGTCCACCCTCCAAAGCAACCGTCTTCTCCAGGGAAATTGATCTCTGCGGTCTGGAGATGACCTATAATTTCAGAGGATCCCTAGCCATCAGTAATTAATCAGGAATAGTGCGGAATTCTTCCCTCTTGTAGTAGGGGAAAGTGGTAGATATCCATGCACTTTGGGTAGCTGTTGAGACAGTTAATTCTATGCATGCCTCTTTTGAAAAGCTTAAGGCTCTGCTAAATATAACACAAAACAAGGTTCCCCACTGAGACAGCAGAATTGCACAGGGGATACTGTTTGCCCAACACTGATTCTGCCATGTGTTTGATCTCTGCTGCACACAAACACTGCATTTGCCACTTGCAGGGAATCCCCATCGACAGCTACAGGAGAGCAGCAGCAAAAGCAATTCTGATCCTCTGCCTCCCACCGCCTTTGTCTTTGGAGGCAGGTTCATTCTGCAGCCACTTCCACGTTGACATGAGCCTGGAAGCTGGAAGTTGCAGATCATCCTTTAAGTGCCTGGTGGTCACCTCAGAGACAGACGGAAAAGAAACACTCCTCTATCATTTATACCCCCAAGTCTGTAACTGGCTTAGGCCCAGCGCATAGCTGAAGCTGATTTGAAATTAATTACTATTGATTCCCCCCCTCCTTTTTGAGAATTTCAGTTGGGACTGAAGGGGGGTGGGGACACATATCATTTAGTTTGGTAGTGGCTGCAGTCCACTAAGAACATTTCCTTGGAAATAAGCACCATGAAATAAAAAGGGAGTTACTTCTGAGTAGACCTGCTTAGGCTTATTCTCAAAGGTCCTATTTGCCCTTCAATCTGGAAGAAGGTGGGTGCATGTGACAGCATGTTACACACCAGATTCCTTCTGTCTTCCCAGTTCTGGCCTACAGTGGTCAGATGTCTCAAAATGCAGCTAACTTAGCCAAGGGCGTCTGTGATGGACAGTTAATGGTTACTGTTTTAATCCAGGCTGAACATCCTAAGTGACAGGGGATTCAAATAGAATTCTGTAGTTGAGTGTGTCAGGAGTGGCTGTTGAGAAATGACAATTGACCGAGAAGGAAGGTTAAGAGAGCAAGAGGATCAAAAAGGATCCCCATTCAAGCCTAAAAGAAAGAGCTCCTAGTAAAGAGGGTGATCCCTACCCAGTCAGAGGCAAATAGCTCCTAGAAAAGGGGGGTGATCCCTATCAAGTGGTTAAGAAGGGAAACTAGAACTTGTGTGAATGTTCCTGCCTTCACCATATTGAGTGTCTTTGAGGCAAAGAAACTTATGCTTGTTTATTTAACAAGCGACTGCCAACAAATCTCCCTCCTTGGTGTTTAAAGACCTGTCTGTACAACTAAACTGCTACTTGTTTATGGCAAACTATCTATTGGTTATATTTATGCAAAGTCACCTCATTCCTGTTGCCTGTCTACCTGCTATCCTAAACCTGATACCTACCTGACTATTTCCCCTCAAAAGTGAAATAAAGTAGTCTGTTCATTTTGAATTACCATTAGCTTCTTGAGTGCCATTATCATACAAAGACAAAAGGATGATTTTAGTTGGTCTCTCAGAGCCCTCGTATGAGTCACCATTTGTTTATTTACATTTAAACAACTGGGTGGGAAACACAGAATAAGGGCTGCCCAGCCAAAAAGAAGATAAAGGGATCCTGAGGGGAATTGTCATAGTGTCCACCTCCAGGATTGTTGTAGGGCTGCCAGATGCCCCCCAAGGCATGGGGGGGGGTTGGGTGGTAGGGTTGACAGATCTAGGTTAGGAAACTTCTGGTGATTTGGGGATGAAGCCCAGCAAGGACAGGTACCTCAGTGGGGTACAATGCCATGTAGTCCACCCTCCAAAGGATCCATTTTCCCCAGGGGAACTGATCTTTGCAGTCTGGAGATGAGATGTATTTCTGGGAGGTCCCCAGGTCCCAACTGGAGGCTGGCATCCCTAAAATGTACTGTGACGATCACTGAAATCAATATTCTCATGAAGCAGTGAAGACTTTTAAAATAACATTTCTTTTCTGTTTTGGGCCTTGGTGTGAAAAGAAAATTGACTGGGTTTTTGAAAAACCCATCTTTCAAAGTGGCACTGAACTGGCAGCAGGCTTTTTATGAACTCGATGAATCACAGGGGGTCAGTTTTCCAATTCTGGCACCTCATACTGGGTACTGAGGCTGACAAGAGAAAACTGCTTACCCTGTCTTTGCCAGAAATGGGCGGTATTGAAGTATCTGAAGTTCATATTTCAAGGACTACTTAACCTCATCTCTGAAATACGTATAAGCATGTTTTCTGTTGGAATTACTGTTGCCTATATTCCACATTTTTGGTTTGTTTGGTGGGGGAGGGACAGCAGTTGTGACAAGAAAGGCACACAACAGAAGGCAGGAGTTCTAGTTTTAGCAAATGATTCAAAGGGCAACCCTAAACAGTAGAAAAGAGCAGGGCCTTCTTTGTAGAAAAAGCCCAGCAGGAACTCATTAGCATAACAGGCCACCCCAAACAGCAGAAACTTATTAGCATATTAGGCCACACCCTGACATTACAGCTCATTAGCATATTAGGCCACACCCCATGTTACCAGAAGTGTGGTTATCTAGACACACCCACCTTTTGCTTCTTATTCTGTTTACTTTGTTTGTTGTCGAAACCCAGGGCTTTTTTTGTAGCACTACTCCTTTGCATGTTAGGCCACACACCCCTAATGTAGCCAATCCTGATGAGTTTCTGTTGTTGGGTGTGGCCTATTATGCTAATGAGTTCCTGCTGGGCGTGGCCAACTCGGGAGCCAGCCGGAACTCCGTTCCTGTGCGTTCCTGCCCAAAAAGAGCCCTGGAAAAGAGCCAGAGTCCAGGAGCTCCATAAAGCTAACAAAACTTGTGGCAGGGGAGGAGCTTCCCCGGGTCATGGGTCACGGCTTCAGGTATCATATCTGCCACATGACCCTTTAACCAGAGGTTCTAAGGAGGTAAAATGAATGTCACCAACCAACCAAAGAGGTACGGTGTTGGTGATTTTCTCTGGGGGAAGAAATGATATTCTGACTTCAGACTGAAAATTTATGTAGGCCCTCATTTGTCAAGGTCGATTCAGTGTATTACTTCTACCCAGATATATTTTTAATGAATATGCTTTATTTATTTTATTACTTCAAAGTCCCTGTAAATCTATATCTAAATCCAAGTACCATTTAAACTTGATTTGTACAAGTTGTCTCAGCCTAAGTAAAAGACATTGTGGAATGCCAAATTTCTCAACGTTAACCACCCCCCACACACACACACACAACATGTCCAGTTAAAAGGGATCTCAAATAGCAGTGCTAAGGGAGATTTTGGCCAAACTAAGGACCACAGGGCAGAGGTCGTCAACATGCTGCCAGAGGCACCATGGCACCTGCGGGCACCTTTTTCTGGCTTCTGCCAGAAGTGGGTGGGGCCAGGTAGGGCCTTTGCCTAGCAAGGCTTCTGACTGAGTATCGTAGATTTGATTGACAGATTTTTTTTGGGGGGATGTTGCTTTGGCAGAAGCTGCCCCCACAGCACAAGAATCCACATCATGTCACTGAATATAATCATTTTGTGGCTCACTCCACCTCCTGGAGCAGCCGTTTCATGGAGGCCATTTTGTTGCTGCACCCACCATACTATGTTACAGTTCCAAATGTCCCCTCAGCCTCAAAAAGGTTGGGATCCTGCCCTAGATGGGCTAGCAGCATGGGAATACTGGGCTAGGTGCATGACTGAGTTGACTCCACATCACCAGTATCATGGAGAAATCAGGCTCCATATGGAGAGGAGGAGGAGGAGGAGGAGGAGGAGGAGGAAGAAGAAGAAGAAGAAGAAGAAGAAGAAGAAGAAGAAGAAGAAGAAGAAGGAGGAGGAGGAGGAGGAGGAGGAGGAGGAGGAGGAGGAGGAGATTGGATTTATAACCCACCCTTCACTCAGAATCTCAGAGCGGCTTACAATCTCCTTCCCTTCCTCTCCCCACAACAGACATCTTGTGAGGTAGTTGGGGCTGAAAGAGCTCTGACAGAATGGCTCTTGAGAGAACAACTCTGAGAGAACTATGACTGGCCCAAAGTAACCCAGCTGGCTGCATGTGGAGAAGTGGGGACTCAAACCCAGTTCTCTCAGATTAGAGTCTGCACTCTTAACCAGTTCACCAAACTGAGAAAATGGATGTATAAGGGGCCCCTGAGTATAAAGTTGGAGACTTCTATCAGGAACAGTTTGAGCTAATGGGCAACAGGGGAAGCTGCCACAACCCCAGTGCTTAGGAGAGACCCAACTCCCCACAGTCCTGCCCTCTGAAGAAGGGGTGGGGGTGGGGGAATAAGAACAGCAGGCTCCTTCTGCTGTTTGCAATAACCCCATTTGGAGCAGAGACAGCTGTCTTCCAGTGGCAGTGATGGCTCCAATTCACCGCACATGGGGTGAGGGGACCTCTTCCTTGACCCCAGGGGAGCAGTTGTAGGGTGGCAGTGATTCTGGACCCCACTCTGGACGTTTGCCCAGGGCCTCAGAATCACTAAGAACATATCATGCAACTCTAATATAAGACTGTGGATTTTTGTTGCTGTGAGTGGATGGAATTCCATGGACTCATTGATAGCTAGAAGAAGTTGGATTTGTGACTGCAGCAACTACAATCACCCATCTAGATTTGTTGCTGTCAAGTAAGTGGGACAACTTCAGGCTGAATCTTTGTCTTCTCCCTATTCATATTCCCTTTTTTTCCCCTTACAATGGGAGAAAATGACCCAGCTAGTGAGTAGGGATGGCATGAACCAGGAAAATGCAGTTCAGTTCAGTTCATGGGTCGTGGCACACCCAGTTCACGAACCATGACCCGGATAAATTGGTTTAGTTTGTGATGTGGTAGAATTGCCAGCCAGTGTGCTAGATATACACAACTCACTGGGGATCTTTGGTTGACTCGACTCAGCCTGCTCTCCAAGTTTGGTGAGGGTTGGATTTACAGGGTCTAAGTTACAGCCCCCCTGCCAGAGAAGGTGTCCCCACTAATTCTGTTTCTAGCACTAATTCTATTACTGGGGACCGTCTTTCCACTCTGGGGCCTGTTATTCCAGCCCCAGTGCCAGTGTGATGTATTAGTGCCCAGCAGAACCCAGTGCCATTGTGGCAATGCCAGCTCAACACCCAGTTTTTGCTGCTGTGCAACTTCTTAGCTGCATCGGTCCTCCCCCCACCCCACCCCTTACACACAGTATTGTTTGCCAGCTCTTGTTCTTGTGTTTTTTCTTGAAGATCCTCCCATGGGGAGAACAGTGATGGGGGGGGGTAAAGGAGGGGAAATGGAGGAGCAACAAGGCAAACAATGCTGCATGTAGGGAAGGGGGGAAACTGATGAAGTTAAGACAGCCAGCTGCAGGTAAAAGCTAGGGTTGCCAACCTTCAGGTGGCACCTGGAGATCTCCCCCTATTACAATTGATCTCCAGGCAACCAAGATCAATTCCTCTGGAGAAGATGGCTGCTTTGGAGGGTGGACTCTATGGAGTTATTCCCGATTGAGATCTCTTGCGTCTCCAAAGCTCACATTTCTCTAAGCTCCACCCTCAAAACCTCCAGGGATTTCCCAACCCAGAGCTGGCAACCCTAAGCAAAGACTCACTTTGGAAAAACTGTATAAGACAACGGAGATGTTACGGTGGCCAAAGGCACAACCGGTGGCTGCTGACACCATTTGAGAGAAGAATTTAGCTGTCTGAAAATTGCTGTGAGGACCTGATCCTGATTGAGGTCTGGCAGCGCCATGCAGTCGCCTCCCTCCTGTGCCTTATCAAGTGCTGAGACACCCCCACCTCATAACCATTATGGCATTTGAAAAGGTGCATGGGGGACAAGGTCACATGGTGCTGCCACGCCTTCGTCCCTATCAGGATGGGGCCCTCAAGGCAATTTTTAATAGATAAAGTCTCCTCTATTATTCCAGTGGTGGCTGCTGGCTAGATCCATGGCTGCTGTCATGTCTGTGTGAGACCTGAGGGCTGGCCTGTTATCCTGTGAGAGGTGGAAACCGAGCTTTGGAAGGGCCCTGATCCTACCAAGCCTCACCACCACACAGGCAGTACAGCCCGACCACTTGGGCAAAGCAGCAAACTGTGCTCCAATTGGCTGCTTGCTCTTTATGGTCATCCTGATTGGCCTTTGCCCTTCGCCTTTCCCAGAGTGTTTCTCCTTCTGAGGAATTTCCCAATTTTCTGTCAATTGGCTACAGGCTAACCAATTGCTTCTTTTTCCTTGTCTTTGGAAGACAAAGTAACAGAGGTGTAGGAAAATAATCTAAACACAGGGAAGCATGGGAAGGCATGCAGGAAGGCCGAAATGGGACAATAAAAGGATCTTCACAGGACCGGAACAATTCAGTAATGTGACTGCTGTCTATTGTATTGTTTAATGGTTGTATTTTCATTAGTAGCCACTTTGGGCAAGATTCTTTGCAAAGGTGGGACAGAAATATTATAACTAAATACATTAGTGAGACTTTAAAGCAATATGGTATGTTGCCCTGCAAGAGCCTTGTGCAGCATTTATAAGGCAATGGACTATGGCGGTAAGCTGAACTGTGTAATAAACATACCAGGAAACTGAACTGTGTGGTAGCCCGATGATGGTGCCAACCTCCCAGACCTTAGACACGTGCCCAGCTAAGGGAAGCCTCACCCTGAAGCAGTGTGCCAGCTGGACGTGGACCCACAGACATACCCAACACTCCTCATTCCTGCATCCCTGCAGGAGACAAATCAGCCTCCCTGATGCCGAAAATACGCAGCAGCCAGCCAGCACGCAGAAGCCACACTCCACACCAGAAGCCTGAGTGTTCCTGCAAAGGTCTCCAAAGAAGGACCTCTTCTCCAACACACAGGCAGCCTTCCCCCTCCCCATCTTCTCCCAGCATTACTGCATGGACTCATCCTCAAGTTAAACAATAGAACTTGGCCATGACGGGATTATCTGAGTAGCCCAATACACCTACCGCCCATAAGATCACCAGATTGTCGACTGGCCAAGCACCTGGAACATCTGCCTTTTCTTTTCCTTTGTTTTAAGTCATCCACTCTGAAAGGTGTCATTGTTAGTCAACGTTATATCAATTGCCCAACACTTAACTCCATTCTTTTGACCCATTAAGGAACTGGCAGCTTCTAGTGTTTCCCTGGGGACTATGTGCTCACATCCCAAGCCCCTTTTAGGGTATTTAAGGAGAGCATCTGCCCATTGTTCACTCTCTCTTCTTCTGCCTACCTAACCCCACCCTATCTTGCTGACTCCATTCGTAGCACTGTCTGAAACCTACCACGTGTGCTGCTGGTCAACATATGATCCCTTCCCTATTACTTTTCCTATTTCTCACTGCAGGATCAACTCATCACGTCGGACTGGTAGAATATCATCCCCATCAATGATACTTCCTGCTCATGCAACTGTCGCTATGCCCTTCTGTCTAGTTTCCTAGCTCAGTATTGATTGATTGAGTGTGTGATTGTTTTATTTTAATTGCATGTGTGTGTGAATTATTTAGTAAAAGAAATCATATTTAAGATCTAGTCTCCTGGTCTCTTGGGGGGATCTGAATAATTT
The DNA here is from genome assembly GCA_029375565.1 of Gekko gecko. Taxonomy (NCBI): domain Eukaryota; kingdom Metazoa; phylum Chordata; class Lepidosauria; order Squamata; family Gekkonidae; genus Gekko; species Gekko gecko. Next base: position 11,647,224 of record JAPDNY010000009.1, read on the forward strand.
GGATTCTGGTATACACAGGTCATTGCTCCCTTATTAAATCCATTGCCACTTAATATTCATATCCCCACATTTTATTAAAGAAATAAGGCAATTTGGCTAACAGGTACCTGATCTGGAATCTAAGCTGATGATATAAAGCAGTGGAAAGGGTCATAGGGTAGGGATGCCAGCCTCCAGGTGGGACCCGCGGATCCCCTGGAAGTATAACTAATCTCCTGACTGCAGAGATCAGTTTCCCTGGAGACAATGGATCCTTTGGTGGGTGGACTCTGTGGCACTGCACCTAGGCTCCACCCTCAAATCTCCAGGAGTTTCCCAACCTGGAGCCAGCAACCTTACTCCCCCATACCCAGTGGTGGCCAGGGGGACCTGGCAACCCTAAGGGGAAAGGAGAAGCTAAATGTTAAGCTTTTCAGGACAAAAACAGATGCAACAACAAGAGATCCATAAATGAATGGGTTGGACCATGGCTGAATGATATGAAAACCTGGGACCCCAGAAAGCTACCGCCCATCACAACAGACAAGTCCAACCTTGACAGGCCAATGGCTCAGCCCAGTTGTATGCAGCTCCCCAGGGACTTTTTAACTTGTCACTATGTGGGCCCCTGATATGGATTCAAACCATTCTATGGGGGCAGGGGGTTTCACTCTTTCCCTCTATTCTATTTTTTTGCAATTTCACTTTTCATTTTCTATTTTTTTTTCCATTTCCATTTTTTTCAATTCCAGATTTTCAATTTCTGTTCTTTGCAGTGTCAGTCCCCTCCAAGTGGGGCCTGGGGATCTTGCAAAATTACAACTGTTCTCCAGACAGCAGAGATCAGTTCCCCTCGGGAAAATGGTCACTTTGAAGGTTGTGCTCAATGGCACTACACCCTGCTGAGGCCCCTCCCCTCCCCTCCCCAAACCCCACCCTCTCCCCGATCCAACCCCCAAATTTCCAGAAATTTTCCAACCTACAGTTGGAAAGCCTATGCAAAACACACATTATCTTCACTCTTTTACACCAAGGATTCTGTTGCTTTGCTCTCTGTCATTTGTCTGCTTTTAGGCAAAAATATTTCTGTAAGCAGAACACCACAGCCCATGTAGAAAATGGGCATTTATCAATCCACAGATTGTGGAAGGCAAACTTATCAAAGTGCCCCGGCATGTATTTACACACCATTATGGCAGGGCTTAGCAAACAACTAGATGTTTACGTTCACAATTAATTGCATTGTTAACCTTCCTAAATGGGCAAAAAATAGCAGTCCTAAATCGTGTGACTCTATAAAATATTTTTTTTTCCAATTGAGAAGATGGGTGGCAGCTAATTAAATTGTGTAATAAACTGATTTTTATCTAATGTATTTATAGCCATGAGGCATACTGCAATTCCCAGTTTTCTTTATCATGTATTTTCATGTCTTAGTGGCTGAATAAAATTTCAGACCGTGTTGAATCAGAAAGAAAGCAAAAAAAATAAAAAATAAAAATTATCAACGTTGCAGTAAACTGCCACATGAGTCATTTAGAATGGGTTTTTAATTGTAATCCTTGCTAGTCTTGACTTCTTTATTATTATGAGTTTTTGCTATGGGGAAATTTAATCAAATCTGTCCGAAAGTTCTCAAAAAAGTTATTGAAATGTAAACAAGAGGGAATAATAAATATACAAATATCACTCTGTATTAAGAAATACTTGCTGTCTACCACTTATGAGTGCCAGTTAGGGAGGGCAGAGGATCATTGGGACCCCCTCCCCCCGATCAAAGATGGTGACCCCTTGGGAATACCTATAGCTGTATCCACTGGTTGCTTTTAAGTATGTATGTCAAAGGCACAAATTCCTTTACTTACAAAAGAGGTAACTGGTGTGTACTGATAGCCAATACAGTTAAATCTTGCAGTACAATTTAAAATATTAATAATAATTTTAACTGTTACAAAGATCGGCTCATGCAATCTTGAATAAAACTTTATTGCTCTTAAAGGTGCCACTGGACTCAAACTTTGTTCTAATGCTTCAGAGCAACACAGCTACCCACCTGAATCACTTTAAATCTGCCCACCATCTGGAAGATCACCTTTCCTTGTCATCCATTTTTGAAAAGATGAGGGTCCTAGAGCATCGCCTTTCCATGCACAGTCCCGGGTTCAGTTCCCAGCCTGAGACCCTGGAGAGCCACTGCCAGTCAGAATACTGACATGATAGAACAATGATCTGAGTCAGTATAATTACAGTAATCTGACTCAGTCAGAGAGACTGCTGAATTGCAACTGATAACGAAGCTCAAGACAATACATCCACCTGGGCTGAATCGAGACCTAGGTTTCCTGTCTCATTACCAATGCTGATTTCTCCACGCTTATTACCCCTCTGCATATCTCACCTAAATCCAATCACACTTGTTACTGTCATTTGCCTGCTAATGTCATTCAGCATCTGAAATCACTCCAGTTTCCAATAAATAGGACAGACCCATTCTAGCTGTATCTGACGAAGTGAGCAGTGACTCACAAAAGCTCATATCCTGCCACATATTTTGTTAGTCTTTAAGGTGCCCCTGGACTCTTTTCTGACTCAGTCTAGCTCAGCTTCATGGTCTTCACTTACTCCTAGGTTTCTTGCCTTAGAATTTATTTTCTTATTGCATCCTTTCTTTCCTTGTTCTCACTTGGAGAGCTGTAGCACCCGTCCAGGTGCCACCCAAGTACTTCCACATGCTCCTGCACTTGTTCACAGCTCAGCATCAAGCAGGAATTCAGCCAGAGAGCTGTACCACTTTGGCACACAGGGGTGGGGAAACCATTCATTCATTTGAAACATCTATTAGCCACCTTTCTACCTTATAGAACTCAAGGCGGCTTAGAACGTAGATAAAATGCATAGCAATCTCCACAGGCAGGTGGATTGAGGTAGGTTGGTGCTGCTGTTGTTACTTGATCTTACAGCAGCATTCAACATGGTCAGTTATGATCTTCTGACCCACTGCCTTGCCGACATGTGGTTTCGTGGGGTAGCTCTGCAATGGCTTTCCTCATTCCTCCATGGTTGCTGACAGAGGGTTGTGCTGAGGGGAGATGTCCTCTAGGTACCCACTGCTATGTGAGGTTCCTCAGGGGCAGTTCTTTCCCTGATGCTGTTTAACATCTACATGCACCCCCTCACCCAACTGGCTAGGAGATTCAGGTTTGGGTGTCACCAATATGTGGGTGATACCCAGCTGTATCTGCTCTTGGATGGCCACCAGGATACTGCCCCACAACATCTGGCCGAGGGTTTGGAGGCTGTGGCTGGATGGTTAAGGAAAAGCAGGCTGAGACTGAACCCAGAGAAGACAGAGGTTCTGTGATGGGGGGGCGGCTTTGGGGTTGGGGTTCAGGCTCCCAGCTCTTGATGGGGCACCGTTGGTACCAGCGCACTCTGTCAGGAGTCTGGGTGTGACTCTGGATGCCTCCTTGACCAGGGAGGTGCAGGTCACAAATACTGACAGATTGGCGTTTTATCATCTGTGCCAAGCACGGCTGCTGCCCCCTTTCCTGTCATGCCTCAACCTAGCCATGATAATCCCTGCAACAATAACCTCCAGGCTGGAATACTGTTAATTTGCTGTATGCCGGCCTGCCCTTGGGACTGACCAACCAGTCCAGAATGCAGTGGCATGAGTCCTGGCAGGAAGGCCACGGACAGCGCACATACAACCTGTGCTGCGCCAGCTACACTGGCTACCGGTGAAGTACCGAGTCAGGTTCAAGGTGATAGTGTTGACTTTTAAGGCTTTGAGCAGTCAGGGACCCATGAACCTTTGGGACCATCTCCTCCAATATGACCCCAGAAGAATGCTGAGATTGGCTGGTAACAACTTGCTGGTGATCCCCGGCCCTAGAGAGGTCCAGCTGTCCTCGACTAGGGCCAGGGCCTTTTTGGTCCTGGCCCTGACCTAGTGCCGTGTGGGACAGTGATGTGGCTGGCAAAGGAAGATTACTATATGCCATCTTGGATTGGTTTTAAATTAATGATTTACTGTTGGCAAACTTAATTATATACTGATTGCATTTTAAGTGATTTATAAGGTTGTGAATTGTCCAGAGCCTGCTTGCAGAGTGGGCGATTCATGTCCAACAAAACAAATAAATAAAATAATGCAGAGTACATGAAATACATTTAAAAAATTAAAATTCCAATTCAGCCAGAAAATTAATCATATGCAGTCCTAAATAAAACCATTTTTAACTGCCTCCTAATTTTCTCCCTTTCTTGTAATACAAGAACTCGTGGGCACTCAATGAAATCGATGAGCGGTAGGTTTAGAACAGATCAAAGGAAGTCCTTCTTTACCCAAAGAGTAATTAATGTGTGGAATTCACTGCCACAGGAGGTGGTGGCAGCTACAAGAATGGACAGCTTCAAGAGGGGATTGGATAAATATCTGGAGTGGAGGTCCATCAGGGGCTATTAGCCACAAGGTAGAGAGGGAACGCTCTGTCTGGGACAGGGATGCTCGGTCTCCTTGGTGCTTGGGGGTGGCAACAGTGGGAGGGCTTCTGGAGTTGTTTTTTTTGTTTGTTTATTGCATTTGTATCCCACCCATCCCTCAAGTGGGCTCAGGGCAGGTAACATTGTTTTTCGATAAATACAGTAAAATTTTAAAACACAGTAGTTCTGGCCCCGCTGGTCGACCTCCTGATGGCACCTGGTGTTTTTGGCCACTGTGTGACACAGGGAGTTGGCCTGGATGGGCCACTGGCCTGATCCAACATGGCTTCTCTTATGTTCTCCTGAAGACTGAAAGTGAGGGGGCCCAGGCACACCTCCCTCGGGAGTTCATTTCATAATTGTGGGGCTGTCCCCAAAAAGGCCCTCTCTCTCCTTCACCCACCACACAACCTCCTTTGATTGATGGGATAGTCCAGAGGGCCTCTCCCTGTCATCTTAGTCCCGAGGCAGGAACAGAAAGGGAAAAGATGGTCCTTCAGATGCCCCAGCCTCAAGCCACATAGGGCTTTAAAGGTCAAAATCAATATCTTAAAATGGGCTTGGGGGTGAATCGGTAGCCAGTGTCATTGCTGTAGTATTGGGGTCACGTGGTGCCCTATAGCTGTCTCCAGCCAGGTGCTGCCATGCTTATGGGGAGAGGTGGAATATAAATATTTAAATAATTTAATGGAAGGGTTCTGTAGTTGGGTGTGGTGGTGACAGCTGGGGGGGGGTCACACTAAAAGAACCACTGGCTTCCTGAGAGAACGTGTGTGAAGCACCCTGGAGATGCTAACATGCTGCATGTTGATGCTGAATATCATTGTTGTTGCTGCTGTTAAATATGCAGGAACAAAGGAAAAAGTGGAACATCTATTACATGCAGTTTATTTTATATTAAAGTACAGATAGGACAACAGATTTATTGATTTCTATTAGGTCTGCTTTGGGAAGTAAGTCACACTGAAATCAGAGAGGATTTACTTCTGAGTATCCAGGGATATGCTCAGACAGCAACTATTCCTCTCCTGCTCCAAGCTCTGTAATTTTTGCTCAATATTTTTATGATACTCAGGGATCTATTATAATGTGTCTTGTGATGGGTTCATATGCAATGAACTGAGAGGCAATGTTGGGAAGCAAAAGCCTATTGGCCCTTCAATCTGCATTACTTCAGTCCACGTAAAATATGGAATTTGCTGCCTGAAAGTGGGTGCCAGCATGGTGTGGTGGTTGAGAGTGGTGGACTCTAATCTGGAAAACTGGGTTCGATTCCCTACTTTTCCATATAAAGCCCATTGGGTGACCTTGGGCCAGTCACAGATCTCTGAGAACTCTCTCGGCCTCACCTACCTCGTGAGCAGTGTTTCCTCTAAGACGACTCAGTGTGAGCTACCTCACAGTTTTTTAGCCTCCAGCTCACAGATTTTTGTCTTGGCTCAGGAAGGATGACTCCAGAGCCAAATCGCTTGCTCACTTTAATGCCAATAGCTCACAAAGTAGAATTTTTGCTCACAGGACTCCACAGCTTAGAGGGAGCATTGCTCACAAGGTGCCTGTTGTGGGGAGAGGAAGGGGAAGACAATTGTAAACCACTTTGAGACTCCGTATGGTAGAGAAAAGCAGGGTATAAGAGCCTACTTTTCTTCCGAAGACTTTATTGTACAGTCTATGGAAGTAGTAAGAGAAGCCGGGGAAGTTGACCTCTTTTATTGTCCCACACTTTCAGGTCTCATCTATTCAGAAAAGGAAGAAAGGAAAACTTGAGGAGAAACTTCTCACTGAATTTTGTTTTGGGGGGGTTAAGGAAAGGACAAAGCATGTAGAAGAAGGATCAAGATGGGCAGCCATGTTAGCCTGTCCGTAGCAGCAGAAAAGAGCCAGAGTCCAGGAGCAACTTTAAGACTAACAAAATTTGTGGCAGGGGAGGAGCTTCCAGCTCCATCTTAATCAATGGGCAGTGATTCAGGAAAGCTCCTCCCCCGCCACAAATATTGCTAAGTTTGCTCCTGGACTCTCGCTCTCTTCTACTGTCCGCATACAGAAGAAGACTTGTTTTTTATACCCCACTTTTCTCTACCCTTAGGAGTCTCAAAGTGGCTTACGATTGCCTTCCCTTCCTCTCTTCACAACAGGTACCTTGTGGTGAGGTAGGTGGGGCTGAGAGAGTTCGGAGAGAACTGTGACTGGCCCAAGGTTACCCAGCAAGCTTCATGTGGGAGAGGAGTGCGGAATAAAACCTGGTTCTCCACATTAGAGTCCGCCACTCTTAACCGCTGCACCATGCCGCAGGGAGGTGAAGAGGTATATGAAGATTAAAAAAAAAAACGGTTGTTGCTGTTAAGTATGCAACTTAACACAACTGATTTCAGCAAAAGTGATTCAGCTTTATTTTAACAGCAAACTCCAACTTAGGAACATACAGCACACACAGTGGAGTGCAGCTCCCTTTTTAAATCATCCGGGCTGTCAAAGCCACCCCATAAATAAGTTAACATCCAATCATAAACTCAGGATAAAGACCAATGAGGTCTGTTCACTCCAAGATACATATTTACATTGTGATTGGTTATTTACACAGGTTTCACAGAAACCAGCCAATAGTAATGCAACAGATTACAATCCTCTTTATGCCTGATGCTTAACATGTAAAAGAATAGGATGGATTCAGCTTCAGGACATAACAGTTGCCATATAGTCTCTCTGAAGCATTCTGGGAAATGTAGAGACCTGAACATTCCGTAGGCTGAAGGGTTGCTTATGTAGGTGTCCACCGGGGAGGGAGGGTAACACACTGGGAATATATTAATCACATTGCAGTATGTGGGTAAATATTTCCCTTCCCGTTTGGGTTAACAATGTCTTGATAAGACATGGAGTTAGGGATGCCAGCCTCCAGGTGGGACCTGGGGATGCCCCAGAAGTACAGCTCATCTCCAGACTACAGAGATCAGTTCCCCTGGAGGAAAATCAACGACGACGATGCTTCGGAGGGTGGACTCCATGGCCTTGCACCCCACCGAGGCCCTTGTCCTTCCCAGGCTCCACCCCCAAAATCTCCAGTAATTTCCCAGCTTGGATCTGGCAACCCTACCCCCACCCCCCTGCTGGTGACCAGGAAGGACCCGGCAACCCGAAGTTCTCCTGAAATTACAGCTCATCTCCAGGTCATTTCTCGTGGGGTCTCACATCCCTGTTGAGCTCCCTTCGCTTCCCAAACTCCACTTTCCCCAGGCACCACCACCAGATTCCAGGAGTTTACCAAGATGGAGCTGGCAAGCCTATTTCCGGGGTGGGGAGGGATCATTAGAATCAAAGTGATGGGTCATTAGGTGTGGCAGTTCAGTACAATGGAGGGACGAATGGGACAATGGAGGGACAATGGAGGCTCTAGTTCCTGCAGGGAGATCTTCATCCCTGGTCTCAGGTACTCTTTCCTTTGCTCTCTTTTGCATTTTGGAAACCAAGATCTGGTCTCGGAAACAGTGCCTTCCATGTCATACATTAATTAGTATTTTTCTTCACTGTGTATACATGTTGATCAAGTAAAACGTGTCCTGATGGTAACTAGAGTGAGTTTCTTAGAATCTCAAAGGAGTAATGGAGAAGGAAAGGGTAATTAAAGGCCAGAATGTAATCTCCATCTGCCAAGGCTGTGTGTGTCAGAATGTCCCTTGCTTTGGATTCATAGCGGGGGGCGGGAGCTGTACCCTTTATGTGATATTCATTGGTTTCTTAAAAACATCTGATTAGCCACTGTAGAAAATGGGGTGCTGAACTAGATCGGCACGGAGGTCATAGTTTGCCCAGGGCACCAAAAAAACCTTGGGTCAGCCCTGGATGGGTCACCATACCAAGCAAATTTGGACTTAAGGGTCACTGTACCAAAATGTTTGGGTCGCTAGCATCTGTATGCAGCTGCAAAGCCAAAACAAAGAACAGTCAGTACCTTTGGCCAAGCCAAATGGGCCAACTTTAATTGCTTTTAATATTTAGTTAAGTTTTGCGCTCAGCATTAAAATGCCACAATTAAGATGTAATGGCCCCAAGATGCGGTGTTATCGCCATCTATTTGTTCTATTTATTGTGTTTTGATGTTAAGCAAAGTATGCAGAATGTATTTTAATGCACGCCAGACCCAAGATAAATGCTTTGCTCTCTAGCACGGTATTGATCTATGCTGTACTTCAGAAGAGCATATGCATAAATATTAGATACTGAAAAAGTACTCTGTCATTGTACAGGAGAAGCATTTCATTGTGCCGCTATAAATTACTCATCTGACAGAGTGAACATGCAGGGCTGTTTACTGTATTTTTTCCCTAAACTGCTTTAACTTTTCTCTTTCTGGATGTCCTGGCACTCCATGAGCATTTATGCTCTTTCCTTAGCCTGTTGTAATGGTGCTAAATTACATCTAGAGTCCCTTCAGCCAATCAAAGGGCCTGATTGCTTGCAGTCTAATTAGTGGATAATAAATGAGGGAGTGCCAGATTTCCTCTTCCTCATTTATTCCCGTAATTAAATGGCATAGTACCCATCAATCATATAATCTATGCCATTAGGATTCACAAACTTGTGGGGGAAGGGGAGCTCACATTTTGCTTTGTTGGCAGGGGTCATTCATCAGGGTTTATGGCCACCTGTCAGATAATCAAAGAGCACTAACTAGCTAATAATGACCTCCAGGTAGGAGGGGAAATAATCCCCCAGACATTTTGGGAAGAGATTTCAGGGATCTGCTCTTCACCTGTCAGTACAAATTCACCGATGTGTGCAATATTCTCTACAAAAAAATGCTGCCTCACCCTGGGGGCTTCCAGGAACGCTGGAAGGCAGGAGGGAAAGAGGAAGACCCAACAGGAGAGGGACTGACTCAATCAAAGGAGCCAAAAACCTCAGTTTGTGAGACTGGAGCAAGGCTGTTAACCATTGGACGCTTTGGAGGTCATTAACTCATAGGGTCACCATAAGCTGGAAGCGGCTCAACGACACTTAACACACACACATACGAGTATGGGGAAAGCATCACTGATGCACCATTGATGTGATGTCACTACCATACCCTGCCTGGGAATTCCGCCAATCTCTATGGCAGGGGTGTCGAACTCATTTGTTACGAGGGCTGGATCTGACATAAATGGGACCGTGTTGGGCCGGGCCACGTGTCATAAAATGTAAAGCCAGATAGCGGAGATATAGACTTTATCAAGGACACATACACAATTAAAGATGTTTTAAACTTTAAATAAAACGTGCTTAAAACACTGGCACTCTTGCAATATTTTGTCTATTTAACAGAACCGGAAAAGGAAGCAGGAAACAGCCAGGGCTTTGTGGGCCGGATTGCAGCCCTCTGAGGGCCTGATCCGACCCCCCGGGCCACGTGTTTGATACCCCTGCTCTATGGTGAAGAGTGGGAAGGTAGGTGGCATGGCATTGCCCAGTCTCATCAGATCTCGGAGCTAAGCAGGGTCGGTACTTGGAAGGGAGGCCACCGTGGAAGAGTCTGCAGAGGAAGGCAATGGCCAACCACCTCTGCTTCTCACTTGCCTTGAAAGCCCCTTGCTGAGGCCGCCGTAAGTCAGCTGTGACTTAACGGCACTTTACACACACGCACACACACACAATGGTAAAGATCATAGAGACTGAGATAAATCCTAGAATGTCGCAGACATGACCAGAAGTGACACTGTCATGTCCATGATGTCATCCCTCCATTTTTCTCCCACTGCAAAAGGAGTCAAGAGTGGCTGGGCAACCTGATAAGCCAATCTGTGATCTTGCTCCAGAATCCCACCAAATTGTCATCAAGGTAGGGTAAAAAAGGTCTTTAGACTATCACTAAAAAGCAGTGTGAAATGGTTTCAACCTTTAGGACCCTAAAATATGTCTACAGTGTGGAAGTATACATATTTGTATATGTCACCCTTGGATGAATGTCCTTTGAGAACCAGTTTGGTATAGTGGTTAAGTGTGTGGACTCCAGTCTCTCCAGATGTGATATGCAGAGGGGTAGTAGGCTTGGAGAAATCAGCACTGGTAATGAGACAGGAAACCTAGGTCTCGATTCAGACCAGGTGGACGCTTTATCTTGAGCTTCATTATCAGGTGCAATTCAGCAGTCTCTCTTTCTGTTCTATCTTCAAAATTCCTTTGAAAGAGAATTGCTACTCTTAGGTCAGCAACTGAATGTCCTGGAAGGTTAATATGTTCCCCCATATATATATAAAATATAAGGTTAAATGTTCCCTGTTGCATATCACATCTAATCTAATCACGCCTGCCATTGTCATTCACCTGCTATTGTCATTTCCCTCCTAATGTCATTTGGCATCTGAAATCACTCCACTTTCCAATATACAGGACAGATGAGCTCACATTCTAACTGTATCTGAAGAAGTGAGCAGTGACTCACGAAAGCTCCTCCCCTGCCACGAGTTTGGTTCGTTTGCAGAGGAAGGAGCTGGCCAACCCCCTCGGCTTAGTCAGTTGCCTTGAAAGCCCTGCAGGGGCCTCCACTGAGTTCACTGTGCGACTTGGCAGCCGTTTATGTGCACGAGGGGAGGAGGTATTGGTTAAATGAAGTCCATTAGAGAAATAAATGCGGAAGGGGAAAATGGTCGTCTCTTCATTTATTCTCCCATAATTAGATTGCAATTAATCAGGCTCTGGGATTGAATAAAGGGATTCTCGATATAATTTATGGTAGTTTCCTCATGCAACAGTGGATAAGTTAGTAGCCATCAGTATAGCACTGCAGGACCCTAGATGCACATGCTTAAATGGCAGATGCCGAGTATATGCATTTTAATAAAATTATGTTGAATTAAAATATATATATTTTTTAAAATGGCATATGCATGCCCGTATTCCAAGTGCCTTTGGTCTCACTGGCCAAGGTACTGGAAAGAGGAATATATTCACTCTCACACACACTAAATGATGCACTTTCAATCCACTTTCAAGGTACTTTCCAACTGGATTTTGCAATTTCACACAGTAAAACCCCTGTTGCAAAGTGCACTGGGAATGGTTTGAAAGTGCATTATTTAGTGTGTGTGCGAAAGCACCCGTTTATTTGGGGTGGCAGGGAGTTCATGCTGAAAGGTAAGAGCCGAAGCATGGAATCTGCACAAGAGGATACAACCTGAACCCCTCTCTCACTGTGGCTAAGAGCTGGCCCGGCACGTTCTTCTTTCAGCTTTTGCCAAGTGGGTAGCAGGCATGTGATGTTCTGGGCTGCCTTTGGCTTTTGGCATATGTTTTGAAGTACATGCTGAACGCTAAATCACGGCTGAGCACAGTCTCTAGTGACACTGCCTACACAACACTGGCTTGGCAGAGTCTGAAAGAGCTTCAAAGAAAAAAAAAGAGTTCATTGTCACCGCACAGGGTCATGTGACTTAGCCCTAAATACTCATAAGTAAGAGGAGTACCAGGGAGCCACTGTGGGGAAGTGCTTAGAGGGTTGGACTAGAATCTGGGCGACTTGCATTTGAACCCCTGATCTGTCATGGAAGCTTGTGGGGTGACCTGGGGCCAGCCACATCCGCTCAGCCTAATCTACCTCACAGGGTTGTTGTAAGGATAACATGGAAGAGACAGGAATGACGTTAAGCCCCTTTGGGTCCCCATTTGGGAGACAGGCACAGTAGTAAATAAATGAAGTCAATAAATAAAATTTAGAGGAGTGCCAAGAGCTGATTAATGCTGGTGTCAGGGCAACACACTGGTATTTGGGCAAAAAAATCTATAGTAAATTTGGTTTTGCCCAAATACCAGGGTGTCACCGTGATGTGATGATGTCACTTCCGGCTCACGTGAACAGTGATGTGGGCATGTTACTGCACTAGGGTTGCCAGGTCCCCTCGTCACACCGGCACAAGGATTTGGGAGGTGTTCCGGGATGTCCCTAACATGATGATATCACCTGGAAGTGGGACATCACGTGGGGACCTGGCTGTCTGGAGGTGGGGCTTCCTCTGACAGATTGCTGTCTGGAAACAGGTAGAAGCCCCCAAAACCGAGGGAACCCCTGCCCCAATCTGGAGACTGGTATGCCTATGCTGCACATCAGCTGGATCTCCCTCTTTTTGGAGTAAGCTCCACCCACTGGCCAGCTGATTGGAGCCAGGGCAGTGGGGCCTGGCAGCGGGGGACTCCCACATCCACTGGTGGGTCTGGCAACCCTATACACTTAGTAATGGTATTGGCCTGCATTGCTGCAATAGACTTAAGTAGTCCTCTTTTTGTAGCAGGAACTCCTTTGCATATTAGGTGACACACCCCTAATGTAGCCAATCCTCCAAGAGCTTACAGGAGCCCCTGTAAGAACAGCTCCGTAAGCTCTTGGAGGACTGGCTACATTAGGGGTGTGTCGCCTAATATGCCAAGGAGTTCCTGCTATGAAAAGAGTCCTAGACTTAGGGTTGCCAGATCTTCCTGGAAGGCACAAATCTAGCTTGAATTGCATGGGTAGAGCTCAGTTGGATCAAGGGGTTGAGGAGCTCATGTTCCCAAGAGCCAGCTGTGGTCCTCAGGCTACCACCTGCCAGCTCACTTTCCATAAAGCAGAGCCTGTGCTTTTATATTTCCCCCCATTGTAGCTCCCACTTTGTGGAACAGGACCCCTGAGGAATTGAGGGGGGGGCTCCTTTAGAAGTGTTTAGGAGGCACCGTAATGCCATTTTATTTGCTAGAGCTTTTAACTGTGTATAGGCCAAAGACCTTTTTTTTAGGGGTTTTATTGTATTTGCAAGTTTTAAGTTTGTATTTGTAAACCACTTTCAGCCATGGGGAAATGTGGGATATAAACATTAAAACAAACTAATAAAATGCTCAGAAACACTGCTGAAGGGTTAAATAGACAGAGCTAAAATACTACTTTATCTAACGGATTCAGTTTTGCCTCTCACTCTCTGTTCACCTTCATATCAGGAGTGAACTGGAAGCAGAAAAAGCAGCCCAAACCAGCTGCACTGTTTAGTGAAGCTGCTATTGAGGTACAGAAATGCCTGTGCTGAAAAGCAGGGAATGTTGGCTTCAGTCTTAGCACTGCAAAGTTCCTAAAGATGCAGCACAGCCAATTCCTTAACCTTCTTAACCATTTAAAAATTATCCCTCTCCTATTTCTTCTATTATGTGGAAAAATATCTGGTTATGCCTGTGGAAAATCAGCCTGTTGGTAACCATGTTAATAATCCAGGCCTTAAGTACCTAAAAAACATTAGCTTCAACATGACTTGTGAATGTGCAAGATGTCTGTTGAGGGAGGTCCAAGAACAGACCACGTCAAAGCATTCAGTCATGTGAAGTGTACAAAACTTTCTGAAGTAATTATATAGCAAATGTTTCCAAGGCCGCCCTTTTCTCTATTTTCAGAGTAAGTATATTTTAGAATGCAGCTGAGTTAATGAGTTTTGGCAACAGAAATAAAACTACCCCAGAAATATAATGTTAATGAGGCCAACGCTCGCAGCTCAATGAAATATTTCGATAGTTGCATATGTCCACATTCTTCTTTTCAGTTTTACCCAGAAAATGGTCATCATGGTGTTGGATCTTATGGTGTTTCTCATAAGAACAACAGCATAATTAGGGATGGGCATGAACCACATTTTTGTGATTTGTTTCAGTTCATGGTTTATGGCTGAACCATGAACCGAGCCATGAACTGATATGAAATGGGAGGTTGGTTCTTAAACTGGTTTGCAGTGGTTCATAATCCCTGCTTTCTGCTCCCCATTGCTCTTTGCAGGGAGCAGAAAGCAGGGGTTCAAATGGTTTGGAGCCATTTATGTCCCTGGTTTCTGCTCCCTGTTGCTCATGTTTTTGTTGAAGAGCAGAAACCAGGGGTTTAAATGGCTCGGAGTCATTAAAATCCCTGATTTCCATTCTTCATGAACTGCCACGAACTACCACGGACTGCCTTAAAAAATTATGGAAGTTTGTGGCAACTCTTCAGTTTGAGAACTTTAGTTTGCACAACACAAGCCAGCCCAATTTTGTAACAAACTTAAGTTTGTGAGCCAGTTCATGCCCATCCCTAACCATAAGTATTATCCATAATAAAATAAGCCAGTGCCCCCCAAACATGTAGTAGCTGGAGATATCCCACTATTACAACTAATCTCCAGGTGGCAGAGATCAGTTCCTGGAGAAATATGGCCACTTTGGAAGGTAGTCTGTATGGCATTATACCCCAGAGAAGTCTCCCCTCCTCCCCAAACCCCACCAGCCTCAGGTTCTACCCACAAAATCTCCAGGTATTTCCCAACTTGGAGCTGGCAACCCTATCTGGAGATCAGTTGTAATTCCAGAAGACCTCCACCCCCCACCTGGAGGCTGGCATCTCTAACGTTCAGGAATTTCAGGTCCCACATCCAAGTGGCCTTTTAGAGAAACCAGGGCAGAGGATAATACTTAAGCAGTGGTTTATCTGAAGCCTTTTCAAGTTTAAAGTAAGAAGATCACATTCAGGTGAATTATGGGTATCCGGAAGTGGGGATTCTTCCTCTTGCAGCTGGGTTGCATCTAGGGCTGCATTGTGGACAGTGGGTATCCCGGCAGAGAGGCTGGTGGAGGGGTGTCTCAGCTGAGGGGACGGACGGTGACTGGCGTGGGTGGTACTGCATTGGGTGAAAGTTGGGCCTATCTCCAAGCCTTCCTCAGGAAGGGGGGCTCCTGTGAGAAGATGGAGACATCCACAAGGCCTGCACAAGATGATCAACCATATTTAGATGGCCAGGGAGGGCCGCCAAGGATGACTCTCACCAGCCTGCACAGGGCCAGTGATGAGGGAAGTAAGAGGAACAGAGTGCTGGATTTTCCCCAGATGAACTGATCCCTGTTGCCTGGAGATGAGTTGTAATCCCAGGAGTTCTCCAGACTCCACCTGGAGGCTGGCATCCCTGTTCTAGACAGAAACCATGGGAGAAGCAGGTGAGGGTTGCCAGCCTCCAAGTGCCCTCTGGAGATCTCCTGGGATTACAGCTCATCTCCAGACTGCAGAGGTCAGTTCCCCTGGAGAAAATGGAAGCTTTGAACATCAGACTCCTACTGAGTTCCCTCCCGTCCCCAAGCCATGCCCTCCCTGGGGTCTGCTCCCCACATCTCCAGGAACATCCCAGTCTGGGGTTAGCAGCTCTAACTACCCAGGTGTGACCAGTATGAGGAGGAAGATGGAGCTGTGATCCCCCTTCCTCTCAGGCACCGGAATGCTGGAAGCCCACTGGGCCAAGGCTGGCTGTGTTGCCTTGCCTGGGGTGGCCTGCCTCCAGAGGGGGCCTGGAGATCTCCCAGACTTTCAACTGACCTCAAGGCGACCAAGATCAGTTCCTCTGGAGCCGATGGCTGCTTGGAAGAGTGGACTTCCCCCAAAGCCACAGTTTCCAGGCTCCACTCCCCAAATCTCCAGGAATGCCCCAAGCTGCAATTACAACAGTGTTGCATGCAGGGTTGTCAGTTCTAGGTGGGGAAATATCTGGAGATTTTGGGGGTGGAGTCTGGGGAGGGCAGGGTTGGGGGAGGGGAGGGACTGCAGAGTCCACTCTTCGAAACAGTCCTTTGCTCCAGAGGAAGTGCTCTCGGTTGCCTGGGGATCAGTTGTAAGAGCAGGAGATCTCCAGTGCCTACCTGGAGTTGGCAGCCCTAGTTGCAAGTGAACGTAGCTCGCATACAGACTTCAGGGTGGAGAGGCACCCAATAAACATGCAAATGCATTCGGAGCTGTTACTTGTCCACAATGTTTGTTTGGAAGAATACAGCCTGTTTGCAGCGGTCCCCGTGGAGGTAAACGCCGGCTGGAAAGGCCGCAGGAAGAAATGTCTGTGCCGCCTCTGTAATGAGCTCACCCCCTTCTCTTAGCCTCCTGGAATGGCTCAAGCCCATATGAAGCAACGTCTGCAGCCAGGAAAGAAAAGGGGGGAGAGAATCCTGGAAGGTGCCAATATGTTTTCTCAGCCCACATTGGTGGCATTTGCATGCCAGCCGCGTATGGCCCTCCGTGGCAGCAAGGGGAAAGAATTACAGGCAGCTCTCACGATAAATAATTTGCCACAACAGTTCAGGTCAGCACACCATCCCTACTGGGGGAAAGGGAAAAAACACAAGCTGGGAGCTGAAGGCAGAGCAAGAGTCAGAGGTCCCATTTCCGCTGACATCCAGGCCGGCTGTTCATCCAGATGGCCAATTGGAGCCGCGGGAGGCTGGTGTCGCACAGTCGCCGCAAAACCTGACCCTGGCCCGCTTATTTAATCCGCTCAGTAGTTTATCGGTGAGCCCCCCTGCTCGGAGCCCCCTCCCCAGCAGACCCAAGTTTTCCTGTAATCACCAGCTACCTCCGGGTACCCAGGGTGGGCTCCGCTCATTATTCAGAGGCGATCAACCCAACCCACGCAAACATTAGGGGGGGAAGCTAATGGGCTAACCGGCACTCTGCAAATCACCTCGTGCCATGATCCATCATCAACCTCGCCGAGCCGTTGCCTTCCTGGAGCGGCCCTTTAAATGAGTAGGCTGCAGTCTATTTAAAAGCTCCCAAATTTGTTAATGCTCCAAGGGCTTACGTTCTATTAAAGTGTACAGCCGGAGCATACGGGGGAGGGGGGAGTGCTCTCAGTATTGGGCGCGCGCACGGCTGATTGAGTTTTACTGCTGTTAGAGCTAATGGACAAATGATATTACGTACAATGTACCCAATCTCTTATGGTTTCTATTTTCAGGCTGAAAATTGCTGTTTGCAAGACACAGAAATATTTCCCTCCAAACTCACTTTGGTGGTACGAATGTTCACCCCTCAGTTGTGCTTTGTACCATTGCTAGGGTTGGAAAAATAACTGGAGATTTTGGGGTTGGATCCAGGAGAGGGCGGGGTTTGGGGAGGAGAGGGGCCTCAGCGTGGTACGATGTCCTTCAACACAGCCATTCTCTCCAGGGGAGCTGATCTCTGTCAGCTGGGGATCAGTTGCAAAAGCAGGAGATCCCCAGGCCCCACCTGGAGGCTGGCAACCTGCACCATTTGCTCCTCCAGCACTGCAAGCTTTTTTCTCCCTGGTCACTGATCCTCTTTCTCACAAGCACCCTAACCCTTCTTCCTGAGTTAGACCACCAGCGCCACAGGCCAGCATCCTCTAATACAGGGCCCCCAGTGTGGTGCTCGTGGGTGCCGTGGCGCCTGCCGAAACCTTGACTGTTCCCCGCCCAAGTGTGTTTAGGATGTGCGTGGAGCCCGGTAGGGCTTTTGCCCTGCAACACTTCTCATTAAGTACTGGGGATTTGATTGGCTGTTGCTTTGGCGGCAGCTGCCACCACAGCACAAGGGCCCCGTTCACACTGAGCATTTGCCCCACTGAAGGCACGGGAGCCCCGCAGACTTTCTGTGTGCGATCATACGAGCACATCTGGGAGGCATAGCGCTCCCATGGCCAACCTGAAGCTTCCCTCCGAAAACGCGGAGTAAAAATCTACTAGGTTCGAAGTACTAGTTTCCGGAAACCCCGGGGCAAAGGCCGGCGTCTGATCACGGGAGCGCCAGTATCCTGCGGCTTCCAATGCCGGCCCATGTCCCAGGGTTTCCGGATGTTGTAAGTTTCCATTGGATGTGCACCAACGCTGAATGAGGCATGCACATATGCAAGACACTGGCAGCGCCCCCCCCCATGGCACATGCGCACTTCGCAACAGCGCAGCTTGCATGGTCTGCTGCGTTGCTTTTTGTCACACTGCAGCAGCGCGGTGTGATCAGCACTTGGAGCTGGAGCGTGGCAACCCGGTGGCCCGTGTGATCAGGCTACCGTGCCTTATTTAGCTCCAGGGCGAACTGCCACGCCTCCCCCCCCACCCCCGCGTTTTCTGGCCCGTATGACTGAGGCCAAGGATTAACACTGTGCAACTAAAATGACTGAAGTTAAGCTGTTCAGCATTTTGTGGCTGGCTGGGGTTGCCGGGTCCCTCCTGGCAATGGGTGGGGGATGGGGGTGGACTTACTGGGAGCAGCTTGGAGGCCCATCCAATGTACAGTGACATGTTCACATCACTGCCCACATGACCCGGAAGTGACATCATCATGTCTGGGATGCTGAGGCAACACTCTATGGCTTCTACCATAGAGCTTTTGCCTAAATACTGGAGAGTCATCCCAGCATCCTGGATGTGATGTCACTTCTGGGTCACGTGGGCAGTGATGTCAACAAGCTGCTGCACATTGGATGGCTCTCCCTCTTTTCCAGGGTAAGTTCGTCCCTCCCACCGGCCACCTAATCAATGGCAGGGAGGTGGGCCCTTGCAGCTGGGGGGTCTGGCAACCCTAAAGCTAGCTCTGCCTCCCCCAGCAGCCATTTTGTTGCAGCCATTTTGTCGCTGCATTCACCATTCCTTGTCAGAATTCCAAACGTTCTCATAGGCAAAGCCCAGAGCCAGGATTTATTGGGGGGAGGGGCATTTACATTTTTGGGGGGCATAATTTTTTTAAAGAGCCCTTTCTTGGGAGTAAATGCCAGTGAATAAGGGTGGACTTACTTCCAAGTAGACCAAGTAGAAACACAAGTGGGGTAGTGGGCGGGGAGGGGAGGGAGCTGGAACTGAACGGCAACCCCCCCCCCCGCCCGTTTATGGAAAGCGGAACCTGTTTTTCTCTAAGCTGCTGCCTCGAACTCCACAAGGGGGAGAAAAATACAAGGAGGGAGCAGGGGAGGAAGAAGCGGGGCTCCGATCCCCCAAGCCACAGCTGGCTACCACCACTGCTTCTGCTGCTGCTTTGGGCATGGGGCGCCATGGTGCTGAGGGGCGGTTGGTGCCACTGTGGCAGGGCACTTCATGCTCTGCGGGGTGGGTGGGCAGCGCTTGTCCCCACCAGAGGCCCTTGGGCGAGCCCGGCCTCTCCCCCCACACCAGCCACACTCTCCTGTGCCATGGAAAGGTGGCGGGGTGGCCTTGGCTCAACGCCACCACAAAGCAGAAACCACCAGAGTGTGGTCAGGGCACCCAGGGAAGCGAAAGCGGGGAGAGAGTGCCCTCTCACCATTGGGCCGGCGGCAGTTTGAATTTGTAGCACTGCCTGGCTTTGCTCCACACAAACACTCTGCAGCCGAAGGGGACAGGCTGGCCGTGGCCTTTCCTGCAACGCTCTTCAGCCGGGGGAGGCGGTGTGCCTGGTGGCCCCTCCAGGCAGCCGTGTCTCAGATCCTGTCCTTGGAATCCTCCATGGGATCAGCTTGGGCACAGTCAGGGGCAGTGTTCCCTCTAAGCTGAGTTAGTGTGAGCCAGCTCACAGCTTTTTAGCCTCCAGCTCACGCATCTTTGTCTTGGCTCAGGAAGGGTGGCTCCAGAGCAAACTAATTTATGCAGGAGCCAAATGGCTCCCTCACAACATTAATGCCAGTAGCTCAAAAAGTAGAAATTTTGTTCACAAGACTCCACCAGCTTAGAGGGAGCATTGGTCAGGGGGCTTTTGAAAGGACCTTTGAAGTAAGTCACAGGGCCCCGCTCCCAAATGTCCCTCTGTACCTGTGGGCCTGCTGTAGGCTCAAAAAGTTTGGGAGGCCCTGCTCTAATCTGTGGCAGCCACTCTCCAGGGTCTTGGATAGGAGGCGTTTCACATCACTCACCAACTGATCCGTTTAACTGCAGATGCCAGGGATTGAACCTGGGACCTTTGGCATGCCAAGTAAATTCTCGACTGCTGAGCCCTAGCCCCGCCTCAGCCTCCCATTACTCCAGTCTTCTCCCTGGGTTAGTCGCAGTGGTGGCTGAGCCCACTAGGCCAGTGGGATGATAGTCTATTGCTCTGATATAAGTCAGGGCCAATTAAGATGGAGTATTAAGAGAAGGCCCTGTCAGTTAACTGGGAAATGTGTTTGCAGTTATTGGCAGAAAATCATCAAAAGAGAGGGGTACATTTCAACAGCGCCAAAAAAGCCCTCCAAGTTGTCTCCTATCTCCTGGATCATTTTAAAAAAAAGGCTGAACTTCTAAGCATGACTGTTTATCATTAGAGTTTGCTAAAAGAGCAAATAAGAAAGTCAGCTGGGGTTAAAAAAAAAAGGTTTCAAAGCCCAGCGAGGGGCTTGGAGGATCACCTGGCAGTGGCGGTCCTGAAATTAAAACAGCACCAGCTAATGTGAAGCAGCAATTCAAGAAGAATTAGCACTGCCCTTCAGAGCAGATCTGGCGAATTGAACCTAGGAGGGTTTTAAGATTAAGGCATTTAATTGCGGCTTTAGGAACTCTGGATTTTACATGGAGATGAGTCTAGGTGTTAAGATTGACGCTTCTCTGTTTAGTTCTGATAACAGGACGGAGTCTCAGAACCAATTAAGAGAAACCTTTCAAAGATTTCTTCCCAGATTTTACTACATCCCGGGGCTTTACTTTAATTGGGGACACTGCAGGACTTTGGGGAAGAAGAAGCCAAATACTACCTTATTATGGGGGGGGGTTGCCCCCTGTGAGTTATCCCCAACTTGAGACATCAGTCAAGAATTATTCCTTTACTGTCTGTGTTTGGGGGTTAGATTTTGAAAGGCGAATTCCAAAATGTGGATATGCAGTTGATGCTATTGGCTGGGCCTGATGTCCTTCAGCGGCTCTCTTCTGCTTCCAGGGAACGGCCCTCCCCCCCATAATATTATACTTCCCCCTGTTTTATACCCTGGAAATCTTTCAAAATGTCTCCTGGTTTGAATGTCTTTCTAAGGGAAGGCAGGCCAATGACAGTCTGGAGAGAACCGTCCCTTCCATCCCTGCCCCAGATAAATTTCAACAATATTTTCTCTTTGATTGAAAGAGACCTCCCAGATCTATATTCTAATAGCCATATCTGAGAATACTTAAATCTGGAGACTGGACCCATGAATGGAATGCCCCAGATTTGCAGAAAAATCTGAAATCTACCCCCCTTGACTATACACTTAAAAATTCCCCAAATGATAAAAGAACTCCCTGCTCTGGCAGTCAATGATCAGCCACCTGCCCCCCCCTTTCCCCAGGGTCACCCACTCCTTTGGAACATCGCAGAAGAAGGCTCTGAAAAGACCTACAGGCTAGGCATCGAAGAGCACGCCTTGCTGCTCAGCACCAGGTGCCAGCCTGCAGTGGAGATGAATCCTCGTAGAACAGTCCCTGAGAGGCTGGCTGCACGCATGCCGCTCTTAGCCACGACACCAAGGCATGAGAGGAGGCACACCGGCAGCCTGTAGCGGGGCAGGGGAGGCAGCTGCAGGAGAGGCAAGATGGGAGGGTGCCAGTGCCTGGCTCGGCTCCAGCAAGGTGGTTGCTGTTCCCTGGCTAACCCTTGCAAGAGGCAAACACTGGTGCCCAGCCAAGCCCTGCATGAGATATTGGCACCAGCCAAGCCCCATGGAAGGCAAAGCAGATGGCAGCACCCAGGCTGAGTCCCGCACAAGGTGAGGCAAGACAGGTGGTGGCACCCAGCCTGTTCATGCCCTGCATGGGGCATGCTGAATGCCAGCAGGTGGCCTGGCCAAGCCCCATGTGAAGTGAGGTGAGGCAGACGGCAGTGCCCAGCAGAGCCCCAAGTGAAGCAAAAGCAAGGCAGGCAGCAGTGCCCAGTCTAGGCAAGCCCTGCATGAGGCGAGGCAGCTGGTGGCACCTGGCCAGGCTCTGTGTGAGGGGAGGCAGGCGGCAGTGCCCAGCCTGTGCAGAGAGGTGGAGGTCAGCTCCTGGCCACATTTTCAACCTCTGGGTGGGGCCTGGGGGATCGACAGGGATTAGAACTGAGCTCCGGAGCACAGAGATCAGTTCCCCTGGAGAAGATGCCTGCCCTGGAGGGTGGCTTCTATGGCACTGTACCCCCACAGACATCCCCCCTCCCCAACCCTCACCCCCCCAGGTTCCCCTCCCCCAAAAAAATCTCCAGGAATTTCATAACCTAGAGCTGGCAACCCTACTTCCAGCCCCGAGTGGTGCCAGGCTAGGGTTGCCAGCTTCCAAGGGGTGGCTGGAGATCTCCCGCCATTACAACTGGACCGATTCCACAAAAGCAGTTGTTCCGCCCTCGATCTCCCATTTCCCCCGGTTGAACTGCTCAATTTCCCACTATTTGCAGCGTGACCACATTTTGACCCACATCTCCCCCCCGATCTCCCCCATGTCTTCTTGATCCTTATTTTTTAGGATCAAGAAGATGTGGGGGAATTGGGGGAGATGCAGGTCAAAATGCTGCTACACAGCAAATAGTGGGGAATTGAGTAGTTACAACTGAGGGAAACGGGGGCTCAAGGGCGCAACACCTGCTTTTGTGGAATCGGCCCTGATCCCTAGGTGACAGAGCTCAGTTCACCTGGAGAAAACGGATGCTCTGTTCACCTGGAGAAAACGGACTCTAGGGCATTGCACCTCACTGAGGTCTGTCCTCTCCCCAAACCCTGCCCTCCTCAGGCTCCACCCCCCAAATTGTCCCAATATTCCCTAATCTGGAGCTGGCAACCCTGGGTGAAGCGAGGCAAGGCAGAGGGCCATTCCTGGCTGTCCTCCATGCAAAGTGAGGCAGTGGGCTATGCCCAGCTTAGCTCAGCTGAGCCTCACAGAAGGTCAAGGAGGCTGAGACGAGGGCCGCAGTGTGCAGCCCCCTTGAGATGAGGCCAGCAGTACCTGGCCCACCCACGACCTGCCTGAGGCACGGAAAGCAGCACCCAGCTAATTGGTTAGGCAGGCTGCCCCCTCCTCCCTCCTTCCTTGGGGTGGAGCTAGGGTGGGTCCCATTTTTTTTTCACTCCCTCTCTGATACTGCTCAAAAGGTTGTTCTGGGGATAGAATGGAGGGGAATGGAGTAAGGTGCTTGGAGTCCCCATTGTGGAGAAAGGTAAATAAGTGTAAATAAATCATAGACACAGCTGAAGATGGAGGGGCAGATAAAAGATTGTCAGGTGGGTAGAAAGGAGAGATGGAAGCAGAGAAGGGTGAGGAAATGGGTGTTGCCAGGTGGAGGGAAAGAGGAAATTTCCCTTGTGAGGAAAATGGATGTCTTTTGCAAGTTCTTGCAGGTTCTCCACTGTGCAACTGGGCTTGCCCTGGTAACTGGCATCACGCTACTGGCCTATAGCATTTCTGGGCAGAGGGTGCCAGTGATAAGTTAGGGCAGAATATTGGAGATTCTGTGAGAAGATAAAGGTAGGTTGGTTGGTGGATGGGAATGAGAGGAAACAGGAAAGGGGAGAGACTTTCAAGGAAGGAAAAGAGAAACTAGTGGAGGAGAAGGAAATTCACCCCGTAAGTCCTCGCGGGTTCCTGCTTGTTCTTTATAACTTTTGCTTTAGGCAGATCTTCATTGATGACTATTCGCAGAGGTGTCCTACAGAAGCCGCCTGTAAAATCTGCCTAAAAATTGATTGTTGCTTTATTTACAAATTTGTGCCCTTCCTTCCCAGTGGCTTAGTGGTGGATTCTTTTTAAAATGGGGCTGGAATGGTGCTTCTTAGCCAAAAATGTATGCATGAACTTTGAGGGATGTTAATGTCTTTAATAAAACATAAGTCAGATTTCTCAGGGGAGGTTCATACACCTCTACAGGGAGGAGTAGGGAGGAGAAGACACTGAATGGCAACACTTTATAACCCTACTACATTTCCTTGGAGGAAAGCCCAGCTGATTTGAGCATTAGGATCAGGCTGACATTTCAGGCCAGGTGGGTCAAGCTGATAACCAAGCTGCCCGATGAAGAGAAGAGCACTGAGGGAATTGCCCACACACAAAACTCACAGAATAGGTTAGTGCATTGTTTCAAATGCCAGCTTGTATCTAGGTCAGCAATAGGTCAGTCTCACTATAACAGCATTGCAACCACGATGCATTCTGGTCAACCTGAAATGCTCCCGAATGAGCTGGCATCATTCAAAATAGAATATTACATTGTGCATTCTGTGTGAATGTCTCCTTGGCATTTGTCCCTGCTCCTAGCTCTGTCTAACAATGAGCTCTGTTGTCTGGTACCTAAGAAAAGATCCAAGCTTTCCAGAAACAGTTGGAGAAGGGGAGGCATGCTGGGTAGCTTATGCTATTATTTATTACTATTAGACACATAGCCCACTTTTGGGCTCCCTAAGAGTGTTCATGATGGCCAAGATCTTAACCAACAACAATTAGAAGAGCATTTATGCTCACTCGGTTAAATTCTTTCCCCTCAGCCGTACCAGAAGGCCAATTTGTGGGCACGGCGTTCTCAGACAGAGTCTGCCAATGTGGATCTGATCAGCAGGAGTCCCTAGAATATATTTTACTGGAGTGTTAAATCGGATCTGGCTTTTGATAGAAAGGTATTTGCCGTCCCTCTTAATAGATCACGTGAATTTTTTTCTTGTAGGTTCAGAAAACGACCATAGCAGTCGCTATATATTTAGCCATGGTGATTGCCTGTAAGAGGGCTGGAATTCTGATCTGTTCCAGATCTTTGAGTCAAAAGAACAATAAGATAAGGAAGAGAAAACCAGCAACAATTTTTTTTTAGAAAAAGATGGCTTGCAATGTAAAATTCTGTACAGAGATTAAAAATGAAAACTGCCAACGGAGTGAATAATAGAACAAGGTTTGAGTCCAGTGGGGCTCCTTTAAGACCAATGAAGTTTAGTTCTGGGTATCAGCTTCCATGTGCAGGCAAACTTCTTCAGGTACATTAAAACAGACTTCCTCAAGCCTCAGATACAGATACAGAGAGAGTTGGGGGGGGGGTGTTACTTGCCAGGAAGAGCTAGTTAGAGTCAAGATGCATAATTAACTGGGCAATAAGTATAGCTGAGACTTCATAAAAGCAGTTGGTAAGATCTGTGAATAGCAGCAAATTAGCATACAAATACAATAATAATAAACACTGTCCACATATTTACTGCATACCTGACCTGTTTTTCTTCAAGGAGCAGCAAGGAGCAGCCTCTGAGCTTCTCCTTCCCCCTCCATTTCACCTTTTCAGTAACCCCGTGAAGTGGGTGAGGCTGGGGGAGAAGGACTGGCCGAAGTGCCCCCCAGTGAGCTTCCGTGGCAAGGGGGATTTGAACTTGTGTCTCTCAGATCTGAGTTCAACAATAGGCCACAGTAGCAGGCCCGTAGCCAGGATTTTTTTTTTTTAATTTGGGGGGCCTTTAAACGTCAGGGGCACCCCCCACACACACACACACAAGCCTGGGAGTGCCCCATAGAAGCCCCCAGTCTCTCATACAAGCCGCACAGGGAGAGGCATAGCAAAGGGTTGAGCCTCCACTTGCCACACAGCCTGAAACGGCTCTCTCCACCCAGCTCAGCAAAAAGTCAGGAGGCCTGTCGGGGGAGGGCAGCTCCAAGGTGCCCCACTGTAGCTATGGGCCTGCACAGTACATAAGAACATAAGAGAAGCCCATCTTGGATCAGGCCAATGGCCCATCCAGTCCAACACTCTGTCACACAGTGGCCAAAAATTCCAGGTGCCATCAGGAGGTCCAGCAGTGGGGCCAGGATGCTAGAAGCCCTCCCACTGTTGCCCCCACCAAGCACCAAGGATACAGAGCATCACTTGCCCCAAACTAAGGGTTCCTATCTATAAAGGTAAAGGTAAAGGTTCCCTTGCTCGAAAGCCAGTCGAATCCGACTCTAGGGTTGCGGTGCTCATCTCCGTTCCAAGCCGAAGAGCCAGCGCTGTCCGAAGACATTTCCATGGTCATGTGGCCGGCATGACTAAACACCAAGGTGCATGGAATGCTGTTACCTTCCCACAGTGGTACCTATTTATCTACTTGCAATTTCTTGCTTTCGAACTGCTAGGTTGGCAGGAGCTGGAACTAGAGACAGGAGCTCACCCGTCCTGCGGCACCGGGTCTCGAACTGCTGAACTACTGACCTTCCACAGCCTGCAGTTCAGCGTCTTAACCACTTGAGCCACCGCAGCTCCTTTCCTATCTATACCTTGTGGCTAATAGCCACTGATGGACCTCTGCTCCAGATGCTTATCCAATTCCCTCTTGAAGCCATCCATGCTTGTAGCTGCCACCACCTCCTGTGATGTGGGACTATGTAAAGAGCTGTTGTCAAGGTAGTTATTTGTGCAGCCCCAGAGCAGTGGAATGATGGGGAATCAGATGAGTGTGAACAATGTTATGGTTGTGTATATAACTGAGTTATTCCGGACAAGACCTCCTTAAAAACCAACTAATTGGTTTCAAAGATTGGTTTCATTCCAGTGGGCGGCTGTAAGACCCTGAATGGCAATTTCACTTTCCTTTTCATGCTTGGCATTTTGGATTCATTTACTTATTATCGAATGTATCGGTTATGTATTTTTGAATAGCTTGAGTCTGAAATTTGTCTTGCGAGTTTGTGCATCATTCTGCATATTTATATGGAAATGTCAACACTTGGCTGATTCTTAATGCCTGGAAAAGGTGTGGTGTGAAATGGCTTTTTACCAAACTTCCCATTGTGTGTTTTTGTGTTTTTTGCATACAAATATATGTTTGCACATAATTATGTTCCCTTTGCATGGTTATAATTGAGGAGTCAGTTGCGCTTTATAAGTATTTTGTTTTGATGCACTTTGGTAGCTACAGAGTTTGTCCTAGATGTAGATCCTACTGGTCAGTGTGTGTTTGTCCATAGGAGAAAAACGGATTTAAATAAAATACAGGAAAACCTATGAGGTACAACACAATGGCTGCAAAGTTTATAGGGCTCCAGAGAACTTTATTTGAGAATCTGTATATTGGCTTGTCACATTTATAGAAGGCTCACGGCACATACTAATGAACTGTAGCCATCTCTAGGACTGAATATATATTATTAACTCAGTTAACAGCAGCAAATCACTGTTTAAACTAGAAAGGGAAGAGTCTTTTAACCAGCAGAATGTGTGACTGTCAATCATATCATATAATTTTAGATGATTAATCCTCTCCCTAGTAAAGGTAAAGGTAAAGGTTCCCTTGCTCGAAAGCCAGTCGAATCCGACTCTAGGGTTGCGGTGCTCATCTCCGTTCAAAGCCGAAGAGCCAGCGCTGTCCGAAGACATTTCCGTGGTCATGTGGCCGGCATGACTAAACACCAAGGTGCACGGATTAATTAGTTTTAAATAAAGGTGCATTATTGACAAAGCTTAATTTTCAGATCCTTGTTGAGACACTGGGGAAATGCAAGACAGTATACCATCTGATAATCACAACATTAGCTACCACTTGGGGGAACAGCCATCTTTTTTTTAAAATATATATATATTTGTTACAGCCATCTTGTTACAGTCAAATATCAGAATCCAAACGGGCTCAAAAGAATAAGAAAGCATGGCCTTGACTAACAAGCCCTCTCGGTAAAATTTGCACTCACTGATTCAAATTGGCCCCTGCCAATAAACTGACAAACATTTACATCAATTCTCTGATTAAATTAGCTAGTCTGATTAAACCAATCAGACCTCTGCAAATCTAGTGGGCAGTGTGAGGTTAGGAAACAAAATATAGCTAAAATCAAATTAGACAGCACTCCAAGCGTTTTGCTTGTGGGACTGTAAAGCAATTCGGACTTTCTAATGCCTCGCCTTCTCATGTTTCACTGTGCCACTCCGTAAATCTTGATGCTTGAAATACATTATGAAGAACCCATGGAGAGTGAAAGAATATTACTGACCCAAAGGGGATTGATTTTTAGCAGTTGCATCTGATTAAAATAATGCAGTCTGAAAACAGACTATGAGAGAACACATGTGTCCCCTGTGTATGACTTGCCCAGACTTGGAACCTCAGCTGGGGCCTTAAGCAATGTGAAGCTTGTGAGGCCTGCACCACGCCCCCTCCCCCAAAGTAGTAGAAGAAGAAGAGAAGAAGAGATTGGATTTATACCCCACCCTTCACTTGGAGTCTCAGAGCGACTTACAAACTCCTTTCCCTTCCCCTCCCCTGGGAGGTAGGTGGGGCTGAGAGAACTTCTGACGGAAACTGTCCTTGAGAGAACAGCTGTGCCAGAGCTTGTGACTGACCCAGGGTCACGTCAGCAGGTGCAAGTGGAGGAGTGGGGAATCAAACACGGTTCTCCCAGATTAGAGTCCGCACACTTAACCACTACACCAAACTGGTTCCTTTTAGTGATTTAGTAATTTAGCGATTTTTTTGTATTTTTCCTGGGTCCAGAATGGGGTTGCCAGGTCTCACCTTTGGTGCAGCAGGGGGCTCCTGGCTCCTTCTTGGGAACCTTCTGTCATGTACACAAAAGCGTGGGTGGCATGATGACATCATCAGTAGTGATGTCATCACGCTAGGGCATCGCATGGCGATGCTCTAGCATTCAGGGCAAAAACTCTATGGTAGCCATAGATTTCTCCCTGAATGCTAGAGTGTGGCCATGAGATGGCCCCAGCATGATGACATCACTACCGGTGACATCATTGTGTCAGCGGTGTCCCTGTGTGATGCTGGTGTTTGAGGGTGGGGATTCCCCCACCAGCCAGTTGGCCAGCAGCAGAATGCCCCCCCCAAAATCAGGGAATCCCCTGGCTCCACTGGGGGGATGCCAACCCTAATTCAGAGCCCCCTGCAATCTGAAGCCTTACCTCTAGCTTACTTGGGTGGTGCTCTGGTAGTAGGAGTGACAAAGATGCAAGGATGCCAGCCTCCAGGTGGGAACTGGGGATCCCATGGAATTACAGCTCATCTCCAGACTACAGAGATCAGTTCCCCTGGAGAAAATGGAAACTTTGGAGTGGGGACTCTATGGTATTGTACCTTGCTGAGGTCCCTCTGCTCCTCAGGCTCCACCCCCAAATCTCCAAGGGATTTCCAACCTGGAGCTGGCAACGCTCTCTCTCCCTCTTCTTGCTGGTGGCCGGTGGTGAGGCAGCCCTATCTGCATGTATACATTCTCTGCCAGTGCCTGTTTCAACACTGGCTGAAGGCCTCTTTACAGAGGAGTGGCAAACATGAGGGATTTCTCCCTTAGACCAGATACAGCATGGCCAGCCATGCCCCAGCATGCCGCTGGGGCTCAGGTGGGAAGAGCAGATGGGGGCAGGGCAAAAGTCATGAGTCCGAACTCACATGCTTTCCTCCCACCCCATTCTATCATGGCGGTCACAACAGGGTGCCCCACTGAGAGTAGAGCTCCCTCCTCCTTATCATCTGTTTCATCTAAAGTAAAGGTAAAGGTTCCCTTGCTCGAAAGCCAGTCGAATCCGACTCTAGGGTTGGGTGCTCATCTCCGTTTCAAAGCCGAAGAGCCAGCGCTGTCCGAAGACGTTTCCGTGGTCATGTGGCCGGCATGACTAAACACCAAGGTGCACGGAACGCTGTTACCTTCCCACCGAAGTGGTACCTATTTATCTACTTGCAATTTCTTGCTTTCGAACTGCTAGGTTGGCAGGAGTCTGTTTCATCTAGGGATGTGCAAAAAGCTATAACCCACTCCCGGTTGTGAGATCTGTCTTATTTTCCTTTAAAACAACAAGAACAGCAACAGAACTTGACTTTAAAATTAGAATGAAAAATAGTTGTATTATGAAACGAATCTAAAATTTACATAAGTATATGAGAAGAGCCCTGCTGGGTCAGACCAATGGTTCATCTAGTCCAGAATCCTGTTTCATGCAGCGGCTGACCAGTTCCTCTGGAAGGCCAACAACATGGCATAGCGGCTCTGGGATTCAGAGGATTAGAGCCTCTGAATGTGGAGGTTTCCCTCAGTCACCATAGCTCTATGAATGTATCTAATGCCCTTTGGTAGCTGTTTATTCTTGTAGCAATCACTACATCCCCTGGCATCAAATTCTGCATTTTAACCACCCTCTGTGTAAAGTGGTATGTCTTTTTGTCTGTCCAGAACCTACTGCCCATGAGCTTCATGAGATGCCCTCGAGTTCTAGTCTTTTCGGAGAGGGAGAAAAAGTTGTCTTGGTCAACTTTTGCCACCCCGTGCATCATTTTATAAATCTCTACCATGTCCTCCTGTTTCTTTTCTAAGCTGAAAAGGTCCCAGAATCCTCAGCCTTTCCTCGTAGCTCTGACCCATTTAAACCCCTGCTTTTGGCTCCCCATGGAATACTGCAGAGAGCCAGTCAGGAGCAATGTCCCTTCTAAACTGAGGAGTGACATGACCCAAAATTCTGCTTTGTAAGACAAAAGACTACTAGGATTAAAGTTATGAGTGAGCCTACATTAAAAAAAAGGAAGGGAGGAAGGGAGGGAGGCAGGGAGGTGGAAAGAAAGCAAGTAGATGGGGGAGGGGAGGGAGGAAGGAAGGAAAGTAGGAAGAAAGGAAGGACCCCCCGCATACCCCCGCATGAGGTGGGTGGCCCTCAGAGGAGCCTTGGGCCACATTCCCAGAAGAAGGCTGTTGACAGTGGAGATGGACACATGCCCTGGGCCCCCAGACCTCCTTCCCTACCATGGAGGGGTCCCCGAAGCCCCCCATGGCTCTGGCAGCAGGAGGCCCTCAGAGGAGCCCCAGGCTGCATTCCTGGAAGAAGGCTGTCAAGGGGGGGAGGCAGATATGGGGCCTGGGCAGGAAAAGCGAGCCCAGGATCTTCTGTGCTGATGGGAGCAATGTGCTCTGCACAAAACAGGAGCTCCTGGGGCTCACTTCTCCAGCAGCCCGATTCAAATCAGACTGCAGGAGAAAGAGAGCCCAGGATCTTCTGTGCCACCAGGAGCAATGTGCTCCCCCAGTAGCTCCTGGGCCTGGGTGGGGTGGCACCAAACCACTCCACAAGGCAAGAACCTACCCTCCAGGCACACTCTGAGCCATGCTTTGCTACCCCCCAGCCCAGACCTCTATCCTCCCAGTGAGGGACCTGCTGGCAACGGGGGGCCCGGGGACAAGCGTCAGGGTGTGTTGCTGGCCAAAGGGCATAGATGGGGTGACTCACTGGCTCATCTGGGAAGGTGGTTTGGGCTTCAGCAGTGGCAGTGCCTCAGTCAGCAGGGCGGCAGCTCCCAGGATACACTGCTCAGCCGGAAGGAGGGCTGCTGGGAGTGGGCACCCTTTATAGTGCAGGTGGGGTAAGTGGGAGGGTGGGGCTGCTCACTACTCGGACCCATGCACGGAGATGAAAATCTGTGAGCTGGCGGGGGGACGAAAATCATTGCGCTAGTGCAGGCTAGTGCACCTTAGTGGGAACACTGACCCTAATCACAGCCCCTACCCTGTCAATCAACTAACACGGGAGATCTAAGAGCGGCATCAGAAGGCAATGAGATATTAGTGTTTGCAGAGGCAAGCACACTGGGAACCCAAATTTGTTCTGAATCTTGTCTCTAATGTTTTGTGCTGAGTCAAAGAACTGCATGTCCTGATGCCTCGTTCCCTAATTCTAATTGTTAGCTAAAGTATAATGTCAGTACTTGGAGAGGGTGGATGGTGGGGGAGAAGGAAGGAGCTGCACATGGGAACACATGAAGCTGCTTTTGAAGGAACTGGGCCATTGGTTTGTCAGAATTCAGTATTATCTTCTAAGCCTGGCAGCCAGTTTGGTGTAGTGGTGAAGTGCGCAGACTCTAATCTGGGAGAACCGGGTTTGATTCCCCACTCCTCCACATGCAGCTGCTGGTGTGACCTTGGGCAAGCCCTAGTTCTGTCAGAGCTTTCCTCTCAAGAATGGTTCTGTAAAGAGCTCTCTCAGCCCCACATACCTCACAGGGTGTCTGTTGTGGGGAGGGGGAGGGAAAGGAGTTTGTAAGCCCCTCTGAGACTCCGAGTGAAGGGTGGGGTATAAACCCAATCTCTTCGTCTTCTCTCCAGGGTCTCAGGCAGAGGTCTTTCTCACCACCTACTATCTGATCCTTTTAAATTAATAATATACAAAAACAGAAGTCTGATTTAAGAACTTTTAAAATGTGATTCCCGCAATCTAAGAATTCATGCACAAAACTCAGCGACTGAATGTGAAATCTCTGCATTCTTATCTGATAGGAGCCAGTGAAGCCTTGCTTTGTTTGTATTAATGTGCCCAGGTGTCCTATCGACTAAGGGGGTAATAATTTTAAGACGATCCTCCCTGTAAAATGGACAGCTGAAGAACATATGCTCTACCGATTCAACCTCGCTTAAAAGGCATGGGCACAGGCTTTTAGAGTAGGGTTTTTTTAACTGTACCTGCCTTGAATAACCATAGACGGAAGGGCAGAACATCTAGCTAGGGCAAATGCCCTTCTAGAATTCTTTCCCTCCACTGAAGTCAAATATATTGCTGGCTCAATGGTGCTTTTGATATTTAACAATACCCCGAGTTTGGAAGCCTTAAAGATGTCAGATTGTCACTCGATATCCTCAACTCTTTGTTTAATTAGCCCTTTGGCTTGTTCAGATCCATAGGATAAAAGTAGCCGAGGTGAGAAGCCAATTCTATGAATATGACAGTGAACTGCCTTGATCCAACTGGATTGGAAATCATCCTGGAATATCAGGGGAAGCAAGCCTTGTGGATTGATATGACCTTTCAGCCACCTATAGATGGATAGAATACATACCATAGGTTCAGTTCTAAGATTCCCAGACTCCAGTTGTATCCAAGCACTGGATACACAGTTAGGAACTTGCAGAACAGCTCTTAAAAATTTGGAATCCTTTTAAATTGGAGATGCCCAGGATTCAACCTGGGGCCTTCTGCATGCCAAGCAGATGCTCTACCATTGAGCCACGGCCCCTGTAATTTGCATTTTATGGGCCTCTTGCTGATATAAGATGCTGACTTCTGCTTGACTGTGTTTTTTTGCAGTTTGCTCATTGAGTAAAAGCTGAAGATCACAAGCTGTTTTTCAAAAAGAGTCGTGGATGACCCTGGAACTTTGGGCAGTATTCCTCTTCGGAACCATTTGTCTACGCAGCCTCCTTTGCTGGCATGGACCGTAACTCATGCACTTGGCAAACAGCTTTGCAATACCTTGAGCATGAGAGGTGCCATATAAAACCAAATTCTATCCTCTTTAAAAAAAACAACAACCCAGAATGACTCATAAAAGTGCCACTCATTTAAAAGTGTGTATACAGAAATGCATGAGTGCAATGCATATATATGCTTAAAGTGCAGTTTGTTTGTTTTTAACGAGACATTGTTAGTGTAAAATAGAATGGGGACAGAAGCTTCCATACACAGGACCTCTCTAAGGACCTTACAAATCAGTGGGTTGGAAGCTAGTAATGCAAGGACTGCAGGCAAATACATTTCAATTGTGTATGCATATTATTCACAATACACTGTATTCATGAGCAGGAATCTTGTAATTAAACCACGGGACTCCGTATTTTGCTACACTGATATTAATGGATTTTCCACCTTGCTTTCTAGCACATTCAAGCGTCTTATACTGCCTTGGGCTATTGGGCTATCAAGAACAATATTGCCAGCTCTTGTTGGCAGTGGGTCTCCAGGGTCTTTCGTATCATCTTCCACCTGGCCTTTTTAATGGAGATGTTGGGGAACAACTCTGGGACATCTGTATGCAAAGCAGATGCTCTGGTGCTGAGCCACAGCCCCTCCTCATAACTTTCTTACCTACCTAACTTTAAATTGTAGCCCACCAAGGCAAATAAATAAGAACATAAGAGAAGTCATGTTGGATCAAGCCAATGGCCCATCCAGTCCAACACTTTGTGTCACACAGTGGCCAAAAGCCAGGTGCTATCAAGAGGTCCACCAGCAGGGCCAGAACTTCACTGACCAATCATATATGGCATCCCATCAGGTATGCAATAGATTTCTTGTTTCTGCTGCTTAGCTGGGATTGCAGAAACAGGAGTTAACACTCCCAGTTTAAGCAACCCCCCCACACACATTGAATGCAAAGGTAGCTGTGATAAAGCACGTGACCCGGGCCTGACAGATGCAGGTTCTCATTGTAAACTGCTTCCCCCTAGTTGGATCCCTCAAAGCCCCGGTGACATTTAAAGTTTCATATTTATAAACAACCAGTGTAGTGTAGTATGGAAGGGACTATGGCTTAATGGAAGAGGCTCTGCTTGGCATGGAGACTTTCAATCCTTGCCATCTCAGATGATGCAAACAACTGCAACCCAAGTTCTTGGAGAACTGCCACCAGTTTGAGTAGACAATGCTGACCTTGATGGACCAAGGTCTGATTCAGTAGAAGGCAACTCCATGTGTTCCTGGTGGCTGGAACTATACTGTGATGAATCGACAGACATGGGCTGGATCCCACATTACTCCAATAACTTTCAGATAAGTGACTCACATGCAATTGGGGACTCCCAGCTTTATCTCAACAGATGCTGGAAGGTGTGGCTTATATTTAGGAATGTATTTTATAATTCACACAGCCCACAGGATGTGATTCGGTTACCTGATGGTTATCAGAGTGACATGAGGTGTGCTGTAGGGAAACGGCTGACGCCTGGTAATGGATAAAATGAGTTTGGGGCAGACAGGAATTGTGGTCTGATCCCATCTCAGCAACTCTGGTGCTCCACAACTGACTCACGGCAGCCCCTTCCAGGGAGCTTTCCAGGCAGGAAATGAGCAGAGGTAGTTTTCCATTGACTTCTTCTGCATAGCAGCCCCGGTCTTCTGTGGCGGTCTCCAATGCTCCCTCTAAGCTGTGGAGTCTTGTGAGCAAAAATTCTACTTTGTGAGCTCCTGGTATTAAAGCTGTGAGTGAATGATTTGGCTGCTGCAAACATTTGTTTGCTTGGGAGCCATCCTTCCTGAGCTAAGACAAAAACCTGTGAACTGGAGGCTAAAAAACTGTGAGCTAGCTCACAGTAACTCGGCTTAGAGGGAACACTGCGTGGTCTCCCATCCGAGTACTGACTGTGCCCGACCCTGCTCAGCCTCAGACCCTGATAAACTTGGGCCAAACTGGATTATTTAGGCTACTAACTTGAATACTTGGATAAACCCACTGTTAAAAAGCCCGCACTGTTAAAAACCAAATGTCTATTTCTAAGAAATCATTTTCATGCCGATTTTTTTCATCTGTTTTCGTATCCCACTGATGTGTGTTCTCTTTGTAGTTTACGACTAGAGTGCTTACATTGTTCTGAGTCACTAAAGAAAACACAAACCAGTTCATTTGTTGTCACCCACATACCAATGAGAAGGAGAAAGCAGTCTGCAGATCAATAAGAGGAAGTAATAACATTTTCCCAGATGAATATATTGTTAAAGTGAGATATTTCATGGTTTTTGGGGGAAAAGACATATAAAGCAGAAATGACTACAAAGGGATTGTTGAACTTCAGCTAGTAATATATGGATTCGGTTTCTAGGTCATCTACTTATGTTTTTGGGTTCCTTTGGGTTCCTTATTACCTCTGACATTCTGCTCCTTTATCTGCAAAGTGGAATTAGCAGGCGCTGAGCTTATGGGAATTATGCAAAGCTGATCAGGATAACAATTGGTGAAGTATCTTGCACTCTTCAGCAGTGATCTTCAGCAGGTCAACTTGAAACAGAATTCAGTGGAAATGAAAGCAAATCCCAAGCAAGTGTGTAAATCAAAATTACTGCATTAGTCACTAGGGATTGGAAGTCCTAACCAAAACAAACAAACATCTAGAACTGGGAATTCCAGACAATGGATTTCCGGGGTCCATTTTCGGAGTACTTTTAAAAATGGGGTTTAAAAGCACGGATTTTTGTAAATGGATAAGAAAAGGATCAGGGTGGCTCACGTTAACTTAGAAGTCTCTAAACTCTTTCAAATGCAAGCTGGATGGCATTGCTGGGTATGTGGCTGGGCAAATGGTCTTCAGGCAACCTATGGACCAGGTTCACCACTTCTCAGTCCCTTCTATATGCTGTGCACTACATCCTGGAGACAGGCTTCCCAATTGCCCAGATACAGTGGGGAATTCCCTGCCTCAGCCCCAAACCCCTATGCCCCCCCCCAAGTGGTGCTTTAGGACTTCCTCCTAGTCTCTATGATCTTTATCACAAAGATTAGGAGAGATTCCTAGAACATCACCAGGAAATGACATCACATCCTCCCCCGATTCTACCCTTCCTAGGCACTGCCCCCCCCATCTCCAAATGTTTGCTGAGGCAGCATTAGGAACCATAGCAGGAAGTAGAGATAGGGGTGGCAGAGAGGCCTGAATCATGTTGGGGAGGCACTGGGTACAGGCAGGGACTGGACACTCCTCCACATTGGAGATGAGGGAAGCATCATGGAATGTGGTTTGGAGGCTTATAGACACCTAGTGACACTACAAGGTATTCAAAGTTTGGTGCAAGGATTAAGTGTGTGGACTCTAATCTGGGAGAACCGGGTTTGATTCCCCACTCCTCCACTCGCAGCTGCTGTATGACCTTGGGCAAGCCGTAGTTCTGTCAGAGCTGTCCTTGAAAGAGCAGTTCTCTCAGAGCTCTCAGCCCCACCTACCCATTTCTGTTGTGGGGAGGGGAAAGGAAAGCAGTTTGTAAGCTGGTCTGAGACTCTGAGTGAAGGGCGGGGCATAAATCCAATCTCCTCCTCCTCCTCCTCCTCCTCCTCCTCCTCCTCCTCCTCCTCCTCCTCCTCCTCCTCCTCCTCTAAAGGGGGCTATAGGGCATGCCAGCTACTATTCAGATTCCCAATAGATAACACTCTTAGATGTATCTTTTTTACCCAATCAAGTACAGTTTAGAGAAAGGCCTGGGTTACCAGATACAGGCTGTGGTGTATGGCCTATTTGTACTGGAGGAATTTGTACTGGAGTGCTGTGATATCATTTGCATGGTTTGCAAAGCACACGTCTGATGCAACCATAAGGGTAGAACATATACCCCAACTAGTAAGGCAGCAATAAATTCATCCAAAAGAACTCCCATATCCAGACATCTGAAATGTGCTGGACATTCCTGTCCATATTTAGTATGTTCTATTGTGAACCAATTTCACGTTAAGTAAAGAACCACAGGGGGTGAGAGATTCTATTATCAATGGTACAAACATTTTGCAAATATGATCTTGAAGAGGATATAAATATTTTTATAGAAACCAAGAGATATCAAACCCTATGGTAACGGAGTTGCCCCAAGTTGGCTGGTAGCATTGTTTTGAATCACCTAACCAATTACACATTACTAACTAACAACACTTCATGAATGCATCAGAGAACCCATGAAAGCTAATGCTTACAATGCACGTGTCAGCCTTCAGTGTGCCACAGGCCACGCTGTTGCTTCAGTCTCAAAGCTAAAACTCAGGACTGATATCTTTAGCAGTCGACCTCTGACAACTAGGGATGGGCATGAACAGGCTCACAAACTAAAGATCATTATGAATTTTGGGCAGTTTGTGATTCATGAAGTGACGTTTGTGAACTGAAGAACCACCACGAACTTCCACGAATTTTGATGCAGTTTGTGGCAGTTTGTGAAGAGCAGAAAGCAGGGCTTTAAAGCTTAAATGGTTCATGAACTGGTACAAACTGCTTCAGTTTGTGAACCGGCATATCGGTTCATGGTTCAGCCATGAACTGAACTGAACCACAAAAATGCAGTTCATGCCCGTTCCTAATGGCAATGCCATAGGGTTTTCAAGGCAAGAGAGAAACAGAGGTGCTTTGCCATTGCCTGCCTCTGTGTACTGATCATGGACTTCCTTGGTGGTCTCCCACTCAAGCACTAAACTGGGCTGACCATGTGTAGCTCCTGAGAGCTGACAAGATCGGGCTAGCCTGGGACCTCCAGGTCAAGGCACAGCATACACTTAGAAGTAAATTTTACTTAAGAATCAATGTCACATCCTTTAGAGTAAATGCACTTAGGATTATACCCAAAGTTGCTGTGCTAAGCATACATCAGGGTCTTTCTGTCAATACTTCAGTGACATTTAAGTTGCTGCTGCATGTACCCTCCCCATACCATGATAGTAATGTAGACACCCCTTTATATCGACAATGAGGAATACGGCCACAGTTGCCTCCGTAGTTTCTCCTACACCAGTCGAAGTCTGTGTGAAGGCTTCCATTCATGCAAGAGCATGTTTAGCCTACCATACATGTAGTGTTGCCAGCTTCCAGGTGGTGACTGGAGGTCTCCTGGGATGACAACTGATCTCCAGGTGACAGAGACCAGCTCATCTGTGGAAAATGACTGTTTGGAAGGTGGACTCCGTGGCACCCCACCCCACTGAAGTTTCTCCCCTCTCCAAGCCCCACCCTCCCTAGGTCCCCCCCCCAAGTCCCCAGGTTTTACCCAACTCAGGGCCAGCAGCCCTACAAGTGGCCTCTTAAGGAGGCACGTTATTTGCTCGGTTTGCTAAGCACATTTTTGATGCAACCACGAGGGAAGATAATATACCCCAGCTAGCATGGTGGCAGACTTATGGGTATGCCAGTGTTACCCTGGTCTCTGGAAGCGGTGCCGTTGATTGATCCATTTAAAATATCTTACGCTACTTTACTATGTGTTCAAAGTGGTTTATAAGGTGAATCGCAATCTAAGAAACCATAACGACAGTCAAAGCATAAAAACCACAATGGAAGAACAAACAGTGGCAGGATCTGCATTTCCTACAGGTTGCACAGTTGTCATCATTTACCTCCCGGAAGGTCGATCAAGGGCAGGAAGATCAAGGAGGTGACTGATCACAGAGCAGCACAAGATCCATTGACGTGTGGATCTACCTGGTAAGAAGCAGCACAGGAATGAAAACACTGGCTCCTCCCAGGCGACCATGGGCTTCTGTTGCCAGGGCGGCGTGTGAAAGATTTGTGCTGGGAAGTAATTTCATTTACCTCATTGATATGCTGCCTTTCTCCCTAAAAGGGGACCCAAAGTGACTCGTATCGCTCTGTCTCACTTTCAATTCTCACAACAGCCCTGTAAGGTAGGTTAAGTTGATGGCAGGCGACTGGCCCAAGGTCAGCAAGGATTTAGAGCGGATTCTCCCAGATCCTAGTCCAGCATTCAAATCACTGCACCCCACTGTAACGTCATAGGAGACTGCCACGCACAATTGTGTTCTATTAAAACAGTGGCATTTACTTTTCAAAGAAATGCTATTAGGTCTGTGGCGCCGAGGAACAGAATATGTTTGTGGAGGGTATTTCCTGGCTGTTCAAATAGTTAAAGTTCCTTCCAAATATGAAGTAGGATGAAATCACACCCTGCTTTCATTTGTCAGGAAGGTTCCTCTTTTTCGTACGCTTTGGCAAAGGAAATGAAAGTCCTTCCCCAGAGGCAAGAAACCATAGTAAGCAGGACGCCCGGGCTCATCAGTGGATTCTTTAGATATGACGACTGGACATGGTCGACTACCACAAATATTGGGTGTTTGCAAGAAAGACCTGGGCATTCTGGTGGAGCAAAAGCTTCCTTCTTTTGTGATGAATAGAATATAAGATCTGGAGCATCTTAGTATCTTGCTGCTCTGAGGTCTAACAGAACCAGTGTTCCCTCTAAGCTGAGATAGTGTGAGCTAGCTCACAGTTTTTTAGCCTCCAGCTCACAGATCTTTGTCTTAGCTCAGGGAGGAGGGCTCCAGAGCAAACTAATTTAGGCAGTAGCCACATCACTCGCTCACAACTTTAATGCCGGTAGCTCACAAAGTAGAATTTTTGCTCACAAGACTCCACAGTTTACAGGGAACATTGAACAGAACATGCAAGGAATGCTGTCAGCCAGTCGGCACATGTTATAGTTATTTTGCATGTGCAAGCCCAACAACAACAGCGAGGAGCAGAATAGTCGTGGTGTGATAGTGGTGTGTGTTTGTGGGGGGCAGGCAAATGAAGTCTTTCCCAGCGCAGCTTCCCATGTTAACCTATTGCCTTATTATGAAGAAGAGAAGGAATATATGATTGAACTGCCTTCAGCGGACACTTTCATCTCCGCACAGAGGAGCGTGAAGCAACTAGTTTGATCAGTCACAATGCAAGGCAGTGTCATTCAGGGGCCGATACGTTCAGAAGAACTACGGATGTGTCCCAAGGTTAACTGCTTGCAATTTTGGTGACGTGCTCCCCCACCCTTTCTGGGGAAAACAACCAACTCCTCTTTGCCCAGAGCAGCAGCTACCAAAACGTTTAATAACGTCTTAATGAGGATAAGATGAAGAGAGTTCCACACCACTTTGTGAATTCCACAAACAACTGCATTCTAAAGGCTTGCCTGCCACACATAGAATTTAATCTTAATGCCATTGTCTCTCACATCCAGTGGGGTGTACCCTGAAAAAAAAGTGCATGTCTGGCTATCAACAACTGCTCAGTATGCTAAAATTATTGTGCTTTTGTTGGGTATCCTCGAAGGGGAAAACCACAGAGCCACAGAAATTCAGCTCTTTCAGGTTGTCACACAGCATGACGGCAGTGCCTATTTCCCTCCTAAGCACCCCATAGAGGCATTTCACAGTCTTCAAAGAGGGAACCCAACATGAGCATGCTTGCAGAAGATCACAAACCCTGGAGTCAAAAATCTGCTGGCCACCGATGCCTTCCCTACGGGAGGTTCTCTAAGTTCCAACTGACATGTGCCCCTTCTCCGAAAAAGATCTGAATAGAAAGCTATCCAGGTCGCAAAACCATGAGTCACATTTCTAATTTGGGAGAATATATGTCTAGAGAGAGAAGGCATAAGACCCCCCCACGCACACACCGGCTCCTACCCAAATATTTCTCCATCCAAGAAGACAAGGGTTCCAGGAATGCCTACAGGTTGGTGCCGTACAGTTCCTTGAAATGTTTTATGCATATTTCACTTAGCAATATATGACAAATCCGGGCAAGATCACTTGGACCAAAAAGAAGGGGCTGGCCATCATCAGGACTTCCATTAAAACGTGGGCTACTCCTCTGAACTGGATTAGATCCTTTGCCTGGTAATGCAGACTGGAATCTACCCAGCAGGCAAAACAACAGGTAAGAAGGACACGCAGGTTGACTTTGCTTTGAGGGTCCTCTCCTCCTGAACACAAAAGAGATGAGCCTCCCCCTTTGGAAAAGGTCCGTTCTTCCGAACATGCACCGCCTGCCTCCAAGGGAAGAGGAATCCGTACGTGGCACAAGGCGCCTTCTCGAACTCAGGTCCCACCGCGCACTTTTCTATTTGCACACCTGAAGAGGCAATAGCCGCTCGCACCCCCCCCCCGCGCGCCCGCAGTGTCGCTCCGCTCCCGAAGCTTTGCCGGCCCTGTCCCTGTCCCCCCAAAACAACCCCTCCACGTTTCTAAAACCACCCCCCTCCCACTCTTTCCCGGCCCCCTGCCCCCTGGCCAAGGTCGGCTGCCTCCTCCCGGCAAGCCCCTTCCTCAGCCTGCCTGCCCAAGACTTTCCCGAGAAACTTAAGGCGAACCCCCCACCTCTCCCTGGGACGGGGAGGGAATCACCTTCCCCGGCGACGAGGTCCTCGCCGCCAGGTTGCGACCCTCTCCGCGCCGAGAGATGCCGCCGCCGCCGCCAGGCCCCCTGCCGCCCCGCCAGACCCGGGACTGCATGCAGGGTGCAAAACAGCCACCCCGGCGCACCGAGCCGCTTTGGGGTTTAAGGGAGACCAGCGCCTACCTGCTCGATCCGACTGCGGCGGGGACAGCCCGGGGACCAGCCGTGGCGGCGGCGGCGGCGGCGATGGCAGCAGCAGCTGGGGCGAAGGGGGAGCCTCGCCTGGGCCGGGCCGTGGCAGCCGAAGTGCCCTCCCGAGCGTCTCCGCTTCAGTGCAGCCGCGGCGGGCGAGGGGAGGCGGACAGGTAGGGAGCGCTCGGTGCCTGGCAGAGGTCGCCTCTCTTCTCAGAAGCGCCCGGATCGCCCGCGCCCCCCGCCCCGCCCGCGCCTCGGCTCGCGCTGCACATTTACCCTCCCGATCGATACCGCTTTTTAGCAGCAGCTTGAGCTCAACGGCGGCGGAGGGAGCCCAGCCAATAGGTTCGGAGGACCAGCCCCCCCCCCCACACCCTCAAAAAGACACACGCAGAGCCTGCATCTCGACTGTTGTGAGTTGTGTGCGGGGTGCGGTGTGTGTGTGTGTGGGGGGGAGTCGTGTTAACCCTTCGCTTGGGACCCGAGCAGCCCTCCCTCCCCCTCCCTCCTTGGAATGCCGCTGCCTTCCTAGCTGGCACCAGCAAAAGAGAAGTGGGCAAAGAAGGAACCTGTCCGGGGATTCTTTCATTTTCTTTTCTTTTTTTAAGGGAGATCAAAGCCTTGGGCGCGCGGGGGGAGGGGGGGCCTCTGCAAAAAGTATGGGGAGCTGCCCCCAAGGCCCTCCGCCTCCACTGGTCCCACCAGCTTTTCTGCCAGAGAAGACACCGGTGGGACGGGGGCTTTCCTGAGGAGGGGGATGGAAAAGCTGATGGGATCCAGCCCCGTGTGCAGGAATGTTACTGACATTGTGGCAGACTGCCCCTAAGAGCCGGTTCTACCTTGCGAACATCGTTGCAGAGACAGATCAAGATGGGTGGTACTAGCCCTGTTTGTCTCTAGCAGGAGAGAAGAGCCAAAGCCCGGGAGCATCTTCAAGACTAACCAAAGCTTTCCAGAGCCAGCGCTCACTTCTTCAGATACAGCTCGGTCAAAGTCAAGCACTGTTGTTACACTCTGAATTGCTACACTTTGTTCTACAGTTTGGTGTAGTGGTTAAGTGCGCGGACTCTAATCTGGGAGAACCGGGTTTGATTCCCCACTCCTCCACTTGCAGCTGCTGGATGACCTTGGGCAAGCCATAGTTCTGATAAGAGCTGTTCTTGAAAAAGAGCAGTTGCTGTCAGAGCTCTCTCAGCCCCACCTACCTCACAGGGTGTCTGTTGTGGGGAGGGGAAGGGAGAGGAGTTTGTAAGCCGCTCTGAGACTCCCTTGGGTAGGGAAGGGTGGGGTATAAATCCAATCCTTCTTCACTTCACTGTATCATGTATTGTATATAGGCACCCCTTGCACTCTGTTGTTTGCACTGTATATATTAACAATTTGGTTTTACACAGTTAACGAGACTGCTTTTCCCCCCTTCCTTGTCTTTTTGTGTGGCCTGTAGTACTTTTTTCTGACAGAGGTCTCTCCTCTTTTTCACTCTGCAGCCACCATGAGACAACGACATGGGGAAAGTGAGTCACACAGATTCTTTCCAAGGGATCAGAGCCCTTTGCAGGAAAGAGGGGTCGCATGTTCCAGCCACAGATAGCCATGCTCTCAGGATGCTCAGCTTGGAATGCTGCAATGAACACAGCCTGAGGCTGCCTCTTCTGGCTGACATGCGAGTTAAGAGGATCTTCTGCTTTTTAATGATTTGGGGCTGCGTTTCTCATGTGCCCAGTTTTTATGTGACTGTTTC
The DNA here is from genome assembly GCA_029375565.1 of Gekko gecko. NCBI lineage: Eukaryota > Metazoa > Chordata > Lepidosauria > Squamata > Gekkonidae > Gekko > Gekko gecko. Next base: position 11,690,842 of record JAPDNY010000009.1, read on the forward strand.
TTCATGTTTTTCAATTGCATAATTTTGTTGCCTAAAACGCCTATTTACGCAAGCCCCCTTGACCATGTCATGATGAAGAGAGTGGGATATGAATATTTAAATCAGCAAATCAGTGGGAAAACATACACACACACAATCTGCTTCATCGAAGGTTGTATCATCCAGCACAAATGCATGCATGATCTTAAAGATCAATATACAATTGAAACCAGAGGCTATTCTTTTGGGACTAATAGACAGACAACTGGGAAAAAGTCATGGAACCCTGTTTTTATATATGACAACAGCAGCCAGATTATTATATGCTCAGAAGTGGAAAGGTGTGACATTACCCACAATGGAGGAATGGTTGGTGAAGATAATGGAATTGGCAGGAGTGGCTAAACTGACTTCTTTGATCAGAGAAAAGACAACGTCTGCATTTAGTGCCGACTGGAAACCCCTTATAGAATTTTTGCATGAAACAGGGAAAAAAAATTGATGATCTGTGGATCTGATGATTAAGACAATGGAAAAAAGAGGGTTTTTTTCATGTAACCGTAGAGTAACAGATAATTTTGTAATCTGACTTGTATTTGCCGCAGAGAAAATCGGAAGTCTTTTCTTTATAATTATTATTTTTTAAAAACACTGAAGGTTGTATCATTCAGGTGTAGACCCACATGTCTGGGAGCACTTCAAGGAAATTGTCTTCTGCACGTGGCTGCTGTAGAGCATCTGTTTGGCATGCAAAATGTCCCCAGGTTCAGTCCCTGACATCTCCAGTTAAATGGACCTGGCAACAAGTGATAGTGAAAGACATGAGACCCTGGACAGCTGCTGCCAGTCTGAGTAGACAATACAGGCCTTGACGGGCCCAAGGTCTGATTCAGCCGAAGGCCGTGCCATGTGTTCTGTACCTCTGTGCAGCACCCATCGTGCCTACAACTGTTGGATACTCTATTAGTTTGGGCTTTTGTAATTGCCCATTGGCTGAGGAGCCTTTTCCATCTGCAGAACACTCCGTGCATCAGAAGGAAGTGTCACTGTCACTGAGATGATGCCATTGAATCCAATCAAATTTTATTTTACATGAATGAATCTATGGCTGTGGTCACACACATATGAAACAACCCACTTTCAGTACACTTTCCAACTGGATTTTACTTGTGTGAACTGGCAAAATGCAGTTGAAAAGTGCATTGAAAGTGGATTATTCAGTGTGTGTGACTGCAGCCTGGGTTAGATAGCTGGGCATACATGTTCATATTACTCTGCGTTAGAGAGTGAGTACAGCCCCATGTAGCATTAGGCCTCATATTTTCTTTCCAGGACTCCCCTTTAGGTGGCCTTATGCTTGGTCCGATGCACGAGCCATTTGTCTCAGCAGTACAAATGTCCTTGGGACGGGACATGCTATGATTTTAGAGAGCACCAATCCCAGGACTGTAACACTTCCGACTGTTGTTAGGCTTCCCTGGCCACAGTTAGTGAATCCACATTTACGTCTACATGTGTGCCGTCTTCAAGGGTGGTAGGATCATGGTTATAATAATTGGTTGTCAGAAATGTTCTGCATCGTTGGCTGATGTGCTGCATCCTGGGCCGTCATTATTGTTGGGTTTGACAGCACAAGTCTTTTGCCGTGCCAAACCTGCCTCCTGTCAGCGCCGTTAGTGCGCATTTCCGTGCCATCACAATATCCATTCTTCTGTAACAGCTTCAAACAGCCGATGTGCTTGGGTTCCGAAAACCTGGCGTGCTGTGACAAAGTCAAACGGCTCCAGAGAGTCCGTCAGAATTATACAGCCTGTCCATCAAGCCAATAAGGTACAAAATTTGTATTGCCAGGGATGGTACAGGAAGTATGCAGGGAAGCCTTGCCAATCTTACCTTCAGTCTCATAGTCTGAGAGCATATGAAAAAAAATTTTTGGCCTTTGTGGACACAACTTGACAAAGAGGAAGGATGGAATCGACTCACTTACCTATATCAATTGCCGGATTGCTTAACGAATCATAGCCTGATATATAATGTGAAGTTACAGCATGGAAAAGTATTGCGTTCGAATCAATATCGTGGGTGGGGTGATAATTCTATCTAATTTATATTTATTTAGATAGTTAGATCCCCTGCCCGGGGTCCACTGCCCTGGACTCTGCTGGTGCTCGGGTGGTGGCCTCCATCACCCTGGGAGACACAAGCGATGAGGGCCTGTTAGAGCCACGGGTGGTCCAGTGGCCCCGACAGGAAGAAGAGATGGGTCCCACCCCTACTTGAGCTGTGGGGCACTCTGGAGAGCTGGCACCGAGACCTGGCAGGGGGTGAGGCTGGAGCCAAGCCCACAAAGGAGGCAGGGCTGGGTGAAGCGGCGGCCCCACCCAATGCAGAAAGGAGGGAGCCAAGGATGGTCCAATGGGAGCCACGCTCAAGATGTACGGCTGCAGAGCCTCTCTCCTGCTCCTCTGAATGAAGGTGGGGATTGGTGGGAGAGGGGAAGTGGGCAGATCGGGAGGCTCGTTTAAGCCAGGTGGCTCCGGCAGGCTGGGGAGGAAGACTGCATGTCTCTCAAAGGGGAAGCAGGATGCCTAGAGGGAACCCCCGAGAGCATGTGAGATGGAGAGAGGGACACGGGTGAGGCTAACCCCCCCTCCAGCTGTATCTGAGGCCTGCCATTCTGCCACTCCCATCTACAAAATCATGTCCTGGAAACCCCAACTCCTCAAGAGACGGCCCTGGAGGAGCCAGGACCTGACACCCCCCTTTTCTCCCTCCCGGGGACTCAGTGCAGCTTATTATTATCACCTCCTTTTTGCCCTAAAAGCCGCAATCCTCCGGGGTAGATTAGGCTGAGAGAGAGAGTAAGACTGGCTCAAGGTCACCCAAGGAGCTTCTGTGGCAGATGGGGAATCTGAATTTTGGTCTTTCAAGTCCCAGTCTGACATTCTGGCCACTCTACTGGTATATAGAATGCAACTCACCAATAAGGGAACTGCAGCATTCCATTTAGGCAAGAGTTGTTGGACTGAGCAACAGCATGTCTGGGCACGGGGTGGTGATGCTATATCACTCTGAGTGTGTAAGTGTTATGTCCTTGAATGCCTCTCTTTGTCTTAAACTAGGAGGTGCCCTCTGACCCTTCTTCTCTTTTTGTCCTCTCACTCTCTTTACATGGCCTTCCATGGAGACACACATCTCTGCAGGTCTCTCCTGTAGAGACAAGGCCCTCATACTCCCATACACATGATGCCAGACAAGCTGGCCAGTTTGATAGGGAAGCTGATAGGGAAACTAATCTTGAGATTAGGCTTCTTTCTCTTCCTTTGACTGCAACCTGAATGGGAACTGGCTCTACTTGAATAAATGTTAAATTTGCCTTTTTTTTTTTTTTGCAATATACTTCTTGGGAGATTTATTCGCTGCACTCAGTATCACAGTTCTATGATTGGACAAATTCTGTATGATTAACCAAATCTCCCAATAAGATTCATATCTCCATGTAACATTCTTGAGCACTTCAGCATTTACATATTACCTTTTCCAGTCAAAGACACACTCCCACAATTGATTCCTTTGCCTTGATAGTCATGAAAGCCCTATTAGCTCACATATATGCAAGGCAGAACTGTTAAAGCTGAAGAAAGCTCATCCTGTGAATTACAGCACCCATTCCCTGACCAGTGGGAGGGACACAATAATACAACATTCAAATATGTAAAAGGTAGTTATTGTCAGAAACCTGGTTAAATCAGTTCTCAACAACAGCCAGTCTGAAGAAAGCTAACTTTATTGAGACAGTTGATAGATACCATTCTGGACACGTCTATTGTTACAAGGGCTCCTGTAAGCTCTTGGAGGATTGGCTACATTAGGGGTGTGTCGCCTAATATGCAAAGGAGTTCCTGCTACAAAAAGAGCCCTGGTTAGAACTAAAGGTGAGCACGTGAAGGTTCAAATAGAAGCAATAAAGATTAGGACCCAATCACCCCACAGTATTTGCCCGCCAGAACTGTCAACTACCCCCCACACTAAACATGTATTCTTCTTGGAGCATCCCTCCCGCCAGAACTAACGGTTGCCTATTCCCCCCCCCAACACGTAACCTCTACATAACAAGAAAACAGAATAACAGAAAGTTGAGACACTGGAACATTTGGCTCCACTGAGGTGGCAAGCCCTGGGTACATCAAAGAGAGGGGAACCCCCTCCCTCAATGGCAGGCACGCAGTAAAATTCACAGAGAGCCTGACAGCTTAGATCTTACACTATCTAATCCTGTCCTATTATACAAAAGGGTAGTGGTCTGGCAAGATTCTATCCTTGGCAAAATCAATTCGCTCCCTGGTATGTCACTCAGAATCTGTCCCTATCCACTAGCTGCATTGCCTGAGTTCTCTCCCACCCACGGCAGCCTAGGCCACTCTTCTCTGATTGGGCCAGAATTTCAAGCTCATTTGCATATGGAAGCTGATTGGCCTTCACTCCATTTTGCACCTCACACTCCCCCCCCCGCAAGACAGTTGGAATTGTCAGTTGTTTATGCAACCTGTTGTATTCTGAGGTGAAATATGTCTTCACAACACTTCCCATTCAAAAGAAACAAACACAATAACACAACCATGCCATATAAAAAAAAAAAAAGACAGATCACAACACAAGCAGAATACCACAAGGCAAAAAAAAGCTCTGGTACTAATTCTGTCAGGGGACACTGTGATTGTAGAAAATGATGTATCAACCCAGTGGAAAATCTTTAGGAATTGTTTGGTGCATTTACCATGGGGCACCCACCCAGAGCCTCTGGCATTTTCTCACTCTGCTGGCATCAAAACCATTTGAAGGCAAAATAGAGATATGGAGACTTTTCCATCCTGCTTTGCATCAATTTGTCTTTGTTGGCAATGGCAACCCTAGGCCTGGCTGCTTGCTCCTGTTCAGCAGGAGCATCCCTATGGAAACTGCCTGGGTGATTTCGGACCAGCTGGAGACTTTCTGCCTAACCTGCCTTACAGGGTTGCTGTACAGATCACAAAGCCGAAAAGAATGAAGTAAACTGCTTTGCTCCACGCTAATGAGAAAGACAGAATTTTGCCTAGGAGGAGGCTGCTGAGAGGGAATGAGATAAAGTTGCCAACTATAGGTATGGAAATTCCTGGAGATTTGAGGGGTGGAGCCCAGAGAGGGCGAGGTTTGAGGTGGGGTGGGACCTCAGACAGGTACAGTGCCATAGACTCCAAACCAGCCATTTTCTCCTGGGGAACTATTGTTGCCAATCTTGGCCCAGTGGCCATCAAACCATTCTCTTCCACCCCCTGCTGTGCAGCTGTCTTTCCTCTACAGTTGCCAATCTCCAGGTTGGACCTGGCGATCTCCTGCTGTTACAATTGATCTCCAGATGACCGAGATCAGTTCCCGTGGAGAAAATGGCTGCTTTGGAGGGTAGACCCTATGGCATTATACCCTGCTGAGTCCTTCCGCCCCCCCCCAATGCTGCCCTCCACAGGATCCACCCCCCAAATCTCCAGGTAGTTCCCTACTTAGAGCTGGCAATCCTACTTTCCTCTCAGTGCCTGTTGGCAGGCAACAAAGCTTGGTCCTGTCACTTGTTTTGGCCTTTGAAAGAAAACTCATTGGGGTCAGTCCTGATAGGATTGCCAACTCCAGATGGGAAATTCCTGGAGATTTGATGGATGGAGCCTGAAGAGGGTGAGGTTTCAGGAGGGGTGGGACCTCAGGCAGGTACAATGCCATAGACTCCACCCATCAAACTAGCCATTCCATCCTGGGGAACCATTGTTACCAATCTCCAGCTGGGGGCTGGAGATCAATCAGAATTACAACTGCTCTCCAGGAGGGAGGGGTGAGGAGATGGAAAGCTGAAGTCAGGGGGCAGATAACAGTAGGTTGACAATTGGCTAGGAGGGAGATAGGGTTGCCAACTCCAGGTTGGGAAATTTCTGGAGATTTGAGGGGTAGAGCCTGGAGATGGTGAGGTTTGAGGAGGGGTTGGACCTCAGGCAGGTAGAATGCCATAGACTCCACCCTCCAAACCAGCCATTTCCTCCTGGGTAACAATTGGTGCCAATCTCCAAGTGAGATCACTCAAAACTACAACTGCTCTTTAGGTAGCAGAGATCAGTTCCTCTGGAGAAAATGGTGTTCTCTGTCATTATACCCTGCTGAGGTCACCACAGCAAATTCACACTGTGTGCCCAAAGTCGGGGCACTCTCCCAGAGCCTCTTTCTAGAGCCCGTTGTATTTATTTCCACAACAGGCCTTACTCCTAGTTAAAAATAAGTCCCCAAAAGACAGAATATGACCCTTCTTACCAACAGTATAATACCTGCCATAAGGTGATAGAATTATACAGTTGTTTCAGTTCCCCATCCTGGCTGATCCCCATCCACCATTTCAAGGTATGTTTACTTTTAAGATCAGATTTATCCTGCCATCTCCGTTATCTCCATCTTCCACGTCCTCTGAGAGAGAGGTGACTGCTTGATTTCATTCCTCGCTTAGGCATAATCGTCACCACTGGACATCTTGCACAAGGCGGATGCTTGCCTTGTCACGTGATTTTGTCAAAACAGCTTTTCTGCACTCGCAGTCGATGGGAAGAAATGTTTTGAGGCTCATCGACTCATGCGTGTAGGGAGTGGTCTTCTGCCAGCTCAGACCAGTGGCCAGTCAGAGGACAGTATTATCTTCTCTGACTGACATCAGCTCTTCAGGTGTGAGGAGGTCTCTCATTTTACCTCCTGCTGACTGAATCCTTTGAACTGGAGCTTGGGACCTTCTGCAGGCAAAGCAGAGATCAACCAGCACTGAGCCCCGGCTTCACTCCAACAACCTCTATACAACTATTTTGCTTTGGCCCCAGGTAACTCTTCCTTTGGCTCAGGAACAGGGTCGCCATCCCCAGGTCTAGTCAGGGGGTTCCCCTGCTTTGGGAGGCTCCAATCCGACCCCGGCCAAATGGGAGGGAGGGAGAACGGTGGTTGAGGGGCACATGCCCAGCTTAAACAAAGACCCTTTAGAGGAAAGTATTGCAAAAGTATCTTTTAAAGGTACCCTTTAAAGGAGTGTATTGGGAAAGTACCCTGTAAAGGGAAAGTATTGTTCCTTTGCCACCATCAATGACATGGGGTAGGCTTTCAAATGAGTTCTAGCTGTGCCTTGTCAGATTTGTCCCAGTTCTTTCTCCATCATCACTGTAGCCATCTCCCCTGTCTTTCAGCTGCCTGCTCCCTTAGGAGGCCACCTGAACTCTTTGACCTGAGAGAGGAGGTCTAGGGGCAATAGTGCCAATTGGCCAGGTCGTTTCCCCATACCAGAGGTCAACCAGGGTATCAAAAGGAGTGCCAACCATATCAGCAGGGAATTCCCCCAATGCTGCCTGAAAACCAGTGAGTCTCAGGGCTCTGGGGGCGGATCATCTTAACTGACCCCCCGCCTCTGCAGAGCTTTGGTGCCCCTAGAAGCCTAAACCCCGACAAGTAGTGATTTATCCATGACAAGGGGACAATCTTCAATCTCTCCCCCCCATATTTAGATCACCTTCTCCCTGCCCAGAACAAATCACCGGATCAAGTGTGATCTGCAAAGTATGCAGGGCCAGTTATTACCTGAGACAAGCCCATGGTTGTCATGGAGATGAAGAAGTCCTGAGCCACTCCCAAGGAGAGAGCTTTGGTATGGTTTTTGAAGTCCCTCAGAACAGCCAGCCCAGGAGTCTTCAACACCAGACCCAAGACCCCCAGGCAGGGACACAGTTGGGAAGCAGGGTGGGAGGGACACCTACAGGATCCCAGTCTTGTCTTACATCCCCACCACTAGACTCACCCTCTCAAACCCAACAGAGCCCTCTACAGGGTATTGAGTCAGGGGAGAGAATCCCAATATATAGGGATACCACCTTCCTACCCACTAGGCCTATGCAGGCCCGTGGCCAGGATTCTGTGGCTTGTGGGGCAATTTTGTTTTTCTGATGGGGCTGAAGTTCTCAGTGCAGAAAGAAAAGCCATTTAGCCAATAGGAAGCTGCCACCAGGATAGACCTCCAAATTACCAGCTGTCAGCCACTTTAGATGACAGTTCTCAGCTGCTGCAAGTTAATCACTTCTGCCAGCCTAAGCAATAGGGTTGCCAGGTCTGTACTGGGAAATAACTGGAGGCTTTGGGGATGGATCCGGGAGAGGGTGGGTTTTGGGGAGGGGAGGGGACTCAGCATGGCACAATGCCATAGGGTCTACCCAACAAAGCAGTCATTTTTTCCAGGGGAGCAGATCTCTGTCAGCAGGAGAACAGTTGTAAAAGCAGGAGATCCCCAGGCCCCACCTGGAGGCTGGCAACCATACTAAGCAACAATTCTGCTCACAAGCTGGCAGGTGGGGCTTGTTTCTTCTATAGTCAAGAAAGCTAACCCTTAGGCAGAAAAACTCTCTTAAAGGAGACCAGTTTCTTGACACAGTTAGAAGGGATCCTAGAGGTCACCTACTCCTGCAGGAATTAGTCAACTACAGCACCCCTTTCTGCTTAAAGGAGCACACAGCTTTAAAAATGTTTAAAAATGATTGAAAAGCATGTACAGGATAAATTCTTGTGGGGCTGTGCCTTTAAGAAATGTGGCAGAGCCTCCAAAGGCCTAACCGTAGCTAGGGGCCTGGGCCTATGCTGATGCATCACTGAGAACCCGGGGGGGGCATAGTTGGGAAAGGTTAGCAGCTTCTCCTCCCCCAACCAATGTTCCCTCTAAGCTGAATCAGTGTGAGCTAGCTCATAGTTTTTTTTAGCCTCCAGTTCACACATTTTTTTCCTTAGCTCAGGAAGGATGGCCCCAGGGCAAACTAATTTATGCAGTAGCCAAATCACTTGCTCACAACTTTAATGCCGGTAGCCCACAAAGTAGAGTTTTTGCTCACAGGACTCCACGGCTTAGAGGGACCATTGGCCCCCAGCCAGGTCTCAGTGATACATGCCAGGTCAGCCTTCTCATCCAAAATTCGGTTGTGGATGGGTGCCACTTTACCTGTAACCAACCTGGCATTTTAAAGCAAGCTATGAAAGCACCACAAGGGTATTGGCGTGGTCACCAGCATCAGCCTGGCTGGAAGAAGAACCAGAAGGGGGCAACAGCATGCAAATGTCGGCTGTCCCTTCCCCTGGACAGGTCTGTTTCCCTCCCACGACCAGATACCCCCTGTCCAACACCCTGCTGATCATGGCACCGCCTTCTTCCCCGTTCTGCTCTCCCAGGCACATCCTACTATGAGGAAAGGCTGAGGAGTCTTGGGACTTTCCAGTTTAGAAAAGAGATGGCGTGTGGGCGGGGGGGGGGCATGATAGAGGTTTATAAAATTATGCATCGGGTGGAGAGAACTGTCAAAGAGAAATGTTTCCCCTACCCCACCCCAAACACTAGAATTTGAGGGCATCCAGTGAAGCTGATGGGCAGGAGGTTCAGGACAGACAAAAAGAAATACCACTTTACAAGATAGATTCCGGTGGGTAGCCATGTTGGTCTGAAGCAACAGAACAAAAATCGAGTTCAGTGGCACCTTTAAAACCACTTTACAAGAGAGTGATTAAAATGTGGAATTCACTGCCAGAGGGTATAGTGATGGCTACAGGAATAAACAGCTTGAACACGGGATTAGACCGATTCATGGAGGAGTGGCTACTGGCCATGGTGACTGAGGGGAACCTCCACATTCAGAGCCACTAAGCCTCTGAATCCCAGAGCAAAGAGGCAACCTCAGGGGAAGGCCTCAGCCTCTCTGCCCTGTTGTTGACTGTCCAGAGGAACTGGTTGACCACCCTATTAAGACAGGAGTGGGTGGACTATTGGTCTGATCCAGCAGGGTTCTTCTAATGTTCTTATCCCCAGCCAGCAGGTGAGGCAAGACGGACAACCAGCTCACAGGCCTGATACCAGCTCTCGCTTTGATCTGGATAGAACCCACAAGCTCAGAGACCATCTCTCACCTGGCTCTGGAAAGGACATAAACACCAAGGCTACCAGCTCTTACCTGGTATATAAGACAGACAGAGACAACCAGGTTTGAACTGGTATAAAACAAACAATGGAAAGACGTTCCCCACCTTCCCTCCTGTATAAAAACAGAGGGCCAATCTCAGCTGCTCTCTATATGCAGGATGCAGGATCCTCCCATCCACTGCAGCTCCCATCCACTGCAGTGGTTGAGTGCACAAACTCTAATCTGGGAGAACCAGGTTCGATTCCCCACACCTCTACATGCAGCTGCTGGATGACCTTGGGCAAGCCATAGTTCTGTCGGAGCTGTTCTCTCAGGAGCAGTTCTCTCAGAGCTCTCTCAGCCCCACCTACTTCACAGGGCGTCTGTTGTGGGGAGGGGAAGGGAAAGGAGTTTGTAAGCCGCTCGGAGACTCTGAGTGATGGGCAGGGTATAAATCCAATCTCCTCCTCCTCCTCATTATTATTATTTCTTTCAATTTATATCCCGCCTAGCCGGACGAACTGGCTCAAGGCAGTGTACACAAGCTAAGATATGATAAAACAATAAATACAATAAAATCACATGAACAACATAATAAACTAATACAGACTATACAACTGGCTGCTGCAGCTGCTTCTTCTTCTTCTTCTTCTTCTTCTTCTTCTTCTTCTTCTTCTTCTTCTTCTTCTTCTTCTTCTTCTTCTTCTTCTTCTTCTTCTTCTTCTTCTTCTTCACTGTGCCTCTAGACTTTAGTTTTACTTTGCCAGGAAAATCATTGTTCCACAATGTTCATTAAGCAAGCAAGGTACACTGCTATCAAGCTTTTCACCACATGGTTATAACACCAGTATATATCCAATTTTCCACGGAGGAAGACAGCACTGGGGTCTGTCTAATGAACTAATGATGCTCCCTCGTTCTTTGAGACCCTGACATTTTGGATTTTCTTTCTACGGTACAGTAGATGGCCTTCTATTATTAACGGGCTCTAAGCCTGCCATCCTGGCTCCCAGCAGTGGCCCATAATTGATGCCTCAGGAGAAGCACGGAAGCTTCTATAAAGCGTGTGGGCCACTGTTCAGGGCTGACAATTGCAGGCCATTCTCTTCTGACCTTCTGCTCTGAAGTCTCTGGCTTCAGCTTTCGGTCTCCACTTAGAGGGGTAGCATTTAGTATTTTAAGAAAAAGAAATGGCGAGAGTGACTGATTACTTCCAGAAACTGAGTGGCGACAGAGGGGAAGACTGGAAATAGCCACACATTTAAGTTTCATTTTCTGTAATTCTATATATTTAACTGCAAACACTGCCTTAAATGTGATCAATTTGCCCATTATTTTATCCATACGATTTTCTGTTCTTTTCAATTAATAGTTTGCTTCTCTTGAACACCAGTTTCAATACCCAGTGATTTATTCCATCACGTGTCAGCGATGGCCTTCCGCCCTCTACTCTGGACAAACAGGTCAGTACCATCAACAAAGAATTAATGGACAAAAGTCTGACATCAGAAACTACCACATTAAGAAACCAGAGGGGGACGTTTTTAGCCTTCCAGGACATTCAGCTGCTGGCCTAAGAGTAGGGGTTCTCTTACAAAGGAATTTCAAAGGGAGATTAGAAAGAGAAACTACTGAATTCCAACTGATAACGAAGCTCGAGATAATGCATCCACCTGGACTGAATCGAGACCTAGGTTTCCTGTCTCATTACCAGTGCTGATTTCTTTGGAACTACTACCTCTCTGCATATCACACCTCAATCCAATTACACCTGCTATTGTCATTTGCCTGCCGATGCCATTTCACATCTGAAATCACTCCACTGTACAAAATATAGGACAGATGACCTCACATTCTAGCTCCATCTGGAGAAGTGAGCAGTGACTCACAAAAGCTCATACCCTACCAAAAAAATTTGTTCTTCCTTAAGTTGCTTCTGGATGCTTGCTCTTTTCTACTGTGACAGACAGACTAACACAGCTACCCATCTTGACCTATCTCCAGAATGAATGTAATTTTGTAAAACTGGGTATCCCTTGGAGGCTCCTCCATCACTGGCGATGGCCCCGGCCTTTGATCATTGCACTGCTTCGATCCCCTGGGATCTCCTCAGGCCTCAGAATAAGAAAGGAGGGGGGCACAGGGGCACACCACCCAAGTCCCCCTTCTCTTTCCTGGAGTAGCATTCCGCCTTTCTTCTACTCCTTCCTGGCCTGCCTGTGGAGCCCCCATTGGTGCTTCCTCTCCACCTCCACCAATCAGCCCCAGTCCCTGGCCTTGCCCCTACGGCCTGAGCCATTACCTGGGCCAGGGGCTGGAGCACCACTCCCCCCCCCCAGTCTCCTGCTCCATCCTTGTTGGCCCCCTCCATTTCACTCACTGGCCAGTTCCCTGCCCGGCTCCTTCCAGGTTCTTGCACCACTGGCCCCTCCCTCGCCCCACCCAGGCCATCACGGATTGGCTTCTGAGAGCCAGTTTGGTGTAGTGGTGAAGTGTGCGGACTCTAATCTGGGTTTGATTCCCCACTCCTCCACTTGTCCCTGCTGATGTGACCTTGGGTCAGTCACAAGCTCTGGCACAGCTATTCCTGAAAAAGAGCAGTTTCTGTCAGAGCTCTCTCAGCCCCACCTACCTCACAGGGTGTCTGTTGTGAGGAGGGGAAGGGAAAGGAGTTTGTAAGCCGCTTTGAGACTCAAAGTGAATGGCGGGGTATAAATCCACTCTCCTCCTCCTGCTCCTCTTCTTCTTCTGCTGCTGCTGCTGCTGGCTGCCTCCCTGCTTGTCGGCTGGCTTGCATAGCCTCTCTTGTCCTGCTGCTGGGAGATGATGTCATCAGCTGGTGCCCGAAGCTGTGGGGCCCAGGAGGGAGGTGGTGAGGCCCATGTCCAGTTGCTGTGTGGCTACTAGGGTTGCCAGCCTCCAGGTGGGGCCTGGAGATCTCCCGCTTTTACAACTGATCTCCAGCTGACAGAGATCAGCTCCCCCGGAGAAAATGGCTGCGTCGAAGGGCATCGTACCCTGCTGAGGCCCCTCCCCTCCCCAAACCCTGCCCTCTCCTGGATCCACCCCCAATGTCTCCAGGTATTTTCCACCCCAGATGTGGCAACTCTAATGTGGCTCCCTGCCATCTGGGGTCCTGCCTGGGAGTTCTGGCCAAGTCTACAGGTGGATGGGTCCCGCTTGGCTCCTGCCATGTGGGGGAAGTCTCCAGCTTTGCCACAGGGGCCTCAGATGTCCCTGACTTTGCCACAGGGACCTTGGCTGAGGATGGGCCAGGTACTGGCCCCGGACACCTAGAGATCTGGCAGCAAAACTCCCATCCCATTAAAAGACACCCCCCCCCATAGAGCCTGACTGACTACGGAAGCCCACTTCCTGGGCTCAACTGGAATCTAAACTATCATTTCTCATGGGTTCATCCATATTACTAATCAGTTTCATAACAACCTCTGTGTAGTTTTGTGAGCAGAAGTAAAAATCTCCGAAAGAAGTCTCAGCTGGGAGTGAATTCTCGAATCTCTGCAGGGAAGCCATGGCAACTCAACCTGAAATAATAAAGCCACTATGTGGTCACAATCTAGATAGACTCAGTATCGTGAGGAGGTTCCATGTGGGAGGGGGGAGAGTTATCCGTTAACAACGACTCTGTCGGCTCGACTGTGCTAACAGGTAGCAGTCGCATCTATTTTCAGCCAAGAACAAAGTTGCGAATGACAGGGGAGAAGTTCAATGTCATGTCTGGAGGTGATAGTTTTGGACAGATATTTTGTCTCCTGCCCTGGTGTCGTGAATATGGTCTAGTTGTACTTTCTTACAAAGTTTTCTTCCCCCTCTCCCTGAAAGATCAATGGCAATATTGCTTGAGGGTGGGGGGGACACAAACAAAACCGAGCAAGGCTTTCAGCTGATTTTCTTCTCAAATATAAATATGTTGCATTTTAGCAACCAGTTCCGTATTTGCTCACGTTTCAGACTACAGCTAGTTTAAATAGTCTCCAGTTCAAACTTCTGATAGAAATGAGGAATATTCATCTTGAAAATGGGCGTATTTACCATAAATAAATAAGAAAAAAAATCAGACCCAACCCATTGTTATCTGTCTTTCTGCTCCATCAGTCAGTGTTGTTTTCCCTTGGATGCTGCATCTTCCTTTGTTTCTGCATTGCTTGCGTAAGTGATCCCATCAGTCAGGGACCCAGCAGGGAATGGGATAATATCAGAGTACCAAACAGCCAGTCAGGTTGGCCTATGTGATGATGTCAGTCAGGGCAACTAACGGCAATCTACGAGATGCAATTGTGTCACGGAGGGCAAGTGATGGTAATGCAAATCTATAAGTAAGCAGGGTCACAAGAACAGATGAAAAATCACTCAATGGGATATTTATTTATTCATTTTAGATTTCTGTCCTGTCCCTCCCCTGGGTCACAGGGCTCCGGGTGGCTCACAACAGCCATCATTTTAAAAACAGTGCTGAAAATGTTTCTAAAAAGAACTCTATTCCAGGCACCCCCAAGATGGTTCCGGGGGGGGGGCATGGCACCTACCAGCACCTCTCCTGGTGCCCACCAAATGCTTTTAGAAAATGGGCGGGCCTGGGCGGGCCTTTTTCCCAGCAGGACTTCTGGTTGGCTGTGCAGATTAAAAGACATTCTGTTAAAACAGAGTCAAAGAATTACTATTAGAGTTGTACATAACCACAGTCCCTGACACTTGGTGACTGGCCCCACCTCCTGTGATAACAACTTCATGACTGGCTCTCCTTCCGGTGGCAGCCCACTGATGATTGTGCCCTCTGCCCCTTGGCATAATTCCAAAGGTGCCCAGAGGCACGCAAAAAGGCTGGGGACTCTCTTGCTCTGTGCAGTTTTCTCTCAGAAATGTAATTACGCTTTCATATTGGCTGCTTCGGAGAGTTTTCTAAGCCTGTCCCAGACAACTTTCATTGGGGAAATTGGGGGGAGGTGGGGGACCTTGTAGCCATCGATTGCAGAGAGCTTGTTTCTTGCCTTGATTTGTAACTGACAGCTCAGTATAAAAAAAGGGGGGGGAGAAACCTCCTTAATTGAGGGACGGAAAAGTTCAGACAATTGGTAATGAGCTACGGACAGCTATATTCGGAGGCCGTGTGTAGCTCCGCTGACTTTGACTGAGGGCTGTTACTATCTTGTAAGTGTTCAGCCGAATGGATTAGCACTGTCAGGCCAGTTTCCAGCTGGAAGGTCTTATCACAGGGACTTCTGGCATTCATTATATCTTATCAGGACTACTGGCATTAATTAGTTTTTGTAGAGGCCAGAGTTGGGCGTTTTGTTTTTTTCATATAGGCAGAGTGAAAAGGCTTTGCATAGCCAGAAATGTAATGACAAGGACATAAGAGAAGCCATGCTGGATCAGGCCAGTGACCGATCCAGTCCAACACTCTGTGTCACTCAGTGGCCGGACTCCAGGTGCCATCAGGAGGTCCTCCAGCAGGGCCAGAACTCCAGAAGCCCTCCCGCTGTTGCCCTCCAAGTGCCATGAATACAGAGCATCACTGAGGGAATGTGAGTAGAGGGGCACTAAGGTTACTAAGTCCCCATCATTCCAAGCCCTGAACCTCATTGGGCCACACCTATGATGTTTCTATGCAAGGTCTGATGACATCATATGGCATACCGATAGTAATAGCAGCAACTTCCACTCACCACTAGGGACTGCACTGCATGGCATCTATGAACGTATGTCACCACATTCATGTGGCTTTGAAAAGATTGGCTGTTTGCTAGATTGAACAATAAAAACATGGAAGTTGACTGTTTGTAACATGTATTATGTAGTTGAGTTGCTAAGGCATCTCCAATTTACAAGCGCAGTAGATACCACAAGCAAGCATGCATAGAAGTGTTAGGAGGAGTTATATGTCTGCAATATGGCATACTGTTACCTATCCAGGGGATAGGGATGCCAGGCTTCAGGTGGGACCTGGGGATCCCCGTGGAATTACAGCTCATCTCCTGGCTACAGAGAGCAGTTCCCATGGAGAAAAGGGATGCTTTGGAGGGGGGACTCTCTGGCATTGTAAAGCCACTGAGGTCCCAGTCCTCCCAGGGCTCCATCCCTACCTGGGTGAATAGAAGTGCCTAAAACTACGTATGAACATGTGAAGCTGCCTTCTGCTGGATCAGACCCTTGGTCCATCAAGATCAGTTTTGTAAGAACATAAGAGAATAAGAACATAAGAGAAGCCAATGTTGGATCAGGACAATGGCCCATCCAGTTCAACATTCTGTCACACAGAGGCCAAAAATACCAGGTGCCATCAGGAGGTCCATCAGTGGGGCCCTGTTCCCCCCCGCAGGCACCAAGAATACAGAGCATCACTTGCCCCATGCTGAGAGTTCCTATCTATACCTTGTGGCTAATAGCCACTGATGGACCTCTGCTCCAGATGCTTATCCAACTCCCTCTTGAAGCCATCCATGCTTGTAGCTGCCACCACCTCCTGTGGCAGTGAATTTATCTGTTCTAATCCGACTGTTCAGCAATTTCATGGAGTGCCCATGAGTTCTTGTATTGTGAGAAAGGGAGAAAAGTACCTCTTTCTCTACCTGCTCTATTCCATTCATAATCTTATAAACCTCGATCATGTCACCCCTCAGCCGTCGTTTCTCCAAGCCCCAAGCACCTTAACATTTCTTCATAGGGAAAGTGTTCCAACCATTTTATCACTCTAGTTGCCCTTTTCTGTACTTTCCCTAATGCTATATAAGAACATAAGATTGTCTACTCAGATTGGCAGCAGCTCTCCAGGGTCTCAGGCAGAGGTTCCTTCACATCATCTCCTGCCAAATCATTTAACTGGAGGTGTCCCCAAACTGGACCTGGCGACTCTAACCCCTCCCCCCAGCCCCACCAGTTACCATGGAAGACCCGGCAAGCCTACCAGATAAAGGAGGTTTGGCTATTATCATCTATGAGTCCTTTGTTGGTTTAATTGCTGTACCTACATCCTTCTCTGTAAGGCTGGGACTGAGCTTCAAAACTGTGTGGGGAAAAGTTGTGTGACGTAGGAGACAGTAACGAATCAAGCTTTAATGTCTAAAACGGGAGACTCTGAAATTACACTTTCCTTCAAATCACACTCTCCAATCTTGAAAAGCCCCCCTAATACGAGGCAAGTAGATACTTGTGTGTGTGGCTGGTTACCATGTAGTGGTTGCCATCTCTGCATACTCTAAGCTCAGATTTATTTAAACTGGGAATTTAGAGATGGGGCACAGCATATTTCTGAGGGGACATTTGACCCAGTTGCCCTCAGGAGCTATGAACCTGAGTGTAAATCAACTAACCCCTCTCTCATGAAAATCTTTAGTTGTGAAAAACGAGAGCCCCTAATAAAGGGGGGGGGACCCCAAGTTTGCTCCCAAATGATATTTTATTTCACTGAACATTATATACGTGTATTTGGCATCCAGTGATGACATCTGATCTCACTTGTGATATTTAAGTGTCGGCACTTGGAAGGCTCTGGCCAACCACCTCTGCTTCTCACTTGCCTGGAAAGCTCCTTGCTGGGGTCGCCAGAAGTCAGCTGCCAGCTTGACAGCACTTTACATGCACACATTTAAGTATTTATTGGATATATTTGTATCCTCCCTTTCCTGCACTCAATGTGACTAACAAGCAGGTGATATAAAACCCAATAAAGTTACAGAACCATCTGACATTCCTGGAGAGTTTACATACAACAGAGTTTCATATTTGACAACTTTTGAGAGATGACAGGATGCAATCGCATTCCATTTATGACAGCATCTGATATCTGCCTGGCATGCAAAGACATCCAATATTTGCAAAGGAGATTTTATATGTGAAGCTTGCCAAAGATCAGATCATCGTGGTACGTCTAAAGAAATCCAGTTTTTAATGAGGTAAATTTTCATATTTAAAATGCAATATTTAAAACTGCAATATTTAAAATGCAGTAATCCAAACACAATCATGAACCCTCATTAGCTGTTCACTGGGATATCAGGCCAGACCAATTCCTCCCTTTGGGAAAGGGGCCCTCTTCAATTTACAATCCCATCACAGCAAGAAGCATTAACTTACAAGAGAGGCTGTGGTCACATGGTCATTTGGACTGGGTTTCACAATTGTTCCTTCTTGCATTTAAAATGGCTGAACAGACGCCCACATCTCTCTCCCGCACTGAAGCGGGCTCACTCGCGCTGTCCTCCTGGCTCCCTAGTGAGTTTTCCGACACCGGGAAAATCAACTACTTTCTGGGCACTTGCACTTTGAATCCGTGATTTGCCTATCTGGACAGCCATCTCCCGCAATGATTGCGATTAGGTCGTCTGAATGTCCTTCTTCCACTTGGACGGCGTGGCTGTCTGGACAGTGCCTGGCGCATTGTCACGCAAAGCAAGCAGTTGGGCAAGGAGTGTGTGATCATCTGAACCCGCTTAAAAATATCTCCAATCAAATCTACAGCGGGAACAAATTGTGGTAGGCTTCCCATGTGACCACAGCCAGAATCAATTTCTGTTAAGGAAAGAGCACAGATTTGGGAAATGTACCTAGATGTAGCTTTCTTTTGAGACACCTCCTGCTCCAGTGAGGTAAAAAAAAAATAAGACCTCGTATTGTCTCTTGGCTTATATTTCTTTAATTAATTTCTACCCTGCCTCCCCCTCCCAATGTGGCCCAAAGCAGCTTAAGTTATCCTTCCTCACTACAGCCCTGTGAGGTAGGCTAGACTTAGAACATTTCCACAGTAATGAAATTTCCCACCCTGATGCTTTAAAAACTGTGCCTTATGTGACATTTTCCGCAGTAGATTTCTCCTCACCGGGCACAAACCCAAAGTTTTCTCCTTCTTACCCTGCATTTTTGGACTCCCCAGTTTTAGCAAGTCCGAAAAACATGGGGCAAGAGGGAGAAAACTTTGGGTTGGTGCTTGATGAGGAGAAATCTACTATAGAAAATGTCATATAATGCTCAGTTTTAAAAACATCAATTCAGGGAATTTCGGTACTGCGGAAATGGTCTGAGAGAGTGTGACCAGCCCTGCAAGCTTCCCTTGTGCAAGTAGGGATTTGAACCTGGGACTTCCAGGTGGAAGAAGAAGAAGAAGAGGAGGAGGAGGAGGAGGAGGAGGAGATTGGATTTATACACCACCCTTCAGTCAGAATCTCAGAGCAGCTTACAAACTCCTTTCCCTTTCCCTCCCCACAACAGACACCCTGTGAGGTAGGTGGGGCTGAGAGAGCTCTTTCCAGAACTGCCCTTGATGGAACAATTCTGACAGAACTATGACTTGCCCAAGGTCATCCAGCAGCTGCATGTGGAGGAGTGAGGAATCAAACCTGGTTCTCCCAGATTAGAGTCCACACACTTAGACATTATACTGCACAGGCTCCCACATGGGCTTTAGGTGGAGAGAGGCTTTGCAGGAAAAGGAAGTGGACACCAGAAAACACACTGGTGAATTCCCCTGCAATTTTAGATGCCACATTAGAGCTCAATGATCTAATACACAAATACATCAAATGCATATTTACTCCTGCTGAGCCACAGTCTTTGTAGATGGTTGTGTACATTTCTGAGCGAGTCAAAGAGAAACAGAGGAGAAAGGGGAGAGAGTTTTGTGGAAGTAGGACTCATGGCAATTTTGTGGGCGTCTTGAGACCCAGTGTGCGGGAGGATATCAAGAACTCAGTTTCTGTAGCATGTACAGGGCTCTCCCCCCCCCCGAAGCAGCGGCATCCACAGCAGGGGTCCACTCGCAAGGGGAGGTCCTCTCCCTATTTGCACAGATGCTGAGGCAGAAGGGATGGAAGGAGCTAGACAGAATTACGCTTAGCCGGCAGCGCGAGGTCTCAACAGCTCTCATGAGATGACACCAGCTCCCCTTGAAGATTTCCTCCAGATGTAGACTTCATATGGAGCAACGCAGAGCCTCTTACACTGGTGCACAGTTGCCACCCAGTGCTGCCTAAATCAAAATTGTGAGGCACATTTGGAGGGTCCTGCTGAAGAGAAACATCTAAGGAATCCTAAGTGAAGCTAAAGGAGCTTGTGAAATTGCTCAGGAGGGTTTCCTTGCGTGACATTTCCTATATAATTATCAGCACCTGAGAAGCAATGTAATATCTGTTGGTTGCTTACATCCAAAAATGACAGTCTCCGTAGCACACAGGAGGGGGAAAACCCAATTCTTCTTCTCAATCCCTGGCCTCGCAAGCCTGGAGGTGCAGTGCCTATTGCTTTGGCTTGTTGTTTCTTTTCGTACGCGCTCTTCAATGCTTCCAGATCCTATTTCATCTTGGAACAAGAGACATTATAAACTTGTTTTGTTTATATGGATGAAAAACTTGGCTTTTCCTCCTGGGTATTCAGCTCAGTGAGCAGACTTGATCTGGGGAAACAATGAATGTATTTCAAAAATGTCAAAAAGTTCTGCACACTGTTCACTTCTCCAGTTCTAGCTTTCTCCAGGCTGTCCCCTGCCTGAGCAGTTACTTCAGGCCCAGGGAAGAACAGTAAAACCAGAGGTAAGCAAAACCTTCACATTTTTTTACACAACACTTGATTATCTTCTGCAGCAGAAACTAAGAATTCTCTTTAATCTGTTGTTTTTCTGTACACATGAGGCCACTGAAGCCCGTTGGAAGGTTGTGGAAAGATTGGCAGGAACTGGAAGTGACATCGCTGCATCAGTACGAAGCTCTAGGATTCACCCAAAATCCCCGTGGCTTAACCATAGACTTTGGGGTGACTCCTAATCTCATGCTGATGCAACCACATCCCTACCAGTTTGCACCAGAAGTGAATCCCCCCATTTCCCCCCACTACCCCGCTGAGTAGCAGCGGAGAACAGGCGATCCAGGGCAGAGGGTCTCCCGCCTGGCTGCACATTTCTCGTGCAGGTTTTCTTTCTTTTTCAGTGATCTAATCAAAAATAACACTCTCAAATACTCCATTACTCACCTTCATGGAGTCACAGAGGTGGAAGGGCCCTCACAGGCCATCTAGTCTGACTCTTTCCTCAGGGCAGAAAGTGCAAAGCTGTAGCCTCCCCAACAGACAGTCGTCCAAGTTCAGCTTGGAGACTCCCAGTGAGGAAGAGGACCACCCAGTAATTGATTCTATTGTTGAACTGCTCTCCTCACAGTCAGCTTTCTATCCTCTAATAATTTAATTTACCCTTGCCACCAGGAGCAGAAGACAAGTCTTTGCCCTCTTCCCTGGGACAGCCCTTCTGATATCTTTTCTCTAGCTAGACACACACAGTTCCTTCGAACTGAACTTCCACACCCTCAGCCATGATCACTGCCCTCCTCCAAGCCTATTCCACTTTGTCCATGTATGTCTTACAGTGTGGTGTTGAGAACTGGACACAGTACCCCAGGTGAGGTCCAATTTGCATGCAGCAGGATGGATCTGCTATCCTTGTGATGTTGGTACCATGGGTTGGATCCAGCCAGCTTTTACACTTAATTTCACCTAATTTTCCTCCTCAGTATAGCTCCCCACCACACCTGTCTTTTGTACATATAGCATAGCCTTTTTGGTGGTCAAATGGGATCTTCTCCCTTTTTCACCTGCAAAGAAACTGGTTGAATCCAACCCAATGCTTGTATTAACAGAGCCTAAAATTGCATCTCTCTCTCTCTCTCTCTCTCTCTCTCTCTCTCTCTCTCTCTCTCTCTCTCTCTCTCTCCAGCCTTGTGATTGATGGGGTTTGGCATATAGACATAGAGAACATTCCTTGCTACTAGCTCTCAAGTGTAGTAGAGGTGCCTTATTCCAGAGAGTTCTCCAGATTAGCTTTGTATTTTCTGTGAGTATGCTAGAGCCTGCTCAGGAGATACCAAAATTGCTACAGAACATCCCCAAAAGTCAAATCAGTGACACATTTGCAGGGCAAGGAGATGCAGTTAGAGCAATGCCTGTAATACAAAATTTAAAAGCAAGGAACAGGTGTGTAGAAAAGAACAGATTTTCAATCCCAGGGATTTTGAAGTAATAGTCTTGGTCAAGAAATAATATAGGACTTTTCTGCATTCTCATTTTCCAGGCTCATTGTGCTCCTGTTGCTTTGGGGTCTTTTTTCTGCTGCACACATGTTTTGCTCCCTCTAGTGTCTGATTCAATGTTACCCCACTGTATGTCTGGCAATCTTTCCTTGCAGATTTAAACTGCAGGTTTTTATGCTGGTCATACAGCAACATAATATTGAATCAACCACCAGGGGGAGGAAAATATGTGTGGAAAAGACCCCCTGGGAAAAAAAGCAACAGGAGCACACAAATGAGGAAAATGAGAATGCAGGCAAGTTTAATTGTCCATAGGCAATTAAAATGAGATAGCTGGCTGTGCTCACACTTCCGGTATGGACAGCCAAGTATGTTTAATTTAAGGCAATAACCTTGCACAAATGCACTCTATAATATACACCAGGGGTCCTTTGGGGCCGGAGTGGACCAGAGCACAGCTCCGGCAGCCCAGGCCCCGGCACAAAGGGCGGTGGCAGCAAGCCCTGCCCCCATCTCCCTGCCCCCAAGCGCTGCAGCCTGTGGAAGGCTCAAGAAGGCCCGTCGCCAGCCTCCTGGGGCCCACGCTGGAACACTGCGGCCCCGGGGAGGCTTGAGGAGGCCCATCCAGCCTCCCGGGGCCCGCGCTGGAGTGCTGTGGCCCCAGGGAGGCACAAGGAGGCCCACTGCCGGCCTCCTGGGGCCCACGCTGGAGAGCTGCAGCCCCGGGAAGGCATGTCACCAGCCTCCCATGCCCCACGCTGGAGCGCTGTGGCCCTGGTGAGGTAACAGGAGGCTCATCGCTGGCCTCCCAGGGCCCATGCTGCTGCGCTGCGGCCCTGGGGAGACAAGGGGAGGCCTGTTGCTGGCCTCCTGGGGCCCACGCTGCAGCACTGTGGCCCTGGGGAGACAAGGGGAGGCCCGTCGCTGGAGTGCTGCAGCCCAGGGAGGCTCGAGGAGACCCATCTGGACTCCTGGGGCCCACGCTGGAGAGCTGCAGCCCCGGGAAGGAATGTCACCGGCCTCCCACGCCCCACGCTGGAGTGCTGTGGCCCTGGCGAGGTAAGAGGAGGCTCATCGCTGGCCTCCCAGGGCCCATGCTGCTGCGCTGCGGCCCTGGGGAGACAAGGGGAGGCCCGTTGCCGGCCTCCTGGGGTCCACGCTGCAGCACTGCAGCCCTGGGGAGACAAGGGGAGGCCCGTCGCTGGCCTCCTGGGGCCCACGCTGGAGTGCTGCAGCCCCAGGGAGGCTCGAGGAGGCCCATCTGGCCTCCTGGGGCCTACGCTGGAGCGCTGCAGCCCCAGGGAGGCAAGAGGAGGCCCATTGCCCTGGGAAGATCTTGATCGGTAAGTAAGGGATCCACAGGGGTGGGGGTGGTGGGGGCTTGATGGGGAGTGGAAGAGCCTTCCTTCCTCTCCCCATCTCTTTGCCCTTTTTCTGTCCCTCCTTTCCTTTCTTTCCCTTCTCCTCCTTCTTTCCCTTCTCTCTTTCTTTCCCTGCTTTCCTTCTCTCCTTTTTCTCTTTCCTCCTTTTCTTCTCTCCTTTTTCTCTTTCCCTCCTTCTTCTCTTCTCTCTTTCCCTCCTTTCATTCTCTCCTTTCCCCCTTTCCCTTCTTTCCTTCTTTTTCTTTCCCTCTTTCCTTCTCTCTTTTTATCCCCTTTCCTTCTCTTTCTTTCCCTCTTTCCTTCCTTCTTTCCTTCTCTCTACTCTCTCTCTCTTTCCTTCCCTCTTTCCTACTTCTGCAGGCCAACTCTAGGGAGAAGGGTTTTAAACTTTAAACCCCTTCTCTCTTTGCTTCCCTCCCCCCCACAGGCCGGCTGGGGAAGGGAAGGGGAGGCTTTTGAAGATGCCTTCCCCCCCTTTTGCTTCCTCTTCTGACATCACTTCTGGTGATGTCAGGGGGTGTGGCATATGCTAATGAGCTATTATGCTAATAGTCTAGTAGCTCATTAGCATACCTTATGCTAATGAGCTCCTGCAGCTCTTTTTCTACAAAATGACCCCTAATATACACTATATAATAATGACACAGTCATCATAATTTACCAGGGCAAATTGGGAGATTTTCATAGTAACTGACCTGAAAGCACCTGAGTTTCTGCACAGACAAAATTTTAAATGTTCTGAAGTTACAGGAGCTCTTGCTTCAGCTATGCAAATATCATGGACAGCTATAGCCTGCACTTTTGGAGAGATGTATAATGATAGTTTAGCAGTTTTCTGGCCTGGTCCAATATCGCCCAAAATACTAGAACTTGAGGGCATCCAGTGAATCTGATGGGCAGTAGGTTCAGGACAGACAAAAGGAAGTACTAGTTTATACAGAGAGTGATTGAAATGTGGAATTCATTGCCAGAGGATGTAGCAATGGCCACAGGAATAAACAGCTTGAAAGGGGGATTAGATAGATGCATGGACGGTAAGTCTGTCAATGGGCCCTAGCCATGAAGACTGAGGGGAAGCTCCACATTCAGAGGCACTAATCCTCTGAATCCCGGGGCCAGGAGGCAACATCAGGGGACAGCATCAGCCTCTATGTCCTGTAGTTGGCCATACAGAGGAACTGGCTGGCCACTGTGTGCGACGGGATGCTGGACTGGATGGACCACTGGTCTGATCCAGCAGGGCTCTTCTTATGTTTTTATTAATTTAGATATTTTATTTATTCATTTTTTAAAACATTGTATCTCTCTTTTCCTCATGGCAATAATAGTTAAAACCAGAATAAAATAATAACTCCCAAATCTCTCTCTCCCCCCCTCTTAAAAGATGCCTGCTGTTCACCCTCCCCCCTCCCCCGCCGGCCAATAGGCAGGCTTTGCAGCACTTCCTGAAGATCTTTGAGGAGGAGGCATACGTCATGTCTTCATGGGTTCCCTTCCGCAGAGCAGGACAGAAGAATCCCAGGCTCTGGTCAGTGGGGAATTTCACTTTGTCCAATGATACATTTATAGGTAAAGGTAAAGGTTTCCCCTGCTCGAAAGCCAGTAAAATCCAATTCTAGTGGTGTGGTGCTCATCTCCGTTTCCAAGCCGAAGAGCCAGTGCTGTCCAAAGACATTTCCGTGGTCATGTGGCCAGCATGACTAGATGCCAAGGTGCATGGAATGGTGTTAATTTCCCACCGAAGTGGTACCTATGTATCTACTTGCAATTTCTTGCTTTCGAACTGCTAGGTTGGCAGGAGCTGGGACCAGAGATGGGAGCTCACTTCCTCATGTGGCACTCGGGTCTCAAACTGCTGAACTACCGACCTTCCAGTCTGCAGTTCAGCGTCTTAACTACTGAGCCACCACATCATTTAGAAATGAATATAAATCAGTAACCTAAATATATGCCCACAGAATTAGAATGAGAGTCAACCAAGCATATCACAATGTTGATGTATTTATATGGCTACATTTAAAAAACACTCTAAAATGGCAACACATCAGTGTTCAGTGCATATACTGGCATATGCTTGCATATACTTCCACCTGTTGGTCTTCATTTCCAGCTTGTACATCATACTTCTCATATGCTTAGAGCATACTTGGGAATCCGCAGTGGTGCAGAAAAACAACCTGCCGATTTCAAAGATCTCCAGCATGAATCCTCTGCTGTTAAGACAGCCTCATTCTGTCTGCCAAAGGCTGAATATACAGCCACCTGCACTCCCCCACCCCCCCGAAAAAAAGAAGTCCAGAAAGCATCCTGGAGATGAGCATACTGGAGATTCCATACGGCCAGCTCTGATGCAAAGTAAAACTGACAGCATCCCACAGTCTCCCTTAGAATTCCATTTCTTGGAATTATCCAGGCAAGGATGAGGATGCTGAGTTTTCCCAGTAGCCCTCCAGTGTGACTTCTTGTCAGCTGAGTCTTTGTCTGTTTTGAGACTGGATACATTTGCTCATCACTCCTTGAAGGCAGAAGGAGGTAGGTTTGCCCACTCTGAGCTGGGAAATCCCTGGAGATTTGAGGATGGCACCTGGGAAGAACAAGGTTCGGGGCAGGGAGGGACCCCAGCAGGGTGCAATGCCCCAGAGTCCCCCCTCCAAAGCAGCCGTTTTCTCCAGAAGATCTGGTCTCTGTTGACTGGAGATGTTAGAATCCCAGGAGCCTCGGTGTGTATAATGCCAGGAGGTTTTAGGGCTGCCAGCTCTGGGTTGGGAAATATTTGGATATTTGTGGGTGGGTGGGTGGAGGAGCCTGGGGAGGGCAGGGTTTGGTGAGGGGAGGGGAGGGGAGGGACCCCAGCAGGGTATAATGCCAGAGAGTCCACCCTTGAAAGCAGCCATTTTTTTTTCCAGGGAAATTGACCTTGGTCATCTGGAGATCAATTACAATGGCAGTAGATCTCCAGCTGCCCCCTTGAGGTTGACAGCCCAAGGAGATCACCAGGCCCCACCTGGATGTTGGCTACCCTAGAAGAGAACTGCCTCTCTCTTTAGCTCCAACCTCTCCCACCATCCCTTCTATAACAACTCAGTGATTTATGAAAAGGAATATAAACCGCAGTCTGCGCTCTCTCTCTCTCGTTTCCTATGCATTGTCTCACAGCAGTCAGAGCGACTCACCAATGCATAACTCAAAGCTGGGTCAGACTTGGAAACTGCAAGGCACTGCACACCTGACTTAGAAGTAAGCCTGATTGAAGCCAGCAGAGTAAGACTGAAGCTTGCAGAAGTCAAGCCTCACGGCGTTCACCTTGTCACCTACACACCTTTGGTCTGCCTGTTCCATCCTTTTTGGGCGGCTGCTTAACAGCCAAGAAAGCAACGAGGCCAATTTTGCTTGCTAAATATTAAAAGGGTACATTTCGGAAGCCCTCGAAAGGTAAATTATGGCATCTGTTTCCAAGACTGGAACAGGAGGGATGTGACTGTTTCCCGACCAAGTATGTATTAAGTCTTGTCAAGCTGTTTAAATTTCATTTTGTCCTGCGAGTGTTTCAGAGGTTAAAAAAAAAAAAATCTGCAAGATAAGACAGTAATATCATTTTACTGTGTTAAAGACACCTATTAGTCATGTCCTGAGCAAACAGGGATTTATGAGTCAGACATAATTCTTCCAAATATGCTGGCTGTTCATAAAAGGCAAAGATATATGACTCAAAAATAACATTGAGACAGGAATAATTTTACACTTCACTTTGCAACATTGACTTTCCTCCAAAATGTATGGGGAAAAATCTCCGTGCCTTATGAATAGGTTTCTGTCAAGGCTGCAGATTTACAGCCCGTACTTCTAAATCAAGTGAATCTCTTGAATAAGAGAGAGATCAGCACAGATACTGACAAAAGGCACATGTGCTACATGATTGTCACTCCAAGTAGTGATACGCATCTCCTAATTTGAGGAACATGGCATGGTTCTTGGATGTTGGCTTCAGTTAGATGTCCTTTGTTTAGCACTGTATGGTACAAAGGGACAGGGATCCTGTGGTCTGAAAGAGGAATGACAAAACTGAAGGTTGGGGCCTAGGCAGCAGGCTATCGGGGATTTGTTGTTGCTGTTGTTTAGTCGCACAGTCGAGTCCGACTCTTCGCAACCTCATGGACCACATCACACCAGGCCCTCCTGCCCTCCATTGTCCTCCGGAGTTTGCTCAACTTCATGTTCGTTGCATCGATAACACTGTCTCACCATCTCATCCTTTGCCATCCCCTTCTTCTTTGACCTTCAGTCTTTCCCAGCATTGAGGTCTTCTCCAGTGAGGGCTCCCTTCTCATTTGGTGGCCAAATTATTTGAGCTTCAGCTTCAGTATCTGGCCTTCCAGGGAACTGTCTTTTAGGATTGACTGATTTGATCTCCTTGCAGTCTAAGGGACTCTCAAGAGTCTTCTCCAGCACCATAATTCAAAAGCATCTATTCTCCAGCACTCGAGCCTTCCTTACGGTCCAACTCTCCCAGCCATACAGTGCTACTAGGAATACCATTGCTTTGACGACTGGGGATCACGTGTGCTCATATCTCAGAGCCCTCATCAGGCTAGAATTGCTAACCTCCAGGTGGGACCTGGTGATTTCTCAGAATTACAGCTGTAGCTCTGGACACCATGGATCAGGTCCCCTTAGAGCTGCCAAGTCCTCCTTGGCCACTGATGTGGAGGGGGGAGGTTGGGTTGCCAGATTGAGGTTGGGGAACTTCTAGAGATTTGGGGATGGAGCCTGGGGATGACAGGGACCTCAGCGGAGTACAATACCATAGAGTCCACCTTCCAAAGCATCCTTTTCTCTCCAAGGGAACTGATCTCCATGGTCTGTGGATGACTGGTAATCCCAGGGGATCCCCAGGTAGGGTTGCCAGTTGGGAGTGCGTGTCTTATCAGCCCCCAGGTCTCAGAGGGGGTACCCCACTTTGGGGGGTTTCAATCTGCCACTGGCCAACGGCCCGGTGGAGAAACCCCACCCCCAAAGAGGGATGTCATCACACGACGTCCCCGATGCGATAACATCACTCCCAGGTGATGTCATTGTGCCGGGGATGTTGCACAGAGATGCTCTGGTTTTAGTGCAAACTGTATGGTTTTGAAGCAAAAAAACCCCTATAGAGTTTTGCCCCCAAACCAGAGCATTATGCACGACATCATCAATGTGATTACGTCACTTCCAGGTGATGTCATCATCTCAGGGATGTCACGCACAATGTCCTGCCCACCCCCAGAATGCCCCCAAATCTCCCTGCCACAACAGTGAGGAGACTTGGCAACCAGTTGCCAGGGGATGGGGACAGGATTGTCAGATCCAGGTTGGGAAACTCCCAGAGATTTGGGGATGGAGACTGGGAAGGACAGAGACCTCAGTGGGGTCCAGTGCCACAGAGTCCACCCTCCAAATCATCCATTTCATCCAGGGGAACTGATATGTGTAGTCCAGAGATGAACTGTATTTCCAGGGGATCCCCAGGTCCCACCTGGAGGCTGGCATCCCTAGGTCTCCTGAAGAAATGGCTGATTTGGAGGGTGGTTTCTGTGGCATCCGATCCCCTGAGAGGTCCCTCCCCTAACCTTGTCTCCCCCCTGCACGTCTCCAGGGATTTCCCATCCTACTTCAGGCACAAGACGGAACTAGAGGTGTGCAACAGGAACCCCTGTGACTGATGGAGAGTTTGAAGCCTCTGGATCAGTCAGGCCTGGTTTTTTTTTATAAAAAAGGAGACAGGTTTTGGTCAGAGAGCGGTGCCTTCTTCCTATTGTAATCCAGTAGTAGGTCTTGGAGACCCTTTGATAGAGAACACACACTCCAGATCTGAACTGCAGGTATTGCTGCTGCTGGTCTCAATCGGGCCCTGAAACAGAGTTGCCAGGTCCCCCTGACCACCAGCGGGGGATGGGGCGGCAGGATTGCTAGCTTCAGGCTGGGGGACTCCTGGAGATTTGGGGATGGAGCCTCTGGAGGACAGAGACCTCAGTGGGGTACAATGCCACAGAGTCCACCCTCCAAAGCCGCCATTTTCTCCAGGGGAAGGAACTGATCTCTGTATTCTGGAGGTGCGCTGTAATTCCAGAAGATCCCCAGGTCCCACCTGGAGGCTGGCATCCCAAGCCTGACACAAAGTTCAAGTATCTTGGACGAGGGGCTACAGCTCTGTCAACTTCTTTTACAGAAGGAGACGTCTCGGATATATAAATCCAATACCTTACATCCTCATGGATTAAATATGTCTTTTGGCCTTTCTATGTTTTTATAAATATTGGTATTCTCTCTTTAAATTCCACTGCAGCTGCTGGCAATTATAGTGCAGAGCTTCTATGGAGAGCCAGTTTGGTGTAGTGGTTAAGTGTGCGGACTCTAATCTGGGAGAACCGGGCTTGATTCCCCACTCCTCCAGTTGCAGCTGCTGGATGACCTTGGGCAAGCCATAGTTCTGGCACAGCTGTTCTTGAAAAAGAGCAGTTTCTGACAGAGCTCTCTCAGCCCCAACTACCTGGGGGTTTGTAAGCCGCTCTGAGACTCCTTCGGGTAGTGAAGGGCGGGGTATGAAATCCACCCTCCTCCTCCTCCTCCTCTTCTTCTTCTTCTTCTTCTTCTTCTTCTTCTTCTTCTTCTTCTTGTAAATTCAAACTGACTTCATTGTTTAGAAGCCTGCATTTCAAGTCAGCTAGAAGTTTGTGTAGACTCCTGTGCAACAGTCAACAGGAGGTTTTGTGAACTTGGCAGGGTGAGTTAATTGACCTGAGTTTCTCTTCATATAATTTCTTTGAATTATTTGCTTGAAGTTTCCTCCTTTAGTTCTTCTGGAAAGTGGCCTGAAGAAAGGAAAGCTGAAACGAAGAGAACCTGGGCATTCGTCACCACTGACCACTCTAGAGAAGACTTTGGCTGCACAGGAAAAGAGCTTGGCTGTATTCTAATGCATGGAATTGTCTTTGAAGTTTTTGGAAGTTGGAACTTATCTAAGGAGTCCTGTGAGGACCATATTGAATATGTAGGAATGTACTAGATGTTAGCTGTTTATACTACAAACTTTGAATAAGATTATCTTGAGGACTTTATATGTCCATTTGTTTAACTGCAGGCTGGAAGGTCGGTAGTTCAGCAGTTCGAGACCCGAGTGCCGCATGATGGAGTGAGCTCCCATCTCTGGTTCCAGCTCCTGCCAACCTAGCAGTTTGAAAGCAAGAAATTGCAAGTAGATAAATAGGTACCACTTTGGTGGGAAGGTAACAGCATTCTGTGTGCCTTGGCGTTTAGTCATGCCGGCCACATGACCACAGAAGCATCTTCAGACAGTGCTGGCTCTTCAGTTTGGAAACAAAGATGAGCATTGCAGCCCTAGAGTTGGATCTGACTGGCTTTTGAGCAAGGGAACCTTTACATTTACAGCCTCAGTGCCGTGTTTTTGTACTAAAACTTGCTTTCACTGTGTTACCATTATATATTTATACAACCCTCAGGTTGTGGCTGGAGATTTCCTGGGATTACAACTGCTCTCCTGGGAGAAAATGGCTGCATGATGCCCCACTGAAGTCCCTCCCCTCCCCAAACCCCACCCTCCTCAGGCTCCACCCCCAAATCTCCAAGTGTTTCCCAACCTGGAACTGGCAACGTTTCACCCCGCCCCGGCACCCCTGCTTCCTGCTACTGCTCCTTTGACTGGTAGGAGAAAAATGGCAAAGCAATCGCTGCCAGTGTGATGGCAGGATGCCATTCCCTGGGGAAACCTGGAAGTGTCACTGAGCCATTGTAGGAATCACCAGATATCCCCCCTGGAAGTGATGTCACACCATCACAGCCTGAAGAAGAGTTCTGGAGAACTCAAAAGCTTGGATATTCTGATGTGTTGTTTGGTTGGCTGGAACTGAAGGTTTTATGAATGCTGGGTTCTGGGCTCTTGGATCAGATACAGTACCAGAAGCTTGGCCATTTATTCCCACTACACATTAGCTACATCTTTTCCACCGTCTCTTAAGCATGTTGCAAAGACATGTGGCAAACTGCCTGAAGCCTCCAAGTGACATGACTTGATGGCCACGATCCACAATTGCCTGAAGCCTCCAAGTGACATGCAAATCCCCTTAAAGCCTCACAGTAAGTTAGTGACTGGCCACTGGGGAGAACATAAGAACCCTGCTGGATCAGACCAATGTGGTCCATCTAATCCAGCATCCTGTCTCACACTGTGGCTGACCAGTTCCCCTGGAGGGTCAATGACAGGGCACAGAGGCCAAGGCCTTCATAAGAACATCAGAAGAATCCTGCTGGATCAGACCAGTGAGGTCCATCTAGTCCAGCATCCCGTCTCACACAGAGGCCGAGGCCTTCATAAGAACATCAGAAGACTCCTGCTGGATCAGACCAATGTGGTCCATCTAGTCCAGCATCCCGTCTCACACAGAGGCCGAGGCCTTCATAAGAACATCAGAAGACTCCTGCTGGATCAGACCAATGTGTTCCATCTAGTCCAGCATCCCGTCTCACACAGAGGCCGAGGCCTTCATAAGAACATCAGAAGACTCCTGCTGGATCAGACCAATGTGGTCCATCTAGTCCAGCATTCTGTCTCACACAGTGGCCGACCAGTTCCTCTGGAGGTCCAACAAAAGGGCACAGAGGCTGAGGCCCTCCCCTGATGTTGCTTCCTAGCTCTGGGATTCAGAGGCTTAGTGCCTCTGAATGTAGAGGTTTCCCTCAGCCACTATGGCTAGTAGCCATTGGTAGACTTATCCTCCATGAATCTATCTAATCCCCTTTTCAAGCTATTGATTCCTGTGGCCATCAGTACATCCTCCAGCAGAGAATTCCACATTCTCTCTGTCAAGTAGTATTTCCTTTTGTCCGCCCTAAACCTACTGCCCATCAGCCATCCCAATCGCATGATGCCACAGTCTTGCTGTACACTGCCTTGGTCAGGCCGCACCTGGAGTCCTGTGTGCAGTTCTGGAGTCCTCACTTCAAAAGGGATGTAGACAAAGAGGTGGAGGCACTGGGGTAAATCTTCTGTCCTTTGTTCTCAGTCATCACATGAGTCTTTGCAAACAAACGAGCAAGATGTAGAACTAGGAAGCCAGTCAGGACTTTGTTATTTTAACTTGATATATATTGAGGTTAATATCCAGTCACCATTAGTTAGCAGAGTGCTTAAATAAAGCTACAAATGCAGGAGCGTCACTTTACCAGGTTACACAGCTTACAAAACTACACAGAGCCACATTGCAAGTTTAGAAGAGAAATACTTCTCTATCCTTTGGATAGGAAAGAGGAGAGATCAATAGATTACTAACTTACTAGCTAAAGGACGGACGTGGATGGGAAGAGGCCCATCTGCCTCATGGTGCCAAGTAGGGTTGCCAGCCTCCAGGTGGGGCCTGGGGATCTCCCGCTTTCACAACTGATCTCCAGCTGACAGAGACCAGCTCCCCTGGAGAAAATGGCTGCTTTGAAGGGTGGACTCCATGGCATTGTACCAAGCCGAGGCTCCTCCCCTCCCCAAACCCCACCCTCTCTTGGGTCCACCCCCCAAAGTCTCCAGGTATTTTCTAACCCAGACCTGGCAGAGAGGACCATGCGTCCCTCTCATGGTGGGTGCTGGCAGAGAGCAAGTCTTCATTCAGAGGGAGTGAGAAGCAGGGAAGGGAAACTGGTCCCTGAGAATCTACATATCAAGGAGGACAGAGGCAGAAGAGCAGATACGGGAAGAGAGGTCAGTGTGCCTCTTTTGCTATCTGGCCTCTCTTGCCACTCCGTCTGGAGGTCTGAGGCGGGGACAACACATCTGGAATGTCCAACAATGTAATCCTCCCCTATATTTCTTGAGTTAACTTTTCTTAAAGCTAAATTCACCTGTGCTGCATCACTTTTCTCTGCTAAGTATCCAACAACTTGCAATAATAGGTTTATGTTATGGGCAGACAGGTACCGGCTAGCTATTAGGAAGAACATTTCTTTACAGGAAGAGTAGTTCAGCCGTGGAGCTGGCTGCTTAGGGAGGTGGTGAGCTCCCCCCCACTGGCAGTCTTTAAGCAGCAGCAGCTGGACAAACACTTGTCAGGACTTCTTTTGGCTGATCCTGCACTGGACTAGAAAGGATGTATGGCCCCTTTCAACTTTGTGATTCTAGGAGGACTTTACTATTATCAGGGCCTTTTTCATAGAATCATAGAATGTTAGAGTTGGAAGGGACCTTGCAGGCCATCTAGTCCAACCCCCTGCACTCTGCAGGAACACAGCCGAAACCCCTAAATACCTACAACATACCCAAAAGATGGTTGTCCAGTCTCCTCTTGAAAACGTCCAGCAAAGGAGCATCCACCACCTCCCGAGGCAGTCTGTTCCACTGCTCAACCACTCTTACAGTCAGGAAGTTTCTCCTGATATTAAGCCGGTAACGACTCCTTGTAATTTCCACCCATTAGATCTAGTCTTGCAATCCGGAGCAAGAGAGAATAGATCCACTCCATCTTCTACCTGACAGCCCTTCAAATACTTGAAGACTGCAATCATGTCCCCTCTAAACCTTCTCTTTCCCAGGCTAAACATACCCAACTCCCTCAGCCTTTCCTCATAAGACTTGGACTCCAACCCTCTCACCATCCTGGTCGCCCTCCTCTGGACCCGCTCAAGTTTGTCAACATCCATCTGAAAATGTGGTGCCCAAAACTGGACACAGTACTCCAGGTGGGGCCTGACCATAGCAGAATACAGCAGAACTACCACCTCCCGTGATCTGGACACAATGCTTCTGCTAATGCATCCTAAGATTGCATTAGCTTTCTTCACAGCCGCATCACACTGCAGGCTCATGTTTAGCTTGTGATCAACCGTAACACCTAGATCCCTTTCACATGTGCTGCTGTCAAGCCAAGTCCCTCCCATTCTATATCTGTGCCTTTGATTTTTTGTACCTAAGTGTAGGACTTTGCACTTATCTCTATTGAAATTCATTTTATTTGTCTCAGCCCACTGTTCCAGCCTATCAAGATCCTTCTGAATCCTGACTCTGTCTTCTTCAGAATTAGCAATCCCACCCAGCTTCGTGTCATCTGCAAATTTGATAAGCATCCCCTCTATGTCTTCCTCCAGGTCATTTATAAAAACATTGAATAACACCGGGCCTAGGACCGAGCCCTGTGGTACTCCACTCGAGACTTCCCTCCACGTAGACGCAGAGCCATTTACGAGCACTCGTTGGGTACGATTTTTCAACCAACCAGAGTTGCGTGACTGTACTACTGGTACTGAGTACCAGCACCTTTTTTCACTGAGAGGGAACTGGTGGAAATCAGCACAGCCTTATATATGAGTTCTGGCACCTTTTTTGTCTACAAGAGAAATGCAAAAGCCCTGCTATAATGTATTAGTTCTTGAGGGGCACCTGTAATTCCAGGGAAGGACAAGCTCCTGGGGCAGAAAATACCTTCTATTGATACCAGACCGTATAAACATCCATAAGGGAATCCTCATAGTTCAGTGAAATTCAGATGGGGCTCCACCAGCATGGCGTTTCCCAGAATGAAATAGGGAAACAAGTCGAATAAGTACAAATCCCACGCTGTCTAGAACACTTCCTGACATAACAAAAGGAAACCGGGTTGTCAGGACCTCCCTGTCCACCAAGGGGGTTGGGTGGGGTTGCCGGATCCAGGTTGGGGAACTCCTGGAGATTTGTGGATTGGGAAGAGAAGGGACCTCAGTGGGGTGCGATGCTGCAGAGCCCGCCCTCCAAAACATTCCTTTTCTCCAAAGGAACTGATCTCTGTAGTCTGGAGATGAGCTGTAATTCCAGGGTGTCCCCCGGGTCCCCACCTGGAGGCCGGCATACGTAAAAGAACAGCCCAGGCCAGCCTGATCTCATCAGATCTCATGAAGCTAAGCAGAATCAGCTGTGGTCAGTTTTTTGAAGGGAGGCCGCCAAGGAATACCAGGGTTGTGACGCAGGGGCGGGCAATGGTGAACCACCTCTGAATGTTTCTTGCTTTGGAAACCCCACCAGGGGTCACCTTTAAGTTACCATAAGTCAGCTGTGACTTGACGGCAAAAAAGAGGCTCTTAATAACGTTGCCCGCGTCCTCATTTTTATTGCCATCGAACTCTGGCCATTATGATGAAGTGCGGTAATGCAGAATTTTTAGAAGTGGTTGTTGTTTCTTCCCCTTCTCATTTTGTCTCGACATATGCCTGCCTGTTATGCAAATGTTAACTACAGATACTTGTCAGACTGGCATCCTGGCATCTGTACCAGTTGCTCTTTGTTTCCATGGGTATTGAAGATCACTTCTATTTTTACAGCGCTCGGGCCCTGTCTGCCTCAGACAGCATCCTCCTCTTTCTGTGCCCTGCCACCAGGATTCATAGATGATGCTTTTGGGTAACCTTTTCCACAGGGATAATCCCACACGGCTGTTCTGACCTGAAAATCTCCCATTTCAGTTTTTCTCCTCCCTTGCACAAACTGAACCAGTGGGGTCCTTTATTTCCCCCCCCATTCCCCCCCCCCCCTTCATTGCACCAAATTATATTCCATAAAATAGATCAGCTTT
This sequence comes from Gekko gecko, assembly GCA_029375565.1. Taxonomy (NCBI): domain Eukaryota; kingdom Metazoa; phylum Chordata; class Lepidosauria; order Squamata; family Gekkonidae; genus Gekko; species Gekko gecko. The sequence goes on from JAPDNY010000009.1 coordinate 11,726,784, forward strand.
TCAAAATTATTGTGCTGGAGGAAAACAAGTGGGGCTCAGGTAATATCATCAGTAGACAAATCATAAATAAATTAACTTCTGTCACGTTCCTTTTAGCTGTAACTTGATAAAGCGGATGGAGAAAACTTTTGCTCTCTCTCCCATAATACTAAGACTTGGGGTAACCCAATGTGGTTGACAGACCTTAGGTTCAGGACACCCTAGAGGAAGTGCGCTTTCATTGAACGAGCAATTGAATTGTGGAATTCACTGCTGATTAAGGCAGTGATTGCCATTAGCATAGCTTTAAAAGTGGCTTAGAGACAGTTTAATGGAAGGTAGGCATATCGGTGGCTACTAGCCATGGTGACCAAAGGGAGCTTCTATTGGATATTGTAACTCTGCATGCAAGAGGATCTGGGAAGGAAAGGGTTAAGAGAATTCTCTCACTCAGGTAGACTTGGCAGTTGGCCCCACCCTCCCATCAGTGAGATGTTGAGCCCCTTTGGCCTTTGCTTGCCTTCTGTTTAATCTTATGTAGGACTCTTCTTCTTCTTCTTCTTCTTCTTCTTCTTCTTCTTCTTCTTCTTCTTCTTCTTCTTCTTCGTCTTCTTCGTCTTCTTCGTCTTCTCTTCGTCCTTCTCCTTCTCCTTCTCCTCCTCCTCCTCCTCCTCCTCCTCCTCCTCCTCCTCCTCCTCCTCCTCCTCCTCCCTCCCTCCTTCCTTCTTCTTTCTCTTCCTCTTCTTTCTTTCTTTCTTTCTTTCTTTCTTTCTTTCTTTCTTTCTTTCTTTCTTTCTTTCTTTCTTTCTTTCTTTCTTTCTTTCTTTCTTTCTTTCTTTCTTTCTTTCTTTCTTTCTTTCTTTCTTTCTTTCTTTCTTTCTCCTGTGTTGGAGATGTAGGAAGTTAATCTTTCCTGAAGTTAATCTGTTCACAATAAATTAAATGTACCTACATGAATATGTCATGTAAGAAGCGCTTCTATTCTTGTAAGTAAAAAAATCTTTCTCTTGTTTCCATTGGAGTCAGGTCATCTTTGGAATTTGCTTGAATAGCATTTCTCCCTTAACGGGGAAATGTGGAGAGTCAGGGACACGGTGTAAAGCTTCTGTACTTCCAAGGCAAACAATTTAAAAAAAAAAAAACATTTAACCCAGTAAATTGGACATCCAGAAACAGGAAACATCTAACTAGCAGTGCACGAAGGCAACATCAGGATAGGGCCTGGGCCTCTTGGCCTTGTGGGGAGGCTTTGGTTGATGGGGACAATCTTTTTGATGTTGCGCTGACACCCAGGGGTCGTTTCATAGAAAAAGAGGTGCAGGAGCTCATTAGCATACCTATTAGCATAACTCATTAGCACATGCCACATACCCCTGACCTCACCAGAAGTATGTCAGAAGGGGAAGCAAAAAGGGGGGGGGAGGCATCTTTGAAAGCCTTCCCTTCCCGCTGCAGCAGGACTCCGGAGAGAAGGGGTTTGAACTTTAAACCCCTTCTCTCTTCTTCAGGGGGAAAGGAGGGCATGTCTGCCCACCTCCCTTTCCCTCTCCAGCCAACCAGCCATGGCAGGTTGTCCGGAGAGGTGTAGGGGAGGTGGGCAGACATGCCTGGCTTCCCTGCCTGATCTTCTCCAGGTACCCCACGGCTGTGGGGCACCTGGAGAAGATCAGGCTGGGAAGCCAGGTATTTAAATCCTCCCCCCTGAGACTCTCCACAAAAGCAGAGAGGCTCAGGGGGAAAGGAGGGCATGTCTGCCCTGCCCGATCTTCTCCAGGAGTTCCTCAGCCTGGATATGGCAACCCTACCCCCCATCCCCTACCAGTGGCCAGAGGGGACCAGGCAACACTACCACGGCTAGTTCCACATGGTGGCCTGAAGTGGAGAAGTGGAACACTTGAGAAAAAAATATGGATATACAAAGAAATGAAATAGGGATCTTTCACACATCTCTACTTGACGTGATTTTAAGGAGTCTGTTAACATGTTATTTGTTGCATCCCTGGCTGTCTCTTCTCTAGATGAAAATATATATTGAAAGGAACTGGTATGCATTATAGTTGGAATTTTGGCCTGCACCACTTCTCAGTGGCAATGGGAAGACGCAGGTGGTTGATATTTTTGCATGCTCCCCCCGCCTAAAAACTCTCCGCGCGTACTAAACTGCCATATTAGAGAGAGGACTGTGATAATGGAAGAACTACATGCATTTCTCTGATACTTTGGACACTTTTTTAAAAAAAATTAGCCCACTCCTGGGGCTGAGGTTTCCAGATGAAAATTACTACCACAGCTAGGGTTGCCAACTGGTAGCTGGAGATTTCTTGGGATTACAACTGATCTCCAGGCGAGAGAGATCCGTTCCCCTGGAGAAAATGGCTGCTTTATAGGGTAGACTCTAAGGCATTATACCCTGCTGAAGTTCGTCTCTCCCACCACACACACACACCCTGCCCCTCCTCAAACTCCACCCCCAAAATCTCCAGGTATTTCCCAACCCAGAGCCAGTAAACCTAGCCCCAATCCAAGCTGATTTCAGTGGGTGGAAATGGCAAAAGGGGAAATAGGTAATAATTCCTTCACCCCCACTTCTTGACCTGGACCAGTTTATTCCTTTAAATTAGAGCACCAGTAACTGTGCTAAATAAAATTGCTAAAAGGCTCTCAATGGAATCATGGAACCATGTTAAACGTATATGTCTGACCTGAACTCCTCTCTCACTTGCTGTCAGACCCTTGAGTTAATCCACCCTCAGTCCAATAGTCTTTTATAAAAGCTTTATTAGAAACAAAGATTTGGATGTGCACAAGAGAGCTCTCTTGTTCAGACTAAAGAACAGATCAAGGGTTGGGTATTGTACAGGCAATAGGTCAGTATCCCACAATGCAGTGGTCATGCAGTGGGCATTCACTCTCTTCTCCTCTTTCACTCCCCCCTCTTCACTCTTTCACGTCAGTTTGGTGTAGTGGTTAAGTGTGCGGACTCTAATCTGGGAGAACCGGGTTTGATTCCCCACTCCTCCACTTGCTGATGTGACCTTGGATCAGTCACAAGCTCTGGCGCAGCTGTCCTTGAAAAAGAGCAGTTTCTGTCAGAAGTTCTCTCAGCCCCACCAACCTCACAAGGTGTCTGTTGTGGGGAGGGGAAGGGAAAGGAGTTTGTAAGCCGCTCTGAGACACCTTTGGGCAGTGAAGGGCGGGGTATAAATCCAATCTCTTCTCTTCTTCTCTTCTTCATACTACCCAGCACTAGAAAAGTTTATTATCCAGCAACCAATGTTTCTCTAAGGATGAAAGGCTTCCTCTGGCCACACATCTTGGGGCTCATTCTCATGGGAAAGTTGTTGCAAGCAAAGCTAACCTACCCCTTCACTCATACACACAGGTATTTTAGCATTCACACCTGCTCCTCCCATCCCCTGGAATTTTATGGCAGAGAGGGCTACAAAGGGATGAGACCAAACAGTCGTGATGGCTTGGAAGTGAAAGGGAACTACAAAGGAAATAAACAAAATCCTGTGTTACCATGACAATCAACAGAGCCCGATTCTGACACGCACTTGCTTCCTACAAGAGGTTTTTAAATAAGAACCTCCAGCAGCAGCCTGAAGGGGTATGGTCCAGAATTCTACCACCTCCTTCTTCCTGCTTCAGATGATGGTTGTGAACGTTTATCTTCTTAGATACAAATAATCTATAAAACTTTGCTTTGCAGTATGTGTCAAAGTTGACACAATGATGCGAGCCATTTGGCCGTATAATTTATTTATCTATTTATCAATCATATTTGTATCCTGCCCGTCCTGTGAGTGGATTCAGGGCGGGTCACATCATATTTCAACAGTTTCAATAACTCAAAAATCAAATGCCAGTTTGGAAAGGTCAAGTACCACCGTCAAGGCTGAAAAGCATTGAATCAATGGGATTTTTTTAATTTTTAGTGTTCAATTAATTGCAGCCATAGTAACAAACATTTATGCTTCCAAAGACTGAATGCAGTCTTTGCCAAACGTTGGAAATAGCTGGCAGATGACTGCCGGTTATCTTTGAATTTAATTACACCTCCTCACCATGCTAAACTGGCCATATTATTTCCTAAACCCCCATCTTTAAAACCTGTTGTGCTGAGGATGCCACCACTCTCGGCCTTCCTGTCCTGCCTCCCGCACTCATTTCTCACTCTACTGCCAAGATGGGCAGAGCCCTGTTAGTCTGTCCATAGCAGCAAAAGAGAACAAGAGTCTAGGAGCACTTTAAAGACTAACCAGATTTGTGGCAGGGGAGGAGCTTTCGTGGGTCTGAAGAAGTGAGCCGTGACTCACAAAAAGCTCCACCCCTGCCACATATTTTGTCAGTCGTTAAAGTGCTTCTGGACTTTTGCTCTTTTCTACTCTACTGCCAGATTTCCTACCAGGATTTTAAAGAAAGGCAAAAGAACTTTGGCACCGGAGACTTGCTTCGATTATATCAGGCTATTGGACTATCGAGGTTGGTCCTGTCAACTCTGATCAACAGAGGGTCTCAGGCGGAGGACTTTCTCATCATCTAGTGCCTAAACCTTTTAACTGGAAATGCCAGGCATGAAATCTGCATGCAAAGCGGATGCTCCGTCACTGAGCCACGGATACTCTGAATACCAGCAGGAAAAGTCCCAGTGGGCCACTGGATTGCACACATCAGCTGTGATCCCATGGGCAGTCCTGACCTACACAGCCACTCCTCCCCCCCAGATCAAATGGGCACAGTCAGACAGCCACATTTGTCAGGCATTCCCCAGCCATACTGATCCAGTCACAGGACTGGGTTTAAAAGCCACCACATCACAAGTGGTATTTTCGGTTCCCCGCGCAGTCATCGTGCATGGCCAGATGTCTGAACATGGGGCAGGGCGTGCAGAACGGATTTGGCAATCTGAACCTGCAGATCCATTCTGCCCTAGGGAGGCATCTTTTTTTTTTTTTTTTTAAATGCCTATATGCTCATGTGCATGCATGTGCATGTGTGCACACGTGTGCTCCTTATGCAGGCATGAATTTTGGAATATCTTTGGCAGCATGCTCCATGGCGAAGGTGCTGCAATAATGTGGATGTTTTACCACGGGATGTCTCCATGGGTAACCCGCATCAGGGTGTGCTGTGTGGTTGATATGCCCCACAACACTTTAAACTGGTTCAATTAGAGGCAGCACTATATCGCGCCAAGCCACCAGTGTGGAGATGGCCATCTTTAGCCCACATGCCATGCAATGCTAAGCATATATACTTAGATGTAAATCCCACTGAATTTAATGGGACTCATTGCCTAATAAGAATGCTTATGAATGCAGTCTTAATTGGTCATAACACTGAGTACAAAAACAACTGGCCAGAGACAAGGATTCCTCTCTCAGCCCCTCTTGGCATTGCAATTTTTACCTGACATTCCCCCCCTTGAATCTCCTTCTCCCTTGCACAAATCAAACCTATGATTATCTATTGCTGTGCTGTTTTCCAAATCCTTGCATCAAATGTTTACCTTAAAAATATATGTATTTCTTCAACACTTTATGTGTCAATAAATTGGCATTATGCATTATGCGTATATTATATGTCTAAATGACATGCCTCATGCATATAAACATGGTATAAATTGAGTATATAATTGTAGAATGTGCATATAAAGTAAAAATGGATCTATAAAATCAGTGCCAAAAATGTAAAAACAGGTACACATCTGCACATATGTATATGCATGTGTTTGTGCAGGAACACACACTCCCACTCATAAACATTGACTTGGTGCCAGTCCTGTGAAAGTTTATCATTTTATGCCCCTCGGATTTCAACAGGATTTTAATATGACTGACTTTCTCTATCAGGGCTTTTCTCTTTAAGTGGATGTACATCCCTTACTTTCTACAAATGGAATGAGAGGTACCAAACTTGTTAAGTATGCGACTTAACAAGAGAGTGATTTCAACTAACCAGTACCAGTAGTTTTGACTCATTGAAATGAGTTAACACGGCCTTGGAGGACAGGAGCTCTTTAACAGCAGCGAAAGCCCACTCCTGCCTCGCACCCCACTCCCACCGTACATTCTTGTAAAGAAGTGCGTGCAATGGTTCTGCCACCGATGCCTTGTGGGGCAGAAAGGAATGATAAAAATTGAGAATTCCTAAAAATGATTGCAGTTCTTTTTTTTTATTTTGGTGGGGATGCGTTCTTAATAGCGGACACCTTATCAGCAGTGGGGTGAACACCGTCAGCATCAATTAGGAACCCTAAAAATTCCACTTTATCAATGCCAATACAACATTTTGAGCATTTCATCTTGAGGCCAGCCTCCCTGAGCTGGCCCAATACCACTCTTAGGCGAGCCATTAATTCATTCTCGGTAGCCCCTGAGATTAGAACCTCATCAAAATAGGGGATAACCCCTGGCAGCCCCCTGAGTAGCCCTTCCATGAGACCTCGAAATATACCAGGGGCAACGTTAACACCAAATTTCAGCCTTTTCACCCAGAACACCCCCCGGTGCGTCACAATAGATTGTGCCTCAGCAGCCACGTCATCTACTGGGAGCTGCTGGTATGCTTGTGCAAGGTCTAACTTAGCAAAAACCTTGCCTTCCCCAGAGATGCCAGCACATGACTAATAACTGGCACCAAGTAGGAGTGCTGCTGTAAAGCTTTGTTGATTGAATACTTATAGTCGGCGCATATACAGACGGAACCATCAGATTTCACAGGGGTTACAATTGGTGTTTCCCACTTTGCATGTGGGACTGGTTTGAGAATACCTTGTGCCACAGGTTTATCCAGCTCTGCCTCTATTTTTGCTTTCAACACAAGAGGTACCTTTTGATATTCCAACCTGATAGGCCTTACAGAGAGGTCTAGGTTGAAAGTTACCAGCTGCCCGATATACCGACCAAGCCCTCCACCAAACACCTCAGGAACCTTGTCATACGAACGTTCCCCTTTACTCAAACATATTTGATTTACAACAGTTATAGCAATGTCAAGAGCCTCAAACCAATCCAGGCCCGATAAACTGACTCAATCACCTTCGGCAACTAGAAGGGGTAGCACTACCTTCCTATTTTTGAACTCAACCTCAAAACTCACCCATCCCACCAGCGGAATGTGCTGGCCCTGGAAATCGGACAAGTGGGCTGAGACAGGTGTCAAGCAGTGGCGACTCCTCTGTGGAAACAGGCACTGACAGGTCTGCGTTGAGATGACGGTGACAGACGATCCGGAGTCCACTTCCATCATGCAGGGAATGCCGTCCAAGCAAAGCATGATGTGGATCTTCTTGCTCGGCTTGCCTTCGGTGGTCAGGACTGTTGATGGGCAACTGCAGGTGGCGGTCTGATGGCAATTGGCTGCTCCATCACCATCCCAAACACGAACCCTAGGCTTTACAAGTGGAGATGATGGCGGTGATTTCTTCACGGCCCGGCAGACCCTTGCCAGATGGCCATGCTTACCACAGGATTGGCAATTGATGTCACACGCCCAGCAGCAATCCCTCTCATGCTTGCCGCCACAACCAGCACAGGAATGCTGCGGTGCAATCTTCAATGAGGTCTGCAAAGGGTGTGCAGCTCATGTCCTTCAGATGTCATCGGCCTCCCCCTCAGACTCGCTGGTCAACTGTTGGTGCACTGATGGATCCTTTCCGCTTGGAACCTGGCACTGACGAACCTCATGCATTGACCTCTCTGCAGCCTTGGCGGCGATGGCCTCGGTGTATGCTATGGTGTAGGTCAGCTCGGTTCTGGCAAACAGGTGCTGCTGCAGATGCTCATTTCAAAGGCTACACAAGAGACAATCAAGGAGGGCCTCCTCAAGGTTGGCAAAATTGCAAGGCCAGGTGGCCTTTCTCAGGGCAGTGACATATTCAGCTATGGTCTCGATAGCGCCTTGCCCCCGCTTGTAGAAGGCATGTCTACAGGCAATTTTGGATGGCTGAGGCGAGAAATGGCTCTTCAGCTTGCTGGTGATGTCCGTCGGTTGGAGCGACCAGGGACCGGGCGACATCAAAAACGGCCTTGCCGCAGGAACTGAGGAGGGTCGCCTTCTTCCGCACCTCCTCAATGATCAGATTCGCCTGGAGGTGAAACTCGAACCGCAACAGGTAAGAGTCCCAATCCTCCATGCTGGTTTTGAACGCCTCGAATGCCGGGTTGACGGTCATTGCAGCTGATTGGGTAGCCACTACAATGGGTGGCACTTCAGCTGGCTCGACCGGGTGTATGTCTTCATCCGCCGTCCTCGCATTGGTTCAGCGGGGCTGCCTACCCACTTTGCTATCCCATCCTCATCGCCAATTGTTATGTATGTGACTTAAAAAGAGAGTGATTTCAGCTTTATTTGAAAGCAACCAGACGATCAGACAACACACACAAAACAGTGGAGCACAGCTCCCTTTTTAAACAGTGCGGGGTAACATAACCACGCCTCTTCATAAGTTAACATCCAATAACAATAGAGGGATAAAGACCAATGAGTTTTGTTTCCATCCGTAACTATTATACAGTTTTCTTTTTTTTTTTTTTGAACAAAATTTTTTATTGGAAATAAACAGTCAACATTTTCAATAACGGTACCAATACAAATTCCAAGAAAAGATCCCCAACCCTCCCACCGCCCCTAATAGGCTTCCAACACTGCTAATAACAAACAAAGATATAAAACGATAATCAAGTTTAAACTTATATGCATTATCAAACCAGGTAACTTATTATAAAAAACCTCTACTATTACATCATATTTTCAGATAACAGTATAGTACAATTCCAAATTCGTTTCACTTCACGTTCAATATCCAAACGTATCCAGGTTATATATTTTCCCCTTCATTCTATATTCAGTTTCTAGATACAGTTTCAACCCTTCCCATTCTTTTGTATACTGTTCTGCCATTTGTCCATTAAGCTTCTTTGTCATTTTGTCCATTTCCACTAAAAATAGCAGTTTTCTCAACCAGTCATGTATATCTGGTATTTTCTCCATTTTCCATTGCTGAGCAAAGGCCATTCTCGCCGACGTAATCATGTACCATAACAGTGTCCTTTTTTCTTGTGGAATTTTTTCCATTGTCAAACCGAGGAGGAAAAGTTCTGGCTTTCTCTCAATTGGGGTTTTTAATATTTTCTGCATCACACAATGAATATTAGACCAGTATATTTTCGCTTTATCACATGACCACCACATATGGTAAAAAGAACCCTCTATTTTTCTACATTTCCAACATTTGTTACTCAAGTTCTTATCCATACTAATATTAGCAATCTTTTTTGGTGTCATGTACCATCTATACATCATCTTATAACAGTTCTCTTTTACATTGATACAAGTAGACATTTTAAAAGATCTTTTCCACAAAAATTCCCATGATTCCATAGAGATTTCTTTGTTCATATTTATGGCCCACTTTATCATTTGCTCCTTTACAGTTTCGTCTAGAGTATATACAGTCAACAAAGTTTTGTACATCTTTGAAATCATTTTCCGCTCTCCGTTCAGCCATAGATTTTCAAATTCATCATTGATGGCTCTAAAGCCAAACTCTTTACAGTCTTTTTTATAAATGTCTTTTATTTGACAATATTGTAACCAGCCGTATTCAAATTCTAATTCATTGTTTGGCTTCAAAACATATTTTTCCCTTCTTTTTGCAATAGTTCCTGATATTTCAACCAGTCATGACCTTTATGTTCAGAAAACAGATGTATAACAGTACTTGGAACAATCCACAAAGGCCTCTCATCCGAAATTTTTTCCCTATATCTGGACCATGTATCAAACAATGTCCTCCTTACATAGTGATGCTTAAACATAGAATCCATTTTATTTTTCCCATACCAAAGATAGGCATGCCAGCCAAATCTGCAATCATGTCCCTCAAGAGCTAACAGCTTTCTATTCCCCAAATGAATCCAATCAGATAACCAAGACATACAAACAGCTTCATGATACAAACGCAAATTCGGAACTTGGAAGCCACCTCTATCCTTAGCATCATACATTATTTTCATTTTAATTCTTGGCTTCTTTCCTGCCCAGATGAATTTAAAGATTTCTCTTTGCCATTTGACCAATACTTTCCCATCCTTTACAATCGGTATTGTCTGAAACAAAAACATTAACCTGGGCAGTACATTCATTTTAACAACGGCAATTTTTCCAAGAAGAGATAACTTTAATTTTTCCCATTTTTCTAGATCACTCTTTATCGAACCCCACAGTTTTTCATAATTATTTTTAAACAAATCTATATTTTTCATTGAGATTTCGACTCCCAAATATTTAACCTTTTTAACCACTTCACATTCTGTCACATTTTGTAACATTTGTTGCTTTGGACCAATCATATTTTTACACAGTATCTTAGATTTATTTTTGTTAACATAAAACCCTGCAAGGTCGCCAAACTCTTTCACTTTTTCAAATACCTTAGGCATATTATCAATAGGATCTTCAACAATAAACATAATATCATCTGCAAATGCCCTTAGTTTAAATGAAAAACCTCCAATATTCAAACCTTTTATGTTATTATCATCTCTAACCGCTTGTAGCAAAATCTCCAAAATCCAGATAAATAACAATGGGGACAGGGGACATCCCTGTCTAGTACCTTTTCTTACCCGGAACATATCTGTTGATTCTGCATTTACAATCACTGAAGCTTTTTGATCTTTATATATCGCTTGAGTCATTCTTATAAATTCTGTGCCCATCAAAGATTTCTCAAACACTTTAAACATAAATTCCCAATTCAGATTATCAAAAGCCTTCTCTGCATCCAAAAATAAAAAGGCAACTTCTTTTTCAGGGTGTTTATCATAGTACTCAATTGCATCTAAGACAACCCTCATATTGTCTTTAATTTGTCTATTTGGTAAAAATCCAGCTTGATCTTCACCAATAGTGTCCTTCAAAAACTTTTTGAGGCGTTCTGCTAATATTTTTGCAAAGATCTTATAATCGTTGTTCAATAATGAAATGGGCCGATAGTTCTTTACATTTGTTAAATCTTGTGCTTCTTTAGGAATTAAAGTGATTGCAGCTTCATTCCAGGAGTCCGGAATTTTTCCAGTCCTTCTAATTTCATTTAAAAGAATCTCCAACACCGGAACTAAGTCTTCATGAAATTTTTTATAAAATTTAGCAGAAAAACCATCCGGGCCTGGGACTTTAGAGATTTTTGCCTCAGCTATTGCTCTACTAATTTCTTCTTTGGTTATTACAGCATTTAACAATGTTTTCATTTCAGGGTTTGGTTGTATCAAATTAACTTTGGATAAATAATCCAACATTTTTTGAGGGTCCACTTGCTTTGCTTGAAAGAGATTTGCGTAGTATTTATAAAATTCCCTTCTGATTCTTCCTGGGTCTGAAAATTCTTTATTTCCATCTTTCAGACAGGTGATTATTTTTTTCTCTCTTCTTTTCTTTAATTGCCATGCTAAGTATTTGCCAGGTTTGTTTGCACCTTCAAAGGATTTCTGTTGCAATTTTTTCAAATTCCAAAATACTTCTTTGTTCAGTCTTGCCTCATATTGCTCCCTTAAAATCCTCAATTCTCTCAAAATCTTCTTTTTGCCAGGTCTTTTCTTAAGTTCTGTTTCTTTTTGCCGAATATTTTCCATAATTTCTTTATCTATTTTCATTTGTTGTTTCCTTTCATTATTATTAATTGCAATCAGATGTCCTCTCATCACGGCCTTGTAGGCTTCCCATACCGTTTGCGTCTGTACACTCTTATTTAAGTTCAATTGAAAGTATGTTTGGGTTTCTGTCCTTATTTTGTCGACAATATTTTGCTTGTCCAGTAAAACTTCATTAAGTCGCCATCGAAATTTTTTCCTCTTAACATAGGTTGACCATTTTATCGGACTGTGGTCAGAAAGAGTCCTAGGTAATATTTCAATTTTACGTGTTTGCAAGACTAAGTTCTCTGTCATCCACATCATATCTATCCTTGAAAAAGATTCATGTCTTGATGAGTAAAAGGAGTATTCTCTATCTCTGGGATTTTTGACTCTCCACACATCTTCCAGATGCTCATGTTTAGTCAATTGAAAAAATACTTTAGGAAGTTTACCCATGGCATCAATTCCTCTTTTAGATTTTCTATCAATAACATTGTCAACAGTACCATTAAAATCACCCATTAAGATCATTTGTTCATAGGTCAACTGTCGTAGTTGTTCCCACAAAACCTGAAAAAAAATTTCCTTCGCGCCATTGGGAGCATATAGGTTAACAATTAATGTCTTTTTATTCTGCAGCATGGCTTCTACTGCTAAAAATTTCCCTTCATTATCTTTAAAAATCTCTTTTGGTTCCAACTCTTTTTAATATATATAACAACTCCCTTTTTCTTTTGAGAGGAGAGTGAATAAAATTCCTCTCCTAATCTTTTTGAATCAAAAATTTGGCATCAGATTTTTTAATGTGCGTTTCTTGCAAACAAACAATATCACATTTTTGTTTTTCCAACCAAAGTCTAACATTTTTTCTTTTTTGTGGTGAGTTCAATCCATTAACATTCCATGAAATTATTTGACTCTCCATGTTGTTTTATGATTATTTATCAGAATCTTTAAAATTATCATTGATGAAACTGGTCATTTGCTCCACAGACTTGATGGTGACTCTCTTCTGTTTAAACGAAAAACTGACACCTTTAGGAATTTCCCATCTGTACCTTATACCTTCTGTTTTCAGTTTGTCAATCAGATCTTTGAAGAGTCGCCTATCCTGAAGCATTGCTCTGGGTAGTTCCTTTAGGACCAAGATTTTCTTGTTGTCAATTGTAAAATCTTCCTGAAATTGTTGCTTAAACAAATCTTCCTTCAGCTTTTTAGATATAAACTGGACAATTACATCTCTGGGTAGTTTTTTCCTTTGCGCAATCGCAGAGTTGACTCTGTATACCACATCAATCTGTGCCGCCACTTTCTCCTCTTCCATTTTCAAAAAGTCTGCTACAGCATCTACCATAACTGAATGGATGTCTTCATTTTTGTCTTCAGGGATCCCCCTGAATCTCATGTGGTTAATTGTTGCATTATACTGGACCATCACATTCACTTTATCTGTTTCTATAGTGACATCAGCTATATCAGATGCTACTCTCTTCACCCTTACATCCATCTCATCTGCTCTTTTAGTCAACGTCTGTATTTCTTTTGTGATTCCAGACATTTCTTTTTTCAGTTCTGTAACTTCTGTTATTACAGTCTTTTCTAACTTCAAAACCGCGTCCATCACCCGTTTCTCCATAGCATCCATCATGCCCTGATTGGTTACAACTTTACAACAACCAACAGGATTATCGAGGCTTTCAATCCTAGTCCTGACTTGAAGCGTAACATAGAAATTAATACAGACAGTTCACTAGTCAGGACACAACAAAACTAATCAGACCGATCATGACAATATATTCTTTTACAACAGCATTTCCTAAAGTTTATCAAGGAACAATGTCCCCAAATCCCTTTCCATCGTTACAAAGCCTGACTGGATTCCCATATGGTGGCATAATCGATGAGAGCAAGAGTAGAGTAGTGGGTACCAGAATAAGATGGTTGCCATGGAGTGAGGTGGGGCCAAGCATAATATGGCTGCCGTGAGGGATGAGTCCAATTACAAAACACTGGGAGGTTCCACAATGTGTTTGGAAGTTTCAGGCCAGGCATGCTCCTATGATGTAGGTAGCTGTTTCCAAATGCATGCTCCTTCTGGACACAAAATTGATACTTCCAAAGTTTATCTGAAACGACAACTACTCAAATGAAATGGAGGAAAGCCAGGATTCACTCTGTACTTTGGGGAGGAGATCTTTGTGGAGAAGAACCAAGTGGCTAGCAAGAAACACATTTGATGGAGTGCCGTGGGCACCAGGTTAGTGACCACTGGATTAGACTGAGAGACTAAGATCTGGGAGACCTGTGTTCAAATTATCATACTGCTGTGAAACTCATTGGGTGACCTTGGGCCAGTCTCTCTCTCTTGGCCTAAATGATTTTACAGGGTTGGTATGAGGATAACATGGGGTAAGGAGAACCATGTAGGTTCTCTGAGGTCCTTGGAGAAAGACTGGGATAAAAATGTAATGCTAGAGAGACAGTTATTCATTATATAATCAGCATTTTATATCTTGGCTTTGCAGTGATGACCTTGTAAATAACAGACAGCACCCAAGGGCAAATAATGCCAGTGCCCCAGAAAACACTGAGTTTTCTACCACACCCTGGAAAGGATGACCACGAGACCACAGTGTAACTATCTCCTACGATTCACTTGCCAGCTGATAGTTATCTGTGAACAAGCATTCCAGCCCTTTGACCCATTCTAACTCTTTGACTTTAAAATTGTTCTATTAGAACACTTGGCAAGTCTTTGCTAATGAAACAGCTGCTTCAATCTGCAGTGCTCCCACCATTTGCCATTAGATATATCTTTGGCTGAGTGTCTTCACTGCCACCACCCTGCTTTTCTAGCGCTTAACAACCATCATTATCACCATATACAATATAACCTCACTCAGGCTGGAGTGACTGCATTTATAAAGTCACTCCTTGAGTCAGAGAGAGCTGGCAGTGAATTACCTGACCTGTTTCAGTGCTGTTATTAATTCTTCAGGTATCATAAGTAGCTTGAGGCTGGCGACAGGAACACACACAGAAAATCATTTACTCGGTAAAGCTTGTTAGATGCATAGGTTTTTCAACTACAAACACAAGCAGACAGAGGCTTGATGGGATTAGAACACAAATATCTCCAAGGAAAATTAAGCCTGTTACCTATTGCTCTGTTTATGTGTGGGGTTTTTGCTCAAGTTCTAGTGTTTAGACGATGATATATTTTCACAGCTACTGATTTAGAAGCAGCTGAGGTTTTCTTGCCTGCTATTGCCAGCTTGCCAAATCATCGTAGTTAAACATGGCGACAGCACCAAATGCCTCGACAAGAAACAAAATGGGGGGGGGGAATTCCTACCTGCATTGTTATAGCACTCCACACTAGTGCCAACTGATGCATCAAAGTACAAGCCTCTCCCACACAGCAAATGAAAAAGAAGACCTTCTAAATATGATACAGGAGGCTTAGAAGATTCCACTGGCATCAAAATTGGGAGGCAGAACTGAACAATTTTTTTTGGGTACATCTGTGTAAGCCAAGAGGATTTTAGTTCCAATTCTATTCTATTATCTCTCATCCGGTCCTTAACTTAGTGGAAATTTATATGCCATGTAAATAAAATCTCAAGGACTCAGGTTAGACTTTGAATTACCTCAGCCAAACAGCCATTTCAGCTTTTATTTTGGACAAGTGTTTTCAGTACTCAGGGATTGTCAGAAGACAGCCATGAGCCTTTTGCTGCCAAGTACACTGTATTCATTGTTTCTCGCATTGTTTCCTGCTTCTGTGCTTGTGCTTAGTTGGCCAGCTGCAACTGTGGGAGAACTCCTTTCTGCCGTCTGTTATCGGAATGGCCCTGACGAAGAGGCTATGGAGCAGTTTCCCAGCCTAGGGAAAGTTTCCAGTCCTACGTGACTAGGTGGTGGGGGTGGGGGGGGAGTTCTCCTGGTCATTAAGTAACACCCCGCCAGGAGTTTTCCCGCGTGTGCGCTAAGAATTCATTTGCTAGTTTGGCTTTGCATCATACTATAATTGCACTTGGCCTGGCCTAGACGGGCATTCCTGACAATAGTGTTATTACTGTGGGCAACATCCTTGTATTCCAATAAAGCTTCTCTTTCTTAAGAAGAACGCCTGGACATACTTGCTATTGAGCCTGACAGAAATTGTCAGGAATCACTACAACTCCTGCTGGCTATGTTTCTCCCTGATCGAGATGAGCGGAGCCGTAGAAGGGGGGTACCGGTACCGGTCCCAGTCACTACGGTCCCCGTTACAACGGTCCCCGTCACCACGACTCCCGTGACTACGGTTCCCGTTATGATGACCCCTGTTACGATGGTTCCTGTCACCGTGATCACCGCCACCACGGCACCGAGCACCACAGCGGTGCCTCTAACCCCACCGTCCACGATTATCAGGGTTCCTGCATCGATAGCTACTCTACTGACTGGCAGGGACCACACCAAGGGATGGAGGAGCCATTCCGCGTACTCAATACTCCTTCATCCCATCCCAGTGGGACAAATGGGTTACCCAACGAAATCCCTGGGACTGAAATAAAATTTTATTGAAACAAAATCCCTGGGACTGGACAAAGAACCTGAGGGACTCCACGCAGACCACCTGGGTACTGCCGGGCAGCCAGAGTGGGGTCAGTCTGTTCAATCCCCACCTGAGTTTTGGGATAATGCCAGGTCGCACACCCCAGGGCCCATGAGACCAAGCCTGAGCAAGGATACGGATACACACCTAGATATGCTGGAAGATGATTGCTGCAGGATTATGCGGGACATGGGACACTTGTTGCAGAACTTGCCAAATATGATGAATCAGGCAATTCAGACCCACATGGTGGGTCGGCCTATGCCTCAAGTGCCGGCCCCCATACCAGCTCCAGTGCCAGCTCCGGTACCAGCACAGGTGCCAGTTCCAGTGCCAGCCCCTATACGTGCACCAGTTCCACTTCTCCCAGTGCAGCCGCTACCAGGTGCACCACCCAGCGTGCCGGCTCCCCAATCTCAGCCACTACTAGGTGCTCCAATCGGCGTGCTGGCTCCCCAACCTCAGCTGCCTCTTCCGGGGCCAGGGCCGCTACCTGCACCTGTGCCAGTCCCTCCACAGGCGCCGATGGCTCCCCAGGTCGTACCACCTTATTGGATATTACTTTTGATGAGGACCCAGAGAATCTGTCCTTTTTTATCCTGCAAGTGGGGAAGTTTGTTCAGCGCTGGGGCCATCTGTTCCAAGATGAGGAGCAACAGGTGGATTTTATCGCATCTCGGCTATGGGGAGTAGCTACCAGTTGGTATGTCTCACTCCATGACTTAGAGGCTGCAGAATTAGGGAGTGTGGATGCCTTTATGTGGGCGCTGAGAACCCGTTTTGAAGACCCAATGGCAGCACAGAAGGCGGAAGCCTTCCTTCGCACATTCAAACAGGGCAAGTTCTCAGTCCGAGAGTATTCCACAGAGTTCCAGAGGCATGCAGCTAAATTGCAACTGGACTGACCCTGTATTGGCTCAACAATACAGGCTGGGACTCTCGGTGGACGTTCGCAACAATGTCCTGAGTTCCAAGGAGCCTAGAACCTTGCAAGGTTGGATGGAGGAGGCAGAAAGGGCTGAAAGCCAGCTGCGCACCATGAAGCTGGATATTTCACTGAGCACTGGTCGCCCTCACACCTCTCCTCATCCGAAGGTGAAATCACCCCCACCGAGACCCACCCTCCGGGACCAGAGGATGAAGCAGGGGCTCTGCCTGAAGTGTGAAGAGAAGAGGCATTTTGCCGCCTCCTGTCCTGGAGAGGGCATCAGGAAGACCTCACCCCGAGAGGAGGACAAGCGTTGTACCGGAACCCTGTTGAAGCAGGGCACAGCTAAACCATGGAACTCCAGGGCCCTGCATGCTCACCCTGATTTTGTGAGCCGCAATCAAGTGAGGAAGAAATGGCAGAGTTGCCGGGAAACGAACAGGTCCTGTTGTAGGTGGCACGGCTCAACAGGACCCACTGAATGAAGCGCCTAAAGTGGTGAGCAATTACCCGTCTCTCTTCTTCGTGACTGTAATTATAATGAACCCGGCCATGATGACCCACATTCGGGTTCGAAGCCTCATAGACTCAGGGTGCAGGAGAGATCTCATAAACCCGTCCCTGGTGTCGAAGTTAGATGCGGCCATGGTCCGATTAAAAAAGCCCATCGTTTTTACACAGATGGATGGGTCACCCATGAAGGAGCCCTGTAAGTTTGAGACTGTACCTTTGCGAATCGGGGCTGGTGACCATTGGGAACACCGTTCATTCGTGGTGGCACCGGGAGCCAAGTTCCCCTTAGTCTTGGGTAGCCCCTGGCTCCACGGACATGACCCGTATCTTTTATGGGAAGAAGGGGTCATTTGCTTTATTTCTCTGAGGTGCATGGAACACAAGTGGGACCCTGCCTGGGGTAACCCACCCAACAGCAAGCCCCCAAGAGCCTGCCTAGCAGCTGAGGAACTGGCTCTTATACCAGAAAAATATAGAGACCTATCCCGTGTTTTCAAGGAGGAGGAGGCCGATGAGCTCCCCCCTCACCATAATTCTGACTGTGCGATTGAACTGCTCCCTGGCCATCGAATGTGTAAGGGAAAGATTTATGCCATGAGCCCTGCCCAAAAAATGGAGTTACGGAAATTTATCGACAAGAACCTAGCCCAGGGGTTCATCCAGCCAGCCTCCTCCCCGTTCGCCTCCCCTGTCTTATTCTGTAAAAAGAAAGATGGGGGCTCAGGCTTTGTACAGACTACTGGGGTCTGAATGTGGTGTCGGCTACTAATGCGTACCCCATGCCCCTGATCAAAGACCTGCTTGCCGAGGTGGCCAAAATCAAGATCTTTTCCAAACTAGACCTGAGGGATGCCTACTTCCATGTACGCATCTGAGAGGGAGATGAATTTAAGACCACGTTCAATACTCCCTTGGGACAATTTGAATACTGGGTGATGCCATTCGGGCTCCAGGGAGCTCTGGGAGTATTCATGAACCTAATTAACGAGGTACTGCACCCACACCTTTTCAAGGATGTGGTTGTTTACTTGGATGACATTTTACTGTACTCCCCGGACTTAGATTCACACGTTCAGTTAGTCCGAGAGGAACTCGCCAAGTTCCTGAAGCACAAACTGATTGTTAAATTGTCAAATGCGAGTTCCATCAAACCTGCATTGACTTTCTGGGGTACCGTATATCACCCAAGGGGCTGAATATGGACCCCAAGAAAGTACAGGCTGTATTAGACTGGGAGCCCCCAAAACCCGAAGGCAGCTCCAGAGTTTCATCGGATTTGCAAACTTCTATCGCCAATTTCTGCCCCACTTTGCCCAAGTGAGCCTGCCCCTCACTGACTTCCTCAAAACCAAAGGGAAGGGGGCGGGATCCCTTCACCCTTGGGCAAAATTAGAATGGACACTCAAATGCCAGGAAGCATTTGAGCAACTGAAACAACTCTTCACCACGGAGCCAGTCCTGGCCCACCCTGATGAGACAAAAAAAATTGTGGTGTCTGATACTGCCATGGGGGGGGCGATTTTGCAAGAGGGGTCAACGGGCTGCCACATCCTTTAGCCTATGTTTCTCATAAATGTAATGAAACAGAAAGGTTCTGGCCCATATGGGACAAAGAAGCAGCTTCTATCCGTTTGGCTCTTGCTACCTGGCGGCATTGGCTGGAAGGGGCCTGGGTACCCTTCGAGGTCTGGACTGATCACAAAAACCTCGAAGTCCTATGAAAGCCCCGCAATCTTAATGCCAAACAGTTCCGGTGGGCAGAGTTTTTCTCTAAGTTCCAATTTACCCTCCATCATTTTCCTGGGCACTTAAAGCCGCTGGTGGATGCTCTCTCTCGCCTTCCCCAGCATGATAGCAAGAGGGTGGAAGTCCGAGAGTCCTTCTTCATTCCCTCCCAATTGAGCAGGGCTGTCATGACTCAGAAACGAAGTACGCCAGAGTTAGCCCAGACTAGCCCCGGGGCCCCTTGGGAGGAGAGGTTTGCCAAAGCGATAACCACCACAGAAATACAAGACTTGCAAGCACAAGGGTCTTTGGAATGCTGGGAGAATGGTTGCTGGTACAAAGGAGAAAAGCTTTTTGTACCCGAAGCTCTGAGGGGGGAGGTGTTGCGGTTGGTGCATGGCTCTAAACCAGCAGGGCACTTCGGCTTCATAAAATCATTACATCTGCTACAGAGAACTTTTTGGTGGCAGCAGATGCGAAAAGACTTGTCCACCTTTGTGCAGTCGTGCCAAACTTGTAGCATGTGCAAACCAAGAGGGGGCAACCCCCCTGGTCTTTTACAACCATTGCCAACCCCCCAAAGGCCCTGGGAAGTGATATCAATGGATTTTATCACTGATTTGCCCTCAAGTAAGCAAATGACTGTGATCTGGATAGTCGTGGATTTGTTTTCCAAACAAGCACACTTCATCCTGTTCCCGGGGCTGCCCACTGCTAGAGCTCTGGCAAAGGCTTTCCTGCAACACATCGTCAGATTGCACACGCTGCCGGCCAAGATAATTTCCAACTGTGGCACACAGTTCGTTTCTAAGTTATGGACCGAATTAATGTCCCTCATGGGCACTGAATGGGCTTTGAGCAGTGCTTACCACCCAGAGACCGATGGCCAAACCGAGCAGGTTAACCAGACCCTGGAGCAGTACTTATGGTGTTTCAATAACTTCCAACAAGATGACTGGGTTGAACTCCTCCCTTTAGCTGAATTTGCATACAACAATGTGTGGCACTCCTCCACGGGGGTCTCTCCATTCAAAGCAGCTTTAGGCTATGAAAGACCCCCTCTACCATTCCTTAAAACCCCACCAGGAGCGGGGGGGGAAGCAGCGGACTGGTGTCAAAAGCTCAGTCATTCCTGGCCACACATTTGCAAAGCACTTGAAGCAGCAAAGGCTGCTTACAAAACCCAGGCTGACAGGAAAAGGGTGGTGGGTTGGGATCTGCAGCCTGGAGACTGTGTGTATGTGTCCACAAAACATTTGAAGCTTCCCCAGCAGTCCAAGAAACTTCAAGATTTGCAGACTTATCAACAAAGTGACTGTGGAATTGGACTTGCCCAAGTCTCTTAAACATGTTCATCCCATTTTCCATTACAGCCTCCTGAAACCTGGGCACCCCCAAACCGATGGCGTCCTGAATCTTCGGTGCCACCCCCTTTGATTGTTGATGGCAGTGAACATTATGAACTCGCTGATATTCTGGACTCTAAGTTCAAATGGGGCCAACTTCACTATTTGGTTGAGTGGGTGCATTTTGGGCTTCAGCACAGGGAAGGGGTGAAAGTACAGGATATTAATGCACCCCATTTGCTCCGCAGGTTTC
Organism: Gekko gecko; assembly: GCA_029375565.1. Taxonomy (NCBI): domain Eukaryota; kingdom Metazoa; phylum Chordata; class Lepidosauria; order Squamata; family Gekkonidae; genus Gekko; species Gekko gecko. The sequence continues at coordinate 11,747,773 of JAPDNY010000009.1, forward strand.
ATCACAAGTTCCCGGCAAAACCAGGAGGTCCAGACTTTCTCCAGCAATAAGAATGTGTGGGGAGGGCTTTTAGGGGAGCAGAATGTCAGAAGACAGCCATGAGCCTTTTGTTGCCAAGTACACTGTATTCATTGTTTCTCGTATTGTTTCCTGCTTCTGCGCTTGCACTTAGTTGGCCAGCTGCAATTGTGGGAGAACTGCTTTCTGCCGTCTGTTATCAGAATGGCCTTGACAAAGAGGCTATGGAGCAGTTTCTCAGCCTAGGGAAAGTTTCCAGTCCTACGTGACTAGGCGGTGTGCAGGGCAGTTCTCCCGGTCATTAAGTAACACCCCGCCGGGAGTTTTCCCGCGTGTGTGTGCTAAGAATTCATTTGCTAGTTTGGCTTTACATCATACTATAATTGCACTTGGCCTTGCCTAGACAGGCATTCCTGACAATAGTGTTATTACTGTGGGCAACATCCTTGTATTCCAGTAAAGCTTCTCTTTCTTAAGAAGAATGCCTGGACATACTTGCTATTGAGTCTGACAGGGATTTAGATTAAGGATGGGTACAAACTGGCTGAAAAACTAAAGTTCATCACAAATTTTGGGCGGTTCATGGTTCTTGAAGTGATGTTCGTGAACTGAAGGACCGCCATGAATTTCACAGATTTTGGTGCCATTTGTGGTGGTGGTTCGTGAAGCAGTTTTTGTGTTTGGTTTAAATGGCCCTGAGGCTGAAGGCACAATCTTGGATATATTCAATACTGAAATTATCATATCAAGGTCAGGCTGGCAGCAGCTCTCCAGGGTCTCGGGTTGAGAGCTGATGCTCTACCACTGAGTCACGATCCCACCCCAAGCTGCTATTTCTTCTTAAGTGGCTAAAAGTGCCTCCCAGGCCCATAGCCAGGAATTTCTAAGTCACATTTGAATTCCTCAGGGGGGACTGGTGACTGGCTAATTCGATTAAACACAATTTAATTATCAACTTCTCCGTGTTCTGGGTGCAGCGGCAGCCTCCGCCTGACTGTCAGCTCTGCCTGCCTTAAGAATGTCTTGTGTCTCCTTCCTGGCACTCCCTCTACCCGCCCCAGCTGCCAGCCTGCCCATTCACCTTCCCTCAGGGCAGAAAAGATGCTCTGGAGGTTGCTGCTGGGATGAGGGGGAGGGTGGGGGTGGGGGTGGGGGTGGGGAGAGACAGCTCCAGCTTCCCCAGGCTTGGGAAGGGAAGAGTTGGCTCAGTCAGACCACCGCTTTCTGGACGATGGCAGGCCAGGGCACATAAAAAGAGCATTGGCCTGGCTTCTCTCTCTCTCTCTCTCTCTCTCTCTCTCTCTCTCTCTCTCTCTCTCTCTGGAGCTCCAAGCCCCCAGGCTGCTCCCTGGCCTTCGAGCTGGGATGGAGTCACGCCAAGTCATGGAGGGAGGGGTGGGGAGCAATGGCTGGCCCAGAGAAAGGGGGAAAGTAAGGAGAACCAGTAGCCCTGGCAGCGCAGTGGGACTTTGCAGTGGCCACCACATCCTGCCAGAGAGTTGAGGGGGGGGGCTGGACTGAAAGGAAGTTGGGGGGCCTTGGCAGGAAGTTGGGGGGCCAGGCCCCAGAATGTCCCACTGTCACTACAGGCTTGGTACCTCCTCCCTATGTGAACAGTGTGGGTTACAAGGAACCATTCTTCCAAGAGGCCCAATGTCACAAGGTGGTTTTTGTGCAACTCACCATTCACTGAAATCTTTCTGTCATCATCGTTAAGGAAAAAGTTTCCTCTCTGAGAAAAGAAAAAGAAGTACACTCAAAACTTTCTAGCCATGGCAGGGACTGAATCATTTGTGGCTATTTCGCTGATGCCCGTAGCCTTCGTTGAGGCTTTTCAAGTATACCCCCCCCTTGGTTTTTAATTAATATGCCAAAATGATGTCACTCCTTCTTTGTCTTCCAAAACAACATCTCAAATAAGAGAGAGAGAGCTCTCCTCCTTTCCCCAAGTGACATTCCTGCTACAGAAAGACCTACTGATGTGCTTTTAATTTGGATTTTAGTCTGTCAAGAGTGTGTGATCCTTTTTTTAAAAAAAATTGTATATTTTATGATAGTGGTTTTCAAAAGTGTGGACTGGACTTCCCCCAACTTAGAGAACCTGGACATCTAAAAAGGGTATGATAGGGGTGTCAAAGTCATTTTTTATAAGGGCCGGATCGGACTTAAATGTCACTTCGTTGTGCCAGGTCATGTGTATAAAGGACTGCAGCTGGTGAGCTCCAAGTTGGTGTGTCCCCACTGCAAGGGGGTACAGAGGAAAACCCACATGGGCGGACTGGAGAGCCACCAGTGCAGCCCTGGGCAGACACTCCCACACTGCTTGACAGATGCAGACGAGGTTGTTCTGTCATGCTGAAGCCACAATGGGAGTCTCCTGTTCCCTCCCTTGCACTAGCTGCTCGCGGGCCACATAAGAGCCCTGGACGGGCCAGTTCTGGCCCCCAGGCCTTATGTTTGACACCTCTGGTGTATGAGGTTCCTGAGAACTATTAGGGTGCTCTATGGAGAGTGGAGCTGGAGGTTCCCCTCCCAGCCAGTCAAGATGAGGATGGATTGAATGACCCGAGCAGAGGACCATCTCAAATCCATATCTGATTTATGGGGATGGATATTCATCGTCATTGCATAATCTATATCTAATTTGATTAATATCAATTAATAATTCTTTGAGTTTTTGATTTGGTCAGGTTATGTCCTGGCCTACCCTAATGGCAATGCTAGATTGATACCCATAGTCCAAACATTCACTCATGCTATTCCCAAGTTCACAAAAAAATATTTGCATGTTCTGGGGTAGAATGAACTAATGTTGTGGGTTAGAGAGGTATCAAGTGTAATTAGTTCCAAAAAGACACATTCAAAAAATTTTAAAGAGCAAGAGTCCGGGAGCACCTTAAAGACTAATACAACTGTTGGCCGGGTAGGAGCTTTTATGAGTCACTGCAGTGTAAGGTGTTAGAAAGTGATTTATGGCCATGATCCTCAAATTGCTTACTCATACACACACACACACCTTTTCCCTGCTGTTTTCACTTATGCATCATGTTCATGGGAGGTCAAATGGCAATTTGTTGAGATGAATTCTTACAGATAGGGTTGCCAGGTCTGGGTTGGAAAATACCTGGAGACTTTGGGGGTAGATCCAGGAGAGGGTGGGGTTTAGGGAGGAGAGGGGCCTCAGTGTGGTCCAATGCCATAGAGCCATAAAGCAGCCATTTTCTCCAGGGGAGCTGATCTCTGACAGCTGGAGATCAGTTGTAAAAGCAGGAGATCTGCAGGCCCCACCTGGAAGCTGGGAACCCTAGTTAGAGAAGCCATGGCTGTCTTAGCCAGTTTTGATGTAGTGGTTAAGTGCATGGACTCTAATCTGGGAGAACCAGGTTTGATTCCCCACTCCTCTACTTGCACCTGCTGGATGACCTTGGGCAAGCCATAGTTCTGTCAGAGCTGTTCTCTCAAGGTCAGTTCTGGAAAGAGCTCTCTCAGCCCCGCCTACCTCACAGGGTGTCTGTTATGGGGAGAGGAAGGGAAAGGAGTTTGTAAACCGCTCTGTCCCGAGATCCACGCATGCGCTAGCAACAGAAGCTGTGCCTCAGACTTTCTCCGCTAAACTAAAAAGATTTATGGCCTAGAAGGACACAAAAAGGTAATTAATTACTCGGGAGGAAGAGGAACAAGCTCCTAACAAGGTCAGGATTAGGAGGAGGAAACATAGGAGAAAAAGAAAACAAATTGGAGATAAGGTAACCAGGCACGCCGCCAGAGTTACAAATCAAAACTATTAGGAATACAAGGTAGCAGCCAGAAGCTGTAAACAGAGCGACTATGGCCCGGAGCATTAAGGAACTATCAGAGCAGATAGCAGCATTCCAAAAACAAATCTCTGGAGATATAGAAGCAGTGAAAAAAGACACCACGCAGATAGCACAGGAGATAGGCATAGTGAGAGAAATTGCTGAGGGAGCAAAGAAGAAAGCCGATGCTAATGAAGAAAAAATTAAGGAATTGGAGAAAAATTTAGCAAGGCAGTCAGACCGGCAGCGAAGGAGGAATATGATAATATCGGGTATCAGTGAGGAAATACTCCCAAAACAATTAGAATCTGAACTATGCCTGTGGTTCAAACAAAATGGCGCCAGCGTGAACGAGGTAGAGGTAGAACGGGCACACAGGCTCTTTAGGAAACAGAGGGGAGGAGAGCCAAGACAAGTGATAATAGCATTTGCTAGAGAAAAATTAAAGGATGAGGTTTTTAGAACGCTCAGGAAGATTAAAGACCTGAACTTTAGAGGCAAGAAAGCATATGTCAGCCATGACTTCAGCCCAAGTACGCTCCAGGAAAAGAGGCAGCTGAAACCCTACGCACAAAAACTGTTTAAGGAAGGTATAAACTTTACGTGGGGGTACCCAACAACTCTGATTGTATTTCGAGAAGGCAAGAGATACAGAGCCAGGAATCCAATGGAGGCAGTCAGGATGCTTGATGAACTGGGAGTGGACTCCAGCAACTGTGAGGAAGGTGGAATGGGCGAAGGTAGTGACTCAGACGCCGAGAGGGAGGACTCAAGGCCACATGGATCCAAGCGGCAAAGAGCTAACTCCCGAGGAGCTAGCAATTAAAGGGAAGTATACATTTAAAGCTGGGCCTAACATTGAATAAAGGTATAAGGGAAATGTGCGGGGAGAGGAGGGGGATGCAGGATCTCTGGAATGTGGAGAGAAGGGGTGGGGAACCCCAGAAGATATTTCTCTCACACAAGGGAAGGGGGAAGGGGAATGGAGGAACAATAGGGGAATAGGCAACATGCTTCAGCAGCGGGGGAGGGGCACGAAATGTTCCAAAGAATATGGCTAGACCTATCAGACTACTCTCATTGAATGTAAATGGCTTATCCTCAAATCTCAAACGATATAGGCTAGCTAAGATGGCAAGAGACGAGGGTATCAATGTAATATGCATACAGGAAACACATAAAGCCAAAAGGGACTCTAAGCCACTGTTTAACAACTTGGGGTGGGTGACTTTGAGTGAGTCCAGAGGGACCAACAAGGCCAGAGGAGTGGCAATATTAGCAAATAAAAATTTGAACATAGAGGTAATAGATAAATTGACAGACAAGGAAGGCAGGTATGCAGTAGTGAAGGGCAAAATAAACAATATGTATCTTACAATCCTTAATTTATATGCACCCAATAGAGGACAAAAGAAGTTCCTAAACAAAGTAATACTAAAGACCCAAAACTTCTTGCAGGGGGAGCTAATAGTAACTGGTGACTTTAATATGGACATTACAAAGCACAGCAAAAATCTGACAAAGAAATGGGGATTAAAGGAAGTATATGAGCTTAGTGGTCAAAAATCTACTCCCACCTTCTTTTCTAACAGGCATAGAACCTACTCCTGTATAGATTTTGTGTTAATTAAGGAAACTAGAACACTCTCAGTTAAAGTGGTCCGAACTCATCCAATCTGGATCTCAGACCATGCCCCTATAATCCTGGAGGTGGACTTGAGCACAGAATGGACCAAGAGACCTTGGAGATACAATAACTTAGTTATAGCAAAAAAAGAGGATAAGGAATACATAAGGAAGCAAATCAAACTATACTTTAAAGAAAATAGGCATTCTGTAACTAGTAATACCTTGTGGGATGCGGCGAAGGCAGTAATTAGAGGAGTTTGTATTGGGAAGGAGATCAATATTAAAAAAGAGTGGCACCAAAATAGACAAAAAAAGATTCAGGAGTTGAGAGTGCTCCAGCAACAACAAGCGAGAGGCTATAACCCCCAAAGGCAGACCCAAATTAGAGAACTGAGAAGAGATTTGGACCAGTTAGATGCAATAACTCTGTGGAAAAAAGAGACATTAATTAAAAATGAATTTCGGAGGAATAGTATAAAGTCAGTCCAAAGATTGGTAAAGTACCTACGGGCTAGGAAAGAAAAACAAAGTGTGAAGTGCATAAGAGAAGGCTCCACAGTAATGCAAGGTTCAAGGGAGATTAGGGAGGCCTTTGCAAGATTTTATCAGGACTTATATAAAGAGAAAGAAACGACAAAATTTGAAGAAAGAATACAGTTCACAATAACATTAGAGGACAGACAGAAGCTAGGGAAGGAGATAACAGTACAGGAAATAGAAGAGGTAATTAAGAAATTAAAAAAAGGAAATCCCCAGGACTAGATGGGTTTACTGCAGAATTCTATAAAGAACTGGTAGAAGTCTTAGCACCAGAACTCCAGATAATGTTTAACGCGATATTGAAAGGAGAACAAGCCCCAGAGTCATGGAGGAAAGCAGAAATAGTGGTCATCCCCAAACCTCAAAAGGATCCAGAAATGGTCGGCTCATACAGACCGATTAGTCTACTTAATCAGGACTATAAGATCTTTCTTAAAATTTTAGCAAATAGACTAAAGGAGGTGATACCGAAAATAGTTAAAGGGGATCAATATGGCTTTGTGAGAGGAAGGAATATAAGCCATCCAATTAGGAACATTCTCAACATAATAGAACATGGCCAAAAAAAAAAGTTTGCCCTCCTTAAGTTGGATGTATATAAGGCCTTCGACACGCTCTCTCACGAATATATATGGAAAATGATGGATGAATATGGGATAGGTGAAAAATTTAAGGGCGCCATACAAGAAGTATATAAGGGAGGGAAAGCAGTGGTAAGGGTAAACGGAGGGCATTCAAGGGAGTTTAGCATACAGAGAGGAGTAAGGCAAGGATGCCCCCTCTCCCCATACATATTTACTATGGGAATTGAGGTCCTAGCAGAAAGAATAAGAAATAGCGGCAGAATAGATGGATACCATATTGGGAGTGAGGAATTAAAGATCAATTTGTTCGCAGATGATATAATGATTGCGCTGCTAAACCCTAAAGAGGGGATTAGAGAAATAAGGACTATATTGGAGGATTTTGAAGCATATTCAGGGCTAAGAGTGAATATGGACAAATCCGAAATTATGTACTTCAATGTCAGTAAAGCAGAGAGAAGAGAAATTGCAAAGATGACAAAAATGGGCCCAGGAGCTAAGTCAATAAAATATTTGGGGATCGAAATCAGGAAGAATTGGAAAAAAACAGGGGAAGGGAACTTCAAAATGGTCTGGAAGAAGATCTGTAAGGACATGAAAAGATGGGCAAACAAAAATTTGAGCATCTCAAACAAAATAAGAGCCGTAAAGATGTTCCTAATTTCTAAGATGATGTATCTATTCCAAACACTCCCAGTAGAATTAAGTATACAACAGTTAGAAAAATGGAATGGAATAATTAGGGAATGGATCTTTGGAAGTAAAAAGCCCAGAATGCAAAAGAAGTTCATTTATAACCCACAAAATGTATTGGGGTGGGGTGTACCCAATCTAACAGACTACTACGAAGCTTTTAACGTCAAGTCAATGATAGAGATAGGAGAAGATATAGAGCAGAAATGGGTTAGATTGGAAAATGAATTAAATGAAGGAGCTGGGAGGCTGGGTATATTTACAAGAAATGTGAAGAAGGAATACGGCAGAGTGGTGGGACCTAGGAGAACAGCGTTGAAAATATGGGAGAAATGGCAACCAATCTGGTTGAGCAAGCTCTCTGAGTGGGCACCAGTGGAAAGTGTATATGGGGAATCAGACGACCCCCATTGGTGGAAACTACTCCAAGAAAAAGGGTTCGCTAGAATAAGAGATATGTATGGGGAAGGAGGCCGGCTTAAGCCACTACAAACAATAATTGAGACAGTAGGGAAACAGTACTGGTTGAAGGCGACCGGTCTATATAATGCAATAAAAAAGGAGAGGCAAAAGAGGGAGGGGGACTCAGAAGAAGTCGCAGAAATCTTGTACAAAGAAAAGAGGAAGACAAGTAAGGGTCCAGTGGGTAAGATATATAAAATAATGACAACTAATGAGGAGTCAGTAATTAAAAGCACTCAAGCGAGATGGGCTAGAGAGGGACTAACCTCAGAAACAACCTTAAAAAAATTAATGGTGGGGGTCAAAAAGATCAAGTTCGATAAATTTAGAGAAATGGAGCTGAAGTACTTCACCAAATGGTACCGGACGCCAGCCCAGCTAGCTAATATGATATCGGGGATGAGTTCGAACTGCTGGCACTGCAATCAAGCTAAAGGGTGGTACTCACACATGTGGTGGGAATGTGCCAAAGTCCAGGAGTTTTGGAAGGAAATATTAGCCAGAATAAAGGAAAGGACAGGTGTATCAATACCTATAGATGTTAACTTAATGACATTAGGAACCTTAAAGATCGAGAGAATAGAAAGCACATATCAAGAGGTAGTTAAGGCAATGATACTAGCCGGAAAGGCAGTCATAGCATTAGGATGGAAAGACAAGAATAAGTGGACAATGGAGAATTGGAATAACTATCTGTTTGAATATATTCAATCAGATATAGTGACCCTGACAACGGAAGAGAACACCTGGGAGGAAAAGAAGACGCAAACAAGCAAGAAATGGTCATCGTATTTCGATTACATCAAGGAGGACGAAGCCATGAAGGATGCCTACTGGAAACTTCGGATTCTGTGCCCGTGGCTGAAGCAATGAAGAAAGAAGAGCAGGGGGAGGGACTGAGGGGAGGGGGGTGGGGTGGGGAAAAAAAAATCTTGTATCACGGTAGTGGGAAGATTATATGTGTGAAAGCCTGTTGAAATAAAGAGAGGTTAAAAAAAAAAAAAAGGTAGTGAAGGGCGGGGTATAAATCCAATCTCTCTCTCTCTCTTTCAGATGATGGCATAAATTATCAATGAGTACATTAGGGACAAATTTGATTGGCTAAACAGCTCATGACGTCATGCCATTCACTGTGCAATCCCTAATAGCTTACTCATATACACACCCCTTTCCCCTGCTGTTTTCACTTATGCATCATGTCCATGGGTAGTCAAATGGCAATTTGTTGAGATGAATAGAAGCCATGGCTCTCTTACCTACTTGGCAGTTAATTTCAGTTTTGATATGTAGCTGGATTTCCTGTCAGGTTACCGATATGAAAACACGTCATCTCTACAAATGTTATTTCATTTCATTTCTTTCTTTATCTTGCCCTTTCCCTGGCAATTTGGGGCTCAGGACAGTTAACAATATAAATATGAAACAGAAATATTCCACAAAACAGTTTAACAAACCGGCATTCTGATAGCTGCTAGTAGGCCCAATAAGATTGCCTCAGTGGAACGCCTGGTGGAACCTAGACAGGTCCTGCAGGACGTGAGTCTCTTCCGACAGAGCATCCGACCCAATGGGGGCCACAATAATAAAACAACGCCCTTGTTCTGGTTGAAGTTAGTCAAGCTACCCAGGGGCCACCAGAAGTCCATGGAACACAAGCACCATGGTGTGTGGGGGGTGTCAAGAGAGGCGGTCCTTAAGGTTTCATGTGTAGAGAGACTAAGCTATTGAAAACCTGAAAGTCTTGCAACCAGTTCAGATACATACAGTCTCAGTGTACATATCTGATACCTTGTGCCTTGTGCGCTCAGGCCATGGGTGTGGATAGATTTCCTTTGCATATTAGGCGACACACCCCTAATGCCGCTAATCCTCCAAGAGCTTACAGTAGCCCCTGTATGAAGAGCTCTGTAAGTTCTTGGAGGATTGGCTGCATTAGGGGTGTGTCGCCTGATATGCAAAGGAGTTCCTGCTACAAAAAGAGCCCTGGATCATACCACAACAAAGCCTCATTTGCTGAACATATGTAGAGAAAGCAGAATCATGCCTGCTAGCTCTGACCCCAACATCCCATCATTCTGCAGAACTGATGACTACAGCCTACAGGCTCATTGGTGGGAATGAGGTTTCTGATGCTGGGACTCTCAAGAGGGAAAATGAAGTTTTCAATCTGTGTACTGAAAACTCATGAACTTTTAAACATTTTTAAAAGAATGTTGTTGATGATGTTCTGGAACTCCACTCCGGCCCGCCCCCCAGAAAGAAAGCCCTGGAAATAGTCCATGTTGGGATGTATGAATACATGGTGCTGAGGCATGTTCATGTGCCCTGTAAATGGAGAACTTGTCAATGCTGGGATCAGCCTCTAATAGAACCCAGTGGGATGGATCCAACCATCTTTGGGGCTGGTGCCAAAGAGAGTGGGTCCTACTGGCCAACAAAACAGCCACTCTGGCGATCATAAGACCTGTATTGACAAAAACCATGCAGCACCAGGGTTGTCCTAAGGAGAACTGGGTGAGATTGAGCTAAAAATCTGTCTGGATCTAACACAGTGAGTCATACTTTTTGCTTCCACAAATGATATTATTTCAAATGCAAACTAAGGCTGCAATTCTATGCACACTTATCTGGGAATAAGTCCCTCTGAACATGGTGGAATCTACTTCTAAGTAAAATAGTCACAAGCTTGTGTAGGGCATGTCTGACAAACCGCCGTGATTTGAAGTTTGCTTCAATTTTTCGGATTGTTAATTTAAAGGGAGAGAGCGCTTTGCTTAACTTGCACAGAAAAGAAACAGTGAGACTGCATTGCCTACGCACAGAATTCTATTGATAGCTCTCCTGTACTCCAGCAAAGTGAAGTGCCCCTGCCAAGCTGCCTCTTGAGGAAATCCATTCGTTGCTCGCTTAGAGTTGCCAACTAAACATGGGGGGGGGATCAGCTCGGTTTGTTTGTTTACCTCTGGGACAGTTGCCACAATCTTCCTGAGAACAGCCATGATTTTTCTAAGTACATGTGAGCACTTTGCATACATGATTCTCAGTGTCTCTTGCTCACACCAAGGCACTGAGCCCAGCACTGTGTGACCCTGTTTCACATGCTGCTTCATGAGAGACTATGGCGTGTACATGCCATGATGCCTCCAGGACTGCCTTCCATACAACCTACAAACAGTATTCACACCCACCAGAAAAATACAACAGATGCTACGACTGGCAAAAGACAGAAGAGACCCCCTCACTCCTGCAGGAGTATACCTCATACCATGCAGTTGTGGACAAGTTTACATTACTGCGTAGCATTCAGACAAGAATAAAAAAACATGAAAGACACTGCAGATTCGGTCAACCTGAAAAATCAGCAGTGGCTGAACATAGCCTAACCCAAACAGGACACAGCATTTGGTTCCAAGACACTGAAAGACTGGACAACACTTCCAATTACCATGTCAGTTTACACAGGGAAGCCATTGAAATTCATAAACATAAACACAATTTTAATAGGAAAGAAGAGAGTTTAAAAATAAAGAGGGCATGGTTTCCTGTCCTGAAAAACACAAAATGCTCTACAGCTGACAATAGCACTACAGATGAGATTAGAGTTTCAACAGCCATTCCACACACAAAAGAACCTTCTCAAGAAACAGGAAACCTCCTCAGGAAACAATCCATAGAGAAAAGAACCTCCTCAGGAAAGCTCCTCCATTACCATGTTCATAGCCTGGAGAACTACTACAAGATAATGACTCAGCCCTACCCCACCTTCCGGGGTAGATATAAATTACCTGCCTACCCTTTTTCTGCTCACCTTGACACAGAGAGTACTCCATCTTTCTGTGTTATATACATCTGAGGATGCCAGTCACAGCTACTGGTGAAACATCAGGTCCTACAATGCCAAGACCACAGCCACATAACCCAGAAAAAAAAACTAATTTCTTATCAATTATTAAGTTTATTTTCCAACTGATGTATTTTTATAAGTATGTTTTTATTTACAGTTTGTGTTTCATTTTGAACTAGTGACTTTTGCTTGGGTCATACTTATTTGCCCCGTTGGATGAAGCGAACCACAGTTAATTTGGCCTTTTTGATAGGTTAAACTTTTAATTCCATCGCCTGATAGAGTAGTCAGTGGCACCTTTCATCCACAACACCCAGACGATTCCAAGATGGATGATCAGACCACTGGACCTGATGACATCGCCCGTTCCTGCAACTGCATGCGGGACCCTTTCACCTGACATCTCCAGGGTCCCCAGGGGGGGACTTGTTGCCCTGCAAGGTGCTTATAGCACTTTTATGGACTCATATAGTTCATAAGTGATAAAAACTGGACTGTGCAATTAGTGTGCAAAAGGGACTGAACTGTGTGGTGACCCAAAAGTGATGCCAACTTCAGACACACACCAGCAGAGGAATAGCCTTCTCCTGAGATGATGTGCCAGTGGTTACCTGCCCTCTCTTACCCTCAGCACAGCAGGAAGAGAGACCAGCTCCCTAGACACAGAGAAACCAGTAATCCCGTACTACGGAAAAACACCATATGCTGCAAAAGGGACTTAAAATCCTGAAGAGACTCCATAAGCCAAACCTTTCCTTCAACATGCAGGCAACCCCAACCCCACCAGATGATGCATTTTAGGCTCCACAGCATAACAAAGGAGCCTCTGCCAGGAAGGGACTAGCTGGTTGACTCATCACTTAACTCATCAGCCAGCCCAGCTAAGCTCATCAACTCATCAGCCAGAGACATTAAAAGACAATACCCCTGGACTCAGCTATTGTTGTCCAAAGGTGCTCAATGATAAAGTGATTAGATTCAACATTGCCCAACCCTGCCCCATTCTCCTGCAAAACCAGTTTCTCTTGCAACCAGTTTTTTTTAGGAAACTTCCAGGGGGCAGATCAGGGAGGGGGATGGACCAAAAGGGGATGACCCAAGGGAGATGGCCAGCAAAGGCCACCCCCCCAGCCCCACAGTGCATAAAAGAGCAGGACCATGTGCGCGCTCTCTCTCTCTCCATACCTAAAACTTGCCCCATCCTGCTGACTGTCGGTATACGGCTGCCCAGAGTCACATGTTCTTCTGGTTCAGAATATGACCATTATTCCCTTATAGTATCCTCATATTTCCTGTGGATCACTTCATCTCTTCAGGACAGGCAAGTATCACCCAATCAACGTTTTTACCTGCTCAAGCAAATGTCACTATCCCTTTCTAACTATATTTCTTAGGCCTGTGTAATTGTGAGTGTGTTTGAATGTATTGTATGTTTGTGAAGAACTCCCAGTAAAGAATCCAGTTCTCTAAAAGACTTGTTTTCTGCATTTATTCTTGGTTTTGCCAGAAAAGGTGGGACTTCTGTATACATAGGCTTGTGTCCCCTTAGATGCCAATTGCTCTAAACCAGGGGTCCTCAAACTACGGCCCGCGGGCCACATGCGGCCCGCGGAGGACATTTATGCGGCCCGCCAAGTGTTTATGCCCACCCCCCCACCGAGTGTTTATGCCCGCCCCCCCCCCGCAAGAGCGCCCAGGAGCTGAGGAGGAGGAAGGGGCGAGCAGGCTGGTCGTGGGGGAGGGGGTGATCGCGGCGGCGGGGTGAGCAGGCTGGTGGGGGGGAGGGGGCGAACGCGGCGGCGGGGTGAGCAGGCTGGTGGGGGGAGGGGGCGAACGCGGCAGCGGGGCGAGCATGCTGGTCGTGGGGGGAGGGGGCGAACGCGGCAGCGGGGCGAGCAGGCTGGTCGTGGGGGGAGGGGGCGAATGCGGCGGCGGGGCGAGCAGGCTGGGGGGGGGAGGGGCGAATGCGGCGGCCCTCCAATGGTCTGAGGGACAGTGAACTGGCCCCCTGTTTTAAAAGTTTGAGGACCCCTGCTCTAAACTATCATAATTCTCCATAGTAATTAAGACATTAAGCAATTTGGCTAACAGGCTATTAGCCACAAGGTATAGATAGCAGCTGCGGTGGCTCAAGTGGTTAAGACACTAAACTGCAGGCTGTGGAAGGTCAGTAGTTCAGCAGTTCAAGACCCGAGAGTGCCGCATGATGGGGTGAGCTCCTGTCTCTAGTTCCAGCTCCTGCCAACCTAGCAGTTCGAAAGCAAGAAATTGCAAGTAGATAAATAGGTACCACTTCGGTGGGAAGGTAACAGCGTTCCGTGCACCTTGGTGTTTAGTCATGCTGGCCACATGACCACGGAAATGTCTTCGGACAGCGCTGGCTCTTCAGCTTTGAAACGGAGATGAGCACCGCAACCCTAGAGTCGGATTCGACTGGCTTTCAAGCAAGGGAACCTTTACCTTTACCTATAGATAGGAATTCTCAGCTTGGGGCAAGTGATGGTCTGTGTTCGTGGTGCTTGGGGGGGGCAATAGTGGGAGGGCTTCTGGTGTCCAGGCCCCATTGGTGGACCTCCTGATGGCAGCTGGTATTTTTGGCCACTGTGTGACAGAGTGTTGTACTGAATGGGCCATTGGCCTGATCCAACATTGGCTTCTCTTATGTTCTTAAGTCATTTAAATGCCTTTTGAGTTCCCTTCCACAGGGCAAGAAAGCATAGAAGGGCAGTCAAGGGGGATTGTTGGAGATATATTGAAGGTACCGCTCTTGAGTCCCCTTCTAAGCTTTCTTGCCCTGTGGAAGGGAACTCAAAAGGTGACTAAATGCCCCCTGAGCTGCCTTTCCCTGGGTCCCATGATGCCCCCCCCAGATTCCACAGTGGGAGGGAGAGGGAAGCCCAAGAGCAAGTCGCAGTGCTCTCACCCTGCAGCAGGCAGTGTGTGTGGGGTCTCACCTCAAAAATAAGATTTCTGGCATGCCTACTTGTGGGGTGGGGGCTTTTATTTAAGGGGGCAAGGCCCCCAAATGCCCCACTGTAGCTACGGGCCTGCCTCAAATGCTCTCGCTGGATTACCAGCTACGGCTGGCAACCTGAGTCTGAGAACAAAATGTACTTATAAGCAAGAATGTTTGTTTTCAAGGATCCCAGCAGGAGTGTAAACTGAAGCTTTCCACACCTCTGTGTGGGGAAAAACTCTGAGAGCTTGATTTCATTTAACTTCCATTTAAAACAACTACACAGAGCTACACCAATAAAGAAGCCAGAAAATGAGATCATTAGAGCTTTTTGTAAAGGAAGGTCAAAAGACAGCAATACCCAAAGGTACCGTAACTTTTCAACCTTGTTATCTTGCTAATGTAAAATGGACTATATATTTCATCAGTGACCAGGCATGTTCTTTTTAAACTTACATGCAGAAGTCTGTATAAAGAATTACACGAAACAACAAAGAATTAAAATACTTTTTTTTTTTTTAATTTGAACGGTAAATGCCGAAGTCAATGCAGCACCTGAAACCTCAGCGGGAAACTGATGCCGCACAAGCCAAGCAGTGCTGTTCAAAGCTATGCACCCCAAGGACTTCAATCCATATTATGGATGTATCAGATACCCTGCAGTTGCTTATCTGAGTGAACAGCTGGGGATATACAGTAGCAATAGGTCTGAGAGATAAACCGGGCATTGAAGATTAAAAAAGAGAGAATTTTATAAGCTTAGAATTAAAACGTTGGCTCCCAGACGATACTCACTAAAAGCCAAAGAGGGTTTTAAAGGCAGGGGTAACATGATGCCGTAGGCTAATCCCTAATAACAGCAGCTCTGGCAGGCACAGACCCAAAGGATCCATCCATTTTCTCCGCCATCTCCTTCCATTTCTTTGGTGTCGTGGTTAAGTGCGCGGACTCTAATCTGGGAGAACTGGGTTTGATTCCCCACTCCTCCATTCGCAGCTGCTGGATGACCTTGGGCAAGCCATAGTTCTGTCAGAGCTGTTCTTGAAAAAGCAGTTTCTGTCAGAGCTCTCTCAGCCAGTCTGTTGTGGGGAGGGGAAGGGAAAGGAGTTTGTAAGCTGCACTGAGACTTCGAGTGAAGGGCAGAATATAAATCCAATCTCCTCCTCCTCCTCCTTCTCCTCCTCTTCTTCTTCAACATCTAAAGACCCAGTTGCTGCCATGGCCAGATTCCTGCTCCTGATATATGTGAAGAAATGCTTTTAAAATTATTATTATTACCGTACCTTAGTTTTGCTCTGTACGTCATCACTGTCATTATGGCAGGGGAGAAACGCCTGCTCCGTGGCTGTCAGGGGATGGATACAACCTGGCTGAATGGGTTTCCCTGTGCTGCAGACCTGAGCATGCCCAGTGGCAGGAGCTGAGGGGCTCTTGTCCTTCAGCTATTGGTGCAGACCTGGCAGAGAGACAGAGAGATGCTTGTCTATTCAAGAGAAAAGATGGATACACGCAGGGCTATTTTGGGACGGAGATCAGTTCACCTGGAGAAAATGGCCACTGGAAGGTGGACTCTATGGCATGATACCCCATTGAAGTCCCTCCCCTCCCCAAACCTCACCCTCCTCAGGCTCCACCCACCAAATCTCCAGGTATTTCCAAATCCAGACCTGGCAACCCTATTGTGAGGATAAAATTGTGGAGAAGGATGTGAGCTGCTTTGAATCTCCATTGGGGAGAAAGGTGAGGTATGAATGAAGTAAATAAATTGTATGTTGTTGAACACAGAGATCAAGACTATAACATTCAATTCTTGTAATACTTAGGTCTGCAATAAAAGTCTTCTTCAATGTCTCATCATTGTACGCGATATCGTTGCTTGGATCCTAGGGTGTTAGAAGACAAATTCCTTTAAATTAGAAAATCCTAAACTTATAGTCCACCGGTTCACTGAACAAGGTGGGGTCACACTTGTGCAGAGGGCCCTACAGATAAACCCACACAATCCATACTACGGTGTTCCATAAACAGAGAGAAGCCGCACAGCAGAGCGCCCGAGAAAAGATTAGCTGCAGGTGTCTTGTGGAAATGGGGAGTAGTTCCCAGTCCCTCTCCCCTTCCCCTCATTTTCAGGCTGGGCTGAAGACCCATTTTGCAGTTGTTCCGTGAGCTGTCTGGTGAGAAGCTGTCTGCCGATTCTATGGAAGGTGTGCTGAGTTGATATGATAAGCAGGTAGTAATTAAATAAAAGGGATCCCCAAAGTGAGTTCTATTTCAACACAAATAAAAAATTAAATCTTCTTTTTAGACATCTAATTTCATGACGAACTTCTTGTTGGAGTGAGCGACTCAGAATGTCTGGACATTGTGTGTGTGTGCATGCTGCAAGTGTGTATAGGTGTTTATCTTCTTGAATAGGATGTCCCTCTTTGTGTTAACCTGGGAGCTGCCCTCTGACCTCTCCTTCTCTGTCCCTTTGTCCTCTTAGTCTCACTGCACATGGCCTTCCATGGAAACACATGTATTTGCAGGTCTCTCCCGTAGATATAATGCTGTAATACTCCCACACACATGATGCTGGACAAGTGGACCATTTGTGATGGGGAAAGTACTCTCTCCTTTTGACTGCAACCTGAATGTGAACTGGGTCTACTTGAATAAATTTATGTTTATCTTTTTTGCAGTATACATCTTGGGAGATTCATTTGCTGCACTCAGTATCACGCCTCTATGACCAGGCAAAACTCTGCAATGTTAATCAGATATCCCAATACCTCTCAGCTCTGATTGCTGGGAGATCCCTGCTCCCGGGTTCCTCCCCCTGGCATCAATCAGTTGGCCAGCAGGGGACTTATAAGGGGGAAACTAGGCCTCGGCTGCGATCATACGTACAATTAGATCTGACATCGGCATGAATGCCGGGCAGAATTAAAGGCTGTGATCAGACAACAGCATCTGGGAAGCACCCTGCACCCATTGGCAACCTGTTCTACTCCACCATGGAAGCCAAGTTAAAGGACACCAGGGAAAACCTGGTAGAAAATGGGTTGCGACAGGCCATGGATGGACTTCCCCACGTCTGACCACTCCAGCATGCTCTCATGCCATTGGGATGGTCTGATCAGGTCATCCCGGCTCCGTGCCATTGTTTCCCCCCTTCACGGTATGCGCATCATCACAAACACCATAGGGAGCCCTCAGTGTGGAGATGCGATTCATCAATTCCTCATTTAAGCACATGGGAAACAAATGGCACTCAAAAAAAATCACTCACCCACAGTTGCGTCTGATCACAGGCTGATGGACTGCGCCCGAGGCTTCAAAGGGAGGTGTGATTGTGCAACTGCGGATCAAATTCCTCCAGAAGAAATAGCCTCGCTTCCCCCTGTTTTATCTGGCACATGTGACTGCAACCTTAGGCCCGCATTGTTGGCAACACAGCAATACAATTTCTGGCACACACCATGACACCATCACGTTGCTGGTGATGCAGGGATGCTCTGGTATTTGCACAGATCTCTATGGTAAAAAGGAGTTTCTGCCCAAATACCAGACCATGCCTGTGTCACCAGTAATGACTGTGTCACCAAGCCAGTTTGGTGTAGTGGTTAAGTGCACGGACTCTTATCTGGGAGAACCGGGTTTGATTTCCCACTCCTCTACTTGCACCTGCTGATGTGACCTTGGGCCAGTCACAAGCTCTGGCACAGCTGTTCTTGAAAAAGAGCAGTTCCTGTCAGAGTTCTCTCAGCCCCACCTACCTCACAGGGTGCCTGTTGTGGGGAGGGGAAGGGAAAGGAGTTTGTAAGCCACTCTGAGACACCTTTGGGCAGTGAAGGGCGTGGTATAAATCCAATCTCTTCCTCTTCTTCTCTTCTAATGTGATGACATCACTTCTGGTGCATGTGGGAAGTGATGTTGCTGCATCACCAGCGAGGCAGGCCTAGGCCTAGTTCCCCTGCTGATAAGTCCTCCCACCCCCTAGCAGTTGCAAGAGAGTACCTGGCAACCATCTCCTCAACTCTGTTTACATTTTAATAAGGCTGTGCTCATCTTGGATCCCCCGAGCCCCTTAAAACACTACTGATAACGCAAGGGGAAAGACGCCAA
Organism: Gekko gecko; assembly: GCA_029375565.1. Taxonomy (NCBI): domain Eukaryota; kingdom Metazoa; phylum Chordata; class Lepidosauria; order Squamata; family Gekkonidae; genus Gekko; species Gekko gecko. The sequence continues at coordinate 11,766,403 of JAPDNY010000009.1, forward strand.
TGTTGTTATTTCCACCTCTGCAAAAGGAGAGAGAGAGAGAGAGAAAGAGAGAGAGAGAGAATGCAATAATACTGCTGGAAGTCTCCCAAGAACTGCTTCTCTTGGGACTTCCATTTTGATTTCCAGAGCCAAGTGTGGCAGCTACTGAGCTTCAAAGACAGCATCTGAACTTCAGGATGGTAATTCAGAACAAAGTGAATACTGAACCAGCTTTGATCCTCTCTCTGTAGTCAATATTTTAGGGATATGTTAAAACAAAACACCTGGCAAGATGGTATGAGAAGTCCAGCAGTAATCTAAAAATACCGGGCTTCTTAAAGGAGTAGGGCAGACTGCTGCACCGCTTTTGGCTTCACAGGGTCCGTTCCTTGTAGTAGTGTTCTGTTACTAATTAGCTCAGCCTTGACTGAAACACCACAGCAAGGCCCTCTGTTGTTGCTTTAATTTACCAGGTTTATTTTAAAGCAGTTATTTGAGAAGGGAGGAAATTCTTGAGAGACAGGTTGGTGTAGTAGTTAAACTGCTGCCCTAGGAGCTGGAGGACTCAGGTTCAGAATCCTACTGTGCCTTGAAGCCTGCTGGGTGATCTTGGGCCAGTGACTCCCTCTCAACCGGACATACCTGAAAGGGGTCGTTGTTGTGAGGGTCCAAGAGGCAAGGGCGGAATATATGTCTTCCTGAGTTTCGTGGAGGAAGGGTGGACCTTAAGCAAAAAGGAAAGGCGGCCTGTGGGGAAAAGTGCTAAGTCACAGCCAACTTGTGGCCACCCCGCACCCTGGACTCGCTTGATGGTTTCCCATGCAATCAATACTACTAATAATAATTGCCAGATCACACTATGTGTAGAATAGCCAGGAGATCCTCAGGTTGTCTGGAAGCGGTAAGTTCTAGCTCTTAGCATTATGCACCACCAAGTGGCAAGCTGGACTAACCAGGACTGACCATGCTTAGCTTCCAAAATCCCATGAAACTGGAGTTGCCTGAGCCATCCAGGTCAGGGCAAAGGTAGGGTACAAATATTTTCATAACTAAATACATTCTAAATAATGAACATGTTCTAAATAATAAAAAAATAAACAACCCCCTTAGTGGTCGGTTAGTGCCTGCGTTTTTGAAAGCTTGGAGGAATCATGGAGGATGTAACTGGAAATACACTTCCTGTCTGTTTATGGGTCACCTGGGGTCTATTTTGTGCTGGTTTCTCTGTGTGTGGGGGGTGTCTGCTGAATCCACATGGTCCGATCTGGTTTGCTGGAGGGCGTGGCCAGGCTTTTCTAACTTTAGAACTACACATTGCCAGAGTTCAAAAACAACCTCTCCTTTCGAACAGCTGACAGGGCTGGCCTTAAGGGTCAGTGGGGGGGGGAGGGGAGACTGGCAGATTTGGTTGCATCAGGGCTCAAGTGCCCTTAAGAGCTACACAACAAGCAGCAACTGAACAGAAGATTTCTGATGGTGTAATGGAGGAAGCTTCACCTCTGAAGCTTCTGCCTGTCACGGAGCAATAACATTTTAATAAATGCAACAATCCTGAACACAAATATGCAAGGGGAGTCCCTATTGCACCCTGCTTAAAGTGAAACTCAAGGTGAATGCAGACATTCCTTCTAGAGCCAAATATCTGAGTGTTTTCAAGGGAAACTGAAGGCAGGCAACTTTTTTGTTTGTTTTTTAAAAAATCCAACTAACCAAATAAATAGAAATACTAACTCATTACAACGACTATAAAATATAATTAATAGCACTCACTTAATAGATCAATGCCTGTAGAGTCCAAACCACCTATAAGTTGCCAGATCTTTTCAATACTGGGGATCCCAAAGGCCCTCTGAAAGAATTTGGATCTGCAAAAATTCATGGAAGACAAGGTACATTTTTTTTTTCTGGGGAAAAAATACACCCTTATGGGTGAGTGAGTGTGTGTGTGTGTGTGTGTGTGTGTGTGTGTGTGTGTGTGTGAGAGAGAGAGAGAGAGAGAGAGAGAGAGAGAGAGAGAGATGGATGAACAAATTTACCACCATGGGCTTCTACCAAGAAGAGAAGAAGAAGAGAAGAGATTGGATTTATACCCGACCCTTCACTATCCAAAGGTGTCTCAGAGCGGCTTACAAACTCCTTTCCCTTCCCCTCCCCACAACAGACACCCTGTGAGGTAGGTGAGACTGAGAGAGCTCTTGACAGAAACTGCTCTTTTTCAAGAACAGCTCTTATCAGAACTATGGCTTGCCCAAGGTCATCCAGCCAGGTGCAAGTGGAGGAGTGGGGAATCAAACCCGGTTCTCCCAGATTAGAGTCCGCAGACTTAACCACTACACCAAACTGGCTCTCAAGGGAGTTGATCCTTCAAATATGTTGGGCCCAGGCCATGAAGGACTCAAGCAAGTGGCAGAATTTTGAACTTGACCCAGAAACAGCATTGTTAAGAAGAATCTTCTTAATTCCTTTTCGCTCAGTTTCTCCCTGAAATCTCACAGTCCTTTTCTGTTCCTCTTTTTGGGAATTTGGAGTCTGTTTCTAATTACTTCTGTATTGATCAAAGAAAAATTCAAAGAGAAAGTCATATATTCGTAAAGCAGATATAACCAACATTGTATAGAGGTTCCAGAAAGGAAAATTTTATTTCTGTTGTTAACAATATCTCTGTTGGTTCTACAGTACTAATGAGTAATAGCAACATCCATTTTCAGCAAAGGACAAAGTTGTGAAGAAGTGGCAATGATAGGTTTGAAGGTGATATATATATTTTTGATAGCTATTCCTTCTCCAACTGTGGTGTAAGTAATATAGTTTAGTTGTACCTTCTCACAAAATCACTTTTCTCTTTCTCAAATGCAATATTACATTGGGGGTGGAGGGGGAGAGAAACAAAGTTTTCAAGTCCAGACCTGCACAACTCCTTTTTCTTTTCAAAAAACTTACAAGTATTGAATGTTAGAATGACCTTCATGTTGATTCACATTTAAGATTATACCTCTATCAATTGTCCCCAGTTTGGATTTCGGATAGAGACAAGCCATTTTCGTGGGGGACTCATTCTTCTTTAAAAAGTGGGAACAATCACTTTGATGTTATATAGGTTTGGGCGGATTTCCCCAGTTGTGTTGATTATTAGGGACGGGCACGAACTGGCTCACTAACTAAAGTTCGTCAGAAATTTTGGCCGGTTCATGGTTCACAATGTTCACGAACTGAAGAGCAGTCACAAACTTCCACAAATTTTCATGCAGTTTGTGGCTGTTTGTGGCGGTTCATGAAGAGCAGAAAACAGGTGATTGGTTAAAATGGCTGTTTGGTTTAAATGTCTCAGAGCCACTTAAACCACTGCTTTCTGCTCCCTGAGAAAAGCTGCGGGGAGCAAAAAGCAGGGGGTGAAATACCCTCCCATCCATTTCACCCTCTGTTTTTTGTCCAGCATCAAAACCTGTGGTGAGCAGAAAGCTGGGGGTGAAATGGCTCAGAGCCATTTAAACCCCTGCTTTCTGCTCCCTGCCACTTTTCACAGGGAGCAGAAAGCAGGGGTTAAAACTTTAAATGTTTCATGAACCAATACGAACTGGTTCAGTTCATGAACTGGCCTATCAATTCGTGGTTCATGTCATGGTTCAGCCATGAGTCATGAACCAAACTACAAAAATGTGGTTCATGCCCACCCATATTATTCCATCACTTCACTGTGCCATGTCCCCCTCCTCCTGAATGCCTGTTTAATTAAAGGATGGCAAACATTGTTTCTGTAATCAGAGCTTGTGCACTTAGCCACAGCTTTCAGTTGTACCAGACCTCCAAAATTAGGACACAAGACAACAATCTATAGGCTAACTAGTTTATTAATGACATGTTTACATTATTCAAACATTCCCCAATTAGTGTGAGTTGTTGCTAACGAGCAGCCTTTGATGTCTCTGAGGGGCTGTGGCTCAGTGGAAGAACTTCTGCTTAGAACTGTGGAAGGTCCGAGGTTCAATCCCTGGCATCTCCAGTTTAAAAGGACTAGGTAAGAGGTGAATTCAAGGTTTTGACTATCACAAATAAAGCCCTGTGTTATTGGGTTAAATGTAAAAAGAACAAATTGCCTTGGAAGCACAGAAGCTTTTTGTAGTATCCCCAATCCTCTATGTTCTCCATTTAAGGGAAAATGATGTTCAAACAAATTACAAAGATTATCTAACTCCAATGGTAACAGAAGAAGGAAATGTTACTTACAAAAACAGAAGCACATCTTACATGACAGAGCCAGTTTGGTGGAGCAGTTAGGAGTGTGGACAAAAATCTGGGAGAACCAGGTTTGATTCCCTACTTCTCCACATGCAGCTGTTGGTGTGACCTTGGATCGGTCACAGTTCTCTCAGAGCTGTTCTCGAAAGAGCAGTTCTCGAAAGAGCTTTCTCAGTCTCACCTATCTCACAGGGTGTCTGTTGCGGGGGTATAAATCCAATCTCCTCCTCCTCCTTCTCCTCTTCTTGGTACAATTAAATTATTGTGAGCAAATTAACTTCAAAAAGGTCAACTTGCTACACCTCAAAGTCCAGGTAAGAAAGAAGAACAAGAGAGGTCCTATCTCTCCTATATTCTAAAGCTGATCTGGAGTGGCAAGATTCGATTCACGCCAAAATCAGTTGGCCGCCTGAACTGTCACTCACAAATGGTTCCTTGGCCACTGGCTAACTTGCCTTGCTGTGTTGGCTCAGTCCCACCCACAGAGCCACAGGCCAGCCTCTCACCCTCAGTATGCAGTGAGCCATCAGACGGGATGCACGCTCTGGCGGCTGGATGCTTCAGAGACCAAGCCCATTCCTGCCACTCTGCAGCAATCGTCCTCACCCTGGGCAACTGCAGGAGGCCACCTGCCATGTGACTGGACAGTGGCGGCCCGTTCCCTCAACCCCGGGGTCTGGTAAGGGGGGAGAAAGAGGGCGACTGGCCCTCACTGTGCTCTGAGGCAATGGGCGCCCCAGCCTGTTCAGTGGGGGTGTTGGTCCGAGCCCACTCCTGCCACCACCATGGCCGTTGTGGGCCACCGAGGCCCCATGCATGTCGCCAGCCTGTGAGCAGGTGGGGGCTGGCACACCGCTGAAGTGAAGAGCCATGGACACGGCCCAGAGGCCACTGGACACAGCAGGCCCCCAGGGTCTGGGGAGGGGGGGAAGGGGGCCGCCCCTCACTTCCCTCTGATGTGACGGGCACCTCAGCCCCTTCACCGCCTGCAGGGTCTTCCAGTCAAGGCCAGTCCTGCCACCATGGCCTTCGTGGGACAGCAAGGCCTGAGCCAGGTCAGTGCCCAGCTGGCACATATATGGGGGCTGGCATGCCACCTGAATTGAGAGCTGTCAAGATGGCCCATAGGCCGCCAGACACGGCACCACCCCAGGGTCTGGGGAGGGGGGAATCGGCGGGATGCACCTTGGTTTGCTCTGATGCAACTGCTGCCCCAGCCCCTTCACCAGCTGTGGGGTCGTTGGGCTGGGCCCATTCCTGACACTGCTCCCACAGCTGTGGTGGCCCACTGAGCCACACCAGCACCCAGCCTGCATGCGGCCGGGGGCTGTGCCACCACCAGGGCACAGAGCCGTCAACGCGCCCCAGCGGCTCCCAGCCACAGCCGGCCAGGACGCCAGTCACCGCCCAGACACCTCAGAGTCAGGGGAGAGGGGAGAAAGTGCAGGATGGGGGGGGACCTGTCTTTCTAGCGCCCGTTGTATTGTCCCTACAATGGGCTTCCCTCCTAGTATAGGATAAAACAGACCACAAGCAACAGCCAAAGAGGCTTAACATTTAACCAATGCGGAGGGCAACTGTCAAGTGTACCTGAGTGAGAGAATTCTCCTAACCCTTTCCCTCCCAGATCCTTTTGCACGCAGAGTTACAATATCCAACATGCATTGCCTCAAATATCAGCAAGACTGTCTTGTTTCCTATGCTTCACCACAACAGCTTCTCCTATACATTTAGGGTCTTTTGTGGATGCCACGTGAAAACAACCACCACCGCTGCATGCTTTCTTCTTGTTGAATGGCTCATCTGCAGGGGACAGGAAGGCTCCAACAATTCTGCCATTCTGCAAACAAAACTGCCATGAATGCAGGGGTTGCAACACTGTATCCAGGTACACGTACAAAACATGAAGAAGAATTCCACACCTTTCAAAGGTGGCTTTAGGTTTCCATTTATTCCTCCACAAACGCTCTGGCCTATGTCTGTCAGTACCTATTTCAGGCCCCATTTTCAGTTCAGAGAGCAAGACAATGATGATCAGGTAATGAAGAAAAGGGGGCTGCGGTGGCTTGGAGGTTAAGACACTGAGTTGCAGACCAGAAGGTCTGTAGTTTGGCAGTTCGAGACCCTAGTGCTGTGTGACAGAGTGAGCTCCTGTCTCTGGCCCCAGCTTCTGCCAACCTAGCAGTTTGAAAGCAAGAAATTGCAAGTAGATAAATAGGTACCGCTTCAATGGAAAGGTAACAGCCTTCCATGTGCCTTGGCGTTTAGTCATGCCGGCCACATGACCATGGAAACTTCTTCAGACAGTGCTGTCTCTTCGGCTTGGAAACAGAGATGAGCACCACCTCCAAGAGTCGGATTTGACTGTTTTTTGAGCAAGGGAAACTTTTACCTTTATCTTATGAAGCAAATCAACAATATGTTAGGCTGAGCAAAAAAATTAAAAGATAGCCACTGTTAACAATTCTCAGCCAACTGCTCTTGTTGCATTCAAGCCGCTATCACGTTATTGATGTGCTCCTCTTTTTTTGGTGGGTGGGGCGGTTAGGTCTCCAAATTCCTTAATAAAGAATGTACTTCATTACAAAAGAATAAAATTTCATCAGAAGTAAATGTGGAAATGCATTGGATATAGATCCATTAATTCTGATATGGTAAAGGAGCAGTTTCCATCCAACAAAGGAAGCCTTCTGACTGAAGGAAAACTTCCCAGCTAGCAAACGGGAGTTATTAGATCCGAGCCATTACATACAACAGTCAGGAAAATATTTGCAAACTTTTCGGAACATTCAAGATACTGGTGAAATATCACAGGATGAAAAAGTAGAAAGATCTGCAATAAGCTATAACAGATGGAATGCCACTCGCTCTGATTATTCAAAGCTAAGAGACAATTATTTCAAAATGGCAACGCGGTGGCACCCCGCAACACGAGAGATGCATAAAATCTATGTATTATAATTTCCTATAATAATATTTTTCCCAAGAGGTGTGAATGCAAAATGGCTCAGAAATATTGGAAGATGATAAATGAAGAAATTAAGGAAACGATACATACGCAGCCCAGTTTTTGACTCATTGGTTTGTCTTTTAAATTTGATAAAGTCTGAAGTGCCGGGATCAGTGTCTGAGATGGCAGTAAACCTGCCAGTTGCTGCAAGAATAACATATGGCAGACGTTGGAAGGCATGACCATGGCTGTCAAAAAGGGAAGGGTTTGTTTAAAAAATATAGAAGATAATTAAATTAATAGCCTTGACAGTCTGTATGAAGGCAACCTCTGTTCTCCAATTAACAGATGAAATGTGATGATATTGAGGAGGCCCCCCCTGTATCAAGGGAGGAGATTTCACAGGACTATGGGTTGGATCCTACCAGCTTCCCCACTGAATCAAGGTGGAAGAAATGCTCATTTTGATCTCTGAAAGGGCTGCATCAGAGATAGAGGCGCTCTACTAGACAAAAAGCTTGGGACAACCTGCAGCAAGGCGGGGGAATCCAGTGTGATGGTCCCTTTCCCCATTTGTGTCAGATAAAAAGGCTGGTAGGATCCAACCCTAAATGTTGGATTAATGTGCAGCGAATTGTCCTCTGCAGTCATTAATCATAAGCTTTTAAAAGTTGTGTCTGCCCTTGGTTATGGATATATGAATATATTTACAGTGCCGTCCTCAGTGGAATCATTCCAGTCTAACTCAATCGAGCCCTGACCTGGCTAGCCCAGGCGGGCCCAATCTCGGCAGATCTCAGCAGCTAAGCAGGGTCCTCCCTGGCTAGTGATCTGATGGGGCATCCCCAGGAAATGCCGGGGTTGTGACATGGAGGCAGGCAATGGCGAACCACTCTGAATGCCTCTTGCCTTGAAAACCCCATGGGGGTCGCCATAAGTCAGCTGCGACCGGTGTTCATTCTAAGCTGATTTAGGGGGAAATCTGCATTTATCTTTCCCACTGGTGTCACTGGTCGAATCTGCATTTGCATTTTGAAATCAGTTTCATGCTGCTGTGACACCGTCTTTCTCTATGCTTGTTTGAATGTTGTTTGCAGAAGATTCTTTTAAAGCAGTGCGAAGGTGCAATGACAGTGGAGCCACCACGAAAGGGCAATAAACATATATGGATGTGCAAAAGTATGCTAGCACTGCTGAGGTGTGAAAATGACATCAAATGTAGACAGCTTTTTTAAAGATGGTGTCAGAAGGCTGGGACCCCAGTGGGAAAGACAAATGCAGCTTCGACCCCAGCCTTCTGACTACATCTTCAAAAAAGCTGTCTACATTTGGTGTCGTTTTCACACCTCAACAGTGCTAGCATACTTTCGCATGTCTGCATATGTTTATCACCCTCCTGTGGTGGCTCCACTGTCATTGGGCCTCTGCACCATTTTAAATGAATCTTCTCCAAACAACTGTCAAACAAGCATAGAGAAAGACGGTGTCACAGCAGCATGAAACTGATTTAAAAACTGTAAATGCAGATTCGAACTTAGTGTCTTAGGTCAGGAAGGATGGCTCTAGACCAAACAAATTTATGCAGTAGCCAAATTGCTCACTCACAGCTTCAATGCCAGTAGTTCACAAAGTAGAATTTTTGCTCACAAGACTCCACAGCTGAGAGGGAGCATTGCCTGTGATGTGATGGGGAAAAAAATCAAAAATCAAAGGAGTAACTCTGTGTAGGAGTACACTTTTAATCTATCCATACTTGCCCAGGGGTATGCAGACATTTATATGTAAAGAAATGTGCATGTTAGTTTAGATTCTAGCACCCTCCTCCAAGTTTCACTTTTTAAAGCAAAAGACTTGGTTTAATAGTGTAAGACAGAGACTGAAAATCATAAAGACCAAGTTGACTTGTGCATTGTTTCTACTTTAAAAAGAGCAGCACCTTTTCGGGTTTTTTCACAAGTGTTTTAAAGAACCATCTTTTCACCTCTTTTCTTTATTTAAAACCCAGTTTGGTGTAGTGGTTAAGTGCACGGACTCTAATCTGGGAGAACCGGGTTTGATTCCCCACTCCTCCACTTGCACCTGCTGATGTGACCTTGGGTCAGTCACAAGCTCTGGCACAGCTGTTCTTGAAAAACAGCAGTTTCTGTCAGAGCTTTCTCAGCCCCACCTACCTCACAGGGTGCCTGTTGTGTGGAGGGGAAGGGAAAGGAGTTTGTAAGCCTCTCTGAGACACCTTCAGGTAGTGAATGGCGGGGTATAAATCCAATCTCTTCTTCTTCTTCAATTCAGTTGCCAGTGTGCAGGGTGGTGGGCTATTGCTGATTGCTCCCCACACAGAAAACTCATCGGCTCCCTCTTTCTTCATGCAATAGGTTGAATTGTGAGACCCACTGACTGGCAAAGCCCCAGAGAAGCCCGATTCCCATGCAAAGGAAGGAGAAGATAATAATTACTCTTGAATCATGCGCCCTGCCCGTATCACCCTCTGTGTATTCTAGTGAGGATTAAAACTAGCATTGGGTCTCTTGATTTGATTAAAAAGTGTGACTTGAACATTACTTTCCGAGTCATTTTTATGTGGAGCAAGAGGGCAAGTGGAACGCATAAATGAATCATCATGTGAAGAAAATACACTCCCTTGGGCTGTCTTCTACGAGACCTATGGGGTACACATTTTATAGACACTGGGAAGCTTTATTGTGCGCCTCAGCCTCAAATTATATATTGGCTACCATTTGCTATTAAAGTCAGATCTTATTAAGATAACAGAGCCATTACAGTCTTCTTGGTTATTTACGGCTAATAATGTTTCCTTAATGTTCTTTATGTCATTACCAAGAATGAGGTCTTTTTTATTAGTACATAATAAACGGAATACATGTTGCCAAGCTAGGGTTTCCTTCCTCTCCTAAATGCAGACCCCTGTAGACATACCTCTCAGGTCTACTGCTGCCGTGCTCTTCGCCTAGGGACAAGCAGCCCTTTTGCTAAAATCCTTGTACGTACAAGGGACACAGTCTGTTAAATCACCTAGGATGCTGATAGAAAACTTTTCCCAGCTGGCAAGTTGCACTGATGTGTGAAGGCTCGAAGCAAATCCACCACAGCATCTTTCGATCTTATTTGTAGAGATGGCAAAGAACTCTGCATTCTTCTCCTTGCCTGGATAGCATCTCTCAAAATGTTACACCTGAGCAGTGTTCCTTCTAAGCTGAGTTAGTGTGAGCTAGCTCACAGTTTTTGAGCCTCCGGCTCACCCATTTTTGTCTTAGCTCAGGAAGGAGGGCTCCAGAGCAAACTAATTTATGGAGCAGCCAAATTGCTCGCTCACTACTTTAATGTCAGTTGCTCATAAAGTAGAATTTTTGCTCACAAGACTCCACAGCTTAGGGGGTGCATTACAACCTGAGTTAATCTGAGTGGAAACATTCACCTCTAGGTTTGATTTCAGCAATGGGCAGCGGTGACTATAAGAGCCCGCAGAAGGCTGTGGAACTGCCATGTGTTTATTCCTCAGCAATTCCAACTAAGGCAGCAGGCTTCAGCCTTTCCAGACCTGGGACCCGCCATTCACCTGCAGACAGCTGCACATGGCCCATCAAAATGCAGGCACACAACAGGAAGTCATAGGCTCTTACAGTAACATGGCAGGAAGAGGAGGAGCCTGAGTTATGGCCTCACCAGGGGGGACTCCATGCCACAAGTGCATGTGGAAGACTGCTGGGGGTGGGGGTGGGGGCTGGACCAGGCTGTGACAAGTGGGGAGGGAAGAGAGAGAAGCCAAGTGAGAACTTTTGTGGGATCATTACCTAAGTCATCTATGTAACTGTGGTTCCCCAACTCTTGCGTCATCTTTAGAGGGCTCCACAGTTAGCCCAGCAGGACTTTCATGTAGAGTGGAGTGAAACTGTCCTGAAATATTTTACCACTACAACTGCTGTTTTGTGAAATAGGCCCACATATTTTAAAAATGACAAAACAAACATCAACCAATGGCACGAGATCACTTCAAAGGAGACTAATGTGCAATCAATGCCATGACCCCCTCATTCTAGCTGTCCGAAAGTGTAGATGTATCATAAACAATGTGTGTAGATCTGTCAGAATAAGGGACTCTGGGGGATGTTTGGTAACTTTTCTTAAAGTATATTTGAACAGGAGAGGCCAGTGCCTGAAAGTCCTGCTTCTAAAACCTCCCATTACATGGAGGACATGGAGATCCATTACATGGCTCTCCAGGCCGTGGAACAGCTCTAATTGAATTGATTACAAACTGGAGAGTACTCTTCCTTTTCCTGTTAAATAGTTACACCTATTTCAAGTTATTTAGTATTACAGCTATAGAACACTCTTTCTTCCATACAGGGTTACCATCCTCCAGGTGGGACCTGGACTTCTCCTGGAATTACAACTAATCTCCAGATTATACAAACCAGTTCCTCTGGAGAAAATGACAGCTTCCAGAGGGTAGGCTCTATGGAATCCCAGCCCCACTGAGCTCCCTCCCCACACTCCCCTGCCCCCAGTCTGCACCACCAAATCTCCAGGAATCTCCCAAACCAGAACAGTCAACCTGAGAACTTGCACAGAAGTCAGGGCTGTGAGAACAGGGCTTTTCCATCCACGTCTTGACTAGATCTAGACCCGCTTGTCCTGCCCTGGATGGCCCAGGCTAGCCTGATCTTATCAGGCCTCAGAAGCTAAGCAGGGTTGGCCCCGGTCTTTACTTGGATGGGAGACTGAGAAGAAACACCAAGGTCGCTCTGCGGAGGAAGGCGATGGCAAATCACCTCCGTTAGTCTCTGGCCTTGACAAACCTACTGGGTTTCCATAACTCGGCTGCAACTTGATGGTATTTTACACACGGAGACAGGCCTGCTTTGTTATTACAAAAGACGCTGTGTGATTTTCCCATGGAACACGTAAGGCATAGGGGGTAGAGTGGATCTGGGAGACCCAGCTCCTAACCCCCATTCTGCCATGAAAACTTGCTGGGTGGCCAGTCACTCTTTCTCAGCCTAACCTCCCTGTCAGGGTTGAACTTGTGAGGCTAAGATGAAGAAGAGGACAGAAAGGTAGGGCATACTTACATAAATAAACAGTGCCTGTAGATTCTATGCGTAGGCCGGATTGAGGAATATTTTCAGGGTGGGAGGGGTCTATTTGTTTACCTGTTGGTAATATTTTGGCACATTTACAAGTCTGAAGTATCATTCAACACAACCACTTTATTTCAAGTCCACTTATTAAGCCTTAACATAGCATTTATACAGGATGGGTTAGGGGCTGTTATGAATATATTATATATGGATGTCTTTATCATGTTTGAGGAATATCTCCAGAATACCAACCACATTTGTTGTTGTTGTTCAGTCGCACAGTCGAGTCCGACTCTTCGCGACCCCATGGACCAGATCACGCCAGGCCCTCCTGTCTTCCGCTGTCCTCTGAAGTTTGCTCAATTTCATGTTTGTTGCATCAATGACACTGTCTAACCATCTCATCCTTTGCTGTCCCCTTCTTCTTTGACCTTCAATCTTTCCAGCATCAGGGTCTTCTCCAGTGAGTGCTCCCTTCTCATTTGGTGGCCAAAGTATCGGAGCTTCAACTTCAGGATCTGGCCTTCCAGGGAACAGTCAGGGTTGATTTCTTTTAGGATTGAATGATTTGATCTCCTTGCAGTCCAAGGGACTCTCAAGAGTCTTCTCCAGCACCATAGTTCAAAAGAATCTATTCTTAGGTGCTCAGCCTTCCTTATAGTCCAACTCTCGCAGCCATACATTACTACGGGGAATACCATTGCTTTGACCATGCAGACTTTTGTTGGCAAGGTGATGTCTCTGCTTTTTATCATGCTGTTTAGGTTTGCCATTGCTTTCCTTTGAAAAGTTACAATCAGTTCAGATAATGGAAAAATTAGCTGGCTGTGTGTTATGGGACACCAAACATATTTTATGCAGAATCTAAAATATTGATTGACATACACGCATGTGCCTTGCAGCATTATCAGTCATGCATAAAATTGATGCAGCTTCTAAATTAACCTTTTAAAATCTATTCTGTGCATGCATCACTTATTGAAAATATAGCACTGGTTTTAATTTTGCTCCAGGGAAGAAAACAATTTAAAGCCGACATTATTACTTGTAACAAAAAAAAAGTAATATATTTGATGTTTGTGCGCAAAAGAAAATGCAAAACTAGTCCAGTTGTTTGCTGTAAAGTTATAGCTGGTTTATACAGGATTGCCAATACCAGCATGGAGGATTCCTGGAGATTTGGGGGTCACGCCTGTGGGGAGTGGAATTTGGGGAGGGGAGGGAATTCATTGGGGATGTGATGCCATCAAGTCAACCCTCCTAAGCATCCCTTTTCTCCAGGGAAACTGATTTCTTTAGTCTGGAGATCAATTGTAATTCTGGGAGGACACCAGGCCCCACCTGGAGGTTGGCACCCGAGGTCTATTACATACAGCCCTACAGGGCTCTTTATGTAGCAGGAACTCCTTTGCATATTAGGCGACATACTCCTAATGTAGCCAATCCTCCAAGAGTTTACAGTAGCCCCTGTAAGAGCTCTGTAAGCTTCTGGAGGATTGGCTACATTAGGGGTGTGTCACCTAATATGCAAAGGAGTTCCTGCTACCAAAACAGCCCTGCAGTCCTAGAAAAAACTGAAATTCTATACCAAGGTTCAGTGGTAGAGTATCTGCTTGGCATGCAGAAGGTCCCAGGTTCAATCTCTGGCATCTCCAGTTAAAAAGAAAAAGTATCTGGTGCTGTGAAAGAACTCTGAGCCTATGACCCTGGAGAGCTGCTGCCAGCCTGAGCAGGCAATACTAACCTTGATGGACCAAAGGCCAGATTCAGTATAAGGCAGCTTCATGTACTCTCGTTTGGATGGGGGGCGGCCCTATCTCAAGGACTCACGATCACAAACACTGCACCGTTTGCACAAGGCTCTCTCTTTTTTTAATCAGACATTTGTATGGGAGAAACTTCTTGGTCTGGAAACTGTTCTGTTATGTTTAGGATGAATGCACATGATTGCTTTCCAGCATTCTAATCTCATAGTAACAAGCACACTGGGAGATATGCATATCCAGCCCTTTAAAGAGGTGTTCAAACAAAGGCAATTACGAAAGGAGTGTTTGTTAATAATATGCTTGACACACGGAGTGTAATAGCCTTATGCCACTGCGAAAGACAAAAGACATCCCTCTTGAAATGTTCATTGATACTTCCAGGTACGTTGGATTTAATTAGCATGGAAAAGATTGCTATTCTATAACTTTATCTTTAAAAAAAACAACTATCTACCTTACTAGTGGGTGTTTAACTTTTACTGGCTGCCATTCTGAAACAAACAAACATGTGCTATATTTTAAATAGACACTGCCCACCTTGACTCTGCCTACAGAGTCAGTCTTAGGTGATATAAAACCTAGGCAGTCAGCTCTTTAGTTTTAAGCTGTCCAAACTAGGGGAGAAGTCGTGACTCATTGGTAGTGCACCTGTTTTGTGTGCAGAAGTTCCCAGGTTCAACCTGCAGCATCTTCAGTGCAAAGGACCAATTAGTGAAAGACCTCTTTGCCTCAGCCCCGGGACTACCCACTGCCTGCCTGTGTGCCCGATGCAGTATACGCACACACACACTAAAATATAGATTGCACACAATTTATATTGGAATACACATCTATTTATGACAATATTTTATTGCATGAAATAAGATGCTGCTTTTATGAGGATAAACGCCTCTGCATTTTGCACATTAAAATGAGGACTATTAATTTAACTAAACAAATATGAGACTATTTGTCTGGAGAATGCTTAATCACATAAGCTATTTATCAGCGTCTTCAAATGAAATACTGGAAACAACAGTGACATGTCACTTACATTCTAATTCCTTACAGATTCGGGGGTGCCAGGAATGGGACCATTTTAATTTATTTGGGGGGGAATTAGACCATTTTAAATGCAGGTAAGTAGCAATGCTCTCTCTCAAGGCATGAGACTTAACTACAGTTACTTAAGCATCTGGTGAACACCAAAAGTATTCTAGTAGTAGGTACTATGCAGAACATATTAGTAATAGGAACCCAAAATAAATCAGTAGGGTGGATCCAACCATCCTCCGGGAGGAGGAGGAGGAGGAGGAAGGAGAAGGAGAAAGAGAAAGAAGACGAAGATGAAGACAAAGACAAAGACGACGAAGAGGATTTATACCCCACCCTTCTCTCGGATTCTCAGAGCAGCTTACAATCCCCTTCCCTTCCCCTCCCCACAACAGACACCCTGTGAAGTAGGTGTGGCTGAGAGAGCTCTGAGAGGACTGCTCTTGAGAGAACAGCTCTGAGAGAATTGTGACTGACAGAAGGTCACCCAGCTGGCTGCATGTGGAGAAGCAGGGAATCAAACCCGGTTCTCCAGATGAGAGTCCGCCACTTTTAACCACTACACCAAACTGGTTCTCAAGAAGAATTCGTCCAACTTAAGGGGCTCATTCATTGGAACAGAAATAGAAGGGAGGCATCTTAGGCTGGAAGAGGGCTCCATACTGTCATGGTCTGGCTGACAGCCCAGGCAGACTGTCCCTAGGTCCCTGGTAACTTGGAGCAGTCCCCTCACAGAGAAGCAGAAAGGATGCAGAAGCCTCATGTACAGCCAGAGAGCGTGGCTAGGATTGGCAGGCAGTTCCTGACCACCAGTGGGGGAGCTGTGGGTGGAGATATGGGGGGCCCATGTTGCTGGCTGCTGCATTAAGTCACTTCCAGTAAAACCAACAAACAAAACCAGATAGGCAGTTCTAGGAATTGCTGAAAACTCTATGAAAAAACCATAGTATTTTGGGTGATTCCTAGAGCTACCTATTGTAAACTCTGGGTTTTTATTGGTAGTGACGTTATGCCACAGTCAGCATTATTTTGTTGCTGTTGTTGTTTTTAGAAAAATCCCCTTCCCACTGCCACTTTGAGCAGCACCAGCAATGAAAGCAGATGGCACCCCCCCCCCAGCTGGGTCTCTGGCAGCCCTTGGTATGGCAAGGGTGAAGCCTCATCCTCAAGATGAGTCAGGAGCTGTAATTCTCCACACAAACTTGGTACTAGAGGTTGGAGGTGAAGGACTGGCTCTTCCTGGCTGGGCACAAGTGGCTAGTGAGAACCGTTGGACCAACAAGGCACCTGTCCATCTCCAGGCTTGTAAAGGAGATTGGAATTTCTGCCCTTCCAATAGCCCAGTTACCGTATCAGCTCCTGTCAAGACTCACAACAGCCCCTCCTCTTCCTCTTGAGAAAATCTGGGATGATGCTGGGCTTTTGTCATGCATTTCTTTACTAGATTCATGGGTCTACCCAGGTGCTCTTCTGTCTTCATTTCTAGGGGCCCAGAGGTGATTCTTAGGGGTTCAGGATTCTGGCTGGTTTCCTGTAGCAGCTCCAGGTTAGGCAGCAGGTGCAGGTCTCCTCGGGAAGTTCCTGGTTGGCTGAATCTCTGGGGAGAGGGAGTTGGCCTGGGTATTGGGGAAGGACCCCAGGGTCCACCTGTGAAGGACTGGGAAGGAACTGTGCCCATGGGCATCTCGGGCCCAAGGTCTCAGAATTAGTGAAGCAGGGTTGGGTCATGATGGAAACTTTGCTCAGCGGACAGGTACAGTCATGGCAGGATCCATCCCAAGGTGAGAAGCAGCATAGCAAGAAGATGAGGAAGCCATTTTCAGGGGAGACTGTGTGGGCAGAAAATGAGGACTTCGCTCCCCTCCCGACCCCTTCTGCCCTGCAGTCTGTATCCCCTTCAGCTGCTTTTCCTTGTGATTCAGAAAACACCTATATAAGAACTAGGAATAAGGCCTATTGTGGAAATAAATACAACGAGCTCTAGAAAGAGGCTCTCAGAGAGTGCCAAGGCCTTGGACACTCAGTGCCAATTTGCTGTGGTGACCTCTTCAAACCCTGCCCTCTCCAGGCTCCACCCCTGAAATCCCCAGGAATTTCCCAACCTGGAGTTGGCAACCCCATCCCCACTAACCATCAACCTACTGTTAATTGCCCCTCTGACTGCAGCTCACTTCTGCCCTCCCTCCTGGAGATCATTTGTAATTCTGAGTGATCTTCACCCCACATCTGGAGATTGGCAACAATGGTTCCCCAGGAGGGAATGGCTGGTTGGGAGGGTGGAGTCTATGGCATTGTACCTGTCTTGAGGTCCCACCCCTCCTCAAAACTCACCCTCTCCAGGATCCACTCCTCAAACCCCCAGAAATTTCCCAACCTGGAGTTGACAACCCTATCTTCTTCCCAGCCAAGCATCAACCAGCCATTATCTGCCCCTCTGATTTCAGCTTTCCATCTCCTCCCCCGTCTCTCCTGGGGATCAGTTGTAATTCTGAGTAATCTCCACCCCTCACCTGGAGATTGGCAACAGTGGTTCCCCAGGAGGGAATGGCTGGTTGGGAGGGTGGAGTCTATGGCGTACCTGTCTGAAGTGCCACCCCTGCTCAAACCTCACCCTCTCCAGGTTCCATCCCTCAAATCCCCAGGAATTTCCCACCTGGAGTTGACAACCCTATCCCTTCCCAGCCAAGCATCAACCTGCCATTATCTGCCCCTCACTCTTCAGCTTTCCTTCCCCCCACACACACAGTCTCTACCATGTTCTGAAGCCCTGACTGTCACATCACATTGGCTGTCATGGGGGGGTGGCATCAGAACACAGAGTCCACCATTTTCTCCAGGAGAACTGATCTCTGCCATCTGGAGAGCAGTTGTAATTCTCCCTCACCTGGAGCCTGACAACAATGGTTTCCTAGGAGGAAAAGTAGTCTTTCTCTGCAATAGGGACAGAAGCAGCTTGCATCATTCGCCTCTCCCCCTTTTGACTTGCACAACAACCCTGTGAGATAGGTAAGGCTGAAAGTCTGTGACCAGTCCAAAATCACCCATTCAGTTTCTTCAGCAAGAACCTGGATCTATAGCAAGAATCCTATAGCTTCTACAACAAGAACCCTGCTCTGAAGCACTGACTGCTATGCTTAGGGTAGCCAACCTCCAGGTGGAGCCTGAAGACCACCAGTTATCAGAACTGATCTCCAGCTCTCCCCCCACCATAGAAAATAACTGCTTTGGAAGGTGGGCTTTATGGCATTATTTTCAGTTGAGGCCTCTCCCCTCTCCAAATCCTGGCTTCCATAGACTACCAGAAAATCTCCAGGAATCTCACTACCTGGAGCTGGCAACCCTAGTCAGAACTGGCCCCAATGTGTTCTTCACAAAGGCCTGTGAAAGGTTTCCTTCCTTTGTTTGAACCAAGCTTGGTTGCCTACTATGGTGAAACGGGCTCCAGTTTACAACTCAGCTGTTCCCCTCCTACCCTCATCCCGTGGGCATATCTCACTCCTTAAGTTCACTGCCACCACTCACTAAATTGTCACTGCCTCTTTAGAGGGACAGTGAGACCCCTCTGGCCAAATCTTCCTATTTGGAGATGGAATCCCCAATCTTTGGGGTATCCCAGGAAAGTTGGCAACCCAAGGGTCTGGCCTTTCCTTGCTTCCCTGGGCTACCTCCTCCCTTCGGTATTGTACAGAGCAGGGGGCTATGTTGTCTGAGCACAACACAGATTAGTAGCCCAAATAAAAGAATTTATTTAACTATTTACAGTTATGGAGCACACATACACTAAATGAACAAGGCAGAACTGTAGGAGTAAGCACACACTATGAATCAACAGGGCATAAATCAATAGGGGTTAAATGCAATCCTCTTTCCCAACACACAATATTCTTTACCTCTGGAGATTGTGGGCTCAGGATAGGATCTCTCCTTGGACTGCCCTCTGACTCTGCTTCAGCCTTTCTCTCTTGCCCAAGAGAACAGGAAAACCTCCATTCATTCCCCAATCCAGCTGACTGTGGAGTGGCTGAATTTCTGCTGCCTCCCAGGGTTCCCCCACATCTCTGGCTTGTGGCCTGGTCAGCAGAGGCAGCAGGAGCCTTTCCTAATCTCCTGTAGGATGAAGACTGCCTCCTCCCTGAATGGGCTGGAGTCTATATTGATGCTGCTTCACCCCTTGGCAGCTGCGAACTGTAAGCCAGCAGATGAGGAAGCCCCATTCGACCCAGTGAGTGATAACCCTGGAGGCCCCTCTCTGGAACTACAGCTCAATTAAACCTTATGGGGGAACATTTTAAACAAACCACAGATGCCATCCTTCATCAAACACATGTAACTGCCATTTCGTAACACCTACCAACAGCCACTAAGGGGCAAATTAGTCTCACACAGGAGGCAAGCAGGAGAAGTGTCTTCCTCAAGAGAGAAAGCTGTGTGCCAGTAATTCTGACAGGGCACAGTTGCTGAAGGGGGAGTGGGCGGGGAAGAGGAACAAACCCAGCCCCCAGCCAATGGCACATGAGTATTCTTGAGTGGTGGCTGATGGGCCAATGGCTGAGGGAATGCATTGCACAGCCAATGGGAGAGCTGCAAAGGGCCACTCCAAAACACAATTATATATAAGAAAGATCAAGGTTGCCAGCTGTGAGTTGGGAAATATCTAGAGATGGGGTGGAGCCTGATGATATAGGGTTTGAGGAAGGGAGGAACATCAGTGGGGCATAATACCTTAGAGTCCAGGAGCTCTCCAACCACCTCTTGGAGTTTGGCAGCCCCAATAAGACAAAGGCTGGGTGGAGAGAAACAGACCAGTAGGACAAGGTTTACCATTTTCCCCATGAGTATCATATCTTCCTTTTCCTGCTGTGAGCTAACTAGGATTCCCAACCCCATGTGTCCTCCTGGTTTGGTCCAGATTTTGCATCCAGCTCTTAATCGGATAGGCAAGCTAAGTCATTTCTATAGAAGGTAGAAAAGGAGAGGGGGGAAGAGGAATGGGTTAACTGTTCTCAAATATGTAGTGAGGCTCCCCCCAACACACAAATGAAACAATCAATAAAGACAGGTTACCTAACAGGTTGCTGACCTCTTGAGGGACCTGGAGAGTTCTCAGAATTACTACTGATCTCCAGACTACCGTTCCCCTTGAGAAAATGACTATTTGGGGAAGGTGGACTTGATGCCATTGTAACCCTACTGAATTCCATCTCCTCCTCAGACACCCCCTCCTCAGGCTCTGCTCCCAAATCTCCCATAATTTCACAAAATGAGGTTGGCAGTTCAACCTAGGATGGATGTCCCCTCACCTATAGCCCAAGGTCTTGAGCAGTCATGTGTGGTATATCTCTTGCTAGGTTGTACCAGGTAGGGAATCGTACGAACATTCAAAGGTGTAAATCATGGTCCTCACCATTCAGTTGTGCTTTCAAGGCCATGTCTGAATGCTTGCTCGTGATCTGTATGTTGGAATAGGCAATGTCTGGTACACAAAGAAGAAGACCCTGAAGGAGGCCACAAGAAGACAGGATAGTGAGGTCAGGACCTTCTCTCATTTCCAGTGTCATTTCTTGTCTGCCTCCAGATTGCTAGTCTTAGGGCAACAATTTCTTGCTTCTTCTCAGCAATCCCACACTTAGTCTACCCTTTCTCTCAGCTAGTGATGTAGTTAGGACCATATCTCTGTCTCTCCTCTTTACTATCAAGTATATTAGTTCCTAAATAAACCTTTATCTAAACGTTAATCAGGTTGTGCACTGCTTCTGTGTTAATCAGTTTGCCAACACTTTACACATATGATAAGTAGCTTAAAAGGGAAAATAGCTTAGGCTGTCCTTTTACTGAACAGACTAATATCATGTGCATCTTTGTACAGGAGAAGCATTCAAAAAATTGGATCCTCTGTCCGCAGTCTGAAATGGTACAGCTGCTAAGCAAATGGGACTTCTGTGTGTCTGTTTTGGAGCATCCTAACTTGGGGTGTCCATGGAGCCTGAAAAAAAAAAAATAGTGAGAAACAAACATCTTTCTTTGTTCTGAAGAGCAGTTTGATGGGGATGAATGTGTATATATATGTATACACACACACACTAGGAGAAAGATCCATTGTGGAAAGAAATACAATGAGCTCTAGGAAGGGGGCCTGGGCGAGTGCGGGGTCCTGCAGCATTGGCTGGTGGGCCCCCTCCCTGCTATTCCTGGCTCCGTGGTCTGGGCAGGCGGGGCCAGATGGGTTGTGGGGGGACCTCTTGGAGGCTTTCCCAGAGGGTGCACCAGGAGGGGGAGGGGGGCTGTGGGTGGATTCTCATGCTTGTCTGCCCTCCCCGGCCCCTTCCTGGTCCACTTGGCTTGGCAGGTAGGTGAGGGGGGGCTGTGGGTGGCTCCTCCTGCCTGTCCACCCTCCCCGGCCCCTTCCTGGCTCGCCTGCCTTAGCAGGCAGGCCAGCAGGGGGTAGGGGGAGGCTGTGGGTAGTTTCTTCTGCACGCTGGCTTCAGAAAGAGGGACCTTGTTGGTTCACATCAATTGGCTAAAAAAATTTGTCAGGCGAGAAGTACAATTGTCAGTGGAAAGTTGGATGGAGGAAGATTATGACATCCCTGATTTAGTGGCAGGGAGTGGAAAGAGTGAGGGATTGGCAGAAAGTGCTATTAATGAGACGCTGACAGTAGAACAGCAAAAGCAATTAAAGGAAATGTTACAAGAGTTTGCAACCCTGTTCACAAACTGTCCAGGGAGAACTGATTTGATCAGTCATGATTTAGACACAGGGGGACGTCCGCTGATCAAATGCAATCCATATCCCATCAGAGGGCCAATGAGGGAGATAGTGAGGAAGGAGATACAGAAAATGCTCAAGATGGGAGTCATAGAACCTAGCATTTCTGAGTGGAGTAGCAATCTTGTAATAGTTCCCAAAAAGAAGCTGCACGAAGGAGATCCCCCCGAATATTGATTATGTGTAGATTATAGAAGGTTAAACCAATTGTGCAAAACTGATCAATATCCAGCACTAAATATAGAGGAGGTCCTGGAAAGGATTGCAAGTGCAGAGTATATCACCACCTTAGACCTCACATCTGGGTTTTGGCAGTTACCGTTAACAGAAAGAGCTAAGGATAGAACAGCCTTCTCATGTTTCATGGGGCAATTCCATTTTAACATGCTCCCATTTGGAATTAACTCAGCCAGTAAGGTGTTCCAGAGACTAATGGATAAGGTGCTACAGGGATTAGATTTTGCAGGAAGCTACCAGGATGATATTGCAGTGACCAGTTCTTCATGGTCACAGCATTTAGACCATCTAAGAGTTGTATTGCGGAGAATCCAAGAGGCAGGACTAACTATTAAACCTTTAAAATGTCAAATAGCCAATAGCTCAGTTGTCTACTTGAGCCATCAAATAGGGAGAGGGAAGATAGCACCACACAAGGCAAAAATAGACGCAATTCTTAACTGGCCAGTTCCAACTACCAAAAAGCAGGTGCTGAGTTTCTTAGGAGCGAGTGGATTCTATAGGAGGTTTATTCCTAACTTCTCACATCAAGCAGCACCACTCACCAATTTATGTAAGAAAAGGATAGCTGGGAGAATACCCTGGATACCCGAGTGTCCAAGAACCTTCGACACATTAAAGAGCAGGCTTGCAGAAGCCCCAATCCTTAAACCGGCAGATTATTCCCAGGAGTTTATAGTGTGCACAGATGCTAGTCTGTATGGCTTGGGGGTGGTTTTACTGCAGAAAGGGCAAGATGATTGTGTCTATCCAGTAGTATGTCTGAGTTGCAAGCTGCTGCCCAGGGAGCAGGAATTCAGTGTTATTGAGCAGGAAGTCCTGGGAGTGGTATGGGGGCTAAATAAGCTTAAAACATACCTAAGCGGTAGTGAAGAATTCTGTCACAGTTACAGCTGGCAGGCTAGGCTCAAGCGAGCAAAGCGATAACAAGGAACAAGGACAATTAATACAGTGTGCTGGGCAAGGCACTGAAAATGGCAGTCTATCTGACAGCAGGGCTTTTGAGAGATAAAAAGAAGGAAAAGGAGTGTGAGGAGGAGGCACGCGTCTTTTCGGCAGAGCATCCCCTGCCGGTTTGAGTCTTTGTAAGTTTCAGCTGATTTTAACTATTGTTTATGTTCTGGCAATCAATGAAGCAGCTTGGATTTTTCCTGTTCTTTTGAATTTTGTCAATTAAGGTCACCCCTTTCACTGTTTTGATAATAAAATGCATTTTGCTTGACCTGCCAAGTTGAAGTGTGAGCCTGAAGCTGGATAGCCCAGCAGAGAACCCAAGGCCTGTACCTTACAAGGACATTGGGCTAAGTTTGGAGGATGTGTGGGCCAGTTGTTGAGGAGTAACATACCAAGATGAGATTAATTTAAATGGGTGCAAATGTACAGCTATGATTTTGGATCAGAATGGAGACGTCTTCCAAACAAAGGTACATGTGTCATCAGAGAGAACATGACCACATGCCTTATTCCAAAAAGACTGACAGGTTAAAGGTTTCTTCAGATCTCTATCCAAAATAGTTTTATAAATAGCTGAAATGAGACCTTTTGTTGACTGGTGAGCAACTTGGATAATTTTTTTCAAAATCCATTAGCGGTTGTTGCAGGATATATAGGAGACCGATAGAAGAACTGAGATGTGAAATTTGGAAGCACTGTATTCAGGGAATAGGTGCCCCTAATTCTGTTGTCAAGGCGGCCTCTGACATTTAGAACCAAAGTCTTGGAGTGTAGTAATCTGAGCCTGCTTTCAGGCATCAAATGAATTATTTCTACAGCCAGGTAAGGACCAATATTGATTCAAAAAGGACTGACATTTGGAGATGAGAGGTAACAAATCAGACCTATGGTGATCCCAGCAAGATAATAATGAGTCTAGAATAGGGCTATCAAATAATCCTTTGGACTTTTTTGTTAGTTGTTGCCATATTGTGTCTTGTATATCAAAGGGAGCTGTGTATTCAGAATACAAATGAGCACCTTCCCATGAGGGATTAGTATGTAAAAGTTTAACCACAAATGAAAGCTGAATGGCTGAGTAGTAGTGGTTCAGATCAGAGAATCCAAGACCTCCCTGTAGTGGTCTTCTATGAAAGGAGCAAGTACTAACTCTATGTCTTTTGTAAGACCAGAAACAGTTTAATAGCATGGTTTGCCATTTCTGCAGAAATTTTATTGTAAGTTTGATTGAGATAGTTCAAAAAAGAAAAATAAATGTAGGGAGAATGAATGATTTAATTAGATGGAGGTGATCAAACCAAGAAAGGCGTAGTTTGTGCCATTTCATAAAGGTATTGTATAAATCTTTTCCCATTTTGTCATGGTTTTGTTTTTTAAGTCAACTGAAATATCAGTTCCCAGATAGGGGAGGTAATCTTTGATCCATGTGTAAGAAGTGTTTGATCATATGATTTGTTTCATTTGGACATATAAATTGACAGGTAGCAGAAAAGATTTAGGAAGGTTGATTTGGAGTCCTGATACTGAGCTATAAATCTTAAGTGTTTGGTGAAGTGCTGACAAAGAGAAGGTAGATTGTGTAAAAAATAATAACATATCATCTGCAAAGAGAGACACTTTGTAAATTTTATCCCATATTTGAACACCTTGTATGGATTTGTTTTTCCATATCATGTTGGCCAAAGGCTCTATTGCAAGAGCGAACAGTAAGGGAGATAGAGGACAACCTTGTCGAGTACCACTTTGTGAGATAAAAAAGTCTGAAATATGATGGTTGATATTAAGAATGGCCATAGGTGTAGCATAGAGAGCTGAGATGGCTGATATTTTCCCCCAAGCCCATTTTTTGTAATATTGATTTAAGAAATGAAGTTTCCATGGAATCAAAGGCTTTCTCCACATCAAGAGATAAAATTGCAGCTTTTTGATTGTGTAACTTACAATGATTTAGTATTGTAAGCACTCTGTGTGTGTTATCAGAAATACCATGTTGCGGTATAAATCCCACTTGATCTTGTGCAATATAATGAGACACAAATGAACTAAGTCTTTTGGATAAGATGGAAGTAAAGATTTTGTAATTTGTATTCAATCATGAAATAGTATGAATAGTATGAAGCAGCCAAGGGTGGGTCTTTTCCAGGTTTTGATATTACAATGATCAAAGCCTGACTCCAAGAGAGGGGTAGTTTACCTTTGTCTGTGATGTGATTACAGGTTGTCATAAGAGGTGTGACTAAGATGGAAGCATATTTTTTATACAATTCAGGTGTAAACCCATCTGGACCAGGAGCCTTGTTGGGTATGAGATTTTTAATTGCACCCAATATGTCCTGAGAGGTAATTGGATTCTCATGTATCCATTTATGTTGATCAGATAAATTTTTGTCAATGAGAAAAGTTTGAAAAAAATGATCAGTGGTAGTTTGAGATATAGATTTGATCTTATATAAATTCTTATAGAAGTCCAAAAAGATCTGAGAGATTTTACCTGAGATGTAGTGTGATGTACCTGTAGTATCCTGTAATGTATTAATCATTCTGGAGCTCTAATGCTGTTTGACTCTTCTAGATAAGAACGTTAAGGATCTCATGGAGAATGAGCACCATGGCTGTTTTGAGAAAATAATGTTCTTTTGGATGTGTGTCATTTCCAAAGTGTCAAGATTTCTACATTCTACTAATAATTCCTTATAGATTTTTTTGCTGCCAGTTTGTTTGTGTCACTGTTCTAGATAAGAATTTTTTAAAATAAGATCAGATCTCACCTGTTGCTTTTGTTTCTTGACATAAGATGCTTTGGAGATCAAGTGGCCTCAAAGGGCTGGTTTAAAAGCATCCCAAATCATGTCTGGGGAAGTAGATTCCGGCAGATTGTCTGCAAAGTAGTCATGGATGTTACTTTCAATGTCATCAGCTACCAATCTGTTCAATAATAAAGACATGTTCATAGTCCAAACTTTAGTATTAGAGTGTTTATTGTGTATGTTAATGTTGCAGTTAATCCAACAGTGATCAGACCATAACTGAGTCCCTATCTGAGAAGAGTATATTTTTGTTACTATGGATGATGAGACTAAAATATAGTCCATTCTGGTGTATGTATTGTGATGCGAAGAGTAATAGTAATCTTTTTCTATAGGGTGCATATGCCTCCAAATGTCTATGAGGTTAAAATCATTAAGGACCTGAGGCAATTTAGTGAGTGCCATCTTTATATTTTTGTGGTGTGGTTTGAATGAAGACATCTTTAGAAAGGTTCATGATAAAATTTAGATCACCACCAAGTATGATTTCTCCTGTGTGAAAATCATCCAAGTTTCTCAAGATTTGTTCAATAAAAGTTATTTGGTCTGAGTTCGGTGCACAGACTGAGGCTAAAGTAATTGGCATAGTATCTAGAAGGCCTTTAACAAAAATGTATCTCCCCTGAGGATCTGCTTGTGTATCATGGGGAATGAATTTCAGATCTCTGGAAATTAGTATGGCAGTACCTCTGGATTTAGATGACCCTTTGGCTAGATATTGCTGTTGGAAGAGTTTAGTTTTAAATTAGGGGTCTGAAGTAGATTTAATATGAATTTCTTGGAGAAAGAGAATGTGTTGGTGCAATTTGGAAATCTGACTTTGAATTCTCTTTCTCTTAATAGCATTTTTCAACCCTCGCACATTATAAGAGTAAATCCTAATAGAGTTTTGCATAGTGAAAATATAGACAGAAGTTTTGCAGTACTGAAAATGTATACTGGAATGGTCTATTAGCTCAGATCAACAAAAACAGGCACCAGAATAACTAACTAAATAAATAAATGCCTGAAAAAGGAAGGTAGAGTATATTAGCATTTCAATGCAGTATCCTATAGCAGTATTAGATAGTAAAAGCAAAAGGATAAGCACTCAGCACCTTACAATTCTTATGTTAACTACAATACTAGAAATGTATGCTATGTAAAATAAGTCAATCAACTAACAATTAATCAAACAAATTAAAAAATCTGTATATCAATCAATTTCTTTTATTAAAATATGTATTAATTCATTTTAGATAAACTCCTGCAATATAATCAATGGATTAATTAATTTTATACAAGAAAAAATCACCTGGTGTAATCAAATATGATTGGAGTAAAAATTGCAGAATAAAATGATTCACCCACAGTAACCTATACCCTCCCCCACCACCCACCCCAACCCCAATGTAAGATCAAACAAAGGCAAGACAAGAAAGAAAAGAAAAAAGAGAGGGGAGGGATAAAAGTTAAACTAGATGAGTACTATAAAGAATCAGAAAAAGAAGGATAATTCCAAGAGTATAGAAAAGCCATAAAAATAAGGTCCCGATGGCTCCCACTTAAACACACTCCAAGTGAGAGAATGGGGAGAACCAACACAATGCTGGCCCCACTACTAAATAAAGAACCCGGGGAAATAAAATGGAGGCTTGGCGGCGTAAGCTCTAATATGCCCCCTCATCTCCCTGAGGCAACAATAAAGATTTAAGGCTAATATAATCATGTTAGGGAGTAAAGAGATCCTACTGAAAAACTTAGCACTGTATAAAGAGAAATCTGAGACATGAAATCATTTTGAACAAATGTGCACTGTAATTAAGGGTGTGGTCACACCAGCAGGTAATCGCGCTTTGTTCCTGCTTTGTTTAAATTGGGAACATTTTTCTTTGGGTTGGGTTGACTAGATGCAGCCGGCCCCTCTCTTCCAGCACCTGTTTGCCTGCTGCTGTGCCGTCTCTCCAGGTGATCCTGCCGGCCACGGGGCAGGCTCAGGCGGCTGTTGCTCCTGCTGCTGCTGTGGAGGGTGGTGCTGCTGCTGCTGCCATTGCCCCATGAAAAAAGGCTCCACTGTCTCCGCCATCCTCCTTGCCGGCCCCCATCCAGGATGCCAGAGTCCCCGCCTCTCATTCCCGCCTCCAGGGCTGTCTTTGTGTGGTTTTCTTTTTTTAAAAAAGCTTCCGGTTTGAGCGCTTGAGAAAACATGGACTTAATAAATCCATTATTAAATGTTAAATGGATTTATTAAGTGCATGTTTATGCAGGCGCTCAAACCGGAAGCTTTTTTAAAAAAACACACGCACACAAAGAGCGGTCAGACGGCCCTAATCACAATCATTGCGAAAGATGGCTGTCCAGATGGGCGAAATTGTGCATTCAAAGTGCAAGTGCCCAGAAAATACCTGATTTTCCCAGGGGCAGGGAAACCCAGGAGCATTGCGCGAGTGAGCCTGCTTTGGCGCAGGAGGCGGATTGGCACATGTGAATGTGAAATTTACATGTGTGAAATTTATATGCGTGAGGGAACAGCGGCGAACCCTGATCAAAAGGTCCATGTGACAGCACCCTAAGACTGCTCCACTGCAGCTTGTCAAATGGTGACTTTGGAGCCTTTCGGTGGTGATTGCCTGAAGGTGTGTTTTCTCTTGTAGCCTTTTTTATTGGGATCTGTTGGGGTCAGAAGACCCACTTGTTTCAGCAATTAAATTCCAGAGTCAAGGTCAGTTGCCCAAAATGTTGATCCTTTATGTTGAACAGAGTTTAAAGGGACCTGATCACTTATTTATTTATTTATTTATTTATTTATTTATTTATTTATTATGAGATTTATACCCCGCCCTCCCCGCAGACCAGGCTCAGGGCGGCGTCCAGTCAGTATAAAATACATACATAAAACATATTTAAAATACGACAATTAACAATACATTATAGATACAAAATATAAAACAATTGCAAAATACAAAGTGCAAAAATGCAGGCAGTGGTTAAAACCATTAAACCAGTGTTTCACGATACCTGAAGAAGCTAGTGTTCCTGCCAGCTCTAATGGCCCCTGCTCAGTAATAGGTGCTAGATGTTCCTGATCTATGGCCGCACGACGGCTTTCAGGCAGCTGCTCAGTTTTAGCATTGCGGGCTGGGCACTCCAGCGGCAGCGGCCCCTAATTGAATGCCTGGTGGAAGAGCTCCGTCTTACAGGCCCTGCAGAACTGAAAAAGGTCCCGCAGGGCCCTGATCTCCTCCAGGAGCTCATTCCACCAGGTAGGGGCCACCACCAAAAATGCCCCAGCTCTAGTGGCAGCTAGCCTGGCCTCCCGTGGGCCAGGGAGGGTCAGGCGATTTTGTGACCCAGACCGTAGTGCTCTCTGGGGTATATACGGGGAAAGGCGGTCCCGTAGATATGTTGGAGCCCGGCCATATAGGGCTTTAAAGGTGAGAACCAGCACTCTGAAGTGGACTCGGTATGCTATTGGCAGCCGGTGCAGTGATCTTAGCGCAGGCTGGATGTGCTCCCTTCTAGGGAGGCCCATCAGCAGCCTGGCCGCGGCATTCTGCACCAGCTGCAGCTTCCGGATCCATGACAGAGGCAGCCCCATGTAGAGAGCGTTACAGTAGTCTAGTCTCGAGGAGACCATTGCATGAATAATGAATGTTAGCAGCAATCAGCTGAGTAGTCACTGGTTTGAGGTCTCTGCGCCAGACTATGGCTTCACTAGGGAGATCAGGAAAATTTTAGATTGCCCATCCAATATGTCTTTAAGATCATAGGAACAATCTCATCCTTTAAGAGTAGAACCAATGACAACCATCGAGATAAAAATACAGATAGTCCAGTGTTCTCTTCTGCTTTCTCAGGGAGACCCCTAAATTTCAAGTTAAGATTACGTTTCATATTCCAAAAGGAGAACTTGATGATGAAGATATTTCCCTCAGATTGTAAGGCTTGGACGTCACTTTGAAGAGAGGGACTGAGAGACAGAGCGCATCCAGCTTTTTGAGACGTGTCCTGTAGAGATTTTTCGATCACCTCTAGTTGAAGTTGTAGAGGTTCAAAAAAGGATTTCTTAGGGTTCGTTCAGACGCGCCATTTGAACCGCTTTTGGAGCGCTTCAGTAATGGATTTTATGTGCACGTTCACACAACCAACATCTGCGCACCGTCCCCAACCGTCGCTTTCCGGATCAACCCCCCTTTAAACTGGAGAATTTTGATACCAGGTCCCCAAGTGGTGTTTTCCTGATTCTCCGGTTTTAGCTGCACTTTTCTGACATCTGATTGCTCCTGCAGTGTTGAACCATTTCTGGGTGCTTCAACCCCCTCCCCTCTGGAAAGCTGCAGCGGAAGCCCAAGACTTCCAAGCTTTTTGTCTGCCATTTTTGTGTGTGTGTCAGCGGTGTGCACATAGGCGGAGCTCTGCTCCTAAGTTAATAAAACCAAAGTTTAAATGGTGAATATGTTGTCAAAGACTTTCACAGCCGGAGTTCATTAGTTGCTGTAGGTCTTCTGGGTTGTGTGGCCGTGGTCTTGGCATTGTAGGACCTGACATTGCACCAGTAGCTGTGACTGGCATCCTCAGAGGTATAACACAGAAAGATGGAGTACTCTCTGTGTCAAGGTGAGCAGAAAAAGGGTAGGCAGGTAATTTATGTCTACCCTGGAAGGTGGGGTAGGGCTGAGTCATTATCTTGTAGTAGTTCTCCAGGCTATGAACATGGTAATGGAGGAGCTTTCCTGAGGAGGTTCTTTTGTCTATGGATTGTTTCCTGAGGAGGTTTCCTGTTTCTTGAGAAGGTTCTTTTGTGTGTGGAATGGCTATTGAAACTCTAACCTTACCTGTAGTGCTATTGTCAGCTGTAGAGCATTTTGTGTTTTTCAGGACAGCTAACCATGTCCTATTTATTTTTAAACTCTCTTCTTTCCTGTTGAAATTGTGTTTATGTTTATGAATTTCAGTGGCTTCCCTATGTAATCTGACATGGTAATTGTCCAGTCCAGTGTTGTCCAGTCTTTCAGTGTTTTGGAACCAAATGCTGTGTCCTGTTTGGTTTAGGCTGTGTTCAGCCACTCTTGATTTTTCAGGTTGGCCAAGTCTGCAGTGTCTTTCATGTTCTTTTATTCTTGTCTGAATGCTACGCTGTGTGGTCCCGATGCTTTCCAAAGACATTTCTGTGGTCATGTGGCCAGCATGACTAAATGCCGAGGTGCACGAAACGCTGTTACCTTTCCACCGAAGCGGTACCTATTTATCTACTTGCAATTTCTTGCTTTCGAACTGCTAGGTTGGCAGGAGCTGGGGCCAGAGATGGGCGCTCACTTCGTCAAGGAGCACTCAGATCTCGAACTGCCGTGCCACAGACCTTCCAGTCTGCAGCTCAGCCTCTTAACCTCTAAGCCACCCAGTATTAGGAATGCTCAAAAACCATTCTACCCATTCATGGTGGGCAAAACTAATGCATGTAGGGTTTGTAGGTCACCTGTGTTCAGATGAAAGGGCAGGGCCTGTATGCCAGTTTGGCATTGTGGTTAGGTGTGCAGACTCTAATCTGGGAGAACTGAGTTTGATTCCCCACTCCTCCACTTGCAGCTGCTGGATGATCTTGGGCAAGCCATAGTTCTGTCAGAGCTGTCCTTGAAAAAGAGTGGTTTCTGTCAGAGCTCTCTCAGCCCCACCTACCTCACAGGGTGTCTGTTATGGGGAGGGGAAGGGAAAGGAGTTTGTAAGCCGCTCTGAGTGAAGGGCAGGGTATAATCCAATCTCCTCCTCCTCCTCCTCCTCCTCTTCTTCTTCTCTCAGTCATCACAATCCAACACACTAGCTCTCCCTCTGCTTTTGGTTGCCATGTGTGCAGTGCTCGAAAAGCAGCATTCCCTATGGTGGGGACACAACCTATATATGTACAATTTGCATGCACACAGTGCACATGCATGTAGGTTGTCATGCCAACATATGGTAAACAGCCATAGGTTAGGGAAAGGACTTACGCACTCCATCGCAAGCTGGGGTTCAGGGCCAGTTCACCCTCTTCCACTCTAGCTATGAAGGCTTGTCCCTGCATAAGTTGAGTGTATCCAGATTGTAGTCTTTGTTGTGGAGATAGCTAGACTTAAGGATGCTTGACTGCATGGAAGGCTGCACAGCCCTTTTCTCCATTTCCACTGCTGTAGGGAAGCGCATGAAATCAGCCAATATTAGTGAGCACAGAGATGGCAAGCGTGTTTGAGGCATTCCAGGGGAGAGCCTCAGGTCTAGGGGGAAAAAAAAGATTTATGCAGAGGCCACTAACTAGTTTAATTGGCACCCCACTATTATTTATTCCATTTCCCCCTCTCCTGTTTTCATTTGTGCCTCACGCAAATCCAGCTGTGAATTTTCTAGAACATCTCAGAAAACGCCAAAATGACCAATTAGCTTCAAATCTCTCCCCCACTCTTTTTGTTAACGAGTTATGAGTGGAGTTTTCTTCACTTTTGGAATAAATCTGCCCTCATTTATTTCCTGTCATTAATATAATCTTTCTGTGGGGGACTGTTAGTGCCCCATTAAAAAAAAAAAAAAAAAGTGTCAGAATTGTACATTTCCATGATGTCATCCTGTTCTCCTTGCGTGGCAGGGGCTCCCTGTAAATACCGGCAGGGCTATTCCACTGTGTCATTCTTCAAACCCCTTTATCAAATTATTCTCTGAGATACCTCAGAACTTGGAGAAAAGAGAAACAGCAGGAGAGCCAAAGGGACCATTTATTATGCTGACAAGCGCTGGCTCCTTGCATCTTTTGTTCCCTGCGCCTGTCCATTTTCATTGTTGCCAGTGATCATGCATATGAATCATCATCGGTTTGGAGCCAAAAAACTGTTCTTTTATATGTGTCCATAGTACATTGTGCATCAGGCTTTTTACTTGTTTCCAAATTGTGTTCCAGAGTTCCCTGGGGTTCCTTAGAAACTTAATGTTGTTGTTTTCTGTGAGAAGATCAGTAAGGGTAGATACACTTCTTTGAAAATGAGGTGGTCTACTGGCAGGGCCGGCTCAAGGTGGCTCTGCACCCTAGGTGGGCGCAGATGCCAACCTCCCGGCAGGGCCTGGAGACCCCACCATGCCGCCCCCACGGCCCGCCTCTTCCCCCCTCCCGCCGAGGGCACCTGCCGCTGCCTCCCTCCCGCCGCTGCCAAGAGTGCCCAACCAGGGTGCAGGAGGTGGTGGCATGGCTCACTCGCCTGCACACCCACCCTGGGGGGGAAGAGGCGAGGGCGTCCCTCCCGAGGTTTACTCAGGACTGGCGGGGGCTGCGGAGGTGGCGGGGAGAGTCCCCGCTGGCTGCTGCCGTGTGCTCCTGCCTCTTCCTTCCCCCCCGGCGCCTCCTGTTTGCACCCCGGCCGGGTGCACAGGACTGGCGGCAGCGGTGGGGAGAGTCCCCGCTGGCCGCCGCCATGCGCTCCCGCCTCTTCCTCCCCCCCCCCGGGCACCTCCTGTTTGCACCCCAGCCGGGTGCCCAGGACTGGCAGCGGCGGCAGGGAGAGTCCCCGCTGGCCGCCGCCATGCCGCTCCCGCCTCTTCCTCCCCCCCAGGGCACCTCCTGCACCCCAGCTGGGCGCTCAGGACACGCCGCCCTCCCCTCTTCCCCCCCCCCAGCCGGACGCTCTTGACAGTGGCGGCAGGGAGGCAGCCGTGGCGCCCGGTTAGGGCGGCAGGGGGGCTTTTCGGGGGGCCCCATTTGGTGCCCCTGAGGGCCCTCGCGCCCTAGGCGAGTGCCTAGCTCACCTAGTGAGCAAGCCGGCAGTGTCTACTGGTATCCATCTTCTGCTACAATGGACATAAGAGAGTCACTTCACACATGCACCCTAAATCATGGCTCTGCTCGCTTTTGCATGGGGTGTGTTTATGTGCAAAAGCTTTCCCGCATGGGGTGGGGTCAGGAAAGGTTCTCTCCATTGGACTATTGTAGGGTAAGGGAAAAAGAATGTGATTTCTGAATGTGATTTCTGACACTCTCTCCTTAATGTATATTGACAGCTGTCACTGTGCCTTCAAAAGTTTAATCATAATAGAGCCAGATCTTGGTATGTAACCTAGAATTTTCTGTTTAGAGAAACTTATAGCAGAACATATATTTTATAACTTCATTTTTGTGTATAAGAAGTCTTTGTAGACGGAATCTGGGTAAAAAGGTGAAGGACATGCGAGCACAGGTTGTATTTTTGTCAGTTCTTCCTGTTGAAAGTCGTGGCTTAGGAAGGGAAAGAAGAACATTGCAAATAAATGACTGGATACATAGATGGTGTCACCAGGAAAGGTTTGGAGTTTTGGACCATAGCTTATGCTTTTGAGATGAAGCTCTTCTGTTGGGAGATGGTTTGCACCTCATGAGGGTAGAAAAAAAATGTGTTTGGTAAGAACTTTGCAAACCTGATAAGAAGGGCTTTAAACTAAATCCTGTGGGGGAGCAAGACAAAAATGCAAAGCCTAGTAATCTGCCAGTAACTGGAGATAAGAACGCTAAAGTTTGTGGGGAGTGGCATATATGCTAGGTAACATTTACTCACAGGTAAGTCCAAAAACAAAAATGTCAGAGCACATAAACTATGGATTTCAATCTCTCTACACTAATGCACAGAGTATGGGAAACAAGCAGGAGGAACTTGAAGTCCTAATATAGGAAGGGGACTATGAGCTAATACGCATTACTGAAACTTGGTGGGGTGACATTCACAATTGGAATATTAGGATTGGGGTGTCACTCTGTGATGTTACTCTGCAATTTTAAATTTACTGTTTTTGATTTTGTATCTAGACTATTGTGTCTTTATATATATGCCAATTAAAGGCTTTGGATTGATTAGGATTGGGGAGTAAAACTTGTTTAAAAGGAACAGACAAATAGGGAAAGGGGGAGGAGTAGCATTAGTGGGCACCCTGGGTAGTACTGACCATATAATTTTGGTATTTATAGTCTTGGGGAAGGGAAAAGCTGTACGTAATCAGATATATAGGTTGGACTTCAAGAAAGCAAATTTTGACAAACTTAAAGTTATTCTGAGGAGAATCCCAAGGTCAGAAATACTTAAGGAGAAGGGAGTTCAAGAGGGATGGGAGTTTCTTAAAAGTGAAATACTGAAGGCACTATCACAAGTGACTGCCATGAGAAGGAGAAATGGGAGGAGCCTAAAGAAGCCAAGATGGCTCCATAAACAGCTTTCTGAAGAATTTAGGAAATGGAAGGAGGGCCTTATAACCAAGGATGAATATAAACAAATAACCAGTCCTTGTAGAGAATTAGGAAAACTAAAGCTCAGTATGAGCTTAGTCTAGCAAGAGATGCTAAAAACAGCAAAAAAAGAGTTCTTTTGTTATGTTCAAAGTAAGAAAAAGAGCAAGGACATGGTAGACTGATTGCGGGGTCAGGAAGGTGAAATTGTAACAGTTGATGAAGAAAGGGCAGAACTCCTCAATTCCTACTTTTCCTCAGTCTTCTCTTGCAAGGGAAATGGTGCTCAACATTGCAAAACCAGATCACATGATAAAAGAAGAGAGTTGCAGACCAGGATCGGCATAGGGGTAGCACATAAACACCTAGTTTCTTTAAATGAAACTAAGTTCTCAGGGCCAGATGAACTGCGTCCAAGGATATTAAAAGAACCCATGGATGTAATTTCTGAGCCTCTGTCCATTATTTTTTGAGACTTCTTAGAGAACAGGTGAGGTGCCAGATTGGAGGTGGGCAAATGTTGTCCCCACCTTCAAGAAGGGGAAAAGGGAGGATCTGGGTAACTACTGACCCATTGGCTTGATGTCTATATCTGGAAAAGATTTAGAACAAATCATCAGTCAGTTCTTGAGCACTTAGAAAGGATAGTTGTGATTGCTAAGAGCCAGCATGGGTTTCCCAAGAATAAGTTGTTTATTATTTTAGATTTATATCCTGCCTTGCCTGTGGGTGCAGGCTCAAGCCAGCGTACATAGACTAAAATACCATAAAATATAAATACATAGATACATAACAATAAAATTTCAAACTGTAATATACATAAAGTGCAAATTGATTCATGTCAGAGTAACCTTATCTCTCTTTTTGAGAAAGTTACTATCTTGCTAGATCAGGGGGATGCTGTAGACATTGTTTATCTTAATTTCAGTAAGGCTTTTGATAAGGTTCCACATGGTTCCTCATCCTCTTGGAGAGGAGTGAGAAGTGGAGTACCTCAGGGATCTGCTCTAGGACCTGTTTTGTTCAACATCTTTATCAATTATTTGGATGAAGGAACAGATGGAATGCTTATTAAATCTGTAGATGATACTAAATTGGGAGGGGTATTAGGATTCACGATTCAGGATGATCTTGACAGGCTGGAAAACTAGGCTAAAGCAAATAAAATGAATTTCAACAAAGATAAATGTAAAGTTCTGCATTTAGGTAGGAAAAATCAAATGCATAGTTATAGGATGGGGGAGACTTGTCTTGGCAGTAGTATGTGCCAAAAGGATCTAGGGGTCTTAGTAGACCATACACTGAATGTGAGTCATTAGTGTGATGTGGTAGCTAAAAAGGCAAATGAGATTTTGGGCTGTATCAACAGGAGTATAGTGTCCAGTTCATGTAAAGTGATGCTGTCACTTTACTCTGCTCTAGTTAGACTTTATCTAGAGTACTGTGTTCAGTTTTGGGCACCACAATTTAAGAAGGATATCGACAAGCTGGAATGTGTCCAGAGGAGGGCAACAAAGATGGTGAGGGTTCTGGAGATCAAGTCTTATGAGGCAAGGTCAAAGGAGCTGGGTATGTTTATTCTGGAGAGGAGATGACTGAGAGTTGATATGATAATAGGGCTGCCAGGTTCCCCAGGGGGGGGGGAATTGCCCGATCTAAGGATCCCCAACCCGCCAGCCCAGATCAGGTCACCAGGGGGAACTCCACCCCCAAAGTGCCTGAATTGGGCTGATGTGCCCGGCGCAATGACCAATGCTCCCTCTAAGCGGTGGAGTCTTGTGAGCAAAAATTCTACTTTATGAGCCACTGGCATTCAAGCTGTGAGCGAGCGATTTGGCTACTGCATAAATTAGTTTGCTCTGGAGCCCTCCTTCCTGAGCTAAGACAAAAATGTGTGTTCCAGAGGCTAAAAAACGGTGAGGTAGCTCACACTAACTTAGGCAGATCATGAGAAGGAGAGCAGGAAGGTTTGCATTGGTGCTTGGTTCTTGTGGCCCTCTCTTACATGCCCAGGGAAATGCTGATGGCCACTTTGGGGTCAGGAAGCAATTGTTCTCCAGGCTGGCTTGGCTGGAGATCCTGGAGGTTTTTTGTCATCTTCTAGGAGTGGAAGAGCAGTCACTGGGGGTGTGGAGGGGAAAGCCACGTCTTCATGAGGAAAGCCAAATTTAGTCACTGTAGCAAAAATAAATTCCCAATATATTTTGTCAAAAGGCTTTTTCAGCGTTGAGTGAAAGGATGGCAGCTTGATTGAGAGCTCTTACTATTTAAGGAAAACAAATCAACAACCAACTGAAGATTATCAGAGCTTTGCTTACCTTGTATAAATCCTACCTGGTCTACATGTATGAAGGTTTTAACATCTTTTGAAGTCTGTTAGCACAATGCCTTATCGCCCTTTCTCCACTGCTTTTCAGCCTCACCGATGAGGAAGAAAAGAAAATATATCCATACTTTAGGGGTAGATTTATGTTAAAATCATCCTCTAAAACCACCCACTTCATTGTTCGCTTTTGTATGTAGTTGGCATTGATAATTTTGTCCAACAAATGTCTTGCCGTGAAACTGGACTCCACGACAGCAAAACGTACGTGGGTGGCATTCACCTGTAGTCTTAACAACCATCAGATGTTCACAAATGCAAGAGTTCTAAGAAACTGGCTGTTCCGGAGAATTGGTCAGACATGGACACAAAGCCGACAATTTAAGGAACACGGACAGACGGAGGCCTGAAGGAGAGGCGATCTGTGAGGCTTTCTCCACATCAAAGAGCAGCAGCATCTGAGCAGAGAGGGATGGCGTCGTTCTGGCTGTTTTTTATCTCTTCCGAGCAGGAGGCCATAAAAAGAGTCCGAAGATGCTACAGATGCAACAGAGGCGCCGGGTTTTTACAGCTGACATTTTTAAACCACGCCACAGATTTTATTTGGAACATGAATTTGATCCTAGAAATCTGTTTGTCAATTAGAGAGGGCTACTAAAATCAAAGTGGAATTAAACGACTGCCTGCCATCTATTTGCTCAGGGTAATCCTTCAACTCTCCACTTCTTTTTAGAAAGGCGAGTGCAGTATATGCTTGTTTACACTGCAAACTACATTATCTGTTTCTATGTTATGGGGTCATATAGAGACACACACAATGTGAATGTTGGAGTGAGCAGCTATGCATGCCTGGGCATTGTGGGATGCTACATCACTTTAAGTGTGCATAGGTATTATCTCCTTAGATGGGATGCCCCTCTTTGCCTTAACCTGGGATCTGCCCTTTGACCCCTCCTCTCTCTCATACTTTGTCCTCTCCCCCTCTCTACATGGCCTTCCCTGGAGACACATGTCTCTGCAGGTCTCTCCTGTAGAGACAGTGCCCTCATACTAGGGTTGCCAGGTTCCCTCACTGTCGCGGTGGGGAAATTTGGGTGGTGTTCCAGGGATGGACGGGATGTTGCGCAATGTCCCCAGTGCAATGACATCACCTGGAAGTGACATCATCACATTGGAGGGTTTACAAAACCATAGAATTTGCCCCAAAACAACAGTGTCAACACACCATGTCGCTGACACGCTGACATCACTTCTGGGCCACTGGGGACATCACATGACAACATCCCTGT
Source organism: Gekko gecko (assembly GCA_029375565.1). Lineage (NCBI taxonomy): Eukaryota > Metazoa > Chordata > Lepidosauria > Squamata > Gekkonidae > Gekko > Gekko gecko. Next base: position 11,805,025 of record JAPDNY010000009.1, read on the forward strand.
TTGGGGGTGGGGTTTCCACTGCTGGTCAGCTGGTTGGCGGTGGATTGGAACCCCCAAAAGTGGGGTAATCCCTGCTTGGACCTGGGAGTTGGCAACTGTACCTCCTACTCTCATGCACGTGATGCCAGACAAGCTGGCCATTGGTGGCAGGGGAAGGACTCTCTGGGTACGGCTTCTCCTTCTCTTCCTTTGACGGCCACCTGAATGTGAACTGGATCTACCTGAATAAGTGTAAGTTTACCTTTTTTGCAATATACTTCTTGGGAGGTTTACTTACATCACTCAGTTTCATGCTTCTATGACTGGGTAAAACTCTGCTATATTCAGCTAAATATCCCAATGTTCAGGAGTAATCTTTCTATTCCAATCCAGAATAACACCCTCAGTTTAATAACTTTTCACATGAAAGAAAGCCTGCTGGTGTTTTTATAGCTGCATAAAATAGAGGCCACTGGTTAAGAGAACAAATCAAAAGTTTAGGTTAGTTATTTGAGTTTGAAACTTCAGGTTGGGAAGAACTGTGGTTAGCAAACAAAAGATATAGTTATTAAAAAGCAACAGTTGACTAAATTAGCCAGTGTTGGAGCAGGATCTGGAACACCCAGGTCCAAATCCCTTCTTCATCCCACGGACTTCACTGGGGAGCAGTGTTCCCTCTAAGCTGAGTGAGTGTGAGGTAGCTCACAGTTTTTTAGCCTCTGGCTCACACATTTTTGTCTTTGCTCAGGAAGGACAGCTGCAAAGCAAACTAATTTATGCAGTAGCCAAATTGCTCGCTCACAACTTTAATGCTGGTAGCTCACAAATTAGAATATTTGCTCACAAGATTCCACAGCTTAGAGGGAGCATTGCTGGGGAGCTTTCAGCCACCCACCGCTCTCAGCCTAACTTCCCTCTCAGGGCTGCCCTGCGGATAAAATGGAAAAGAAGCACAACGTGGGACATCCTAAACTTCATGAAGGAGGCGGGATTTTAAAGAGTGACAGACACACACTTTAGACAGAAGAATTAAGGATGGGTGGTGGTGGTGGAGGTAACAGAGTTGAATGTTCATTTTATCCGAAACTAACATCGTGTTTTTTTACCCAGAGATTCTCAGATGCTTCAGGAGCTTCCTCAAGGGGGAACAGCACAGCTCCCCTTTCCAAGGATGTTATGTGGCGGGTTTGATGCATCAGAGACCACGAAACTGAGTGATGTAAAGCATAGTCATTTACTGGACACAACAAGAACACAGAATACCGGCCAGGTGGCCAACTATATACAGACCGGGGAAGACACCCCTAGGTCCCATTGGCTGGTTTAAACTTCCCGCCATTGTTCCCATTGGTCCCCAAAGTCAGATTCAGGAGCCTAGTCCCTATTGTTCTCTGGGACTCAAGCTCAGGCTCTGTCTCCATCGCCCTGTGGTGGTCAGCGGACACAACAAAGGGTAAAGGGGATTTCTCAGGCCTTTTTGGAGTCAGATGGACCAAAGAGGCAAACTGGGAAAGGCTTGAGGGTTGCCAAATTAAAGGGTACCTGCCTCTGATGGTGATGGGTGGAGACGTTTTCTAAAGAATTGGTGAGGATCACTAATTTTCCCCCAGATTCATTAGGCTAGCATTAGCTAGCCCATAGCCAGGACATTTACAGTGCGGGGGACACTGTGGAAACCGGTGGTGCATCCTCCAATGCCTGCCTGCCTCCCTCCTGAGATCTTCAGCATTGCAACAGGGGGGAGCAAGTGCATGCCATGGAGCTCAAGCCGGGTGCTTTCATGTCCCTCCTCGGGCTTCTCTACGCCCGGTGGCTTCTCCGAGGGCAAGGGCTGAGCTGCACCCCCAAACTGGGGATCAAAGAGCAATTCACGGCCACCCCTTTTGCCCATACCAAAACCTTTTACAGCAAGAAAGGATGTAGGAAACATTTGCCCACATGTTTCTGTTTGCCTGCTTTGCAAAGAAGAATTTTAATGGCCAGAATTATAAAGAACCTTTCTCCCCTCTTTTTTGCAGTTCGGCAAGAAAAATTCCTCTAGCAAAGTTTACAGTCCTTCAGAATTTTATGTCTTAGGGTGCGATCACACATGCAATTAGCCCCGCCATAGGTGTGAATGCCAGGTGGATTTAAAGGGCACGATCAGACGCAAACATCTGGGAAGTGCCCCGCTCCCGTTGGCAGAAGCGGAGTAAAAAGACACTGGGGAAAGTCCAGTAGCAAATGGGTTGCTATGGGCCACAGATGGACTTTTCCCAGTCTGATCAGGCCAGAGCGCTCTCATGGCATCGGGATGGTCTGATCAGGCCATCCTGACTCCATGCTGTGTCCCCCCCCTCTTCCAGTATGCACATCATCACACACTCCATAGGGAGCACTGAGTGCAGGGATGAGATTCATTGATCCCCCATTTAAGCTCATCAGGAACAAATGGCAAAAAAAAAAAAAAGGCCCGACTCACTCATGGTGTGTCTGATCACACAGTGGCAGGCTGCCCCCACGGCTTCCCCAGCTGTATGGCTGTGCAACTGCGGGTCGAATTCCTCCAGAGGAAATAGCCTTGCTTCCCTCCCACGTTATCTCACGCATGTGACCACAACCTTAGATGGGGGAGAGGACATTAAAGCTAGAAATCTTATCTAAACTAAGGGAAACACTCGCCAACCGATTAATTGGCCCACATACCACTGTGATTACAAAGAAGCCAGTCAAAACACGAAACCCCATGACTTGCGTCCCGTTTCTGGGGATACCCCAATTTCTTCTCAATAGACCAAGTAGGCTTCTAGAACATAGTTTGAATGTCAACTTGCAGAGCAATGTATTAGTAAGGCTTATCGAATCAAATCAAGCTGTTGAACTGTGCATTTGGTTTGTACAAAATCTCTCCTGTTGATTTTTAATTACTCATCTGAGTAGAATTATGAGGTGAATAATGTATCAACTGAAAAAAATTAGAATTGATTTTTGTACATAGTTAGTTTTTCCATGAGGACCCGTTTCTATAGCCTCTCTGTCACTGTTGTGGCTGCCAGTACAGTGCAATGGCATTGTCCAATGTGGTATTGTGCAACTGAGTACAATTTAGGCTCAAAGCAAGTTTTATTGTGGCACTTGAACAGGGATAATGACTCAGAAAGGTCTGACTAGATCCAGGCCAAATCTCCTCCCTTTGACTTCTGGTTTCTGGTCCTACTATATACTGTATCTCCCAGCAGGTTCTGTTGCTTATAGGCCAACATCATATCTAAGAACACCACAAGTGGAAGGGGGGCTTCTACATGGCAGGTGTTCCACAGTTTCTCAGACTCACTCCCCCAGTAGCAGCCACCTTGTACCACCAAGGCTTTTTTAGTGCTCTAAAAAATCGGTCATTGAATATTGTTAGATCAATCACCATATCAGATCCCCTGAATTCTCAGATTTCATTTTTAATTGAAATTGAAAGCTGGGGATTCAGAGAACCTGATGCAGAGATTGTCGCGATGCTATTAAACCACAGATTAAAAACAAAACAAAAGCCCCCTGGTGGCTGGGGGAGGAAATGGGGCAGGGGGAATGGCTACCTTGTGGGCGGGACCAGGAAAATCCAGATTTCTCCATGCACACAACAGCTTATCTATCTGTAGGCAATGACTGAGAAAAACTGTCTCAATGTATCTGAAGAAGTGTGACTCTATACATGCCAAGTCTCTCAGTGCTTGCTCATACCCAGAATTTAACTTTGTTGGTCTTGGAGGTGCCCTTGCACTCTAGCTTTGTTCTAGCATCTGTTTCTTAACTCTTGTATTTGTGTGCTAATTTGCTGCCATTTGCAGATCTTACCAACTGCTTTAATCCAATCTCAGCTATACTTATCACCCAGTTACTTAAGCATCTTGACTCTAACTAGCCCTTCCTGGCAACTACCCCACCCCCATCTATATGTAATGTTTGAGGAAGTGTTATCCCAATGTATCTGAGGAAGTATGCATACATACAAAAGCTTATACCCAGAATGGTTGGTCTTAAAGGTGCAACTGGACTCAAATATTTTTCTATTGCTTCAGGCCAGCATGGTGACCCACCTGGATTATTTGAATTGTCATTGTGAATAGAATATCACATTTCTTCCTTTGTTGACAAGTGTCCCAAAAAGCAATTATAGTGTATGGGAAGGAGGAAATATTGGCCCCCAAAGAGAAAAGCAGCTTTGCTCATCCACAACAGAATGGATTGCCAACAAAAATGGGGTCAGCTGGGGGAGAAGGAAAGAACTATACATAATTCCATTACAATTTATCCCCTCAACATTAATCCTCCAGTCAGCAAAGGGAGGAAATGTAGTGTTAAGGTGCAGACACCCACACCGAAAGCTCTGCATCTTTGTCATGCATGATTTCATTTGAGAGTCTGAGAACTGCAGATTTCACATTTTTCATGGGCAAATATAGAAAGTGGAATAAAGCAAGATTTATGCATGCGTTGCCTTGCAAATAGGAAAATCCCGCCAGAATAAATGCAAGTCGGCACAGAAAATTGTCTTTCATTACATATATATTTATTTTTTTCTAAGTTCAATGTTCAGAAACCAAGAAAACTTACTTGCATGCCAGATGTGGTTTAATATACTGTTTTCAAACATTATGCCTTCTCTCTCTCTCTCTCTCTCTCTCTCTCTCTCTCTCTCTCTCTCTCTCTCTCTCTCTCTCCCTCCCCCTCTGAAAAAGTTGTATGGGAAAGAAAAACAGGTACATAATGGGGCTTGGTCTTTTTAGCAAGGCTCTATCTTTAAACTTAGAACACACAATGAAGAAGGAGTGGGGGAGATAGTTGTGAATTTCCTGCATTGTGCAGGGGTTGGACTAGGTGACCCTTGAGAATCCTTTCAGCTCTATGTTTTTATGTTTCTATCTCTGGATGCATGCAGAGGGTACCAAATGACTTTACAAGGATGGACTAGAAGCAAGGTTTCCAGGCAGGTGTCCTTTAGCTGTTACAACCAAAGCATGGGAGTCACCATGGATTAATCCCACAACAGGACTGTCAGAAGAAAAAAGCCAAAGTCCGGTAGCACCTTAAAGACTAACGAAATGTATGGCAGGGTGTGAGCTCCACTTCTTCATGTACAGCTCAAATGACAACACATACAGTGAGACGCAGCTCGAATGACAACAGTGTTGTCAGACTTAATGACCAGCTGTCATGTGGGTGGGTTAAATGGCGCTGGCCATTCATCATCTTCCTAGTTCCTAGCTGTGATGAGATAGCGTTAGGGAAGTGGTTTATCAGATGGTATGACAGCATGTATTGTGGGCCCAGCGACCACGATTATTGGGAGCATGAATTACAAATGATACGCCCAATATCTGCAGCCACTGGGCCAGATTGGGAAGCCAAAACTGCTTTGGATTAAAAACAAAACCTTCAGAGTTGCTCCCCCCCCCCCACATGCTTCTGGACAGGCTTAAGGGCAAAGGGGAGAGAGCATCTTCCCCTAGGCAGAATCCAAGGTTGTGTTTTTATCTGTGTCTCCAAGGAGCTCAGGACAGCATCCACAGCTTTCATTTCCCACTTTTTATTCTTGCAACAGCCCGATGAGCTGGGTCAGGCTAAGAGAGGCAGAAAGTGAGAGCAACGGGCTGAAGGATGTGAAGCAGATTTCATGGCGGAAAGGGGATTTGCCCCCTGCCAGCTCCTAGACCAGCACTCTAACCACTACACCACACTGCCTATCAAATATTTTAGATGGACACTAAGAGAGAACGATTTTCCAAAAGCCACCTAGTATGGGCGTGGTGAGATGAGAACTGGCTCCCTTGCAAAAGACCACAAGATGCAAGAACAGACTGTGAGATATCAGGTGATTCCTCACTAGACCTCAAATCTTGGTTCAACCCTGTCCCCGAACTTACATTCTGCACGACATCCGAGTTCACCCCCATAATTATCTCAGGGTATTTTTGTTTGTTTGTTTGTTTCCACATTATATTGAGATCACCCCGGTTTTGCCCACACTTGTCCTGGGATAAACGGATGCTGTTATAACCAGGGATAAATGCAGGGTATTTTGTTGTGAGTTGAACTCTGATAAAACCAGGGGTGAGATCCAAGTGTGGAAAGGACTATCTACTTGAAACTCAAGCATTATCAGCCTTGGGCCAGTCACAGTTCTCTCCAAACTCTCTCAGCCCCACATACCTCACAAGGTGACTGTTGTGGGGAAAGGAAAGGAAGGGGATTGTAAGCCGCTTTGAGACTTCTTGGGGTAGAGAAAAGTGAGGTATAAAAACCAACTCTTCAAGTCTTCTTTGAAGCGGCTTACGTTGATCTCTCCTCCATTTTATCCTCACAACAGCCCTGTGAGGAAGGTTAGGCTGAGAGGACGTGGCTGGCCCCAAGGTGTCCCGGCAAGCCTTCCACGAGAGCCAGTTTGGTGTAGTGGTTAAGTGCACAGACTCTTATCTGGGAGAACCGGGTTTGATTCCCCACTCCTTCACTTGCACCTGCTGATGCGACCTTGGGTCAGTCACAAGCTCTGGCACAGCTGTTCTCTCAAGGACAGTTTGTGTTAGAGTTCTCTCAGCCCCACCTACCTCACAGGGTGTCTGTTGTGGGGAGGGAAAGGGAAAGGAGTTTGTAAGCCACTCTGAGACTCCTTTGGGCAGTGAAGGGCGGGGTATAAATCCAATCTCTTATTCTCCTTCTTCATGACAGGGTGGGGATTCTAACCTGGGTTTAACCACACTATGCTGGCTCTCTTTGATTGGCTATTTAAACAACAATAACAACAACAACAACATTGAGAGCAAGTATAATTCCTTCAAGTAACTATGATGGCTAGTATACTTTCTTTAAAAAAATGAAAACTTATTTTCCCAAGATGGTCTTTTCTCCTCAAACATCCAGGAAACTCATAACATAGGACTATAAGTCAACAGGCTTTTCCACACACACAACTTACTCAGACCAACCTTATCTCCTTTTTTGACAGAGTTACTAAAATGGTTGACTCTGGCAATGCTGTGGATATAGTGTATCTAGATTTCAGTAAAGCATTTCTCATGATATCCTTGAGGATAAGCTGGTTAAGTGTGGGCTGGATGGTGCAACTGTTGGATGGATTCATGGTTGGTTGAAAAATCGTACCCAACGAGTGCTTGTAAATGGCTCTGCGTCTACGTGGACGGAAGTCTTGAGTGGATTGCCATAGGGCTTGGTCCTAGGCCCAGTGTTGTTCAATGTTTTTTATAAATGACCTGGAGGAAGACATAGAGGGGATGCTTATCAGATTTGCAGATGACACAAAGCTGGGTGGGATTGCTAATTCTGAAGAAGACAGAGTCAGGATTCAGAAGGATCTAGATAGGCTGGAACAGTGGGCTGAGGCAAATAAAATGAATTTCAATAGAGATAAGTGCAAAGTCCTACACTTAGGTACAAAAAATCAAAGGCACAGATATAGAATGGGAGGGACTTGGCTTGACAGCAGCACATGTGAAAGGGATCTAGGTGTTATGGTTGATCACAAGCTAAACATGAGCCTGCAGTGTGATGTGGCTGTGAAGGAAGCTAATGCAATCTTAGGATGCATGAACAGAAGCGTTGTGTCCAGATCACGGGAGGTGGTAGTTCCACTCTGTTCTGCTATGGTCAGGCCTCACCTGGAGTACTGTGTCCAGTTTTGGGCACCACATTTTAGGGAGGATGTTGACAAACTCAAGCGTGTCCAGAAGAGGGCGGCCAGGATGGTGAGAGGGTTGGAATCCAAGTCTTATGAGGAAAGGCTGAAAGAGTTGGGTATGTTTAGCCTGGGAAAGAGAAGGCTTAGAGGGGATATGATTGCAGTCTTCAAATATCTGAAGGGCTGTCATGTAGAAGATGGAGCAGATCTATTCTCTCTTGCTCGGGATTGCAAGACTAGATTTAATGGGTGGAAATTACATGGGAGTCGTTACCGGCTAAATATCAGGAGAAACTTCCTAACTATAAGAGTGGTTGAGCAGTGGAACAGCCTGCCTCGGGAGGGGTTGGATGCTCCTTCGCTGGACGTTTTCAAGCGGAGGCTGGACGACCATCTTTTGGGTATGTTGTAGGTATGTAGGTACGTAGGGCTATCTTTCGGCTTCGCTCCTGTAGAGTGCAGGGGGTTGGACTAGATGACTTGCAAGGCCCCTTCCAACTCTAACATTCTATGATTCTATGATTCCTGATTTTCTTAAGAGTCAGTCCATAAGTACTGAAATCTGTCCGGGCACAGTTCTTCCTTATGTCTGCCCTCCCTTTGCATTTCCACTGCTGTGGAGTCTATTTTCTTCCGCATGTGCCTTAAATAAGCAGGACTCACAAGGGAGGGTGCTCTTGTCATCAGTGGCCTCATTGGTGGGGTCACCGCACCCCCTTTTATTTTTTTGCACATCCTTATATTGAAAGATCGACATCATGGGTGCATAAAACATCAATAGACTGACGTACTGAATGGTAGGTCAAGCAGGTTCTCTGAATTCCCATCTTCCATTTTTTTAAAAAAAGAGTGGGCTGGAGGTACACGGGAGTGGGTGGGCCAGAAATGTTATGTACAAGGAAGAAGGGGGCTAAAAATCAGCTTCCAGAAAAAGACAGGGGTAAGAGTGGTCTCAAAAGCCCATCTCCAGTTGGAGTCAACTGAAGGGCCTTTCCCCTCAAGGACCCAAGGGGTTCCCTCCCTGATAATTTGGCCTTAATTAACAATTCAGGTAATCAAGACAATGAGCAATGGGCCAGCTCCACTTATCTCCTCCTCATCTTAAGGGCTGGAGAGGAAGATTTCTCCCCCTATTCCATCATGCAAAATACGCAGCCATAGATATCTGCCTGTCTAACTTCTCAGTCCCCCTAAAGGAGCACATCTCCTTGATACTTTTACCTTTAATACAAAAAGAAGAAAACCCACCTCCACCATGCATGCTTGTGCGCACGCACACACACAAACCAAACCCTTTTCAAAGTAGTTCATCTCTGGAGAGATGGACTTTTTCTCACTCCCACATTCCAATGCCAACACCTTTCCCCTCCTCAGTCTCATAAAAAATGTATAAGAAGTGTTATCCCTCAGGTCCAAGAGTCAGTTTGGTGTAGTGGTTAAGTGTGCGGACTCTAATCTGGGAGAACCGGGTTTGATTCCCACTCCTCCACTTGCACCTGCTGGATGACCTTGGGCAAGCCATAGTTCTGGCACAGCTGTTCTTGAAAAAGAGCAGTTTCTGTCAGAGCTCTCTCAGCCTTGCCTACCTCACAGAACATAAGAACATAAGAACATAAGAGAAGCCAATGTTGGATCAGGCCAATGGCCCATCTAGTCCAACACTCTGTCACACAGCGGCCAAAATATACCAGGTGCCATCAGGAGGTCCAGCAGTGGGGCCAGGGCACCAGAAGCCCTCCCACTGCTGCCCCCTCCAGCACCAAGAATAGAGTGCATCACCTGCCCCAGACTGAGAGTTCCCATCTATACCCTGTGGCTAATAACCACTGGTGGACTTCTGCTCCATATGTTTATCTAATTTCCTCTTGAAACTGTCCATGGTTGCAGCTGCCACGACCTCCTGTGGCAGTGAATTCCATATGTTAATCACTCTTTGGGTGAAGAAGTATTTCCTTTTATCTGTTCTAACCTGACTGCTCAGCAATTTCATAGAGTGCCCACGAGTTCTTGTACTGTGAGAAAGGGAGAAAAGTACTTCTTTCTCAACCTGCTCAATCCCATTCATAATCTTATAAACCTCGATCATGTCACCTCTCAGCCGTCGTTTCTCCAAGCTAAAGAGCCCCAAGCATTTTAACCTTTCTTCATAGGGAAGGTGTTCCAACCCTTTCTAGTTGCCCTTCTCTGCACTTTTTCCAATGCTATAATATCCTTTTTGAGATGTGGTGACCAGAACTGTACACAGTATTCCAAATGAGGTCGCACCAATGATTTATACAGGGGCATGATGATACTGGCTGATTTGTTATCAATTCCCTTCCTAATAATCCCCAGCATAGCGTTGGCCTTCTTTATTGCAGCTACACATTGTGTAGACATTTTCAGCGACTTATCCACTACGACTCCAAGATCTCTCTCTTGGTCCGTCTCTGCCAGATCAGACCCCATCAACGTGTATTTATACAGGGTATCTGTTGTGTGGAGGGGAAGGGAAAGGAATTTGTAAGCTGCTCTGAGACTCCTTTGGGTAGTGAAGGGTGGGGTATAAATCCAATCTTCCTCCTCCTCCTCCTCCTCCTCCTCTTCTTCTTCTTCTTCTTCTTCTTCTTCTTCTTCTTCTTCTTCTTCTTCTTCTTCTTCTTCTCCTCCTCCTCCTCCTCCTCCTCCTCCTCCTCCTCCTCCTCCTCCTCCTCCTCCTCCTCCTCCTCCTCCTCCTCCTCCTCCTCCTTCTTCTTCTTCTTCTTCTTCTTCTTCTATGCTCCCTCTAAGCAGTGGAGTCTTCTGAGCAAAAATTCTACTTGGTGAGCTACTGGCATTAAAGTTGTGAGTGAGTGATTTGGCTGCTGCATAAATCAGTTTGCTCTGGAGCCATCCTTCCTGAGCTAAGACAAAAAGGTGTGAGCTGGGGGCTTAAAAACTGCGAGCTAGCTCACACTAACTCATCTTAGAGGGAACACTGCCTCAGTCCATCCAGTTGGTAGCTGACTTCGGATCCCAGCCTGCTACCCCAGCTGTATGACTGGCATTGCTATTTTCCCACTCCATTCTGCTGTGTTCGTCCAGTCTGGTCAATTTTTCTCTGGCACTGGCCTGCCATCTTCAGGAAGCAGCTCCCATGTCTTTGATTCTACCTTTTTATTTCCCTAATAGCAGGGAGTCCCCCCCCCCCCCGCAGCTAGAAAGCCGTGTTGGTCTGAAGCTTGGTCTGTAGTTTGTTAGGGAAAGGGTTTAAACCGTGTTTGTACTTCACAAATGCATTTATTTCCTTTCTGTAGAGCCTCCGTGTTTACTTATCTGATTTAACTTGGTTTTCTTTCTGTTAATTCAATCAGTTCCATATATTCAGTTGGGCTGCCATGTTGGTCTGAAGCAAAAAAACAAAGTTTGATTCCAGTGGGACACCTTTAAGACCAACAAAGTTGGTAAAAGCTTTTGTGTGCATGCACACTTCTTCTCCTTAGACCCAGAATTGAATTTTGTTGGTCTTAAAGGTGCCCCACTGGACTCAAACTTTCTTCAATTTCGTATCTTGTTTAAGAAGCTTATCCCCCTTCATTTCTTTTGAGTGTTGGCACGTATCCTGACCCCAGTATGCACAGGGTTAAGGTCTTGGTAATTAATACTCCACAATACATGTGTTTTCCCTTTACTATGGAGTTTTCTGCTAGCTATGGAGGCTGCTTGTGTGCTAGTGATTTGGGTAACTATCTGCCTTCAGATGGCAAATTTTGCTTCTTTACTCTGTCATTTGAATTGTGTTGTCAGCAGGGGTCATTTCCTGCTGGAGCACGCTGGAGCAGCACTCCAGCAGTAAGGAGCCCAGGGGTGGCCCACCACCACTTGGGGGGATTTAAATGCCTTTCTTTCCCTTCCCCAGATGGGGAAGATCAGGCAAGGAACCTAGGCATGCTTGCCCTTTGTCAGGGGGTGTGGCATATGCAAATGAGCTCCTGCACCTCTTTTTCTACTAAATGACTCCTGGTTGTCAGCAGTGTGATTTTGCTCATCCCTCCCCCCTTGCAAAGTGGCTCATAGTAGGCTCTTTTGTACCTGGGTTTCTGCTTGGTTGAATCAGAGGCAGCTGTCTGGGCCACCAGGGAGAGGCAAGTCCCAGTAACCACAGGAGTCTGGCAGCAGGGGTTCTCAGGTCACAGTCCAAAAGTCACAGTCCATGTCCAATAACACAGTCAAAGTCCAGGGGTCTCAGTTCAGGTTCAAGTTATATATTCCAAAAGTAGAATGAAAGGCAGCCCAAGAGTCTGGTAAGAAGAATATATACAAAGGTGATCAGACAACTGGCGGCCTAGTTGGCAAGACTACAGCCAGGTTGATCCCACACTGGCTGCAGCCTCCCCACAGACTTATAGGTGGAGTTCCCCTAGAGGTGACACGGGTATAGGATTGCTGGGTCCCCCCAGGCCGCCAATGGGCAAGTGTTTTTTTTTTTTTTTGGCAGCTCCAGGTTGGGAAACTCCTGGAGATTTGGAGGTGGAGCCTGGGGAAGACAGGGACCTCAGGGGGGTACAATGCCACAAAGTCCACCCTCCAAAGCATCCATTTTCTCCTGGGGAACTGATCTCCATAGCCCAAAGATCCCCAGGTCCACCTGGAGGTTGGCACCTCTAGCTGGCTCCCACATTAGGCTCTTCCCTGCAAGCTGACTCAGCTCCCGTACTCATGCAGAGAACTGAGGCCCTGCTCCTATGATGACTTGTCAGTCTTTACCAGCATTTCCTTAGCAGAGGGGAAGCTGTGGGCTGCCAGGAATGCATTTCCGCACCTAGTCCATACCTTAGGCCGAGCCCTTCACTGCCTCTGCTCCTGGACACTTTGGGAGCTTGTGGTGGGTGTGGCCATGGGCGGGTACATGCTAGGTCCTCCAGGCCTGAGGGCCCTGCTGGCTCAGGGGGTGGTATTGGTGCTGGCTCAGGGTCCCTTTGGAAAGATCCCGCCGGCCTCGGCCTTGCAGGAAGGGTCTGCCAATGCTGGCTTGGGGATGGGTTGCCCTTCTCTCCCTCTGATGGGGATTCATCTTCTCAGCAGCATGTGAACTGCTTGATGGGAATGACGTTTGTACAGTGCGGAGAGGAAAAATCAAATAAACCCTACCAGCTACATTCTCATAATTCAGCTCCATATGACGACAACCGAATACTAATCATTTTGTTCTGATTGGCTAATTAGCAGGAAGCCGTGCTTTTGAATAATGTATGCAACCGGCCTCAGGTAACTGCCTCCTCTAAGTCCTGGTGGAGTCCCACTGCACAAAATGAGCACAAAGCACAGCTTCAGCTTCCTCCTTGCTTAAGAGGGGGACACACGCCACACAGTGATTTTTTTACCCGTCTGCTGAATGCTGCAGTCTTCACAAAGGAATCCAAGCAACCTGCTGATTATGAGGGAAGATGCTATTTTCACAATGAAAAAATTGGGGTGACCCCTCTCCCCTCCTTTCTCCTTGTCTCAGAAGAGAACAGCACTGCTGATGTCTCTTAAGCAAGAGAATCATATAGGCATGTTGGAGAAGTTGCCAAGTGAACAAATTAAGTGATGGGCCTATATGACCTGGTTGCACTCTGGAAGGCATGTGTAAGTCTTCCCCCGCCCCCAAGTGCCGTCCCACCTCCCACTGACCAACCTGCATGCAGTCAGATGTGGACATCCAATGAAGCCCTTGCCTTACCTCATTTGGCTACATGCAATTCTTTTTTTTTTGGGGGGGGGTACCAAATATATGGCCCAGCAGGCCAGAATTAGCTTGTCCAGGGCTCTTATCTGACCTGCATGCAACTGGTCATTACCTTTATTGCCAGATGACAGAGGCTGTGCATTATGTCAATCATTTGCATAACTCATTTACATATGCCACACCCCCTGACAAAGGACAGGAATGTTTAAAATAAGTTATGCAAATGAGTTTAAATCTCCCCCTGAGTCTCTGCAAAAGTGGAGAGGCTCAGGGGGAAAGGCAGGCAAGTCTGCCTCCCTGCCCCTCCCATCTACAGCCAACCCGCCGCTGGGGGCTGGCTGAAGACAAGAAGGGCAGTCATGCCTTGGTTCCCTGCTCGATCTTCTTCAGGTGCCCTGTGGCTGCAGGGTACTGGGAGAAGATCGGGCAGGGAACCTAGGCATTTAAATCCCCCCTCCCTGAGTCTCTTCATGGGTGGGGGGCAGGGCCTGGGCTCCTTACTGCCGGAGCACCGCTCCTGGGCACTCTGGCAGGAAATGACCCCTGTGTCCCTGTATCCTCTCCCAGCGCTAATGAAATGGGTGGTGTAAGTGGGAGAGTGGGCATCAGGGAGAAATCTTAAGTATGTACCTGCAGAGTGTTAATGTTTTAAGCCTGTTTGTATTTTAAGTTTTTCTAAAAATATATATAGTTAACGGGGTTTGCCTGTGTCCTTTATAAAGTTTGTATCTCGAGTACCTGGCATTACATTTTATGGCACACACAGCCTGGCCTGACAAAGTGACGTTTATGTCAGATCCAGCCCTTGTAACAAATGAGTTCAACACCTCTGATTACTTTATTTATCGCCTGCCTGTCTTACAGGGACTCAAGGTGGATTACGCATAGTGAGTCAGGACAGGAAACAAAATGAGACTTTGAATAATGGCTGCATTAGGATTGTAGAAGTCTGGAACCACCAGAAAGAAAGGGAAGCATAGCAAACGTATTCTCCTGACACATTAAGTCATACGGAAATTACATGAATAGGATCTTACTTAGAATATACTACCACCATGAGCCACACAAACCTCCCCCCCCAAAAAAAAAATAAATGTGGAGGGTCATGAGAGGGTCATGGAGGTGAGCTCGCATGAACCTCGGTTTGTGAACCATGACCTGGGCAATTTCAGCACCAAACTTATGATCATGGGCAGGTTCATGCCCCTCCCTACTCAGGATCATGGTGCCCATGGAAAAGGGGCCTCAGCTTTCCCCCAGGGCATTTTTCACAGCTTGAAAGTCTGGGGGGAGGGATGCTATTTGGGGGAAACCACATATTCCTTAGGAACTCAATTCATGGGACTCACAGCATCACACATATTTTATTTAATTTATATCCCACTTATAGAACCACAGAGTTGGAAGGGGCCACACAGGCCATCTAGTCCCACCCCCTTCCCAACGTAGGATCAGCCCAGAGCATCCCTGCCAAGTGTTTGTCCAGCCACTGGATGAAGACTGTCAGTGAGGGGGAGCTCACACCTTCCCTAGTAGGGCTGGGAACCTCCAGGTGACGGCTGGAGATGTCCTGGGATTACAAGCTGATCTCCAGGTGACAGGGATTAGTTCACTGGGAGAAAATGGTCACTTTGGAAGGTGGACTCTATGACATTCTGCCCCACCGAAGTCCCTCCCCTCCCCAAGCCCCGCCCTCCTCAGGCTCCACCTCCAAAATCTCCAGGTATTTCCAGACCCAGAGCAGGCAACTCCCTAGGCAGCTGATTCCACTGCTGAACTTCTATTACTATTTTTTAAAAACTCCTAAATTTCAGCTGGTATTTTTCCGCCCGTAATTTAAACCCATCATTATGAGTCTTCTCTGCAGCCGTCAGGAACAGCTCCCCACCAACGCTCCCTCTAAGCTTTGGGGCCCTGTGAGCAAAAACTCTACTTTGTGAGCTCCTGGCATTAAAGTTGTGAGCAAGCCATTTGGCTACTGCATAAATTAGTTTGCTCTGGATCCATCCTTCCTGAGCGAAGACAAAAATGTGTGAGCCAGAGGCGAAAAACCTGTGAGCTAGCTCACACTAACTCAGCTTAGAGGGAATACTACTCCCCACCCTCCTCTAAGTGACAGCCCTTCAAATACTTCATGAGAGCAGTCATCCCATTCATCGTGAATTAATCACAAGTCTTATTGTGTCTGCTAAAACAGCAATAGCATCCGGATAGAAAGCTAATAAGGCCCCGTCTCGTTCATGCTGGCTAAATAAAGTATGGGATCATCTAATTATGGAGAAAATAACAGATCATCTTCGCCACTCAGAACTTTACCCTAAATCTTCTACTTTTGCAGAGAAATGGCTACCTTTCATGGAATACCTCTTCGCCTCAGATCTACAGCCGTATAGAAACACATATCTGAACATACTACATCAATAACTGACTCCACAATAATGCACTCACAATGCCGAGATATGTCATGATGCAATTTGATTCTGATAGAACAAGAGACCTACAAGTTCATTGTCATTTTAATCTAACTTCTAGAGAAGAAATACAAATACTTGTTAATACACTTAAATATATTTGATATTTCGTCTTTACATATTCTCATTACTAGCTGTTTATTATTGTTGTTGTTGTATCTGTTATTTCCACAACCCCACATGACATTTTGTTTGTATTGTTTCTGAAATCTGTTTATTGTTGAAATTTAATAAAAATACATGTTAAAAAAAAGAGAGAGAGCAGTCATGTCCCCCTTCAACCTCCTCTTCTGCAGACTGAACATTCCCAAGCCTTTCCTCATAGGGCTTGGTCTCCAGCAGGGTTCCCTCTAAGCTGAGTTAGTGTGAGCTAGCTCACAGTTCTTCAGCCTCCTGCTCACACATTTTTGTCTTCGCTCAGGAAGGAGGGCTCCAGAGCAAACTAATTGATGCAGTAGCCAAATCAGTTGCTCACAACTTTAATGCCAGAAGCTCACAAAGTAGAATTTTTGCTCACAAGACTCCACAGCTTAGAGGGAGTAGTGGTCTCCGGGCCCCCGGTCGCCCTTGTCACTCTCTTTTGTACCCACTCCATTCTGTCTGCTTCTCCTAACATTCTCCTTAGAATCACCTTCCATTCATTAGACGTTGGGATTATAGCAGCAGAAGGAAGAAATGGGATATATATATATATATTCTGCAAGGAAAGGGGATTTTTTCTTGCAAGCGGGTGCTGTAGGCAAGTCCTTGAAAGAGAACCTGACCTTTAAATCCCTTGCCACTGTTTTGAATAACAATGGCATTCTAATCCCAGTCACTTATTGAAATGCAGAGTCATTTCTCCTGCTCTTCCTGTAACCCTTCAGTAATGATGCAAAATGGCACGTTCCCACCAATCAATCACACTTCCTGGTCCCACAACAACGTAAAGTTCAGACGTCATGGTACAGTGAGCCCAGAGAGTTATTAGAATTGCAGTGTGAATCCTGATCCTTCTCGGCACACAGAGGCCACAATCTCAAGGCACCTAAATCTGCAGATTAAAGACGTCACCGAGTTCTATATCTTTCTGTGAAAGTCAATGATATTAAGTTACACCAGTGTCCAATGTATCACGCCACCAGAGCTAAAACCCAGGACACTACAAGCTGTTGATTTAATCAAATATGGGATATTTTATTGCTCTATTTAGTGCCATATTCAGGCAGCCGAACAGAGAAGATGAGCTCGCCACAATCCCCCATAACATTTTTGCTATGTTGAGCCAATAATTCTTTCCTTGTAAAACACGAACCAGTTAATTTATAGATCTTTATCTCTGAAGGATGTGTCTAGCTTTTAGATGCCGTTGGAGGACAGGTCGAAAACATTGCGGCCATAGAATTGAGCAGTAAAAACCAGGTAAACAAATCAAACAGCTCTTTACTTTTCATGAGACAAATGTTCTTGCTAGTGATATGCTCCCCCGTTTTAGACTTCTTCCTCTGGCTGAACATACTGAACTGAAAAACCTAGTACTGCAACACAAATCTGCATATTTGGATCTAGGATTGTGTTAACAACCAGTTTAATACTTATATTATGGGAGGGGACTTCTAAATGAACTCATTGCCAGTATCTTCCTTAATAATTCAAAATTGCTGAGAAACAAACAGTTTAAAAATACTTAATGGGTTGGATCCAACCAGCTTTATCACTCGATCTCATACAATTCATTTATTTACTACAGCCCTCATCCCTGCAGGTCCATGCAGGAGATGGTCCCATGACCTTTTGGGGGTCAAAGGGAGCCCCCCTCCCTTTTTCACATGGCAAAGCTAGTGGGATCCAACACAATATGATTCTCTTCTGCAGAGAGTCCTCAACCTTATTGAGACTGCAGGAACTTTTGAAATTCTGACACAGGGTGGAGGGGGCAGCCACAAAATGGCTGCCATAAAATGGCTGCCACCGGAGGTAGAGCCAGCCACAAAATGGCTGCCAGAGCTTACCTTCAGTCACACAGTGAAGATACTTGTGCTGAGGTAGCAGCTGCTGCCAAAGCAGCATTTTTAAAAAATCTGTACAGCTAATCAAATCTCCAATGGGCCATCAGAAGCTTTGCTGGGCAAAAGCCCTACGTGGCCTTGCCCACTTTCTAAAAACATTGTTTGGCACCAATACTGGTGGGCACTGTGCTCTACTGCCTTTCAGAAGCAATCTTCAAAGTGTCCTGTGGCTTTAAAAACATAACAGTTATGATCAGCTTAAAAACAAATTCAGGAAAATCAACAGCAGTGACCTTTCATCCCAAAAGCAACACCTGAGAAACAAACCCTTCCATTTTAAAATCCCATGAAGACAATGTTAGAAAGATTTCCAAAATTAGGCCATAGATGAGATAAAGATTAATGGCTGAACTGCTACAACGAGAGGCATCTATAATTAAGCAGCTATTTCATTGTTTAGGCATCTTATTAATTTCGGCCCTGTTATAATTCCTGAACTTGGTTGCTTGTGTGTGGGTGGGTGGGTGTAGCTTCTGGCTGTTCAAATCCCTTTCTAAATTACAGCACATGATTTGTTACCAAAATGAAAATATAGATACCCTACTGTTGCTGTTCACGTCTGTAAATCTTTGTGAAACCAGCTCATAATGAGGAAGGTATATCCTTCAGATACCACAATACAATCAAATAAGGAATGGATAGCTTGAGTAATAACCAGACTTTGCTTGTCTTTGTCTTACTGTTGATTACGCTGTGCTTTAAAAGCTGTGATTGCGTGCAGGGTTGTGTAGGCTCAGGGCACAACGTTTCAGGGCATGCTCGGGGCATGCTCAGAGCATGTACAATGCTTCTCGTTGAAGACGATGCATGTAGTGGGAAATATCTGCATATATATAGGCCATACATTTTCATTTCGGTGGAAGGTGCAGGGTTTTGCCCATGGCCTGGGTACTGGAGGGACCCCTCTGAGGCTGGGCTGGTGGCAGTCAAGGAGTCAAGGACTGGGAGTCAAGGGGAAGGTTTTCTTGGTGGTGGCACCGGCACTCTGGAACTCTCTCCCCAGGGACATTCCTCTGTCCCCTTCTGTTGCTGTCCTCCATCAGCGGGTGAAGCATTTTTTGTTTCATTTGGCAATCCCTCCGTGATCCCTCCTTCCTAACTAACTTTGTATGTATTTTTTTTTTTTTTTTACTGTTTTATATGCATTTTAACTGGTGGTATCTGGGGAGAGGAGCTTATTTCAGTGGTTTTATAATGTATTTTATCATGCACGTTTTAACTTGTTAGCTGCCTTGGTGGCCCTTGAAAGGGCAGAAAGGGCAAGAAATAAATTTGGTAAATCGGAACAAAAGCAGATGACAGCCAAGGGCCGAGAGCCTTTTGGCTCTCATCCCGAAGCTCACAGCAGAGAACACGACGATATGCTTAACTGACTAACTGCTGTGAGAGACAGGAACAAAGGGGGAAGGCTCAGTTGGAGCAGGAAGTTCCCAAAGACCCAGTCAGGACCCAGGAAGGACTTAATCTGAAATTGTGGGAAGTTAGCTATGCTGACTAGCAGTCCTTCAGCTGTCCCTTATAGGCTGTTCTCGGGGGTCATTTGGTAGAAAAAGAGGTGCAGGAGCTCATTAGCATAATTCATTAGCATAACTTATTTGCATATGCCACACCCCCTGACATCACCAGAAGTGTGTCAGAAGGCAACACCCACCGCTCTGGCTCCACTGGACTCTTTTGGGTTGCCAGCTATGGGGGAGGGGAGCACGCAGATCTGCCCTCAGAGAGGAGGGGGAGTTTGTACCTGAATAAACCTTGGTCTGAAAGGTGCCACTGGACTCTTTTGGATGGCCAGCAAGCACAGGAAAGTGTGTGGCTGCTCGTGGGTCGAGGAGGGTGGCGCAGAGGACGTGCATGGCCTCGGGTAGGTAGGGGGGCAGAGTGGTGGGTGGGCAGAGGCACAGGAGGCTGGGGCGGAGCTCCTCGCAAGCCTTGCAGGAGTCGCTGGGGTCTGTCTTGCAGAGGCACTACACCAGGGCTGGCATGAGGATGGGCAAAGCCTGGGTGGGCTGGGTGCCACGGCCCACACAGTGGCAGAGCAGCTCGAGGGCCAGCTTGCAGCAGTGCTCTGCTGCGTCAGACAGCAGGCCAGTAAAGGTGATGGGGCTGCTGGGAGCAGGGGGCAGGGCTTGCTGCATGTGCCCACCCCCTGGGCTCCTTACTGCTGAAGCTTCGCTCCTGTGCGCTCCTGCAGGAAATGAGTTGTTCTGGCTGTTCTGGTATTCTTTACATAGGTGCACTATAGACCTTGTGAATTCCAACAAATATTGACTTTGATGAACTGATGGTCTGATTCAGTATAATGCAGCTTCATATGTGTTCATGTGACCTCAATAGCCTGGGGTCTACGATAGCAAGTACTGTTGTGAATGCTCATTTGGTGCTACTTCAGCAGTTCTTAGGAGAGTCCCCCCTGCCATTTCCAAATAACTTTGGACTCTACGTAGGCTGAAACTGACTCATTTGGAATGATCCCAGACCCCAGCAGCATCTGGATCTTCCCTGAAATGGATCAAAGAGAGTGGAATGTAGAAATCTAATTTCTGAACTTCCCAAAATTAGGGTTGCCAGCTCTGAGTGGGGAAATACCTGAAGATTTAGGAGGTGGAGCCTGTGGAGGGCGGGGTTTCAGGAGGGGAGGGACTTCAGCAGGGTATAATACCAGAGACTCCACCTTTTGAAGCAGCCATTTCCTGCAGGGGAACTGATCCCAGGAGATCTTCAGCCACTATCAATGTTCATGTGTCCTTCATGTATTTTGTGTGACTTTGAAGGATTAACTTTGTCAGTGTGCCAACAGGAATGTTCCCTGGAAATAACTAGTGAGTTCTTGTTTTGTATTGGAAGTAACTTTTTATTGGTATTCTGTATAAAGCATAGGAATGGTCCCTAGATACTACTGATGAATACTTGTATGTTATTGAATGTTATTGCTATTGTGTCTAAAGCATGTTAGTTGTATTGGTTTGATTATATTTGCTACAGAGTTCTGAGAATTCGAGAAGACTTATGGACGGTTTGTGACCCGTTTTCCCTCTAAGCTGAGTTAGTGTGAGCTAGCTCACAGTTTTTTAGCCTCCGGCTCACACATTTTTCCCTTAGCTCAGGAAGGATGGCCCCAGAGCAAACTAATTTATCAGTAGCCAAATTGTTCGCTCACAACTTTAATGCCAGTAGCTCACAAAGTAGAATTATGGCTCACAAGACTCTGCAGCTTAGAGGAAGCATTGCTTGTGACTGTATTCTATGCATCCCTGAAAGATGATTTGCTGGGAACAGTGTGCAGAGGCTGGCTGGACCCATTGGCTGTGGCAGAGGTGGCTGTGGAAGTGTTCTTTGTTCTATTATCAGAAAGGAAGAAACAAGGTTCTTATCACATTAAATCTCTCGAGAGCATCTATGTCGAAGGGGTTTTTCTAAGAAGATTTTGTGATTTTTTTTTTGAGACAGACTTTAATATTTCACCATTGATATGTTATATGAACCTTCTGGCATTTTAAATCTGATCTGGAACGAGGGCTGCTCTTACACTGGCTATAGCTTTGACTTTGTAAATGGCTGAGATTCATAACTGATGGTTGTTTATTGTTGCTTTACCTTAAATATTTTGTATTTGCATTTTCACTGTTTTGCTATTATCTAAATTACATACTTTGATTATATTTTGTGTGAAGCAGCATAGTTTTTTTATCACGGCTTATGTTGATTTCTGTATTCAGCTTTTCCTGTGATACTCTTTTGGTTGCACCCCCTGGATGCTGGAAACCCTACCCAATTTTAATTCCACCCCCCCATTAACTTTTTTGCCATGAAGGAGGTACTGGGTTACTTCAGCTACAGTGGCACATATGCATCACTACTGTGGAAGAGTAATCACAATGCTGAGTCTGGTGCTGGTGGAAGTCTTGGTCTACGAGTGAGCAAGCAAGGAAGTGACAACTCTTTTAAAAGCAGCTGGCTTTTCAGAGTGCAGAGCCCGAGAGTTTATTGCCAGCACATGAGGCTATACAACCCTAGGAGGACCCATTTACCCAGCAGTAACCTACAGCAGTAGAGGAGCAAAGCTGCCAAGAAAAGCAGAGCCAAGGAAGACTTCTCATCCGTTCACTAAGCATCTCCACTCCTGGGGCTTGATGCCGGTGTTAAAATAGACTCCCTTCCAACGGCAGTGGCAGGCTCCCAAAGACACAAAACAGAAACACAGACAAGGCAAGCAAAAGCCGCTGGGACATGTGCATTTCCTACCGGCACACAGGAAAAGAGTGGAGCTGTAACAACCGGTTGATTAAACCAGGCATGGTATCCACTGACTCCCTATAGGAAGATTGTGGGAGTGAGCAACTCAGCATGCCTGGACATGGTGGGGGCAGTCATCCAAGTGTGCACAGGTGTTCTCTCCTTGAATGGGATGCCCCTCTTTGTCTTAACCTGGGAGCTGCCCTCTGACCCCTCCCCTCTCCCTTTGTCCTCTCACTCATTGCACATGGCCTTCCATGGAGCTGCATGTATCCACAGGTCTCTCCTGTAAAGACACTGCCCTCATCCTCCCACACACATGACACTAGATGAGTTGGCCACTTGCGACAGGGAAAAGAACTCTTTAGATTCGGCTTTTGACTGCAACCCAAATGTGAACTGGATCTACTTGAATAAATGTAAGTTTATTTTTCCCCCCCCCCAGTATACTTCTTCGGAGATTTATTTACTGCACTAAGGGGTCACAGTTCTATGACTGAGCAACACTCTGCTATATTAGCCAGATATCCCAATAAAGATATTTGGAGGATGTGACCGTACACCTGCTTTCCCTGAATGTTGCTGGGACCAGTAATGTTAATTAAATAAGCAGCAGTGGGGAAGCGCAAGCAAGATGGCATTACAAGAGCGCATGAAGTTGACTTTGGTCTATCGAAGTCTGTCGGGACTGGCAGCAGCCAGTCTCTCTGGGGCCTCAGGTTAAGGTCTGTCACATCACTTACAACGGGATCCTTTTAAATGGAGATGCCAGAGACTGAACCTGGGACTCCTGCATGCCAAGCAGATGATTGACCACTGAGCCACGGCCCTTCCCCAGGCAAAATATCCTGTTTTTATAATACACTGCTGGACAGAGAGGAGGAGGAAAAGATGTCTGTGGTAGTTTCCATGCGTCTGTGGCAACATCTTTTAGGCCAGTATTTACTAACTGTTTACTAAATATTTTTTTACCTTTTCACCCTGTATGGCTTTCAAGGTGGCTTACAAATTCTATCAAAATAGAGTCCATTGGCAGCACACAAACATGCTCACAGACACATTGGTGGGCAAATGTTTCTCAGTCCCCTCTCTGCGGCCCTGGTGGGCTTTCTGCCAGTGCTTCTCTGACTCTTGTTCCTCTTTATGGTCAGGCTGGCAACCATCGTGTATAAACTACTCCTGCTCCCCAATAACCTCAGTCTCCTATATTGAGCCTGCCAGCTGGGCCCCTATCTGTTCTGTTCTGTTCTGACTTTGCCACTGTGATCCGTGCCGCTTCACCTCCAGATTAGATTACTTCAATGTGCTCTAGATACGGCTGCCTTTGGAGATGCTTTGGAAGCTTCAGGATAGGGTTGTGCGAGGGGGGGGTTAAATTGTTTTTTTTCGGATTTGGGTATAATTTTTATTTATTTTGGGTCTGTACGACCAAAGTCTTGACCGGGAAAAGAGGAAGGAAAGAAAGGAAATACAGTATAAAATGATTATATTAACAATGAATAAAACCCAGGCTTGGGCCCAGAAGTTAAAATCGCCTGACTAAACTTGGGGCAGAGCAGACTGACTAAAATCATCCAATGCTTATAAGGATAATATCGGCAATGATGAAGCTTTCAGTGTCTTTTAAAAGCAGCTACCTTGGCCAGAAATCGAACCACATTTGCTGTTATCAGTCCATCAGTGTTTGAGTCACATAATAATACTGATAGCACCCAGGAATGCGGAGAAAGATTCATCTTGATAAGGATAGGAGTAATGTATGTCCCTCTATCCTGAGTGGCAGCAAAACATAAGATGATCTAAAGTTTCAATTTCACCAGAATTGCAAGGGCAGAGGCGATCTGAATAAGGTAATCCTCCAAATCTGCCCGGAGTTACCATAGTTGGGAATGCATTTAGGTGGGCCATTAAAAAAGCGCGACGATGGGATGGGATTGGAAGCGTTGAGTGAAAGTCAGGGAGTTTCTCTGGTGGAGGCAGCCAGAGGTGAGCAGGTGCGTCTGGCCCTAGCCACTGTGCTGGCCCAATCCAGCTGTTTAAATATCTTCAGAGTTTCCATTAGCTGAGAAGGTACGAGCTCTTCATTGGGTGAGGAAATTGGAACTCCCAGTGCCCTAAGTTTACAAGAAAGAAGGGACAACCAGGGGTTAGATGCCAAATCCTTTAAGATAAGACGAAGAAAGCCAGCCTGGGGATGGTAACTTGGGTTGGATAACTTAAATCTCAACTTAAATGCCCTTCTCCAAGCATGTGCTTCAAGCAAGGGTTGGGCCAATTCCATATGAAGGGCAGTCCCAGCAATACACCGTGGAGTTCCAGTGATTCTCCTAAGAAATGAATTTAAATAGGAATCCAATTTCTCATCCACACCAGCAATCCAGATTTCTGCACCATATAAAATTTGGGAGACCATCTTAGCATTATACACCTCAATAGCAGGAGGAATCCGCTTAGCCCCCTTTGTGTGAAAAAATCTCTCAACCATTGCCGTAGCGAATCTGGATGTCTTCTTTACATAAGTCAGATGAGCAGACCAAGATAGATTATAATTAAAAACAATGCCAAGGTAACAAAAAGAGGAGACCCATTCTAGTTGACCATCCCTAACTTTAAAATAATGAGGGCCTCTTCTTTTGGTAACAGAAAAATGGAGAATCTTGGACTTTGTGTAGTTCACAGTAAGTTCTTCTTGTTCACAATAGTCCAAAAAAGTGTTTACAATAGTCCTCAGTCCAACTTCGGATGTTGCCAACAGAACAGCATCGTCTGCATAAAGTAAAAGTGGTATAGGAAGACCAGCTAGATGCAGGGAGTGTTTAGCTCTCTTTTTAAGAAATGGCACCAAATCGTTAATGTAGATGTTAAACAAGGAGGGGGCAAGCAAACATCCTGTCTAACTCCCTTCTGAACTAAGAAAGAGCCTGTCTGGATTCCAGTAGAATTCACCCAGACCAAAGCTGATGTGTTGGAATAAAGGGCCATAATCAATCCCAATAGTCTGCGATCAATGTTGGATTTGGGTATAATAAAGCTGATTTTTTTCAGTATTCCTGAATATACCCAAATACCAAGACAGATATTGTATTGATATCCGAAAATATTCAGTATTCCCGAATATATTCGGCTCCATTATATCTTATGAGGCCATTGTAGTCAATGGCAAAAATCTTCTCAGGAGTATTCCCTCGGCTGGGGGTGGGGGTTTGGGGTAGAGGCACCAAATTTGTCCTGTAGCTGCTGGAGCATCTCCCCAAAAGAACCCCTGAGTTTGGGAAAGATTGGAACAGGGGTTCCAATTCTAGGTGCATCCAAATAGGATGTCCCCAATCCTCCATTGTTTACAAGGTCAGCAGCAGAACCAACAAGCCCAGAAATATAAAACACTATAAAACAACTTTAAAAATTTAAACTACTAAAAGGCAACAGAACCTCTAGACAGAAGAACCAAAAACAGAGAGCCTAGGCCCCAGGCAGGAGGCTTAGTCAGTACCCTCCACCCCAAAAAAACCCTAGCAAGCCAAGAAATATCAAGCACAGTAAATACACACACACACACACACACACACACATATATAAACTTTAAACTGCAAGCAACAGGCTGGAAACAGGACCACAAACTAGAAGGACCCCCCCCCCCCAAAAAAAAAAAAAAAAAGTCAGGAAGAGGTCTGAGAGGTCCTAGGGCCAGAGGTCTACCCACCACCACCCCCAGGCCCCAAATCCACCAGCTCACAACAAAATAAGAAAAGTTTTTTTAAAAAATGGCCCTAATAATTCAAACCAGTAATCTCTTCAGTCTTCTGTTCTCTAACAGGCAGGATGGATCTTGATCTGAAATAGTCCAATAGTCAGCAGCAGGACAGCAGGCTCAGAACAGTGGCTGAAGAGCCACACAATCTCCAACCCAGGCTCTCTCAGCAGCAGGAGCAGGAATGGAGTCAGCCATCCAGAGAGCCTTGCATTTATGCTCTCTGGGCACACAGAGAAGAATTTCAAAAAAGAACAAATTTCTGTTGTTGGCTAAAGAGCACTATACCACCCTTACTTGTAATCCTGTTGGCCAGTGCTCCTCCCCCTGGGAAAGCAGCAAGCTAGTAGTTGGGCTTCAACAAATGAAGCCAATAGCAACAACAGCCTTGCAAGCTGCTTGTGGTGATTGGCTGTCTGTAAGGTCCCTCTTTCCCCTCCCTCCTGGAAATCAGAGCAAAGGGTGGGAAAGAGACAAAAACGGTGGGAAAAAGAAGGTAAGTGGAGCCCTTTAAAGTTTAAACCCCCACCGTGCCTGTATTCGGTAATGCCAATAAAAGTGGGAAAAACCACATTTTGGGGGATTGTGTTTTTTTCAGCATTCAATATTCAGCAGCCAAATCACATCAGGGAATCTGATTTGGTATGCCAAACACCCGAAAAATGCCTTTTCAGTATTTTTTTTTCCTGGTTTGGCTTTATCAAATGGACACTCCTACTTCGGGAGGTCCCAAATGTGGCTGCTAGATTGCCAACTGGGTCCCCTTGGACTGCACGTAAAAAAATCAATGCTTTGCCAGCTGCACTGGCTTCTGGTCAGCTTCCGGTGTGAATTTAAAGTGCTGTTTTTGACCTATAAAGCCCTGAACAGTTTGGGCCCATGCCACCTGCGGGGCTGCCTCTTCCTGTATGACTCCCCCCCCCACCTCCTTGGATCATCACCGCAGCGTTTTCGACAGGCGACTGGCCTGAGAATTGCCTACTTGTCAAGCCCCAGGGCAAGGCCATTTTCAGTGGTTGCCGCTTCTCTCTGGAGTCAGCTCCCCGGGGAAGTCTGTGCCCTGCAGGATCTTCCAGCATTCCACAGGGCACTTCAGGCAGCTTTGTTTTCTTTGGCCTTTGGCTAAGGTTGTGGACCAGGGAGATGACCAGTTGTTTTAATTCTCCAAGGGATTTATTATTTTATTCTTTAAAATGTTTTATTGTTCTGTTTATTGTTTTCATTTATCCTTATTGTATTTCTAAATGTTGTGTTTCTAAATGCTGTGAGCTGCCCTGAGTCCCCCGTGCGGAGAGGGTGAAGGGTATAAATGATTTCATTAAATAAATAAACAACATCTGAAGTTCACTGGACAGATGTTGTCAGTTTCAACGGTTAAAACACAACAGGTTTGGCATGCAGCATTTCTGTCATTAGCCCATAGCAGATGGTTTGGAATGCATTTCTAGAAGACTGGTATCCATTCGTCAGCTACTGGAATGCAAACAGACCATTTTATTGTTAATATTTAACATACAATTAACAAAGGTTTCAATACAAGAATCCCAATCAAGAAAAGATGAGAGTTTCTGCCATTCTGCGTGAAGGCCTCCTCCTCTGGTCCCCCGCCCCCCATCTACATTTCATAATGAATTACAATCAGTTTTGAAATGGATGAAGTGATTTAACATAATAAGAAAATATTAAATTAGAGGGAAAAGGATGGCAAAAGGGAGCTTTTGGCACGGGAATGAGATAGCAGGAGAAGATTAACATTCAATTAGAGAACAGTCCAAGACACGGTGGCCAAGTCCTTTGATTTATTCTTCCTGTAATTTGTGATTTGTTCTTTAAAGGACAAGTCTAAAAAAGTTTCCAGCCCATTTTCAACTAAAATGAGAAAGAGAAGTGGCCAGGGGAGCTTTTTTGAGCATCCCAACTTGGATGCCACAATTAAAATGCCACCAACTAAAATGATTAAGGGGATGGAACACCTTCCCTATGAAGAAAGGTTAAAGAGGTTAGGGCTCTTTAGCTTGGAGAAATGATGACTGAGGGGTGACATGATAGAGGCTTACAAAATTATGCATGGGATAGAGGAGGTAGAGAAAGAAGTACTTTTCTCCCTTTCTCGTAATACAAGCACTTGTGGGCACTCAATGAAATTAATGAACAGTAGGCTTAGAACAAATAAAAGGAAGCCCTTCTTCACCCAAAGAGTCATTAACACATGAAATGTACTGCCACAGGAATTTGTGGTAGCTACAAACATAGGCAGCTTCAAGAGGGGACTGGATAAACATATGAAGCAGAGGTCCATCGGTAGCTATAAGCCGCAAGGTATGGATGGAACACTATGTGTGGGGCAGTGATGCTCTGTATTCTTGGTGCTTGGGGGCAACAACAGAAAGGTTTCTGGAGCTCGGGCTCCATTGGTGAATCTCCTGATGCAACCACTGTATGACACAGAATGTTTGACTGGATGGGCCACTGGCCTGATCCAACATGGCTTCTCTTATGTTCTTGCGTTCACCAAACCTCAGATAGCCCAGGAACACTTTCAATGGAATCCCTCCTGTCCAGAAAGGAAAAAGAAAAGGGAAAGAAGCATTCTCTGTATATTCATTACTTGCGGCAAGATCTTGTGTGTGCCACTTCCTAAAAAAGGAGTCACAACAGCCAGAGTTTGGGCTGCAGAAACTCTACGGTTCATTAATCAACATTTCGTTTTCCTGACTTCTAGAAGCAGCCATGCTGTCCTCGGCCAGTATCCTGAGCCTGTGGTCAAGTAGCTGAGGGGTAACAAACTGAAGCTTAGTCCAGACAAGAAGGAGGGGGTGCTGTCTGGGAAGGTGCTATAGCTGCCTGGTGCTGATCTACCAGACTTTGATGGAGTTAAACTTTTTTGGTAGATCAAGTTGAAAGCTTGGGGGGTGCTCTTGGTCCTGACCTTGCTGAGGGATAAACAGGTCAGCATTATTGCTGAGACCACCTTCTTTCATGTACATCTTGCTCACAAGCCGGTCCCTTATTTAGACTCTGTGGACCTAGTCACATTGATCCGCATCACCACAACCTCCATAACCTGGTGTACATGGGGCTTTGAATATGTTTCTGGAGCTTCAGTTAGTACAAAATGTAGTGTTGCGATTCCTCTCAGGGCCAGCTGCTTGGAACACTGCTACACCTATTGCACTGGCTACCTATTTGCTTCTGAGCCCAACTCAATATCATGGCTATTGCTCTTGGTGGACTAGGACCTCTTACTCATCCAGCCACATCTTCTGGTACATTCCCAGTTATATGTTGGAATATACAAGGTCTATAGTGTACCTACTTGAAGAAGATCAGAAGAACAGCCTGTAAGGGACAGCTGAAGAATGCTAGTTAAAATAGCTAGATTAGAGACTTCCCACAATTTCCTTCCTGTCTCCTGACTGGCTCTTTGGAGACTTCCTGCCCCAACTGAGCCCTCCCCATTTGTTCCTGTCTCTCACAGCAGTTAGTCAGTTAGTTAAGCTGATCTGCCCCTCTGCATGTTTAAACTTTGCCAACATTATGCTCCTCAGGCAACCTTGTGGGGCTCTCTGTTAGCACTGTACAGCAACAGCTAGGTTGTGGGCTTTCTCTGTGGTCGGTCCAGTTCTCTGAGAAGGCCTTCGAGAGTAGGTAGGGAGAGAAACCTTTCATGGCTACATTTAGGAAGGTTTGCAAAACCATTCTATTTCAGATGGCATTTGAAGGAGAGTGAACTGTATGTTTTTAAACCTGTGCAATGTTTGTATCTGTTATTTGACTTCTGTATTTTCTGTTCTGCAACTTATAGTTGCAATGTTAGCTGCCTTGAGTCTAAGGAAATAAACATTTTAATTAAACAAACAAATGTCAATTATCAATATGGTTAAGGTGTATATTGTCACTTAGGCAAATGGGTATTCTTATTCTGCCTTTTTGTCAATCACTTGCTTTGAATTATGACATAGTTTGGCTTGTTAATTATCAAACATTGGTGACCCTTAATAGAGGGGCAGTGAAGGACAATCATGTACAGAAACCAATTAGTAACCATAGCATGAATGGCATGATGTCTCCATCTAACGTGCCCCTTTAGAGCAATGAGCCTTAGATGCACTCTGGAGCAACAGTAGTTTCTGACCAGTCTTCAAAGGTAGCCCTTAAAAGGCCCCAGAGGACTCTCTTCAAAGGAGAGCCAGTTTGGTGTAGTGGTTAAGTATGTAGACTCTAATCTGGAAGAACTGGGTTTGATTCCCCACTCCTCCACTTGCACCTGCTGGATGACCTTGGGCAAGCCATAGTTCTGTCAGAGGTGTTCTTGAAAAAGAACAGTTTCCATCAGAGCTCTCTCAGCCCCACCTACCTCACAGGATGCCTGTTGTGGGAAGGGGAGGGGAAAAAGGAGATTGTAAGCTGCTCTGAGACTCCTTTGGGTAGTGAAGGGCGGGATATAATTTTTTTTTACTTGATGTTACCTCAAAAGCCTTTCTACACTACCAAAGGTGCTGGTCGGAAGATAGTAACATTGATATTTCAACAGAACAATGGGAGAAAATTTGGTCCTCATTTACGTGCACTCTGAATGTCATAACAATTAAATTACCATCATTGACATTAACTACATTAGTTTTTTGGGTATTATATACCCAAAAAACTAAGCTTAATAACCAGTTCGTATAATCCTCTCTGCTGGAAATGTTCAGAACATGTCGGATCTTATCTCCATTGCTGGTGGGACTGTTCTGCTTTAACCTCGTTCTGGGAGAAGATCATTGTTAAAATCAAAATTATCACCAGTTGTGAAATTCCACTTACTCCAGAGTCGGTATTACTAAATATTTGGCCTGATTCCCAATTTGGAAATGAAAAAAGGAAATTAATTGCCACACCATTAACAATTGCTAAATTAACAATGGCATCAGTTTGGAAAAGTATTTTATTTATTTATTTATTTTAATTTCTACCCTGCCCTCCCAGCCAGATGCGGCTCAGGGAGGCTTACATAAAAACAGATAAATCACATTAAAACATAAGTTACAATTAATACAATTCTAAAACCATAATAAAGTGCTAGTAGTCATTGTTCATATGGTGGTAGCAGCCATTATTCAGTGTTCTCAGCTCATAGTCAGCTCAAAGTGTTCATTTTGATTGTCTTTGCAGTGCTTGTTGTTCTATAGGCTGTTGGTGGCAATTTCTGGAGTTCAGGGCCCTCTCCCATTCAATCATCCGTTGTTCATCATTGGTGGTGGCGGTGGTTCCCAAAAGCCTGGTGGAAGAGCTCCATGTTACAGGCCCTGTGGAACTGTAAGAGGTCCCACAGGACCCTGATCTCCTTTGGGAGCTCATTCCACCAGGATGGGACTGCCACCGAGAAAGCCTTGGTAAGCTGAAACCATCAGTAGCTCAGATTTATTTAGACAGAGTTTTAGATTATTAAGACTGGAAAGACTTTCAAAAATACTTGTTGAAAAACTGGGATATTAAACGTGGTTTGATTTGTTTTGATAGTTATTAAGAAGAAAATGAAAGAGAATTAGACTTTTGAATTGTTACCGTTAGTAAGAGAAAATAAGTTTAGAAGTAATTGTAATAGAATAAGAGAGACATTAATGGGGTTGGAGCAGTGCGGGAAGCCTTGTTTGGGGGAGAGGGAAAAGAAAATGGATATGTATTGCTATGTTTAAATTGCATGAACATGTGATATATCCAATAATAAATCATATTTACCAGAGATTATTGGACTCCATCTGCCTATTACTGACTCCAGACATCAACAATTCTGTTGCTTCACTAAGGTTTGAGGAAAATTAGATAGGCAGAAAGACAGACAGACAGACAGATGGACATCTTCCACCAGTATGCTGCATTTCAGATCCCTGCAGTTTTATTCGTAGAACAGATGACAACATTTGAACTGTTTCCTTAGTGTAGGTACCAATATAAGGTGCATTTAGTCCATATGAACTCTAGGGGGAGCTATAGTGCATTCTGTCTACTGTTCAGAGTTTACTGAATGTTCCGCTTGTTTTCCTCCATGCTTCTTGTTGTGCTTTCTCTCTGCCTTAAGTGCATTCTTGTATCTTGAAGGTCTCCCTGGTGCTGGAAGGCACTTTTTGCAAATCCTATTACTGCAGAAAACAAGTAACTCCGCGTGTGTGAGATTGGATTATTTATCCAACTCTACTAATGTTATCATTAAAAAAGATCTTGCCATTGTGATGGATGCTCTGGTAACATCTAGATTAGGCTACTGCCATGTGTTTTAAGTGGGGCTTCCCTTGAAGACTGTCCAGAAGCTTCAGTTGGTACAGAATGTTCCAGGCAGAATGTTGACTGGAGTGGCTCATAGAGATTATGTCACTCCAGTCTTGTTCCATCGATACTGGCTCCCAATTTGCTATTGGGCCCAATTCAAGATGCTATAAATGACCTTTAAAGCCCTATACAGGTTGGGGCCAGCTGCCTACTTCCACATGAACCTACTCAACTGCTCTGGTCATCTTCTGGTCATCACCATCTGAGGCAACTGAGAAAGGCCTTCTTAGTCATGGCACTGAAACTTTAGAACTACCTCCCTAGGGAGATTTGTATGTCTTCCTCTAGCATTGTCTTACACCAACTAGTGGAGGCTTTTTTGTTTGGTTTGGTGTTTCCTCGTTAACTCTTATAAGCCTCCCTCCCTTTTTGTGTTATCTATATGTGTCCATGTATCATATGCTCTCTTTTAAAGAATATTTTAATCTATATATCTATATTTTAAATGCTTTAATGTTTTCATGTTGCAAACTTTACAATGGGGGGGGTGCTGCCCAGTGTACCTTGAATTGGGTGGAAAGGCAACACAGAGTAACTAAATGAACATTATGTAGATATTTAACAGAAAGGGTGACTAGACAAGCCCTTCTGGCACTCCTGGGGACAACTTCAGCAAAGCATCCCAGCTATCCACTAGTACCACTCATTGAAATCTGCCCAGTAGGTAGGAGCAGAGCCACTCGAAAGCATCACCTTCCATTCCTAACCTTGCCCCGTGGTCTTCATCACTATAGAAATGAAAAGTCAAGGAGAATCAACTGGGACTCAAACCCTAGTCTGTATTCTGGAGTGGGTTGGAGCACCTTCCTTCTGAGGAACAGCTGAAAAGTCTTGGGCTTTTCAGTTTAGAAAAGAAATAACTAAGGGGGGGGGATCATATAGAATTATATGAGGGGGTATTGACAAAGAGAACTTTTTCTCCCTCTCCCAACAGATTAGAACTCGGGGGCATCCAATGAAGCCAATGGGCAGTAGGTACACGACGCGCCAAAAGAAATACTACTTTACACAGAGAGTGATTAAAATGTGGAATTTCCTGCCAGAGGATTTTATTTAATTTATTTAACCAGATTTATTAGTCACAACTCACCTGAAGGGTTGTGTGGTGACTTGCAACATCAAAACCAATAAGGTAAAAACAGCATAAAAACAAATAAATATTAAAATATTAACATTAAAACATTAAAATATGTGGCTATCACCATGCCACTATTTAAACAGCCCAAATATGTGGTTACCCTCCAAAGGCCAACCTAAATAATTCAGCTTATCAATAAGGTAAAAACAGCATAAATAATTCAGCTTACCAATAAGGTAAAAACAGCATAAAAACAAATAAATATTAAAATAATAACATTAAAATATGTGGCTATCACCATGCCACTATTTAAACAGCCCAAATATGTGGTTACCCTCCAAAGGCCAACCTAAATAATTCAGCTTATCAGTAAGGTAAAAACAGCATAAATAATTCAGCTTACCAATAAGGTAAAAACAGCATAAAAACAAATAAATATTAAAATAATAACATTAAAATATGTGGCTATCACCATGCCACTATTTAAACAGCCCAAATATGTGGTTACCCTCCAAAGGCCAACCTAAATAATTCAGCTTATCAGTAAGGTAAAACAGCATAAATAATTCAGCTTACGAATAAGGAAAAAACAGCATAAAAACAAATAAATATTAAAATAATAACATTAAAATATGTGGCTACCACCATGCCACTATTTAAACAGCCCAAATATGTGGTTACCCTCCAAAGGCCAACCTAAATAATTCAGCTTTGTGTGCCCTGCAGAAACTAAACAAGTCCAGCAGGACACAGGTGTCACCCGAGAGTGTGTTTCAAGACACAGCAGAGAAGGCCCATTTGATGTAGTGGTGGCCACGGGAATAAACAGCTTTAAAAGGTGGGTTGATAGATTCATGGGCAATCAGTCTATCACTGGCTACTAGCCATGGTGACCTAAGGAAACCTCCACATTCAGAGGCACTAATCCTTTGAATTCCAGAGCCAGGTGTCACCATCAGGGGAAGGCCTCGGCCTCTGTGCCCTGTTCTTATGAGTTCATCAGTGCAATCAAATAAGTATTAGCCCTTAAACCAGGCCTAAAAGCTTGTTCAGAGTTTCTAAATAATCCATTTCTTTCAAGAGAACCTTTAATTCAACCCTCAGCATGCGAACAAGTTAGAAGCTGAAATGAATTCTGCAATCATCTCCAGATTATTATGTGAAACTTAATAACTGACACCCATACATCAAATATTGCCCAATATAAGCAGCTGCCTAAGGCGTGGCTGGTTTGTGCCACAAACAACTTCTAGCAACGTCGATCCATTCCTCCTCATTTTTCACTGACACCTTTCTGTTTTAGCACGTAAATATGGATTTTTATTCCTTTTAACAAATGCAAATATAATCGTACCAACTGCATAATATTGACTCAAAAAGGGGGGAAAATAATAAAACACATTATATGTAACCAATGAATCATTCATGGGTTGTCTGGAAATCTGAGCAGATGTTTTAATTAAGAAAGACGATGTGATAAATTCGTGCTGTACTTTAATTTCATCAGAGAACTGGCAACAATAGGAATGAAGTATAAATATTTATCTGCTCATCGCTTGCTTCACTTTCCATCCCCCCCCCCGCAATGGGAAAGGCGGCTGGAGAGTGCTTGTGTTGTGTTTGGTCTGCGTCCCAAGAAAATCCCCCTTCTGCTTGTGAATAATACATTTCTTCTGTTCATCACAGTTTCAACAACTCCAATTGTCTGCTTTATCACACATTTAGTTCTGCAGCCAACAATTGTTCAGATATCTTCAACTGCAGGAAACTAAGGGGTGTTTGTGTCTAAATCCCAAGCACTAAAGTGGCCCATTATTCTCTGCCTGTGATGAAAAAAAGAATGTATTTTTCTAATTTGCTATTGAACCATAGATGTGACTGGCAAAAAAAGGTAAATTGCATGTTGTGATTTTGCTGCACAATATAATTGACTTTCCTTTTGTGCCTCCTGTGGTTCCTTTGGATCATTAAATTAACAGTAGATCTTTTTTCGGCTTTGGACAGCGGAAGGCAGGAGGGCCTGGCTTGATGTGGTCCATGGAGTCGCAAAGAGTTGGACTCAACTGTCTGACTGAAAAACAACAACAGATCTTTTTTGTCCGCATTGATATCATCAACTTCTTTTGTTTCCCACCATCGTTGAAGATGCACAATACAGGAACTGTGGGTCAAAAGTTCACATTTGAAGATATCTCTCCACATTGAACAGTAAGATCAGGGCCCTGTGGGACCTTTTACAGTTCTGCAGGGCCTGCAAGACAGAGCTCTTCCACCAGGCTTTCAATTAAGGAGCCACCAACCACCACCAACAACAACTGGAAAAAATAGAGCCCGAAGACATAGTTATCTGGTCTTGCCATCTACAGTCATAAGAACCTAAGAGATGCCAATGTTGGATCAGGCCAATGGCCCATCCAGTCCAACACTCTGTCACACAGTGGCCAAAAATACCAGGTGCCATCAGGAGGTCCAGCAGTGGGGCCAGGACACTAGAGGCCCTCCCACTGTTGCCCCCCCCCGAAGCACCAAGAATACAGAGCATCATTTGCCCCAGCCTGAGAGTTTCTATCTATACCTTGTGGCTAATATCCACTGATGGACTTCTGCTCCATATGCTTATCTAATTCCCTCTTGAAGCTATCCATGCTTGTAGCCACCACCACCTCTTGTGGCAGTGAATTCCATGTGTTAATCAGTCTTTGGGTGAAGAAGTACTTTCTTTTATCTGTTCTAACCCGACTGCTCAGCAATTTCATTGAGTGCCCTTTCAGTTTCCTCCTCACATGTCCCCTCATATCAGAGAAGTGACTCCTTTTAAAGTTAAAAGTGGTGTGTCAGTCTTTTTGGACAACTCCCTATTTATGCAAATATTGAACTCAATAACATTATGGTCACTGTTCCCAAGTGGTGCAATCACTTTTACATCTCTCACCAGGCCTTGGGCATTACTTAGGACCAAATCCAGGATTGCCTCTCCCCTGGTAGGTTCTGTGACCATCTGTTCCATAGCACAGTCATTAAGAGTGTCTAGAAACTCAATCTCTTTTTCCCAACTTGAACACATAATGACCCGATCAATGTGTGGGTAGTTAAAATCACCTATTATGACACAGTTATTTTGTCTAGTCGCTATCTTTAATTCATTCGTCATTTTATAATCCTCCTCTATCTTTTGATCTGGTGGGTGATAACAAACTCCCAGTGTTAAGCTTCCTTTTGGGCCCACTATTTCAACGCATAGCATTTCCAGAAGTGAATACAATTCACTTACCCTCTCAGTCTTACTGGAATGTATACCCTCTCTGACATACAGAGCCACCCCACCTCCAACCCTCCCCCCATCCTTCCAATATAATTTATAACCAGGAATCACCGTATCCCACTGATTTTCCTCATCCCACCAAGTTTCTGAAATACCCATGTGTATTTCCCCCACACACACACACCAAGCATTCCAATTCCCCAATTTTACCTTGGACACGTCTAGCATTTGCGTATAAACACCTATAATTTCTCATCCATGTTAAGCCCACAACCTTTCTCTTGCTGCTTTGAGACCTTGCCAGACAGTCCATATTGTTAGCCACAGTCTCAGTGGACAATTCTAATCCATTTCCCTGTAGAGAAGTAACAGCTACCCCTTCATCTCTTTGAGATGAGATATTAAGTTTAAAAACTGCTCTGCCACCTTTTTGATTTTAAGCGCCGGCAGCCTGGTTCCTTCTCGGGACAAGTGGAGACCGTCTCTTTTGTACAGCTCCCTCTTGTTCTAAAAAGCATCCCAGTGCCTAACAAACTTGAACCCTTCCCTCCCCACCATCATCTCATCCATACATTGAGACTCCTGATCTGTGCCTGTCTCTCCGGCCCTGCATGTGGAGCAGATAGCACTTCTGAGAAGGCTACCTTGGAGGTCTTGGCCTTGAGCTTCCTGCCTAGCAGCCTAAATTTTTCCTCCAGGACCTCACAACTGCATTTCCCCACATTGTTGGTGCCAACATGTACCATGACCACTGGCTCCTCCACAGCATTATCTACTAGCCTATCCACAACACATGTAATGTCTGCTACATTCACAACAGGCAGGCAAGTCACCATACGGTCAGTACGTGGGTTCGCCACCCAGCTGTCTACCTGCCTAAGGATCGAATCACCAGCTACCAAGAGCCCCCCTCCCTCCCTGCCAAGGGATGGTTTCTTGGTGTGAAAGGATACCCGTTCACCAGCTGAAGAAGAGGTCCATTCTGGGGGCACATTCCCCTTATCTGCAGCACGGTGCCCTGTTTCCCCTCAACCCTCATGCTCCCTGACACCGGTGGGGCTGCCATATTCAGAGTGGGACATATCTAACAAGTCCCTGAGAGTCTTTTCCGTGCACCTAACTGACTGTCTCTGCCTCTCCAGGTCAACCACCTTGGCCTCAAGGGAGCAAACTTGTCCCCTGAGAACCAGGAGCTCCTTGCACCGGGTACACACCCAAGACTTCTGTCCGGGGGGGCAGATAGTCATACATGTGACACTCCGTGCAAAACACTGGATAGCCCCCAACCCCCTGCTGGCATTCTGGCTTCATAACTGCTTTTAAAATAATAATTATATATAATCCCCCTTTTAAAACCATTTGTATTTATGTAGTTCTCTTTGTAGAAATCTACTTACCTTACTGGGAACCCAAGGAGACAAGGGCTGCATAGGTGTGGAAAGGCCAACGAGCTTACCAACAAGACAGACCACCGGATATGTTAATGTGATGGTCACCATCATTTTTAAGTAACATTAACTATAGATCCTGCTAGCACTTCATAATATTATAATATTATGATTTTGTATCGTTTTAGAAGTTTTTATGATTGTACAATTTCTATTTAGGTGTTTTATCTTTATGTAAGCCACCCTGAGCCCGCTTCAGCGGGGAGGAGAGGGTATAAATTTGAATAAATAAATAAATAAATAAAATAAATAAGTTCATTTCCACTACTCCTTCATTATGAGTGGCTTACACATGTCAAAAATTGTCATCAACTGGTTCACACCAATCACTTCTGAATTCCAATATAGCACATGCTATAGGTAAACCAGTGGAAAAGCAGGTAATTGCTGGACAGTATTTTGTTATGACATGGGGGGAAAGGTGATTGTATAGGCTTAGAAAGTAAAATTGTTCACTCTTAGGATGTAAAAAAATAGATATCATGGAGCATACTAGTTCATTAAAAAAAATTAAAACAGAAGTAATAAAAAAATGCCCAATTTAGTAGGACTAAAAGTTACAGCTAGATTTTGAATTTTATTTTAAAAATTAATTTCCTCAGGATCTGATCATAGAATTGAAATTTAAAATTACCTCAGAATGTGATCTCAGGTTTTGTTAATCCTAAAAGGCACAATGTGGTCAGAGGATCGCAGTCTTTTTGGTTTACAAATATTGGCACTTCATCAAGTAGGACCAAGCCATCTCAGCACTGTGTCAGCTGCTCACTATCAAAGGTCTAGGCAGAGGTACCTGAATTCCTGGTCAATACCAGCACAGACTGAACGTGGCAGGTCCCAGAGTGGAATGACGGCCCCTAGGAGTAGCAGAAGGATCCTGTGACTGGAGTGACAGAGTGAAATAACAGTCCCTGGGAAGACGAGAACTGTTTTGGGTCTGGAATGACAAGTCCCCGAGTGGAATGACAGTCCCTGGGAGCAGCAGACGTGTTCTGGGATGGAATGACAGGCCCCATGGTGGAATGATGGCCCCTGGGAATAGATGTGCTCTAGGGCTGGAATGTCACCCCCCCCCAATTCGAGAATCTCTTTAGGGTCTGCCTGCCTGCCTCACTCAACCAATCTTTATTAACTTAGACAGGGCTTTTTTGTAGAAAAAGCCCAGCAGGAACTCATTAGCATAATAGACCACACCCAACAGCAGAAACTCGTTAGCATATTAGGCCACACCCCTGATAGCACATCTCATTAGCATATTGGGCCATACCCCTGTGCCTTCCCTTGGCTTGCCCAGGTGCCCCACAGCTGTGGGGAGCCCGGAGCAATGCTCCCCACCATAGACACTGGCAAGCATCATCTGGGGATGGGCATGTGGGCTGTCCAGGCATCGGTAAGTGCAGATAGTGAGAGGGTTCATGAAGGGGTGGGGGGGAGCAATGCAAAGGCATGTGGGTCAGCGGGTGGGAAAGGAGACATGGGGCGGCTGGTGGTAGTCAAAGGAGTAACACAACTGCGCTCTCTGCCCAGACCCTCCCACATTTGTAACCAGACCCAAAAAGGGATAAAGGAAGGAAGGAAATTAGATTGCTTCATTTTGATCCATGTGATTCCTGTCTCATTCTATCTGATAAACATGAAGGTTGTCAGGTGACTGAGGAAACCATGCAAGGATGAATAAACTTCCATGGACCAAATTTCCTGCTATATGACTTGTCGTGGATATTTCAAGACTGTGCTGCAGCATTTTCCCACAATGTTTTTAATCATGTCAGCACTGATGATGTCTCCCAGTTTTTTCCATGTCAGTTTCCTCTTCTATGGCCATCTTCTATTCTATCAAGAGAGAGGCATCTAATTATTGGAACCCTCCAATGTCAGTTTCATTTCTCCTGCTCTTTCCTGAGTCTTCAGTTTGAATCTTCCTTAAACCAGTGGTCCCCAACATAGTGCCCATGGCTACCATGTCACCTGCCAACATCGTTCTTACTGCCCACCAAATGTTGCAAGAAAGTGGGTGGGCCCAGATGTGTGTCTTGCCCAGGAAGGCTTCTGATTGGCCACTGGAAATCCAAGGAAAAGTATGCTGTTTCTGCAGCAGCTGACACCACCATGCTGTTTTTTATCATCTCTCATCCCTCTTTTCCAATTACTCCTCTTCTCCCCCTGCATATGGGCTTCCTCTGTGTGTGAGTGGCTGTACCCTTGTGGCAGCCATTTTATGGCCACACCCACCACCCCAGAATTCCAAAGGTGCCAACAGAATTCCAAAGGCTACCTTAAACTCTCTCTTAAGTCTCCAATGTAGGCATGTTTGACTTCCATCTGTTTTCACTGTAAAACTGTCAGGTGATCCTGCCATAAGAGGTGAGGGAGGGAAGAAGGATGAGATGATCTGTAACCTTTTAGGCTTGAAAGGGGGGGAGTGGGGAGGTTGCGAGGGCAACAGGGTATTCATCAGCCTGGGCTATCTCCTATCTGACCAAATGGCCTTGTCATACGATTTCGGTTTCTCCGGTATGGACAGCTGGGCCCCTTTATGGCTGGAACAAACTTTTGCACCTTTCTCCCGCGCGCGGGCTATGTAACCATTGGTAGAATGCTTGGGGGTGGGGGCTAGCTTAGTGGGGTATATCTGTAGATGTTCCTTTGTGTGCTTCATTCCTGACAATGCAACGTTAGTGCGCTTTTAGAACTGCGGCTGAATAAACTCTATCTTCTCATGAAGTCTGTTGTTTGGCTCTCCTTTTGAAGTGCCTGACAAAAACGAACAATGACAAAGTCTTTTTGTTTCACAGTTCTCCTTATTTTCAAAACAAACGCACACCCCAGATTTATATCTGAGAGACGTAAAGGTAAAGGTTTCCCTTGCTCGAAAGCCAGTCGAATCCGACTCTAGGGTTGCGGTGCTCATCTCCGTTTCAAAGCCGAAGAGCCAGCGCTGTCCGAAGACGTTTCCGTGGTCATGTGGCCGGCATGACTAAACACCAAGGCGCACGGAACGCTGTTACCTTCCCACCGAAGTGGTACCTATTTATCTACTTGCAATTTCTTGCTTTGAACTGCTAGGTTGGCAGGAGCTGGAACTAGAGACAGGAGCTCACCCCGTCATGCGGCACTCTCGGGTCTCGAACTGCTGAACTACTGAGCTTCCACAGCCTGCAGTTCAGCGTCTTAACCACTTGAGCCACCGCAGCTGAGAGACATGGAGCCCCCTAAAAAGACATTCCAGGCTGGCACAGATTGAACATATTGCAACAGTATTACAATACCAGACACTTTAAAGTTTTGCAAGCATACTTTAGAAAACTGTAAAGCGGAAGCATCATCTTCCTGACTCCTTCTGTCAGAATGTTTGGAAACATTTAGGAAAATAAATTTGTGTCTGTACAAAATCCAGTCTAGCACCAAGACAAACAAATGATGGTAGCCATGGAATTTCTACGGCGCTCCCCCCAACATAAAACTCAAAAAAGGCACCAGTGGAAGTGACGATGCAAAAGAACTGGGAAGAATCATAAAAAGCTGAAATGTGATTTCCTGCCTTGGCTCAGTTTTTAATTTATTTATTTGTTTGTTCGATTTTTATCCCACCTAAGCAGCTCAGGGCGGTTTACAATATCAATAAAACCAGTATACATAAAAACACGCACAATTCATATAAAACAGTTTAACCAAAAATACAATAAATATAAATAAACGGCTCAATATATATTATATCTAAACTTTTACCACAGTGTGATCTTCTTGACTTTGCTAACAAGGTAGCTCAAGGTTGTGTTAGAGGGTGTTCATTCAGGGTTGTTAGCTTGAATTAATACCTGTTGTTTTCAGAAAACAGGGAATCCCAAGGTGTTGCATGCAGATGTCCAACTGTTTCTCTCTCTCTCTCTCTCTCTCTCTCTTCTCTCTCTCTCTCTCTCTCTCTCTCTCTCTCCTGTTGCTGTGTGTTGTATTCCAGCTATCTTGATACAACCAAGACAACGGTCTGGTTTAAACACTTCAGCAGTTTTTAGACTTGCCATGCTGCATAGTGTAGGGGCAGGAGTCAAGCTTGCACAATTTGCATGTGATACATAGAACATACAGGGTGCATTCAGACAGCGTGCTGGAGCGGTTTAAACTGCTCTGACACAATGTGTTTTTTTAAAAAAAACTGGAGAATCGCAATCACACTGACCTCCTCCTTCGGAGCTCCCCGCCATCCTCATGCAGGTGGGTTTTCCCCCCTCTCGTTTGAGCATGCGCACAGGCAGCCCTCTCCAGAATGAAAAGTTTCGCGCGTGCGTAGAACAGCGATTTCAACCCGTCCCTTTAAAGTTTAAATGAAGATTTCTGTTTAAAATTTTCTCCCCGAAACTGGCCTCCCCGAGATCCCGGACTCGTCTAAATGCCTAAACTAGGCACCATTGAAGCTTTTCTTTACTTAACTTAAGTGCGGAGCTCCGCTCAAGCGCACACCACTAAGGCAAAAAAATAAAATAAAAATGGTGGACTAAAACCGGAAGCCAGAGGCAGCTTTCCAGAGGGGAGGAGGGTTGAAGCACCCGGAAGTGGCTCAACAACGGAGCGATCAGACAGCGGAAAGTGCGGCTTGAAACGGAGAATCAGGAAAACACCACTTGGGTAAGTGGTGTCAAAATACTCCAGTTTAAAGGGGGTTTGCTCTGGAAAGCGACGTCTGGGGACAGTGCGCAGATGTTGGCCATGTGAACGCACACATAAAAGCTGTTTCTGAGGTGTGCCGAAAGCGGCTCAAATGGCGCGTCTGAACGCACCCAAAGCCAGACATAGAAATTTCAAGGAATGATATGCTAGGTACACAGATGTTCATACAAGTATTCCCTGGGCATGTGATACGTCCACTGAGAAAAAGAGACTAATAGTGCAAGAGGGAATGCAAGTTTGAAGCTTTATTCAGAGCCTTGCCGCATGTAGAGATTCATGGATGATATTTATTATCTAGATCCTGCTGAATTTAGCTTTGGGCCTGTTTTTCAATTGACCACTGTGGTTGTTCTAGGTGGTATGGAGGGGGCGGGGAGTATATCCCTCTTTGTTCTTCTGGACCTCTCAGAAGCTTTTGATAGCTTCAAAGGTGATATTCTTCTGGATTGCCTTGCAGGTTTAGTGGCCCTTTACAGTGGCCCCAATCCTTCCTTGAGGGCACGTTCCAGTAGGTTATGTTGGGAGGTTGTTGATGTTCCTCATGGGCTATAGTTTACTAGCTGCCATCAGATCAATTTTGTCTCATGTGATATTTATTAGCTATACAATGCCATAGGTTGATGCTCTCCAGAGCTATGGACTGTGACACCATCAATGTATAGATAGACATTTAGTCCTATCTCTTTGTTTGGCAATGATTGTCCAAAGTTTCTGACAGAGAAGGATCTTTCTC
Organism: Gekko gecko; assembly: GCA_029375565.1. NCBI lineage: Eukaryota > Metazoa > Chordata > Lepidosauria > Squamata > Gekkonidae > Gekko > Gekko gecko. The sequence continues at coordinate 11,848,354 of JAPDNY010000009.1, forward strand.
TAACCAGAGATCTGAAATCTTCTATCTGGAGATGCCGAGAAACAAACCTAGAACTTTCTCTACTCAAAACTTATGCTCTATCACTGGAACATGATCCCCTACCCAGAACGTTAATGTTAATGCATTCATTCAAGGGTCAACCATGTATTCTGACTGGCTTCAACCTCTTTAATTATGTAAATGATATGAATGTAAAAAGGGGGCACATAGAGTGTCTACTAATACATAGATTTTCCTCAGAGTTTATGTGCATGACACATACAAATTGAGACTGATGGTAGCACATTAATGCTTTTATCAAGTAAAAAATGTGTTAAAAGCATATGTCAATTGACACTAAAGTTGAAGCACTAAAAAAAAAATCCATGCTTAGAAAGTTGATAAGTAGGGACTGAAGATTTAAATGTAGGGATTTCAGCTGAAGGAGGAATAAAAACGGCTTTAGATTTACGGCACAAAAATGAGTTGCAGGGAGGAAAATGTGATATGTCATGAAAGAGAAAGATTATAAGAAATTATATATTCATAATTCTCTATTCTCATTCCTAAACACACTTATGAGTCAGTTAATGCTGTCAGACTCAATGGAGGAAGTATGTTTAGGATTATTAACTGCACATCATAGGACTCTGGTATGTCTCTGATGACACAAAATATGAATCAAAATAAATTGCAGTCTTCCAAGTTTTTGCTCTGGTGTAAACTATTTGGAGAAAAATGATATTCATTGTAATAGTTCAAGGTGAGAAATAATTGCATAAATCAATGATTAGCCCTGCATTTCAGTTATTCCAACAAGCCCCCAACTCCTTGCTCCTGTTGTACTCATAAAATAAGGAACATAAGAGAAGCCATGTTGGATCAGGCCAAGGGCCCATCCACTCCAACACTCTACGTCACACAGTGGCTAAAACCCAGGCGCCATCAGGAGGTCCATCAGTGGGGCCAGAAGTATGAGTTTCCCCCACTCCTCAAAAATGTTACTAGTTTAATTGAAATGCTTCTCTTGAAATCCCTCTGACACTTCAACTGAGGAGGAACCCCTGAATTCACTTCAAACTTCTCATAGATGACAACCATGCAAAGTATGGAAACTATCTAAGAAACCTATTTGTGGTGGTATTCAATATTTTGGCTGAGGAGGAACTCTCAAATTAGCTTTGAATAACTAGAAAAAAATTGCAGCATTACTAATTTCAGATGGGCCACACCCACCTTCTGAAATATCTAGTCTGAGAAGGTATGTCTTGTTTCTGTAACATGATGTGGGATGCCACATGTTATTGAGCCTGATTAACATATTGATATACTGGTTAGAGTGTCGGATTAGGGGCTAGGAGACCTGGGTTCGAATCCCCACTCTGCCACGGAAGCCTGCTGGGTGACCTTGGGTCAGTCACACACTCTCAGCTTAACACACCTCACAGGCTTCTTGAGAAGATAAAATAGAAGCGAGAAGAAGGATGTGAGCCACTCTGGGTCCACACCGGGAAAGAAAGGTCGGCTCTAAACGAAGTTTAAAAAACCTCCTAGAAAGTATGATCTGTCTTCGAGCAGCATAAGTTACTGTGCAACATTAAGAATTTAGTCTTAAACAGGTTAATGGTCTTGCTGAAATCAGAGAAACGATTTCTTAGGAAATGTATTTGGGATTGAACTGCAAGTGGATTAAATCATTCTATAAAATATTTGATATTTAAATATTGAATAACTGGTATGCAAATCTGATCTCTTAATTTCCTGCCTTTGGCAATGATGTCCGTAGCCTTTAAACCAAATAAAAATTCATTATATTTAGGGTTGCCAAGCCTCCAGATAGCTCCTGGAGATCTCCAGCTATTACAATTGATCCCCAGATTACTAAAACCAGTTCTCCTGGAGAAAATGGCTGCTTTGGAGGGTGGGCTCTATGGCATCGTACCCTGCTAAATTCTCTCTCCTTCCCAAACCCCACTCTCCCCAGATGATACCTCCCCAAATCTAGGTATTTCCCAACCCACCTGGTAACCCTATATATGAAAGATTGAACTTTTGAAAGGAATCAGTGTTTCTGAGAGCCAGTTTGGTGTAGTGTTTCGGAGTGCAAACTTAATCCAGGAGAAATGGGTTTTGTTAAGTATGAGACTTAACCCGATTTTAGCAAACAAGTGATTCAGCTTTATTGCAAAGTGATAACAGCTCAAAGTTAACCAGAACAGCAAACAGCTTAAACAGTGGAGCACAGCTCCTTTTAAACAGTCCGGGCTAATATAGCCACGCCTATTTTACAATAAGTAACCAATGAGATTATAAGGATAACATCCAATGACGTTTGTTCCCTCCACAGCATTACACTAAGTCCTGATTGGACTGTAGTTCAAAGGCAACCAATAAGAGTTCAGGGATTACAAACCTTGCCCTGGCTCAACCTTAACACTGCTTTTCTATAGAGACATAACAGGTTTAATTCTCCACTCCTTCACATGCAGTTGCTGGTATGACCTTGGGTCAGTCATAAGTTCTTTCAGGGCTGTTCTCTCAAGGGCAGTTCTCTTGAGAGCTCTCTCAGCCCCACCTACCTCACCAAGTGTCTGTTTTGAGGAGGGGAAGGAGATTGTAAGCCTCTCTGAGAGTGAAGGATGGGGTATAAATCCAGTTTCCTCTTCCTTCTCCTTCATCATCTTCTTCTTCATCATCATCATCATCAAAAAGGCAGGCAAATTTCATCCTCATTGCCTGGAGAATTTCAGTTACAGACACTCACTATTAGGGATGCCAGTCTCCAGGTGGGACCTGGGGATCCCCTGGAATTACAACTCATCTTCAGACTACAGAGATCAGTTCCCCTGGAGAGAATGGATACTTTGGAGAATACCCCACTGAGGTCCCTGTCCTCTCCAGGCTCCACCTCCAAATCTCCAGGAGTTTCCCTACCTGGATTTGGCAACTCCACCACTCTATCTGCTATAGGCCTTGGGGGACCTGGTAACCCTACTCACCGTCTTTACACATTGTGCAGTCAAGTTGGGCAGCAGCTGGCATAATGCTGAATGAAGCCTTCTTCAGTCAGCCATGTGCTTTGTGCATGGCATGAAGAAAGTGGAAGGAAGAGAACTTCTCCCTTTTTCCTCATGCTAGAATTCAATGAAGATGATAGATGATGGATTCAGAATGGACAGGATGGACTTTTCTCGAACAGTGACTGGCTTATTGAGTTCATTGCACTGGGACTTACTGATGGCTGCTAGTGTAGTTGATAAACTCAAGGACGATGGGCCCATCAATGGCTATTAGTCACAACAATTAAATGGAACCCTCATGCTCAGAAGTTTCTGGATACTGGTGATAAAGAGCAATGGCAGGTAGGCTTGGACTTTTGTACCCTGCTTGTAGATCTTCTGGAGGGATCTGGTTGACCACTGTATTTATTTTGTGATTTAGCCTTTTAAACATTTATTAGCTGCCTTTCTACCTTGCAGAATGCAAGGAAGCTTACAGTGAAAACACAACAATGACAAGGAATGCATGAAAGACCACAATTTAAAATTCCTTGATAAAGCTGTTTTCAACTGGCTCCTGAAGATCAAAAGTAAGGAGGCCAAGCTCACCTCCCTGGGGAGTTTGTTCCACAATGATGCTGCCATTGGAAACATCCTCTTTTGTGTACCCACCAGATGAGATGTTTTGGTTTAAGGGACAGACAGATGTCCTCTTTTTAGAAGGCATGTCCTCTTTTTTTGATATCCATCCTCTTTTGGGCTCTTTTTTTTAAAAAAAATGTTGTTGTTGTTTATTTGGGCTTTTAGGCTGCCCTTCCCTAAATGTAGGGCCCAGGGCAGTTTACATCAGAATAAAAAGACAAATAATGTAGATTAAATTAAAAACCAATAATAAATACAGCACATACAATAGATAAAACAGATTATTCCAAAGCAGCAAGAAATTTTGACAGAAATTGCAATCACCCATAGTCTCCCGAGGGCAGGTGAGGGGAGGAGGGAGACCCAAGAGCACCCAAGTGTAACATCCTATTAAGGGCATACTGAGAGAGGCGGTCCTGAATGTATGTGGGTCCCTGATTGCTAAGGGCCTTAAAGGTCAAGACCAGCACCTTGAACTTTGGTTCGTGCAGCACAGGTTGGATATGTGCAGTCTGAAGGGTCCCTATAAGGACCCGCATGACCACATTATGGACCAGTTGGAGCCTCTGGGTCAATCTCAAGGGAAGGCCCACATAGAGTGAGTTACAGTAGTCTGTCCTGGAGGTGACTGTTGCATGGATTACCTTGGTTCAGTCAGAACGGGATAGGTAGGGAACCAGTTGCCGAACTTGGTGCAGTAGGAGAAATGCCAGCCTGGCAACCTGGGCATTGCAACCTGATGAAAACGTCCTCCTTTTTTGTTGGGAGACTGAGGCCCTGGTCACACGGCAAGGTAATTGCACTTTGTTCCCTCTGTAATTTAATCGGGAACATTTTTCTTCACATTGGGCTGACTAGATGCAGCCGGCCCCTCTTTTCCAGCACCCGCTTGCCTGCTGCTGCGCTGTCCCTCCAGGGGATGCTGCCAGCCACGGGGAGGCTCAGGTGGCTGCTTCTCCTGCTGCCACTGTGTGTGGGGGGGTCCCCTGGTGCTGCTGCCGCCATTGCCCCATGAAAACAGACTCCGTCGTCTCCGCCATCCTCCTTGCCGGCCCCGTCCAGGATGCCGGAGCCCCTGCCTCTCGTTCCCACCTCCAGGGCCGTCTTTGTGCATTTTTTTTTTTTAAGCTTCTGGTTTGAGCACTTGACTAAACATATGCTTAATAAATCCATTATTAAATGTTAAATGGATTTATTAAGCACATGTTTGCTCAAGCGCTCAAACCGGAAGCTTTAAAAAAAAAGCACAAAGAGCGTTCAGACGGCCCTAATCGCAATCATTGCGAAAGATGGGCTGTCCAGATAGGCAAAATCGCACATTCAAACCGCAAGTGCCAGGAAAACACTAGATTTTCCAGGGGTCAGGAAAACCCGGCAGCATTGTGTGAGTGAGCCTGCTTCGGGGCAGGAGGCGGATTGGCACGTGTGAACATGAAACTGACATGCGCAAGGAAACAGCAGTGAACCCTGATCAAAATGGCAGTGTGACCGGACTCTGAGTCTATTTTGTGCTACAGTCCCCCAGTGGACAGGAGTTTCAGTTTTGCCACCAGCACTTTTATTGGTTACTACAGATGTTTCCTGGTGTGAAATCTTTTTTCTGTCTTAATCCAATCCACCATCCATGTTGAAGAAATTCTTTGAAAATGACACCACAGAAGAGCATCTATGGCATTTACTCTCCTTAATGTCAATGTTCCATACACAAACCCAAGAAATAGAAAGGGGGGGATAAGTTTTGGAGGTTTTCACTGTATTGCAGTCAGTTTGTTAAATGTTGGAACATAGAAATGAAGCAGCCTTCCTTTCACTGAAAATAAAAGAGATTCTAAGGAAAGGAAAGAAAGATGGACTGGAGAAAGAAGTTGTTCTGCTTACGGAAGAAGCTTCTTACTTGTATGAGTGTGTTTGGAATATATGCAGAAATGGACAGTTTCTTTCAAAAAGTTTGATTGTTTTAACTGGATGACTTTAACCAATACCCTTTCATTTGATTATGTTGAGCTTATCAAGACCACAGCCACACAACCTGGAAAATCTACAGCAACTAATGAACTCTGGCCATGAAAGTCTTCAACAACATATTACCATAAAATACTTGAGAGATTGAGATATGATAGTGGATAATGTAAAATGTTTTGACTAGTTCTATAACCTGAAGACTTTTGTTGAAAGTGGCTTAAATAGACAAAGATCTCAAAAGTGCGCCAGTTAGTGACAAGTGGGTGAAATACTTCCAAAAGTGCTGCAATGCAGACTGCCATTCTGAGTTGCTTAAAATAGCACAATGTTTCTTCTGCATTCCAGGACATAATGCAAAATGTTGAGGGTTTTTTGTTTTGTTTTTTAAATGAACACCCAGTGAGACAGATGAAAGGAACAGATTCACCATTGAAGCTATAAAGGGTGTTCTGTCACTGCAAATATAACCTATGTGACTAGTCATGCCTTCAGTTCGGCAAATACCTACTTGAAAAACCAACCCTATTTAGGGAGATAAAATCTTCCAACAAGGTGCCACTTCATCTTAGGTATAAAAGGTACTGGTGTTATAAGCATAGAAATGCTTAGTGAGAGATAAATTAGTATTGGGGGGGCATTTCTTTTGTTATTTGCTTACTGTGCTATTTCTTTCCCATTTCAGTGCAAACTAGCCATTTTAGTAAAAATAAGCATCTATGTATATAAATTTATAATAAATATCTTTCCATATATGTATGTGTGTGCATGCACGCATGTGTGTAAGACCATCCCATCCACAATGGCTGTGTGATTTCTGCAGCAGTGTTTCATTTTCCAGAAAGAAATTCTTTCTTTTCTGGGCATCCAAGAAGAAATCCTTGTTGGTGAACGACAGTGTCCTTTTTTCACCCACGAAATCTGGTCACACTTGTCAGAAGGTCTTCTTCCTGTCAACCTCAACCTGTGTGCAATTCTGATCACCACACCTCAGAAAGGATATTATAGCACTGGGAAAAGTGCAGAGAAAGGCAACTAGAATGATGGTTGGAACACTCCTATGAGAAGGTTAAAGTTTGGGGCTCTTTGGAGATGAAGACTGAGGTGACATTTGAGGTTTACAAGACTATACATGAGGAAGAAGCCTCTTTCTCACAATACAAGAACTCGTGGGCACTCAATGAATTTTCTGAGCAGTCGGGTTAGAATGGATAAAAGGAAGTACTTCTTCACCCAAAAAGTGATTGACACATGGAATTCAGTGCCACAGGAGGTGGTGGTGGCAATGAGCATGGAAGGCTTCAAGAGGGAATTAGATAAACATATGGAGCAGAGGTCCATCAGTGGCTATTAGCCACAAGGTATAGATAGGGACTCTTGGTCTGGGGCAAGTGACGCTCTGTATTCTTGGTGCTTGTGGGGGCAACAGTAGGAGGGCTTCTAGTGTCCTGGACCCACTGCTGGATCTACTGATGGCACCTGGTATTTTTGGCCACTGTGTGACACAGAGTGTTGGACTGGATGGGCCACTGGCCTGATCCAACATTGGCTTCTCTTCATAGAATCATAGAATGTTAGAGTTGGAAGGGACCTTGCAGGTCATCTAGTCAAACCCCCTGCACTCTGCAGGAGCATAGCCTGCAGCACAGCACAGAAACAACACTTTAAATTGGGTTTAGGAGCAGATCAATAGCTAGTGTAAGTGCTGTGGTATGGAGGGGGGATATGCTCCCACAATAGCTGACCCCAACCAGCAGTCTAGCCATAGTATTCTGTACTAGCTGCAGCTTCTAAACAATTTTCAAGGGTAGCCTCAAGTAGAGCTTATTGCAGTAGTCTGGACTAGATGTAACTAAGGCATGGGTGCAGCTGATGCACCAGCCAAAGCTGGGCAAATGCACTCCAAGCCACGGCAGCCACCACTGCAAGTAGCACTCCCAAGCTGCAGACCTGGCTTCTCAAGGTTTTGCATCTTTTCGCTGATCAAATCAATGCACATGTCCCCAGACCTTTAGGGCCCAATGCAAGATAACCAAAGGGTAATCTATCCTGCCCATAACTAGCAAGTAGGCAAATGGCCAGCTCTATCCTGACTGTTTGTCTTCATAAAGGAAGCTCATCTCCTCTTATCATAAAAACGGAGTTTAATGCTTCATCTCTGCATTTTCTCTGGGATAATGTTTTCTCTGTGATCAGGGCCTCCCGATGCATTTATGAATGTATTTTGCAGTTCCCATATCAGGTAGGACTTACCTTTCCCCCATCTGACTACAAAACAGGAGGCAAGGCACATGGATGGTGCAGTTGGACCTGCCTCCTGGGCTTCCCTCCTGTACTCGCACCAACATCCACTAGGTCTGAAGTGAATGCCTAAAGCACCAATACATTGCAGGGTTTGGCTCACTCCCTGTGGCAGCAGGATGCAGGAGGGGATTTTAGAACTCTTTTCATTTTCTTTTCTTTGTGCTGTCAAATTACAGATGACTTCTGGTGACCCCTGGTAGGGTTCTCAAGGCAGGAGATGTTCACAGGTGGTTCGCCATTGCCTGCCTCTATGTCACGACCCGGGTATTCCTTGGTGGCCTCCCATCCAAACACTTGCAAGGGTCAACCCTGCTTAGTTTCTGAGATTTGAGGAGACTGGACTCGCCTGGGCTATGCAGATCATGGTGAACTCTGCTGGTGACCTATAAATATTTCTGGGAATTGTAGCTTTTAGTAGAAATTTGGGCTCCACCCCCCAAATCTCCAGTTTAGAATACTAAAGGTGCCCCCCCCCCACAAAACTACAATTCCCAAAGATCTGTGGGGAGAGGAACGGCCATCTGAACATGTTCAAATTGTTACAGAAGACCTGCCCTAAAAGAAAATCAGAACTGAAGTAAAACCAGTGCAAAAGGTCTGCCCATGCTACATATTCTCCTTGAAATATTGTCCGCTACAAGGAAAGGTGAGGATGTAAATGCCAAATCTGTCAATGCAGCAGGCTGTCTTTCTTCTTCTTTTTTAATGTGAGGAAAGTTGGCAGCAGCATTTCAAAAGTTAAAATATGTCAAACACATCAAAATGCGTTCCTCGCTCATTTATTGGCAACACTAACAGGAATGTTGGCAGATTTCATAGCCCTGGAAGCCAGTCCACATGTCTTGAAAGAAGCATTCAATACTGAGGATTTTCTGGGATGGGAAGAGGTGGGGGGGGACAGTTGTGACAATTCTCTCACCCTGGCACCGTAAAAAGAGAGCATGAAGAGGTCAAGGTGCTCGAGATGTGCTCCATAGCTTTCCACCTTTCAATATTTTATACATTACAGTGTCTTAGCTGCAAGCACAAATTGGCAAGAAGCAAAGATCACCAGCTTTCTCTGATAAGCTGTCTGTCAAACAATGCTTGCTGAAGGTAAAATAAAATCCAGGAATAACATAAACTTGGGGACTGCTTCGGGCAACCTACACAGCCTACAGTCAGGCACTCCCTCTTCCCCCAGCTAATCTCTGTTGTCTTACCTCAGGAAGTAAACATTAATTAGGCGGTATCCTGGTTAGAGTGTGGGGCTAGGATCTGGAAGACCCAGGCTCAAATCCCCACCACTCTGCCATGGCAGGTTGCTGGGCAATATTGGACCAATCACACATGGAGAAAACAGCTACTTTGGAAGATGGGCTGTATGGCATTGTACCCCACTGAAGTCCCTCCCCTCCCCAGACCCCACCCGCCTCAGGCTCCACCCCCCCAAATAACCTTAGTTACAGTGAATTCAATGAAGTATGACTGCTAGCCTTTAAAAGCTTAAATGCTACTCCTTGTAAAGTCACAGGCACCGAGTCAGTAGACATCTATGATTGCCTTGCCAGTACAGTCCAAACACCACTTGCAGTCACAACAGAGGTTCTCTGCTGGAGAAAGGCAGAGGGCAATTACTTCTCATAGGGTTTCTTTCCATGAAGGACTTTTTGCAGATAGAAGGAAAATGATCTTTCCTTCTCTTGCCTTACCCACTGAGTTGCTGGTAAAGACCTATTTTGCTCCCAGGATGCACATCTTGTGTTTTGGGCAAAAGCTGGTCCAACACTTGTACCCGACCATAGGAAGCTGCAATATACTGAATCAGACCATTGGTCTATCAAGGCCAGGGTCATCTCTCTACTCTGATTGGCAGCATCTCAATGAGAGGTTTTTCACACCACATATTACCTGATCTTAACTGGAGATGCTGGGATTCAACCTGAGATGATCTTCTTCTTCTTCTTCTTCTTCTTCTTCTTCTTCTTCTTCTTCTTCTTCTTCTTCTTCTTCTTCTTCTTCTTCTTCTTCTTCTTCTTCTTCTTCTTCTTCTTCTTCTTCTTCTTCTTCTTCTTCTTCTTCTTCCGCAAGTAATCTACCGCTGAGTCACAGCTATGCAAAGCAAGTAGTCTATGCAAGTGTTCAAAGCAAGTAGCCTGCCACTGAGCCAAATCTATGGCCCTATCATGAGTTTGGATGTGCACGTCATTGCCTGTTGACTATTGCACCTCTTATTAATCACTGATGAATGTAACACAAAGTGACAACCAGCTGATAGGAATGAACCATTATAGATTACCCCCTGGAAAAAACCACACCAATAGGCCTTCCACCACATCACTGAAAAAAGCTTTCAATGACATCATCATCATCATCATCATCATCATCATCATCATCATCATCTAATTTATACCATTAGTTCCCATATTAGTTCACAGAAAGTTGACAGGAAGAAAGTTTATTTGAAACAGGGTGTTCAAGGAGAGTTTTACAGATACTGTAGACCACCGAAAAGACAAAGAAGTGGGTACTAGGTCAAATGAAGCCTGGGCTCTCCCTAGAAGCTAAAATGACTAAATTGAGGATATTGTACTCTGATGACATCACTCCATCACTCAAAAGGAGAAGAATGCTAGGAAAAGTGGAAGGCAGCAGGAAAAGAAGAAGACCCAACAGGAGATGGAGGAACCCCATCAAGGAAGCCACGGGGGCCCTCAGTTTACCAGACTTGAGCAAGGCTGTTGATGACAGGACGTTTCGGAGGTCATTCATTTATACGTCAGAAGTGACCTGGTGGCACTTAATATGCATGCACACACACGCACTGCATGCATCCACCTGTCACTGATTGTGTGCTCTAATCAAGTGATGTGCATATATGTGCAAACCAGACCTTGATGAAAACCAGCTGGTTGTCTGAACAGATCCTCACTGACAAACACCAGGCTTGAGGCAATATAACAAGATACAGAAGTCCTGTCTGCAACACTCCATATATGCTACATGGAAAGCCCCTTTGGGACAAAAGCCCTACAAGCAGGTATTAATTAGGACTTTTTATATTTCCTTTTTTGGAGGAGATGTGTGCAGAAATTGTATGTGGCTTTAAATTTGGCTCACGTTATTTACGAAAAACGTTGGATTCTTTAGAACCAATGCAGTTTGGGGGACTGGTATTGTATTTCAATGATGTTTTCACTGATCTCCCTGTAACTTCTTTATTTCCTAACCCATTAGGCTGAAATCCTCAGATTTTTTTTTTTTTTTTTACACTTTCAGCCTGATAGGAAAAAACCTTCCTATTCCAGAGGCAATTAAAACTCTTACTGTGGTTGGGGCTGGGAAGAGGAAAAAAAATGCTCTAAGCAGCCAAATCCTCAGCGCAATGAGGCGAGACGGAGTGAGACGGATTTGCCCTCTTGTTTATATACTCTGCTGTGGTGGTGCTGGTGTTGGTGATGGAGAAACACACTTTATACATGAATAGGCATACTTATGCCTATCAGATCCCCCCCCCCTCGGAGCTCAGTGTTTTTACTTCAGTTTTGAAAGATGCCGGAGATCTCTTAGACCAGGGGGTCCTTAACCCTTTTTCAGCCCGTGGGTGCATTTGGAATTCTGACACAGCATAGTGGGCACAGCGACAAAATGGCTGCAGCAAAATGGCTGCTGGAGGAGGTGGGGCCAGCCACAAAGTGTCCAGTGCAGAACCTTGTGCTGAGGTAACAGCAGTCGCCAAAGCAACATTTCAAAAACTCTGCACAGGAAATCAAATAACCAGTAGTCAATCAGAAGACTTGCTGGGCAAAAGTCCTCCTGGGGCCCCACCCACTTCCTAAAAACATTTGGCGGGCACCAGGAAAAGGTTTGGTGGGTGCCGTGGTGCCCATTGGTACCACTTTGGGGGACCCTTGTCTCAGATCCTGGATCAGTAATTCTGATCTGTCATCATCATTGATTTCTCTCATATCTCCGTGTTTGTTCGCTTCACTGACGGCTGGGGCTGCCAGGTCCCCAGGGAGGGGGTTGCCCACTCTAGAGGCCCCTGACCCGCCAGCCTGGATCCAACCATCAGGGGAACCCCCAAAGTGCTGGAACCTGGAGGTGATGTCATCATGCTGGGCACGTCATTGGGGGACACTCTAGCGTTCGGCATTAAAACTCTATGGTACCATAGAGATGGACATGCAGCTTCCAACACCTGCTGGATGCCAGGTAGGGACCTGGAAATCCTACTCAGGGTGGTGCATCCATTCTATCAGTCCAGTCCACTGAACAGATGAGTCTCCTTATATGTTGGGCTCTTTTTGTAGCAGGAACTCCGTTGCATATTAGGCGACACACCCCTAATGTAGCCAATCCTCCAAGGGCTTACAGAGCTCTTCTTACAGGGGCTACTGTAAGGTTTTGGAGGATTGGCTACATTAGGGGTGTGTGGCCTAATATGCAAAGGAGTTCCTGCCACAAAAAGAGCCCTGCATGCTAGGATGGAGTGGGAAGGGCCACCCGGGCCTCTGCCTCCCTAGCATGCCCCTTGCTTCAGACAACTGAATCAGATAACACAGTCAAGAAAGTCCTCCCTAACAATGCAAAGGTTGGAGGAAAGGTTTGCTTTGCAGAGGACTGCTACTCAGGGCAATCTTGTTTGGTGCAAACATAGCCTAATATGGGAGCCATTGGGGTGTAGTGGTTAAGAGCAGCAGACTCGAACCTGGACAACTGGGTTTGATTCCCACCAGTCTTCCACATGAAGACCCAGGGCCAGTCACCATTCTCTCCCAGAACACTCTCAGCCCCACCTGCCTCACAAGGTGCCTGTTGTGGGGAGAGGAAGGGAAGGTGATTGTAAGCCACTTTGTGACTCCTTAAACTAAAGAAATGCAGAGTATAAAAAACCCTACTCTTCCTAATCTTCCTAAATATTCTGGTTAGATAAGGTCCATGCCAGATCACGCACACTAAATAATCCTCTTTCGATGCACTTTCAAAGTGGATTTTGCCAGTTCACACAGTAACATCCAGTTTGAAAATGCATTGAAAGTGGATTGAAAGCGGATTATTTTGTGTGTGTGATTGCAGCTTTTAATCTGCTGATTCTCTCTCTCTCTCTCTCTCTAATGATTCCTGTTACTGTTTTCCAACAAAGAAACTTCAAAGGGATAATCCAATGTGAAATTGTTGCATTAGAATTCATTAACAACACATAGACTCATGAAGCTGCCTTCTGCTGAATCAGACCTTTGGAATATCAAGGTCAGTATTGTCTACTTAGACTGGCAGCCGCACTCCAGAGTCTCAGGGAGAGGTCTTTCACCAAATTATTTAACTAGAGAGGCCAGGGATTGAACCTGGGATCTTCTGCATGCCAAGGAGATGGTCTGCCACTCAGACATGGTCCCAGAAGTTCAAGACCATTTACCTTTTAGATCATGAAAGGGATCTGGAATTCCACTCACTATAGTTTCCAATGTCTTGCATATCTCAACCCTTATGGGTGTCCATTAATTCAGTTCTGCCTCTGCAGCTTCCTTTTGTATTTGGTTGTCCTACAGCAGATTTCATTTGATCCAACTTTGCCTGTCAAACAGCCCCCGAAGGTGACTGTTGCCACTCTGAGTAAACTGATTACTCCTTTTTGGGATCTTCTTTTAAATCATCCTTCATTTGTAACGCCCCATGCTTTTTGCTATGAACATAAAAGCATCAACCTAATGGATTTATGCTCCAATGCATCGATGAAGTGAACTCCGAGTCATGAAAACTTATGGTGGGATAAATGTTGTGCCACCGGACCCTGGTGTTATTTTTCTGCGGCAGACTCATGCAGCTACAGAAATGCAGTCATCAAGGGCTGCCAACTCCAGGCTGGGAAATTCTTGGAGTTTCGAGGGTGGCGCTTGGAGAGGGCAAAGGTTGGAGAGAGATGTGATTCCATAGACCAGGGGTATCGAACTCATTTGCTGTGAGGGCCAGATCTGACATAAATGAGACCTTATTGGGCCAGGCCATGTGTGTGTCATAAAATGTGACACCAGGTAGCGGAGATATAAACTCTATAAAGGACACAAACACAAAGGTTTTTTTTTTACTTAAAAACATGCTTAAAACAGTTAGCACTCTTGCAATATTTTGTTTATTTAACAGTGTCTAATAACTGACACCTCTTGCTCTGAATTATTGCATCAAAATGTCTGTGCTGTTGCAGTCTAGAGTATGCTGTTCAGGTGTGTATCTGTAAGCTGCAAACCGACAATGATGCAGCAGCAGCAGACCTGAAAGAAGAAGTCGAAGACAGCCGGTTCCACTGTGGGCCTGATAGAAGCCCTCTGGGGGGCTGATCCGGCCCCCGGGCCACATGCTTGACACCCCTGCCAAAGAGTCCTCCCTGCCAAACTGCCATGTCCTCCAGGGGAACCGATCTCGGCCTCTAGACTGGAGAACAGATGTCATCCCAGGAGGAATCCAGGCCCCTCCTTGAGGCTGTGAATCCTAACTTGTTACCATTTTCTTTCCCTTCATTGCACCCGAGGAAGTGGAAAGTAAGGATGGCTTAGAGAAATGGAAGCTGAAACAGACTGCAGCCGCAGGGTCACTCTGCGTAGTGTTAAGATGTTACCTATTCAGATCCTTACTGAAAGTCGCAAGTAATCTCATTTGGATTAGTGACCTCTCCAAGGCCGAGGACAGACTGGCAATTTGCTGCGGGATGGGACCCGGGCTGACAATGACTCAATATCGGATTAAATGGAATGTTCACACAGGCACATCTGCCTGGCGTCCCCCACCCGTAGCCTACCGGTGCTGTTGCGCTTCACTGCCGGATTAAAAAAACACCTGATAAAAGCCGTCGCAAATCCAAAAGCCTGCGTTCGTCGCACGTTTCTCCGTTTCCGGGGAGTCTGAACGCGCAGGCGAAAAGCCGGGCGGAAGCTGCGTTGGGCACGAGGCAGCAGCACTGTGATTGGCTGCGCTCCGCTCCACTGCCCAATGTGGTGCTGGCATTGCAGGACAAAAAAAAAAAATCGACAAAATGTGCTTATGTGCATGAGCGCATGAGCACTCATGCGCACATATACCCATACACCCACAGCCGAATTAATGGGGAAATGGCGAATATAGCACACCTCCGGCGCGGCAGTCTGAACACTTCCACGTGCCTCCGTCCCGTATCTTCTGGCAGCGGCCCCCGCTGTGTGGACGGGAAAACCCGGTATAGTTTAATCCGGGTTTTTTTTTGCTGCGACTGGCTACCGGGGCAAATTGCCAGTCTGTCCTCGGCCCAAGAGTAGGAAACAGGAAATATTAGGAGGGGAGTCTGATGAATTATGTTCCAAATACACTTCTCTACTTTCAGGTCACCATCCCTTTTTGCAACATGATTTGGGTTAGGTAAATCTGCCAGCCAGTGCACCAACACATGCTTCCTTCCCCGTGAAAAAGCAAAAAGCACATTGCCGGTTGACTAATTCCCTCCCCCTCAGAAAAGGCCCTCTTGAGTAAAAGAAAATGAAAAAAAAAAAGTTGTTAAATCCAAATTAAAGGGAAAACCTAGAAGGTACACAGCAATTATGTTTTCTTTGGTGTGGGGAACTCCCCCCTCCAGAAAAAAACACCCCTCTCACATGGTTTATGAGGTAATTTTTGAAAACAGAGATGTTCTCAGAGAAGGGACCTCTCCCTCCCCTTAACAAAAGAACTTTGTAGATTTTGATGGGGAAATCACTTAAAGTAACACGAAAGCACATGGAAAACAACATACAGCAGATGGAGAGTAGAGTAACATCTTGAGTTAATTTATTTTTGAAGTACATAGTGAGCTTTCATGATATAATTGAATTAAAGAGTCAGTGGGGGAAAAATCTGCACTCCTGGTATGTTTATTTTGCTCAGAAACTTTCCCCGGAAGTTATGCGGCTTTTCAAACTCATTTCAGAAACTGAAGAATGTGCCTAAGGATTCAGGTCTTAAGCAGCTGGTCGGCAGCGCGGGTGAATTTGAGTCAAGAGAGCAATTGCTCGGAAAGCCTAAACATTTTAAGGTCTGCCTTTCTCGGTATCGGAGGAATGAAAGAATTGTCAAAGTGGAGCATGCTACAATAGGCCCATTTTCCCTAGGATGATTGTAATTCTTGATAATCTTGTGTTTTTTTTTAACAACCATGGACTTAGGAACAAAGAGGGTCCTCCTGAGCTTTTTGCTACTCAAGGCAGATCTCTCACAGTGAATCCTTCTGTATGACCATCAGAGTGTAAGATTCCCCACAGTCCTGCCTATCAGGAACTGCAGGGAGGGGCAGCAGCATCATGCTCCCAGACTCCGCCCATGATAGCCTGGACCCTGAAGAACTGAGGATAAGAAGAGAGGAGGAGCACTCAACACCAAAGAGACTGCCACCATCCTCCCATGGGATAGGTGGTTCCCATGAGAAGGCAGGGAAGATAAGGAGTATATGATGCTGCCCTCCAAAGGGTAGGGGGAAGGCAAGACTGCAGTCTACTCCTCTTGGCCCTTTCCACACTTGGACCTCACCCCAGGTTTTCTCATTTCATCATTTCTCTGTGTTCATCTCATGACCATTTACCCTGCAGTTATCTCTGTTTATCTGTGGTTTGGTGCATTAATTTTGTCCCGCTCCAATTTGCTTGCCTGCCTCGGGTTATAAATTCTGCATTGCGAATGGGGGTGTTTGTCCTAGGTATGGCAGGAAAGGGGTGGGGAGGATTGAAACTGAGTAAAAAATTCTACACTGAAATCTGCGCCGGGGCCACTCCAGACCAAGGGAGAGCCCATGGCAAAACAGGATCCATATACCCCAGGGCAATAGTGGGCCAAACCTGGGGTGACCACAATGTAATGCAGAACTGACAAAAAAAAGGGGGAGGGGATAAAATGAGAGGCAAATTCGAGTGTCATGCAGAATAGCTAATAGGAGACAGTGCTGAACCAGGATTAAAAGTCTAGTGTGGAGAGGGCCCTTGACAACAGTTTCTTCTCCTCTTCAAAACTGATGAACCAGAGAACAATATGGGGGAAGACATCCAACAGCAAGGATCCTGCTTGTCCAAGGGAAGTACTTTGAAACACACGGAGAGAGAGAGACATTTATTTATTTGACTTATAGACTGCTCTCCCTCAAAGGGCTCAGGGTAGTGTGCAACGTTTCAATAAATACATTTATTAGACAGTTATAAATAAATTAAATCAATTTAAATTTAAAACAGTAAAAACACTAACAAGTCATAAACTGATTCAGATGGCAATGAATATCAATTTATACCCTTTCCTTCATGAGGAGAGAGGGAGGGAGTAGAGGAGGCCAGGCAGGATAACATACAGTTGCTGTCCTCAGCCGTCAGCCTGGCGGAACATCTCTCCTTACAGGCCCTGCGGAACTGCATCAAGTCCTGTAGGGCACGAATGTCATTCGGCAGAGAGTTCCGCCAGGCTGTGCCAGGGCCAAAATACACACACACACACACACACACACACATAATGTGTATACATATAATATATATATTGTAAAACAAAACAAGTACAGTAAATACTGGTCAGGCCTCATGGATCCATATTTTAACATGCTTTAATTTAAGCTAGGTTCATCAGTGTTTGGCCTTTAAAAGCTCATAAATTTCAGCCATAGACCATGTGATGAAATAAAGATGAGAATGCTTTTTTGGTGTGTTTCTGAAGAATGTTTCAGTTACTAAGGGTCTATATGCTATTAACCTTCATGTACTGAAGACAGAAGGAAAACGGCATCCAATGAAGCTGATGGGCAGTATGTTCAGGACAGACAAAAGGAAATACTTTTTTACACAGAGAGTGATTAAAATGTGGAATTCACTGCCAGAGGATGTAGTGATGGCCACAAGAATAAACAGCTTGAAAAAGGGATTACATAGATTCATGGAAGATAAGTCTATCAATGGCTACTAGCCATGGTGGTTGAGAGGAACCTCCACATTCAGAGGCACTAAGCCTCTGAATCCCAGAGCCAGAAGGCAACATCAGGGGAAGGTGTCAGCCTCCATGGTTAGCCACTGTGTGAGACAGAATGTTGGACTAGATAGACAATTGGTCTGATCTAGCAGGGCTCTTCTGATGTTCTTATGTTCCAGTATTATACAAAACTAGGAATAAGGACTGTTGTGGGAATAAATACAATGAACTCTAGAAAGAGGCTCTGGGAGAGTGCCAAGATCTTCGACACACAGGGTCAATTTGCTGTGGCAACCTCAGCAGGGTATAATTACATAGAGTCCATCACTTTCTCCAGAGGAACTGATCTCTGTTACTTGAAAAGCAGTTGTAATTTTGAGCGATCTCCAGCCCTCATCTGGAGATTGGCAACAATTGTTACTCAGGAGAAAATGGCTGGTTTAGAGGGTGGAGTCTATGATATTGTACCTGTCTGAGGTCCAACCCCTCCTCAAACCCTACTGTCTCCAGGCTCCACCCCTCAAATCCCCAGGAATTTCCCAACATGGAGTTGGCAATCCCATCCCCTTCCCAGCTAACCATCAACCTACCAATATCTGTCCCTCTGACTACAGCTGACTTCTGCCCTCCCTTCTGGAAATCAGTCGTAATTCTGAGTGATCTCCATCCCTCACCTGGAGATTGGCAACAGTAGTTCCCCAGGAGGGAATGGCTGGTTGGGAGGATGGCATCTATGGGATTGTACCTGTCTGAGGTCCTACCCCTCCTCAAACCTCACCCTCTCCAGGTTCCATCCCTCAAATCTCCAGGAATTTCCCACCTGGAGTTGGCAACCCTATTTCCTTTCTAGCCAAGCATCAACCTACCTTTATTTCCCCCTCACTGTTCAGCTTTCCATCTTCCCCCCCATCTACCTGCAGCCTCTATGGTGCTCTGAAACCCTGACTGCCATGTCACATTGGCTGTCATGGGGGGGGGGGGCATCTCTGCCAACTGGAGAGCAGTTGTAATTCTAAATGATCTCCAGCTCTCGCCTGGAGATTGGCAACAATGGTTTCCCAGGAGGAAAAATAGTATTTCTATGCAATGGGGACCAAAGCAGTTTAAGTATAGCCTGACCCAAGTGCCTGGGGTATCTGTAGCAGAGCCGAGTGCCTGGGACATTTGTAGTAGATCAAGAAGCTGACCGAGCTTTGAGGAACTAATGCTAGCACTTTATTATGTTTTATGTTTATGGTTTTAAATTCATGTTGGGGTTTTATTAGTTATTGTATTTATTGAATTATTCTATATTGTTGTAAGCCACCCTGACCCAGCTTTGCTGGGAGGGCGGGGTAAAAATCTAATGAAATAAATAAATACATCATTCTCCTCTCTGCCTTTTGATTTGCACAACAACCCTGTGAAGTAGGTTAGGCTGAAAGTCCGTGACAGGTCCAAAATAACCCATTCAGCTTCTACAGCAAGAAACGTGATCTAGCAGATCCTGCTCTGAAGCACTGACCGTGATGTCTAGGGTAACCAACCTCCAGGTGGAGCCTGAAGATCACCAGGTGTCACAACTGAACTCCAGACAACAGATCTCCCCACCCTGAGAAAATAACTGCTTTGGCCTCTCCCCTCCCCAAACCCTGGCTTCCATAGACTCTACCAGAAAATCTCCAGGAATCTCCCTACCTGGAGCTGGCAATCCTAGTAAGGACTGGCCCCAATGAGTTCCTCACAAAGGCCTGAAAAGGGTTTCCTTCCTTTGTCTGAACCAAGCTTGGTTGCCTACTGTAGTGAAACGGGGTCCAGTTTACAACTCAGCTGTTCGCCTCCCATCCTCATCCCATGGGTGTATCTCACTCCCTAAGTTTGCTGCCACCACTCACTGAATTGTCACTGCCTTTTTAAAGGAACAGTGGCCAAATCTCACTATTTGGAGATAGAATCCCCAGTCACTGGGGGATCCCTGATAAGTTGGCAACCCAAGGGTCTGGCCTTTCCTTGTTTCCCTGAGCTACGCCCTCCCTTTGGTATTGTGCAGAGTGGGGGAGAGTATGTGGTCAGAGCACAACACAGATTATTAGCCCAAATAAAATAATTTATTTAACTATTTACAAAAGTATGGAGCACACACACACTAAATAAATAAGGCACAACTGTAGGAGTAAGGGCATAAATCAACAGGGGTTAAATGCAATCCTCTTTCCCTACACACAACACTCTAGCTCTGGAGGTTGTAGGCTCAGGATAGCATCTCTCCTGGGACTGGCTCTGCTTCAGCCTCTCTCTCTCTTTCTTGCCCAAGACAGCAGGGAAACTTCCATTAATTCCCCAGTCCAGCTTACTGTGGAGTGGCTAAATTTCTGCTGCCTCCCAGAGTCCCCCCATGTCTCTGGCTTGTGGCCTAGCTAGAGTCTATATTGGTGCTGCCCTGCCCCAAGGTCCCTCTTTCCCTGCACTTTTTGGCCTTGGTGCAGCTGGGAAGTATAGGCCAGCAGATGAGGAAGCCCCATTCAACCCTGTGAGTGATACCCCTGCAGGCCCCTCTCTGGAACTGCAGCTCAATTAAGCCTTCTGGGGGAACATTTTAAACACAGAGATAGCAGCCATCTTTCATCAAACACAGGTAACTGCCATTGTGTCACAACTACCAAAAGCTACTGAGGGGAAAAGTTAGTTTCACACAGGAGGCAAATGTCTTGTCAAGAGAGAAAGCCGTCTGCCAGAAATTCTGAGAAGGCCCAGAAGCTGAAGGAGTGGGCGGGGAAGAGGAGCAAAGCCAGCACCTGGCCAATGGCATGCTAGTACTCTTGAGTGGCAGCTGGGCGGGACTCAGACAATGCAGCCAATGGCTAGGGACATGTTCTGAGTGACAGATCATTCAGCCAACTGATTAAGGGAACATGTGGAATATTCAGGAGAGTCAATGACCAAAATAGAATTGTATTATAGAGAGACTAGGGGGAAGCCCATTGCGGCCGAGGCAACGGGCCCTAGGGAGAGTCCTTGGGGGTGGGCAAGGCGGCTGGGCTGGCCCCGTCATGCAGGGAGGAGGGGCGGTGTTCTCCGGGCAAGGGAAGCATCCGAGGGCCGCCGCTGACTCCGCGCGCAAGCCTCCCTGCCCCGCCCTCCGAAATGGGCAACCCCGCCCCCGCACATCGTGTTCCCGAAAGCCTTCAGGGAGGGGTGGCCGGGCAGCGCTCCCGAGGCCCGCTGTGCCCTCCCCCACAAAGCCTCCATACCCAGCTTTGGGTGAAGTCCCTCCGAGCCGGTAGCCGCCGCCACCCCCCAGCCCGAAGCGATCGGCGGCTGGAGCAGACTGGGGGCGTGAGGCTGCGCGGTGGCTGAGTGGGAGGGCGCACAGCCACGCCGGAAGGCTAAGCAGCCAGTGGCAAGGGACTCCGTCTCTGACTGGCAAGTCCCTCGGCCAACTGATTCCGGCGCGCATTTTGACCATATAAGGTATGACCAAAACTCAAATATATATAAGGAAGGATAAATGCTGCTGAGAAAGTGTAAGAATGGAAACATTTTGAGTAGCGATAGGCATCACACCCACACACTGAGGTACATTTTTGCTTCTAAAATCCTTTAAGATGCTCTTGAAATTACTTCAAAACTTCACTTAGCAGGACTGTTCGGATAGGAATGCCAATGTCCAGGTGGTAAAATAACACAAACAACCGTGATGTATTATGAAAATATATTTAGGCACTATTCTGCAATGAATCGAGTTTCTTCATCACATTATAAAAATATATGCATACACACAACTGGAATTGCACATAATACCATTTCACATAACAGCTTTTTCAGAGTGTGCTGCATGAATAACATTAGTTTACACACTGAAAAGAGAGGAAAAACAATAGCATTAAAAGAGAGGAAAAGAGGAAAAATAATAGCATTAAAATGGTCATCTTACATTATCACTAATTCTTGCATGAAAACCCCATAATGCCTACCACAATGTTATAAATATGTACACAATTCTAATCTGTGAATTAACACACAACATTCATCCGACTTCAATGAAACAAATTCTTTCAGTGCTCATGGTATCCTAACAAACTACTCCCTTTACATAGAGACACTGTCTTAATTACTAACAGGTGGCACAACAGAGACCACACATTTAAAGAGAATGTATATGCTGCCCAAACTTGCCCTTATATAAATCATACAATCATTGTTCACGGATCTTGTACACTCCAAGGAAATAGATTATTTTATAGGAAGGAACTTAAATCTAGCTCTGAATTTAGTCCATGAGGAGAAAGTGAGTTTAAACGGAATACCCACCTAGCTTCTTCCTGCAAAAGTATCTTTTGTACATCACTATTTTTTTTTTTTGCTACAAACAAAACCGTGTAGCGAAACTCATTGCATTTATGGTTATTAGAGACAAAGCGCTCAGATAGAGCGACCTCTAACTCACTTTCTCAGAGGGGAAAATCAACACAGAACGTAATTTCATACAATGCAGCATGTGTAGAGGGGAGTCGTACTGAGAGTGTTAGATCTACAACCGCAACTTGTCAGGGACTCTGCCTACATAGCTCACCACAACGCGGGCACAGAACCAGTGTGCATAGAGGTTCAAACTTGCTAACTCTTGGGATCAAACCAATGCCAATTTAATTCCTTCATGCACAGGCCTTGCAGATGTGCCTTGTCTTGGGCCACCCTTGTTGCTTGCGGGTGCATTTTATTATTATTATTATTATTATTATTATTATTATTATTATTATTATTATTATTATTATTATTATTATTATTATTATTATTATTATTGTTGTTGTTGTTGTTGTTGTTGTTGTTGTTGTTGTTGTTGTTGTTGTTGTTGTTGTTGTTGTTGTTGTTGTTGTTGTTGTTGTTGTTGTTGTTGTTGCAAAAACACTACAGTACAAAATACCAAAGCCGTAGTCAAAGAAGAAAATAGACAATTTTGTAGAGATTGCTAAGTTTAGCCATAGGCTAGAAACTTATATTTGAGATCTTTTATGTTTTCCCATTCAAATTTGTCTATATTCATTTTTTCAAGTATCGGATACCATTTATCCAAAGGATTCAACAAGCAGCTTTCAGCATCCTCAGGGTCGATCCAGAGGGAGATTTTTTTCTAGCAGGAAGAGGTCCCAGACTTTGTGCAACCATTGTTGCGTTGAAGGAAGAGTGTTTGCTTTCCATTTGCTTGCTAGTGAAGTCTTTGCCGGCTTACGGGTGCATTTGGACCCACTCTCTCTCTCCACACAGGCTGGTTCCAGACCCTACACATTCTTTTTCAGGGCATTCAGCTCTCTGAACAAAACCGTTGCCTGTCTCCAGTCTTATCATCTTTGACTGCCAGGTAGCTAGATATTCCCACGGAAAATGGTCTTGAGAAACTATCGACTAGTTCATTGTTTCCTGTGCCAATCTTCTGTGGCATTGAGCAAGCTGTGACTCTGCATTTTCAAGGACACGAGGTGAATGGAGCTAAAAACCGTCCCCCCCCACACACACACAGGAGACAGTGAAAAACAGATGCACATCCGAGAATCCATCATAACCTATTCCGCCTGTCTTTTCCAACGACAGATCTCTTGGCACTACACGCATTTGTTGCCTTCCTCTTGCTACAGATTGGTCGATCCAGGTACTGTCCTTTGGCATACTTGTCGAGATAATAGAGCGATCCAATCAAAACATCTCCTGACAGAACATTTGCAGCTCTCGAAACATTTGCAGTCGACATATGGCGAGGCCAGACCAGGCAAGAAGACGGTGTGATCATTTCCCCCCCCACACACCCTCTCCTCTTTGGTTGTTTTCGCTCAGTGAAAGGTGTCAGGGATTTATGAGAGCCAAAATTCATTAAATGTCAACAAAGCCATCCAAATTTTTAAAGTGGTCTCTACAACGAAATCAGAGTGTTCAGTAGAGAAAAGCGTTTCTTTCATATTTTTTTTAAAGCCTCCTACGCAAAATCTGTCCTGTGGTGCAATCAATCTCTTGTAAAATTGAGTGGGCAAATAACTCCTTTAGGCCCCAAGAGGCAGAACACATGACTACCGTTGTTTCACTTTTTGTCATGGATGGGGTTGCCAGCACTCGGTCACTGGTAGCTGATTACATGTGAAGTGAACTGCAAGTCCCAGCTAGGGATGCCAGCCTCCAGGTGAGACCTGGGGATCTCCCAGAATTACAGCTCCTCTCCAGATTACAAAGATCAGCTCCCCTGGAGAAAATGGATGCTTTGGAGGGTGGAGTCTCCGGCACTGTACCTGCTGAGGTCCCTGCCCTCCCCAGGCTCCACCCCCAAGTCTCCATGAGTTCCCCAGCCTGGATCTGGCCACCCTGCCCCCCATCCCCCACTGGTGTCCAGGGGGAAACTAGCAGCCCTAGATTCACAGCAGAACTGGAACCAGAAGCATATGGATGAATGGGACAGATCCACGGGAAATTCATAAAACTGGAAATGACATTATAGGCTATTTAGTCCAATGCTCTGTGCAGTGCAGGAAATCTGCCAGGATATCTCTAGAGTTGTCATGTGTCTGCTGGGGTGGGGGATCTCCCTCCCACTCCCCCAGCAGGCTTTTTTTTGGCCTGCACTCCAGTGGCCGGCCGGAGGGGGGAGAGGATCAGCAACAGTATTGTGCCACTTCTGGGTTTTCCTGGAAGTCAGATTCCCCCCTGTCCCCACTCCCTCCCTAGTCACCCGCCTGTCAACCCTAGTTATCCCTGACAGGTGGCTGGCCCATCTGTCTCTGCCTTCCAGGAAGGAAGACCCTCCTCTTAGATATATGGAGGTACCTGAGGATTTTAACCCAGCAGTGTAGGAGTCAGAGCCTATTGAGATCTAGCTTATTGAACTGTTGTGGTTTCTGTCTGCTCAGGTTGCAGAACCTTCTTCAGGTGCATGAAATACAGGTGTGCAAGCCTGGTACCGGCAACTGGAAAACAATGTGATTGGTCACAAGAATGTAAGAGCATAAGAAGAGTCCTGCTGGATCAGGCCAGCGGTCCACCTAGTCCAGCATCCTATCACACATGGTGGCCAACCAGTTCCCCTGAGAGGCCAACAAACAGGGCAGAGAGACCAAGACCTTCCCCCTGTGGTTGCTTCCTTGTAGTGGCACTCAGAGACCAGACCTTCTAATGTACATTGAGTACATTATTTTGACTGCACTCCAGGACGCTCCTCTTGTATCACGGTTGGAGACCTTTCCTCCAGGTCAGGATTCGGCTCTGGTTGCCCTCTTGCCTGCCCCAGACAAGCAGATGGCTTAATCACCGCTATTGTTTGCTGAAGCTGTAAGAAGAATATAATATTCATTAAAGCAAAACCAACAGCCGATATTAGGGGAAAGGTTACTTCTTAATTTCCTGGAAATTTAGTTACCGTATACTTAATGTACGGCTTTATCATCGTTCTCTCTTTATGGTCTCAATAGATTTTACTAATTGTATATGTGTGAATTAAATTAAAACATTGTTTTTCTACCTGGTGAAAGTTGCTTCCTCCTAGGTTTATCAATAAGTTCGATTCTAGGGCAGTAGCTATGGTAAATCAGCATGTTAGATAACTACAGTAGCAGATTATTATTTCGATAGAGCCAAGATTAGGAGTGTCAGCCTGCTGCTGGCATTCCACAGCGGACTGTGGGGGGTAAGGACCTACCAGATCACCTTCCATCATCCATCTGCAAATCAAACTCCTAAGCTGGGAATCCCAGATGCATACATGATTTTGGGGAGGAGTAGGGATGGTAGTTAATACTGTTCAGAACAGGCATCACCCCAGCTCTTCATTTCCAGACCTGCTAATCATCAATGATTCCTTACACCAGTATTCAGTATTGGCCCTCATCCAACTCATACCAGCTTCTGGACACTAACAGGTCTGCTCAGAATCCTATTCAGACAATGGGGCTTACTTCCAGGAATGTGTTCTTAGGATTGCACTAACTCGAGGAACTGACTGCTCTACTGCTCTTGGCTACATGGAAATGAAATTGGAGCAAGATAGAATTTTTTGAAATCTAATAGAACCATTGCCATTGGCTAGAAAGCCAATCTCCTAGTAACACTCTCTGTCTTCGGGCAGAGCCCCTTTGGTGTAGTGGTTAGGAGCACGGACTTTAATCTGGGAGAACTGGGTTTGATTTTCTGCTCCTCCACGTGCAGCTGCTGGCGTGACCTTGGGGCAGTCACTAGTTCTCTCAGAGCAGTTCTTGAAAGAGCTCTCTGTCATGGGGAGGGGAAGGGAAAGGAGATTGTAAGCTGCTATAAGACTTCTTCTTCTTCTTCTTCTTCTTCTTCTTCTTCTTCTTCTTCTTCTTCTTCTTCTTCTTCCTCTTCCTCTTCCTCTTCCTCTTCCTCTTCCTCTTCCTCTTCCTCTTCTTCTTTTCTTAACTGCCTGGTCTAAGTCAGAAGAATTTGATGGTCTACCTTATTGAACACTCTTGAAGTATCTAGGAGTACCCACAAAGTCACACTTCTCCTCTTGATGATCTGGCAAATAAAGTCTAATGAAGCTGTCTTTGGTGCAAATTCTAGCCTGAATTCTAGAGTTTCTAGATCTCGTGGGTCTAGAAAAATCTGTTTCATCTGGAAAACATTTAAGTTGCTTCACCTCTGCCCACTGGACCACTTTATTCAACTATGCCTGAAGAAATATAACATTTGTATAGGAAGAAGGCTGGAGAGATCCTCCAAAGGATGTTAGCGTCTGGACTTGCTGAGTGATGTTATCCATGTTGATCCACATTGGTGACCCAAACACCACCAGACCAGCTTTTACCAGTTTAATGGGATAAAGGCATAAAGTAATAAGATGTAAGGTTTGCCCACTTCCTCAGGTAATTATTATTTAAATATCCAAATACATAAATAAAAATGGATTAGATTAGGTTACAACATGAAATATGTAGCATGTAGGTCCTACACGTTGCAGAGGAAATGATGATGAATCATCGGATTTACTCACCTATGTGAAGAAGGCACCCTTGGTACTTCCTCCAAGAATGTAACCTTCTGCAACTTAACTGCAGTGTTCTAATCAGTTGTCAAATACATTCTGATGCAGACTCAAGTGTGCACCTTCAATTCATTGGCCAGGTCTGTTATGTCTCACTAGTGACCCAATGCAAACTGAGACTTCATCCTGAAGTGCATACTTAAATACTCCCATGAAGCTCTATAGTTCAGGAAAGGTAAGGAGGGCCTAAGGATTGGAATGAACTGGGAAAATGTGGTTGGATTCATGGTTTCCAGCTTGCCCAGTTCCCAAACCATGGACCGTTATGAAATTTTAGTCATCAAACGAACTGGTTTGGTTAGTGAGGTTCATGAGAATGTCCACCCCCAGAGTGCTAGAGACACCAAACTTGCTGGGGATCTCCAGCTGACTCTCTTCTACCTGCCCTCCAAGGTTGGTGAGGATTGAATTTATGGGATCTGAGTTACAGCCCCCCACAGAAGGTGTCCCCAGGAAAATTCTTCCTGGGGCAATGACAGGTGCAGGTTCTGGAGCTTTCCCCCATCTCTGGGTTTTTCCATGGCTCTTTCCAGTTTTAAATTACTCTTGTCAGGGCTCTTTTTGTAGCAGGAACTCCTTTGCATATTAGGCGTCACACCCCTAATGTAGCCAATCCTCCAAGAGCTTACAGTAGCCCCTGTAAGAAGAGCTCTGTAAGCTCTTGGAGGATTGGCTACATTAGGGGTGTGTCACCTAATATGCAAAGGAGTTCCTGCTACAAAAAGAGCCCTGACTCTTGTCAGTTTCAAGGGGGTTGTTCCCTCCCCTTTGCCAGTGTTCCTTTGTGTTCCCAATTTGTTGCACAGAGCTTGCAAAATCCCCCTCCCCATCCCCACTTGGATTTCTTGTGACACTGCACTTTGAGATTGGTCAGTTGTTTTTATTGTCATGGTGGTACTGGATTCTGCAGGGCTTCTTCTGGGTTCTGCTGGGATTCTTCTGGGTTCTGCTGGGATTCTGCTCACCCCGCCCCGCTTCAGTTTGTACTGCAGGAATTTGTGGTTTGACTAGTCCTCTTTTGCTTACATTGCTGCAGTTACAGGAGTCTATGAAACAGGTCAGGAACAGGCCAATGACATCAAACTCATGGGGAAACTTCCACCCCATCATTGCTTTGAAGTTTGGTAAACATCTTGCTTGAGTGGACAGCCTGTCTGGAAATTTATCCATTCACAAACTCCATGTCCCAGTCCTCCAGGCCTGGGATGGGGACCCCGACCCCAAGCTGCACTCCCTCCGGAGCACCTACCTGCTGGCAGACGGGAAGCCCCGGGGGGGGTTGCCTGGGGCGTGCCTGCCTGATGGGAGATGAGCTCCGCAGGTCCCCCGAAGAGAGTTCTTCCCCAACGGTCAAGGGGGAGAAAGCGACAGAGGGGTGAGCACAGCCCCAGAGCCGCGCCCCACAGGGGGCACCGGAAGAAGACACCGAGGCCAGGACTCAGCCCAGGGAGGTCCCAGATGGCGGCACCGGCGGCACAGCCTCCCGGCCGACAAGACTGCCACCAGCCCAATGGCAGCCCCTCCCACAACACATGGAGAGCGTCCTGGGCTATCAAGGAGGGTGGGGCCTGGCAAGGGACGGAAGCGGCGGGGAGGATGGGAGGTGCTGGGGGCAAGGCCGGGGGTATAAAGGGAGGCAAAGGCAGAGAGGCTGGGAGGAATAGCGGGTCACAGATGCGGATGCGGAGGAGGCACGAGAGAGAGGGAAAGTGGCTCAGTGACCAGTCTCCAGGACCAGTCTCCAGGGGTGACATTAACCCCATCCCCTGCCATTCTGAGGCCTCTCCGACGTGCCCAAACTTGTGCTGGCCTCCACTCCCAGGACCGACCTCCCGCCCTGGACCCCCAAAGTCATGGCTACAGGCGGGACTCCGACGGGGGCGCAACAGAAGCGCGACACTCCACTAACAACTTCAGAGTTCGTGGAAATTTCATGCCAGTTGACCTGTCACAAACTTGACTTTGCAAAGCATGAACTGCCCAAAATTTGTCACAGGCTTATCATTTCTGAACTGCTGATTGTGGAACCCCAATTTGAAAACCATTATTCAGCCATGCAGTTCAGTGCAACACTATGATTTATACTTTTTGTGTGTGTGTTAAGTGCTGTCAAGTTGCTTCCAACTTATGGTGACCCTATGAATTAATGACCTCCAAAATTAATGATCTCCAGAGAGAGTAGGATCAAGCACACTGGCTCCAAAATGTCTTATTGTTAACAGCCTTGCTCAGGTCTTGGAAACGGAGGGTCATGGCTTCCTTTACACAGCCAGTCCATCTCACTTGTGCAAAATGAGGCAGAGTTAATGGAACCAAAAGGGTTAGAACCACACAGTTAGCAACATCAGGAGGAGATAATGAATCATCGGATTCACCGAGCCATGTGAAGCAGGAGCTCCTGGTACTTTCCCCAGCAATGTTATCTTCTGCAACTTAACTGCAGTCTTTTAATCAGTTGTCCAATAAATGTAAGCCCAATGTTTTATTCAGTAATCAGCCATCCTTCTCTGTAGTTAATACAGTTTACATGACTCCTCACGTTGGCTTGTTAATTAAATGTCTTCTAATGGCGGATGCTTTTTTGTAATTAATTTGGTGCCTGGAGAATAATTAGAGGAAGAAGAGCCACAGTTTCCACAAGTTAAAAGACATAGTTTGGAACAAAGTGGCCCTCGTTAATCTTAAAAAGTGACACCGTAAATACAACAAGACGTACTTATATATCCCCACTAAAAAGAGCCATAAGAACACTAGGATGATCTAGAGATTCTTAATCAGCTCTTTTTATTGGAAAACCTGGTTCCAAAATAGATCATTAGTCCCCTCTGGCAAGGAGCTCTCCAGCACTCCCACCACCTCTCCAAGACTTACAGTAACCATGGGAAAATGAGAGATACACAGAGAGAAAAACCATTTGCTAGCAGTAATAGTGCGCTCCTGTCTCACACTAGTACTCCAAGGCTGCACCAGTACTGGAAAATCTCACACCGCAGGAAACCTACATCATGCACATATTGAAAATATGCACCTAGATTATGCCCTACATATAGACCATGATGGTACATATGAGCTCCTGGAAATACACACATAGCCACAAGAACCTTTCCTTTTCTCCACGCTCACTGTCACCATCAACATTTATTATGATCAAGAGATCAGTCAACAGCCATTTAGCGACACAGTTTACATACAAATATAGAATTAATATACAGTGATTAAAATTCATAGCCTTATTGTGCTGTAATTAATTATACACAAAAGTTATTTAAAATTTTGGAGTATCTACTTTCTTGTAGTCAAAGTCTCAGCACAGGATTTGGTCACTTTAGAGGTGGTCTTCAAGGAGACGATTTGTGTAGAATTTTTCATATCTTCCTGGGAACTTGGATAGAGTAGGGGTGAGATACATGAGATCGATGTCCTTATAAAATGGACACATGTTCCACTGTTCTGACTGTGTTCAGTTGGCATGAATACAGATGTTGAAGGTAGGAAATATGTAAGTATCTCCCTTCCAGTAGCACTCCAAGCAGGCAATTAAAATGGGCTAGGGTAGATAGAGCAGATTTGGGCATAACTGATAACTGGACAAAGGATGTTCAAAGACCTTCTGGTTCATCTCACAGCTTGCTGGCTGGTCATGAGCAGGAAGCCAGTTTTTTTCAATGAACTGTTTAATTTTGTGAACAGTTTGAGCCTGTTTGTTGGATGTTTATGTATTCAGACATTACAGTACAGCAGTGCAATCAGCATCTTTGTATGTATACCCATTTTCACACAGCCTGATGATTCCCACTTTCTTCTCATACCTGTGGTTGTTGCTCATAGCTCAGCTGCCAGTCATATAAACAAATAGTGAATAAAATCAGTTGGCCATGATTATAAACACTGTATTTTTAAAATAGTGTTCACATTTGGCACTAGTTTACACCTGTGTTACTATTAAGCACATGTACATTTTTGCAAAGCCTTATGGGAAAGCATAGTTCCCACTTTACATCATTTAATTACCTGACCTGACTATCTATGACTTTGGGGGAGAATCATCTCACCCACTACACAGATGCAGAAGTTCCTGCAAGGGAAGGGAATCAAACCCTAATATTACAAGGAAAGAAAACTCTGCCACCAGAGTTACTATGCAGCTAAAGTAGATGGCAGACAGGTGAATAGTTCAGACATTTGAGTTATGGGTGACTGCAGTTGTCAAACATAGTATGTTCACCAATCAAACATGACCACCACAAAATTTGCAGCATTTGTAATGGGAATCAAAGGAATACAAATGTTTCGTGCTACTTTTCTCCATAATCCTGGGTATGACTATACCTTTTTTGTTTTCTTTGGAGGTTTTGTGTTATAGTTGAGTCTTTTCATTTCTCCCCCTCTGTTACTGTTGGGGTTCCCAAGTGTTGTCCTTCTTTTATTCCATCTTACATTCTTCTGCCTTTACATATCACATACCATTCCTACAACAAAGAAACACAAATGTAATGTTAATACAAGTAGTGGGAAATATTGTGTGCAAAACCAAACACTTGTGGATCCAATTTGCGAAATGAAAACAAAACCAGTATTTTTTAATCTAAACAGTGAGGTGGAGTCATTTAGTTGCATCCCTAATTAGTACAGCAGTATATCTGTGGATACTTTAATCCTTACACTGTGGCTATTGACAAACAAGACAGATCTTTCTGCAAACCAGAGAATAACCCCAGGTTTGCAGAAAAATCTGAAATCTAAAAAAAATAAAATATCCCTCCAAATAATATCTGTAGTTTTAAGAAACAAATCCTATCATGGCTGTTACTAAGTGACCACAACAATATTGCCAGCCTTCAAGCCTTGGTTCCTGTCAGCAGAAGGCAGGTGAAAGGACAAGGCCCTTTCCAGAGCCATTTTGATCTTTGAAGGAGGACTCATCAGGGCCACACCTGGCAGCTATCACTGGATGACTTCCTATGAGCCCCAGCTGTTCAACAGCAGCCACACCACAAAAGCCAATGTAGTATAGGGGCTAGACTTTAAACTACCTTGACAGGGTTACTGTGAGGATAAAATGGAGGACAGGAGGATGATATCAACCCCTTTGGCTCCTCAATAAGGAGAAAGGTGGACTATAAATGAAGTAAATAAATAATAAATGTAGCTGAAGATGGGAGGGGGCAGAAAAAAAGGTTGGTTAGTGTATGGGATGGAAAGAAGGAAACAGAGAAAGTCAAAAATATAGCCTTGCCAATCCCCAAGTTGGAGTGGGTGTGGGAAAACCGACCCACAAACAGCCATGTCCCTGTGTGATGTCCCCAATGTGATGACCTGGAAGTGATGTCATCGCACTGGGGACATTGCACAGGAATGCTATGTTTTGAGGGCAAAACTCTATGGTTTATGCCAGTTTTACCATAGAGTTTTGTCCTCAAAGCAGAGCATCCCTGTGTGACATCCCCGGTGTGGTGGCATCACTTCCAAGTGATGTCATCTCATGAGGCATGTCCCGGATGCCTCCCCAACCCCCCCCCACTGGTACAATGAGGGGACCTGCCAACCCTACAAAGGATATGGTGGCTGTCAGGAGGCAATATTGTGGGGAGGGGGATGGAAGAGAAACTGAGGTGCCCCCACAAGTCCTTGCTGGGTCCTCACCATACAACTGGGCCCATCCTTGCCTGGCTGGCACCATGCAACTTGGCCAGAGTTTTCTTCATGGAAGGCTGCCAGGGTGAGGGAAACCTAAAGAAAAGGAACAGATAGAAGTAGGTTGGGTGGCGGGTGGGGTGGAGAGAAGGAAGCAGAAAAAGGAGAGATGCTATGGGAGCTGTCAGGAAAGTGTAAAAATAAATAGAATCATGGAATCGTAGAATCACAGAGTTGGAAGGGGCCATACAGGCCACCTAGTCCAACCCCTGCCCAATGCAGGATCAGCCTAGATTATCCCTGACAAGCGTTTGTCCAGACGTTGCTTAAAGTCGGCCAGTGAGGGCGAGCTCACCACCTCCCGAGGCAGCTGATCCCACTGCTGCACAACTCTGACTGTAAAAATAATAGGAGTGGAAAAAGAGATCCCTCCTGCATATCTGTCTAATCTGAAACAGAACTTCTGCAGCTCTAAGCCATGGGAGCAGCAGGTACATACTGCCTTAACATGAAAAAGATGTGCATTTTCCAGGGAGGGATGTGGAAAATTCTGTAAAACCATTAAGTGATGAAACAGGAAGCACATGGTGCTTCTTCTTCCTGCTCCACGCACATTTGCCTCCCATTTGAAGATGTTTTAGCAACACCTGTATTTTGGAGGATAATTTCCTCCTTTTGCTCATACCATTTTCTCCATCAATCACAAACAATTCCAAACTTAAAAATGAGCAAGAGCACCACTATGACATATGATAAAGGTGTTTTCTTTGTAATGTTAGCAATATTCCATATAATGTGTAGAAAATACAATATATTTTTTCTCTTGAAAGTGTTCACCCTTGTTCTTATTTTCCTCTTGGTGACTCAATATGTGATTTACAAATTTAGAAGACAGGATAGTTCTCTAACAGCTAGGCAATTAGGGCTAAGGGAAACAAATGAGGAGGCCATAGCACTCCGAGAGGAGCATTAAACTGATATATCAAGTGATCACGTTCGTGGTTTTTAATATACACAGCAGACAGTTTAAATGACTGGCAAAGATTTTTTTATTATTATTCTTATTTCATGCCTTGTTATTCTAAATGTGGAACAGACCACGCTGGGCTCACTCGTGTCTTGTTTCGTTTTTTGATCTGATTATAGCAGCAATGACCAAAGTGAGTGGAAAGTAGAGTAACTTACTCCAAGAGAGATTAGGGGTCACAAGAAGAGCTATAAAGTTGTCTCATTATGTAAGTTTGTTTTCATGAAAAAGTCAAATCTGTGCACATATATATTCTATGCAATAAATGGAACACTAAAAAATAATTGCACATGAAGAACACTTCATGAGTAGAATTACTTTTAAATAATATCCTACCCTGGGCACAATCTAGCCAAGACTTTTAAGTCCTGTGATTTCAGTTGAATGGAGTCATACTGACCCCTTCAATCTCTCCCCGAGCTGTCAAACATAATGGACTGGCACTTAACTACAGAATTTGCAAAACCACATGGATGATGAAGACAGGCAGCTGCCTTGCTCTGAGTGAAACCCGTGGCCCATCAAGGTCAGTGTTCTTCACTCTGACTGTCAGCAGGTCTCAGTTGGTCTCCTGTAGAGGTCTTTCATGTCATTTAAAGGAGGAGGGGGGAAACAGAATAAGAGGAATCAATGGTCATATCTAAATAAAGTGAAATTCCCCTCCCAATAACTAGTGGGTAGCTACTGGGAACACAGTCTTCCTGGTGGTGTCTTGGCTCTGGGGCTCCCTCTGTATGTTGTGCAGTTGGCACCAAGTGTTCCTAGATTTCGGCACTGTGTGAGGACTTCCTTTTTTAGCTTTTTGTTGATTTTTTTTGCTAGATAAAGAATTAATTGTAACAAAATAGACTTAAATAATCAGTACACAATATTTATAGTACAACAGTTCAGTAGGAGCATATCTGTATGACAAACGTATCATTTTTATACCAGACTTAGAGTTCTCCAAGAAATCTTGAGAATGGTAGTTTGATGAGAGTTCTGAATAATTTGTTAGTGATTCCTAGTCCCCTGTCACAGAACTGAACCGATTCCCAGTGGAGAGAATATGACTGTGAAGCCTGTAAAACCAGCATGGTGTAGTGGTTAAGAGTGGTGGACTCTAGTCTGGAGAACCAGATTTGATTCCCCTCTCCACCTCTGTAGGAAGCCTACTTGGTGACCCTGGGCCAGTCCCAATTCTCTCAAAGCTCTCTCAGCCTCATCTACCTCACAGGGTGCCTGTTGTGGGGAGAGGAAGAAAAGGCTATTACTAGCCACTTTGAGACTCCTTAGGGTAGAGAAAAGCAGGGTATAAAAACCTACTCTTCTTCTATAACATAGATATGCCCTTGGTATTTTAAAATGTGTTCTACTTTAGTTAAGAAAAAAGATACAAACTAACCGAGATCTTCAAAACTGAAGGACAAGAAGTGTGAAATGTTATAGCAGAAGATCTGAGCTGCTATATAGGTTTAAATTTTCACATTCACAATAAACTGCTGTATCTGCTCCATAAAGTTTCCTCAGTTGTTTTAGTGATATAAGGAGTAATGTTCTCTATATTATCTTTTATGCACCCTTTTTGTGCTTAACTACATTTAATTTTTTTCTTAGATTTTTAGAATTATGGGGCAAGGATTACACGGTCTTTCGATTGTTATAGGGCTGAGATTTGCTGAAGAAACGTATACTGCTAAGCAAAGATAACTTATTGGATAAAAAGTAATCTGAGACATGTGGTGTTTCTTGCAGTCGCACCCAACTCAGCCTCTGCGTTGGGCTCTTACAAAAGATTTTTTTTTAAAAAAAGGGCTGCAATTTAAACAACACAGCTTTACCAAAACAATGGGGAGGAACAACAGAGCAAAAGGTGACAAGAAAGAATCTCTCCAAAACGATGTTTAGAGCAATGCAAGAAAACCAAAACTCTTCAGAAGAGGACTCCCCCTGCCTTGTTGGAAATGGAGGAAGTAGAAGTTCATGCAAGCAAAAGGAAAAGAGAGGACTCTTTAACCAAACAACATTTACAGGAGATGTTGACAGACTTAAAACAAGACTTAAAAGAAGAGATAAGAAACTGCATGACTCCTATTATGAATAAGTTGGATGAAGTCAACAAAAAGCTGCAGGAGACACAGGAGAAGGCAGAGACAGCACCTGCCGGTATACAAAAAAACTCTAAAGAAATAACCTAACTAAAAACTTTTGAAGGATGGGTGAAAAGTAAGCTGATGCTGTTAGAAACGAAATCATGGGAAACTAAAGTGGAATTCTGTGGAATTTCTTTGAACTTTGAATTAAATAAAGACCTTACTGTTGCTTTAAACCAGTGGTTAGAAGGAATTATACAGCTTCTGGGGCCAGTGGAAAACAATGCTTTCCATGTAAACCCTCCCTGAACGGGCTCGCCAGCATTGATACCTAATATTGTGGCAGATCTTAAAGATACAAAGACTAAGAGGAACCTCTTGGAAATTGCTAGGAAGAACAGAGGTCTGAAGCTTGAGGACACTTTGGTTTAGCTGTACCCAGATATCCCTTTTGAAATATTAAATGCTAGGAAAAGTATGCGCCCAATTGCACAAAAGCTTGCAGAGAAGAACTTCAGGTATCGTTGGCTTCCACTGGGACATATATTGGTCACGTACCAAGGAAAAACACTCACAGCCCATGACTTAACATCCGGCAAAGAGCTTCTGAAGGCGTTGGAATCGGACTCAGGCTAGGAGTCCAAGAACAGACAAGCAAAAGAAGATGAACGCACCAGAAGACTGCAAAGACCTACACCAGAGGAGATTGCAGCTATAGAGGGTTTTTTTCTCTCTCTCTTCTCTTCTCTTCTCTTCTCTCTCTCTCTTCTCTCTCTCTTCTCTTTCTCTTCTCTTTCTCTTCTCTTCTCTTCTCTTCTCTTTCTCTTCTCTCTCTCTCCCTCTCTCTTTCCCCTTTTGCCTTATATATTTTGCCTGGAATATAAAGTGTAGGGGAGCATGCAGGTAGGGCTATTGGGACACCCCTCCACACCTTCCCAATGGGCAAGACTCCCAGTGAGAGTCTTCTCCAGAACTGTTCTGGAGTCCCAGGTGAGGGAACGCCAATTAGAAGAGTTCCAGTTTAAGAGGAAGAACAGAATTTAGTAAAGATCAAAGACAGCAGAGCCAAGAAATGGAGAAATATATTTCTATTTTATATTTTACTTTCTATCTTACTTTATTGTAACCCATTTTAGCATAATGATTCAGAAATGAAATATATATAGAACACATGGTTATAAAATAAGGAGATTTAAAGAGAAATTATGGGAGATAGAGTTTATACGTGCATTTGTACTGGAGTAATTTTGAGAGGCAGAAATATTAATTTAGGTGTTCCAATTCTACTGGATTAAGTAAAGATTATAATTTATTAATGGAGTAGAAGCAGAATAGGATTGGCAATTTGTGGAAGACTACTATCAAAGAATGTTAAATTTACTTTTTGTTCTAGAATAACTTGTAAACAGCTTGTAAGAATTTGAAATTAATGAAAAATTTAATTGGTGTTTCTCCATTGGAATGAATTTTCAAGTGAGAAACTTGCTGGAGGTTTTTTTTTTTTTTAAAGTCAGTATTTTCTCACCTGCCTTGGGGATACCTTAGTTCAGGGGTCCCTAATGTGGGTTGGGCATGAACAGGCTCATGAACTAAAGTTTGTGATGAATTTTGGCTGGTTTGTGGTTCATGAAGTTCATGGCAGGTCAACAGGCATGAACCTTCCCTGAACTTTCAAGCTGTTTGTGGTGGTTCTTGGTGATTTGTGAAGGGATACCTTTCCAGACAGACTGTATCCACTCAATCAAAATGTTTACCAAACTTCAAAGAAAGAAAAAAAGGGGGGGTGGAACTTGGAGAGCCACTGATGGGCCCCTGTTGATCTTATTGGCTATGCAGACCTTTTAAAATGCTGGTTTAGCAGCAACTTCCGCCCCCACACAAGGACCTTCACTGCATGATTGAAAGTAAGCTGCATGTATGCAGGAACATATTTTAAAACAACACTTTCATTTTAAAGGGCTGCTGTCACACACACTAAATAATCCACCTTCGATTCCCTTTCAATGCACTTTCCAACTGGATTTTGTCAGTTCACACAGTAAAAATCCAGTCTGAAAGTGGATTGAAAGTGGATTGTTTAGTGTGTGTGACGGCAGCCCCTGTTAGGCAAACTTCTGACTGAAATCTCAAAAAAATTACTAGTAGATTTATACAGTACCTTACTCCCTGACATTTTGTGATTGAATATGTTGTCGAAGGCTTTCATGGCCGGAGTTCATTAGCAACTAATTTTGTGGTTGGCCTTGCCTCCTGTGGCAGCAATAGTGTGGTTGTGCCCACCACCCTGCATCAGATGCCTACAGTCCCCCAAAAGTGTCCATCATCCTATATGGTCTGGAGTCCTTGTATTTACAAACCACATGTCCTGGTATACTCCTGTACATCTGTTGTAGGGTTGCCAGCCTCCTGGTATACTCCTGTACATCTGTTGTAGGATTGCCAGCCTCAGGTGGGACCTAGAGATCCCCCCAAATTACAGCTCATCTCCAAACTACAGAGATCAGCTCCCCTGGAGAAAATGGCTGCTTTGTAGGGTGGGCTCTATGGCATTGTGCCCCACTGAGGTCCCTGTCATCTTTGGCCTTTTCCCCAAATCTCCAGGAGTTTCCCAACTTAGATCTGGCAACCCTATGCCCCATCTCCTGTCAGTGGCCAGGAGGACCTGGCAACCATAAGCAGTTGTGCACTTTGGACCACCTCTCCTCATGGCACCTTCTCTTAGGACTGTCTATCCAGAAACATGCAGGCTGCAGGCTTTTACTTTGGTGGTACCACTCCTTTGGGACAGATGACCAGAGATGGTGTGGAGTGTGGTCTTCACTTTCTGCATTCAGGAAGGCAGGTAAGACAGTATCATTTCAGGGGGGATTTGGCAGAATGTAAACTCTTTTGACAGGTCAGGCTGTTTTTATTTTATATGTTGTTTTTATCCTGTGTGTTATTTTTTTACCTTATTTAAATAAATGAATCAGTCACACACACAAAACAAATTGCTCTGAGTGCCCAAGTTGCCTGATATTAGTAGAAGATGGAAGGCCTGTTTTGTCACAACTGTTCATTTGTCTGGCACCATCTAAACCAGAGGAGACCCAAAGCATGATTGACTGTGGCTGTTAGTTGCCCAACTTATGGGGGATAGTACAGAGAAAAGCATAGAAGTGGCTCTCTGCCTCTTCCGTGCAAGTTTTTGCTGAGTGTTGTTGCCCACCCAACTACCCCAGAGGCAACATGGCCCTTCAGGGACCTTTCTTTGCCTGCTCTGTGTTGCCTTGGGAGGAAATGGGATAGTAAGGTTTGGTCCCAGGATTGGTTGGGCTGTAACTCCAGCCCTGTT
The DNA here is from genome assembly GCA_029375565.1 of Gekko gecko. Classification (NCBI taxonomy): domain Eukaryota; kingdom Metazoa; phylum Chordata; class Lepidosauria; order Squamata; family Gekkonidae; genus Gekko; species Gekko gecko. The sequence continues at coordinate 11,887,235 of JAPDNY010000009.1, forward strand.
GAGAGCCAGTGTGGTGTAGTGGTTAACAGAGGCAGACTCTAATCTGGAGAACAAGGTTTGGTTCCCCACTCCTTCACATGAAGTCCACTGGGCAAGCCACCTTGTGACTCCCTAAGGTACCGCAAAGCAGGGTATAAAAACCTCCTCTTCTTCTTTTCGCACATTATAGGGAATCACGTGTGTACAACTGTTTGTAAGAAAGGGCCAAGACACATTCACTTGATGAATGAAATTGGGAACCAGTGCCTGGATAAAAGTATGGTTTCAATCACATGCTCAGCTGTATATGTATTGAAAGTAACATTGGAACTCCTGAACACAAGTTTAAAAAAATCAACTGTACACAGATTGTACATGGGTTCACTGGTGAACTGGGCTTAGGTTTTCTGGAACAGGATGTCTTACTTATCACAGGGAGCGTGAAGTGGTGAACACCGTGAGACTTCATGTGATGACAAGGGGCCCATTCCCAAACAGCTCATCATTCATTTTACAGCAGGGTGCCTTTAGGAAGGAAATCTTTGGGCCGATGAGCAATATCAGTCAAACCTTTAGCTGTCTTTGTGGCATTCTGGGAGAGGGAAACAAAATTGGACGCCTCAGCACAGGCCATGGCCGGGGGAGGAGGAGGAGGAAGAGGAGAAGGAGGAAGAAGAACAGGAGGAGGAGGAGGAGATTGGATTTATACCCCACCCTTCACTTGGAGTCTCAGAGCAGCTTACAAACTCCTTTCCCCTTCCCCTCCCCTGTGAGGTGGGTGGGGCTGAGAGAGCTCTGAGAGAACTGTCCTTGAGAGAACAGCCCTGACAGAACTGTGGCTTGCCCAAGGTCATCTAGCAGCTGCAAGTGGAGGAGTGGGGAATCAAACCCAGTTCTCCCAGATTAGTGTCCACGTACTTAACCACTACACCAAACTGGCACACTTAACTACCACACCAAACAATTAATGGGCTGCCTGGGTGGTCTTGCCAAAGTGAAGGTGCAGGCTACCCTTTAACTGGCAATACCTTGTGACACTTACCAGCCATTTAATAAACTAGTTTGGGGATCCCCCAACAGGGTGCCAATCAATACCTTTCCTGGCACCTGCCAAATGTTAGAAAGTGGGCATGGCCAGGTAGGGCTTTTGCCCAGCAAGGCTTCTGATTGGCCACTGGGGATTCGATTGGCTGTGCAGATTTTTTTTTTTTAAGTTGCTTCACCAGTGCTTGCCACCACAGCATGAAGATCTTCACTGTGTGACTGAAGGTAAGCTGTGGCCGTCATTCTGCGGCTGGCTCCACCTCCTCTGGCAGCCATTTTGTGGCAGCCATTTTTTGGCTGTGTCCATCATACTGTGTAAAAACTCCAAAGATGCTCGGAGACTAAAAAAAAAATGGGGACCCCTGAACAAGTTAAACCCTTGTCCTTATTTGGGGGAGGGTGCTGGGAAGAAAAACTCAGCAAGCCTCTTGCACACTGGCAGGTAATTCCCGACATCTGTGAGTATTCTGGTCAAATAATTTCCTCAGGTTGCACTGACATGTTATTGTGCTGATAGTCTGTCTTTTCAAAAATAATTTCCTTGCTGCTTGGTTTCAGGCTTTTAATGATGCATTTAATTGGACACTTTACTGGTTATTTTACACACTGTTAGCTGCTGGTGGGGACTGGGAGCCGTGTGGCAAGATGAGAAGAGGTAAACAGATTTGTTTGGCTTTGCCTGCGTTGTGAGTCACTTTTTGATCACACCTCGTCTTTGTTAATCAAGATACAGTATCCCAATTAAATCATTCTATCACCTGCGTTAAGATAGAACTTTAATGTTTGTTGAATAATTGATAGTATAATTAACATGGATAATTATACCAAGTTAACTATCCCTCTGGAATTTTGGTTTGCCAAGTTATATTTTCCTCCGCCGTTTAGAGCAAATGCCATTTGTTTCCTCAGCAGCTTACTGTGCACAACATTTCTATGTCCTCCCTTTCGGTCTTTCCAGCAGCCCCATGAATTAAATTGATCAGTTTCCCATGAAAGAGTCTTAAGGGAATGACCTGCCAAGGGCTGTGTTGAAGGTCGCTGGGTGACCTTGTGTCATGCCCACCGTGCAGCCCGATTCCGTGGACCCTGATCCTGGGGATTCTGTACCTTTAACATCCGAGAATGAGCTCCCTGTACCCTTGGAAGTAACAAACCTAAGTCCTGCAGAGGATGAGCACCAGTTAACAGGAGAATTCACACATGGAGTCACTCCTGCAGAGCCAAGCATGAGCACCACGCCTCCTGATTCTCCTCCAGCTGTGACTAGGCTGAGAGATCAAAGATGACGGGACCTGGCAACACGACGCAAAGAGGCATGCATGTGAGGTCGGCGTTCTCTCAGCCTGCAGTATTGACAGAAGCCAGGACTCTGGGAGCAGCCGGTAATTAGCTAACAAGCAGAACAGGCTTTTAAGGCGGCTCTCTTAAGTCCCCAACTCATGCTGGCAACTAGTCGCTTAGACGAATCGCTGCACCTCGGACCCTGTGTTCCTGTCTCCTGATTTGCTTCCTGGCTCTCCCGGCTCTTGACTTCGGATTGCGTGACGTCTCCCCTGGCTCCCTGATTTTGGCTTTATGTAACCTGACTCCTTACTACGGCTTCTGAGACTCTGACTGCAAACCGCTGGTAACCTTAGACTGTGTACTGACCTAATATTGTGGGACTCTGTTCTTGTCTTTCTGCCTGATCTGGCGCCTCGACCTCCACCTGTGTTTTGGGATTTTCCATGCTTTGCCTAGCCTGCCAGAGCAATCGTGACACCTTGGGTCAGTAACACTCCCTCAGCGTAACCTACTCCACAAGGTTGTTGTGAGGATGAAAACAGAGAATAGTGGTATAAGCCACACCGAGTCCCCACAAGGAGGAGTATAAATGGGCTGAATAAATAAATAGCCAGAATTTCAGATTTGAGTCTGGATTACATGTCCAGTCACACACCCCTCTGGCCCAAATGAGAAATGCTGATACCGGGGGAAAGCTCTCCCCGCTTGGAATGGTGAACTAGTCATGTTATGGTGAGATGGAGTTACAGTCCATGAGAGAGAGGGGGAGGGGAATCTGTAGATAATTCTAAAACTGGAGGGTGGTTGAGGGGGTCACTCCAAAAAGCTGGGCCCTCCTGAAGAGACTGTGGGGTGGACTAGGCAGCTCTGATATTTTTTTTTATTTTTATTTTCTGCAGTTTCTGTCTCTCTCCAGCAGTGAGCTCAGAGCAGGTTACAACCATGAATAAAAAATAGATAGAAAAACACTATAAACCCTATTTAAAATCTAACAGTGATTTAAATACTAGAACTTTTAGAACATGATGCTGACCCAGGTCATTTCATACACCCAAGGTACACACTGTGCAAGTGCCGGGGGGCACTAATGTGAACATGTGGGCCAAATCACCATCCAGAACACAGGAAAGCCATAATGCCCAGCATTGGCAAGTTTGAGCATGGGAGGCCGATATAATTGGCCTCAATCAAAGGCCTGGTGGAATAGCTCCATTTTGCAGGCCTTTTGGAACTGCAGTAAATCCCACAGGGTCCTGATCCCAAGTGAGAGCGTGTTCCTGGCCCTGGTCAAGGTTAGTTGGATGGGGGTTTTTTTGGACTGGGGATTGCCGGAATAAGATGTTCAGATAAGTGTAAAGCTCATCAGGGGACATATGGGGAGAGGCATTCCCACAGAAAAGTTGGTCCCTGACTGCATAGGGCCTTAAAGGTTAACACCATAACCAGGAACCCGATCTGGTATTGAACTGTTAGTCAGTGCAGCTGGTGAAACACTGGCGGAATGTGCGCCCGCAGAGGTGTCGCAGCCAGGAGGTGCACCACTGCGTTTTGTACCTGCTGAAGTGGCTGGGTCAGATTCAAGGGCAAATCTGTCTGATTTTGCCCAAAGCAATATTTATGAGGTTCCTTCGTGGGCAGAATATCAGAGGAATTCATTATATTTATCATTTATTCATTGAAACATTTATATCTGTGCCCCCCCCCCCAGCAGAGATTAGAATAGTAAACATAGCAAGTTATACTGTACCTTTAAATTTATAGAGGGTTGTGGGAAATATAATTTTAGTAACCTTAAGGTCAGCTGGTTAAGAGTAGCCTTCCTGATTGGTTTACACAGGCCCCGGTCACACTGGGGGAAAAGGCACGGCGGAAGTGCGGCTTTTTAGAGACTCATCAAAAGAGACGCATGGCGGTGGGATCAGACAGATCCCCCAGCTGCCACGCAGTTGCTCCCCGGCATGATCAGATGCTGGGGGAAAGCCACGGACAGGGGACAGAGGCGAGCATGCTGAGCAAGCCTGGGCATGCACAGTTCAACAGGGCCCGGGAAGCTGCGTGGAGAGGAGCGCAGCGGCGATCAGACGCCCGCCCCTGCTGCGCATCAACCAGTTGGTAGCACTGTTTTGGTGCTACCTTTTTGATGCGTGGTTTTGCCGGGACGGGATGGATCGAGGACGGGTGCGCTCCACTTCCCAGATGTTGAGGTATGATCGCGCCCACTTGATGCGCCCCCGATCCGTCCCTCTTGCGTGGCAAATCCTCTCGTGTGACTGGGGCCACAGCCTCCCTTTCCTTTGATACATTTACCTGGGAGAAACTGTTTATTGCCCTCCTCTTCTCAGTGTATTTGTAATCCTTTTGGCTAGTAGACAGGAGAGATTCAGCTCCATTTAGCGCATGAATCACTCAAAAGACTCAGGACTTTAAGGCTCCTGTCAGCACCAAGGAAAGGGAATGTGAGTAAACTGAACCTTTGGATGCAAAAAGAGTTGAATAAAGTTGATTCCAAATGAGTGAAGACTGTTTGTTAAATACTTAGTTATTCTCAGAACCAGCTCAGGCTGTTGGGAACAGCATAATATCCCCTTTTCCTCTTGGTCAAGTGACGTTTACACTAATAGTTGATTTTCCCCCCTTTCAAAACCAAAAATAAAACAGCAGACCCCAAGGACTTCCCTCCTCCCCCACTTAAAAGATGCCCACTGTTCAGATCCCCTCAAATGCCCTGGCAAACTGGCAGCCCTTGCGGCGCCCGTGAAGGTCTCCAAGGAGGATGACGCCCTCTTCCAGAAGCCCATTCGATGGATGGGAAAAGCCCTAGGTTCTGCTGGATGACAAGCAGGCCATCCTAAGATTGGGATTGCCAAGAGATACCTGCCTGATGATTGTAGTTGGCATACAGGGGCATATGGAAGGAGCCGGTCCTTCAAATATGTGGGTCCCAGGTCCTGAAGGGGTTTAAAGGTCATAACCAGCACCTTGAACTGCTTGGAAACCAAGACTGGCAACTGATTTTATCTGCCTCAAAATAGGCAACATGTATTTCCTGGCAGCTGGAGCCTAACAACAGTTAGGCTGCTGCATTCTGGGCCAGTTGTGGCTTCCAGGCTCTCTTCCAGAGCAGCCCCACACAGAGTGTGCTGCAGAAATCCAGCCATGAGGTTACAGGAGCATGGCTGAGCATGGCCAGATAGGTTGAGTCTAGGTAACAAGCGAATTGGAAAATCATACACATCTGATACTCCTGGACACCAAGCCAACCTGCATTTCAAACATATTTTGGGAAATATGTCAGGTGCAGGTTCAAGCTACACACACCAAATGCATAAGGAACCTATTAGTGTTTCCAAGGCTGGAGAATTCTGCCCCCTCCATTACTTTGAAGTTGCTTTGAAGTTTGGTAAACATTTTGTTTGAGCAGAGACAGTCTGTCTGGAAATGTATCCAAGGGTAAGAAAGAAGTCAAATAAAGGGCCAATATTAAAAACTAAGTTAAAACTTATAATATACAAAAATGGATGTGTTTATTAGAAAGACAGTTAAAAAACATAAAAGGGCTCAATGAAAACCTCGTAAAGAAGTAAAGGTGGCCTAAACACAAGGGCCAAGACATGTGACCTGATGCGTTTCTGCCCTGTTGGGGCGACCTTCAGAGGTCAAACAATGTTGAGGTACACGTAACCTTAATACATATTACAATAAGGCTCTGGTCACACTGCAACTGACATGCGCTTTGTTCTCAGTTTATTTAAATCGGGAACATTTTTATTCGCATTGGGCTGTCTACATGCAGCCAGCTCCTCTTTCCCAGCACACGCTTGCCTGCTGCTGCGCCGTCCTTCCAGGCGATCCTGCCGGCCATGGGGAGGGTTGGGCGGCTGCTGCTCCTGCTGGCATTTTGGGGGGGTGCCACCGCCGCCACCATTGACCCATGAAAATAGGCTCCGCCGTCTCTGCCATCCTCCTTGCCGGCCCCATCCAGGCTGCCGTAGCCCCCACCTCTCGTTCCTGCCTCCAGGGCTGTCTTTGTGCATTTGTTTGTTTTTTAAGCTTCTGGTTTGAGTGCTTGACTAAACATGCGCTTAATAAATCCATTAAGCCTGCAGTTCAGTGTCTTAACCACTTGAGCCACCGCAGCTCCTAATAAATCCATTATTAAACTTTAAATGGATTTACTAAGCGCATGTTTGCTCAAGCGCTCAAACCGGAAGCTTTTTTTAAAAAAAAGAACCCCAAGAACGTTCAGACGGCCCTAATCACAATCCTTGCGAAAGAGGGGCTGTCCACATAGGCGAAATCGCGCAATCAAAGTGGAAGTGCCAGGAAAACACTAGTTTTTCCAGGGGTCAGGAAAACCCGGAAGCATTGCGCGAGTAAGCTTACCAAGCATATGCTGAGGCGGGAGGCAGATTGGCGCGTGTGAACATGAAACTGACATGCGCAAGCAAACAGCAGCGAATCCCGATCAAAACGGCAGTGTGACCGCACCCAAAGATAAGCAATAAGTGAATATTGGACCAAGAAAAGGAAGGCTAAGCAGCAAAATCTAAAGACACAGGACAAAGATGTTTGAGATGGCCCCCCAAAAATGAAAGTCACATGTCAGGTGCCAAATGCACAGTTGCTGAATTAGAACATCTTCCAATTTAGGTCCAAAAAGCACCAGTGTGGCTGACTTAGGTGGGGCTGAGGGAGCTCTTTCCAGAACTGCCCTTTCAAGGACAGCTCTGACAGAACTATGGGGCTTGCCAAAGGTCATCCAGCAGCTGTGACTGGAGGAGTGGGGAATCAAACCCAGTCCTCCCAGATTAGAGTCTGTGCACTTAACCACTAAACCAAACTACAGGAAGGAAGGAACAAGGAAGGAAAGAAGGAAGGAAGGAAGGAAACTTTGAGAGCTTTTGCAAGGTGCTGTTGCTTTGTTCATTGATTGTCTTGAGTCTATGGTTGAATCTACATTTGCATTTTTAAATCAGTTTCGTGCTGCTGTGATGCCGTCAAACATAGAGAAAGACAGTGTCACAGCAGCACGAAACTGATTTAAAAATGCAAATGTAGATTCGACCTAAGGAGAGAAGGGAATGTCAAATGAATACATGAATAAATTTATTACTCAGGAGGAACCCTCAGATTTGCTCTATGTACTATTGAAAGCAAAATTTAGTGGAAACCCAGGCACACGTTGAACCTTTCTTGAAAGTTCACTATATGGAATTTTCTTTTAGCTCCTTCTGAAAAAAAAAATCTGATATTTCAGCTGAAGTTCAAGGTATGGGTTAGGACAGGGGTCTTTTCATAGAAAAACAGCTGCAGGAGCTCATTAGCATATGGTATGCTAATGAGCTATTAGGCTATTAGCATATGCCACGCCCCTTCACATCACCCGAAGTGATGTCAGAAGGGGAAGCAAAAGGGGGGGAGGCATCTTCAAAAGCCTCCCTTTCCCTTTCCCAGCTGGCCTGGGTGGGGGAGCTAAGAGAGAAGGGGTTTAAAGTTTAAACTCCTTCTCATGAGAGTTGGGCCACAGAAGGAGGAAAGAGGGAAGGAAAGAGAGAGATTAGAGAGAAGGAAAGAGGGAAAGAAAGAGAAGAAAAGGGAGGAAAGAAAGAGAGGGAAGAAGGAGGGAAACAGGGAAAGGAGGAAAAAAGAGAAGAGAAGAAGGTGGGAAAGAAAGAAAGAGAGAAGAGAAGAAGGAGGGAAAGACGAAAAAGAGAGAAGGAAAGGAGGGACTGAAAGAAATTTGGTGGCAATTCGGCCCCATTATATCCTATGGGCCATTGAAGTCAATGGTGAAAACATAGGGTATATTCTGGGGGCTGGAGGGGAGGGGTTTGAAGGAGAGGCTCCAAACTCACAGGGTAGCTGATGGAGCCTCTCTCCAAGATACCCACCAAGTTTCAAGAACATTGGATCAAGGGTGGGGAAAAAGTATCTTTCCCCCCAGCATAGAGAACAATGGCGGGAATAGGGGCAACCTGTTTGGGGGCCCATAGAATTGGACCCCCTGATCCAATATTCTGGGAACTTGGTGGGTATCTTGGGGAGAGGCTCTATCAGCTACCCTGTGAGTTTGGAGCCTCTCCCTCAAACCCTCCCCTCCAGCCCCCAGAATATCCCCTATGTTTTCACCATTGACTTCAATGGCCCATAGGATATAATGGAGCTGAAATTGACATTCGGCTGGGACACCGGCTGGGGGCGGGGCTTGGCTCCTGAGCTCCCAGAGCTGTGCTCTGGTGCGCTCCCCCCAAAAAAGACCCCTGGGTTAGGATTGCCAACTCCAGGTTTGGATGTACCTGGAAATTGGTGGGCGGGGCCTGGGAGAATCGAGCTTAGGGAGGGGAGGAACTTTCGTAGGATACAATGCTGTGCAGTCTTTCCAGAGCAGCCATTTTCTTCAGGAGAAGTGGAATTAATGTTTTAAATAAAGTAATAAAGAAGGGATTTATGTAGTCCGGAGATCAGTTGTGATTCTGGGAGGTCTCTGGGCCTCACCTGAAGGTTGACAACCTTATTTCAGAGACAATTCTGGCATGTATATGTGTGAAGTGCTGTCAAGTCACTTATGGCAACCCCAGCAAGAAGTTTCCAAGGCAAGTGGGAAGCAGGGGTGGTTTGCCATGGCCTCCTTCTGCGATTGTCCGTGGAGGTTTCCCGTCCAAGTACTGAGCAGGGATGACCTTGCTTAGCTTACGAAATTGGGTTGTACCATGCCGCCGCCTTCGCTCTCAACTCTGACACGTACACAACAGCATATTCAAGACTGTACTTTAGTTGGCTTAGAAGTGGTCTTTGCAGGCTTGCAATTGTTTGCTGCACGTGAGAGCTGTGCACATGTGAGAACGAGAGTGTGTCTTATCACATCCAACGCTACAAGCGCCGGACACAGTGAGCATCTATTTTACCCTTAAGAGTCAGAGGCTGTTGTGACCACTTTTGGAGCAGATTAATGCTAAAATTCAACATGACTAAAAGAGATTCTGAAGGTTCCATTCTGGGCCATCATCGGGGCAGGATCGAGTCTGTGCATATGCAGAGGTGGGATGAGGCAGTGCTGTTCACAGAGATAGGATCAGATGCAGAGTTCCAGCAGCGACTTTTCTCTCACAGAGACCTTTCCTTCCAGGAACACTCTGACACACTTGGCCATCTCTAAATCCCACGGCAGAGAATCCTGACACTGTGCTTTAGTAGGCTCGCCATGCTTTTGCAATGCTTAATATTGCTCCATGCCCTTTCCTTTGCTGAGATTTGTTGACTTTGGAGGGGAGTAGGGGAGACATCAGTGGTGTTTTGTGATCTACGGATATAGAAGTTGAGCAGACTGGAAGCAAGCAGGCTTGGAGATGAAGTCCTATAAGGAAAGGCTGAGGGACTTGGGAGTGTTTCGCCTAGAGAAGAGGAAGTTGAGGGGGGACATTGTCGTGGGAAAAACTGTGGAAGACCATTGTATGTCGAGGAGGCAGGCGATGAGCCACACAGCCCTTCTCCATGTGAATGGCAGTCTCAGGGCAGCAGGGGGTTAAATTCTACCCAGATGAAGAGCGCCTGGTGGTGGGAATACAATATAGGAGTGGGCAAGGTCTCTGGGTACAATGGCAGAAAGCTACAGAAAAGACTTCTTGGCTCCAGCTTGGGTTCTTTTGGGACTGCCTTAACGTCTGGAGGAGACTTCCCATCCAATACAGGTTACAGGGTGGGTGGGAAAAGTATTTATTTTTTTGTGAGCTGAATAAAGCTGCATCCTTTGTTCCATTTGCTTGTTGGAATCAATTTGAACAATGGGTAATACAGACACGATGGCTGTCTTGAAGTCTTTGAAGGGCTGTCCCTTAGAGGAGGGCAGGGAGCTGTTCCTGTTGGCAGCAGAGGAGAGGACTCACGAGAATGGCTTTAAATTAAGGGGGGAAGGTACTGGCTGGATATTAGGGAAAACCTTTTGACAGTCAGAGTTGTGCAACAGTGGAATCAGCTGCCTCAGGAGGTGGTGAGCTCTCCCTCCTTGGCAATCTTTAAGCAGCAGCTGGACAAACCTTTGTCAGGGATGCTCTAGTCTGGTCCTGCATTGAGCAGGGGGCTGGACTAGATGGCCTGTATGGCCCCTTCCAACTCTGTGATTCTATGATTCTCTATATATATAGGCAGGGCTCTTTTTGTAGCAGGAACTCCTTTGCATATTAGGCAACGCACCCCTAATGTAGCCAATCCACCAAGAGCTTATAGAGCTCTTCTTACAGGGGCTACTGTCAGCTCTTGGAGGATTGGCTCCATTAGGGGTGTGTCGCCTAATATGCAAAGGAGTTCCTGCTACAAAAAGAGCCCTGTATAGGTTGGGTTAACCCTATATCAGTACCTACAGAGCTGCTCCTGCCAGCAGGAAACTTGTTTTGCTGTACCAATCTTTGTTTATTTAGTTTATTAGATTTGCTCGGCTGCCCTTCCCTACAGGTAGGGCTCAGGGCGGCTTACAACAGAGTGATAACAAAAATCTTTCATTTAAAACAGCATAAGTCTAAATTTCAGTTTCAGTCTAAATTGGAAATTGCTAAAATTTATTCTGGGATACCCCACAGTTTTCTGCACAAACGCCACCCTCCCCTCTACAGTTTCCTGATGTGTCCCTGTGCTTATGTGTGGATTAAGTCATAGCACAAAAATGCCTCTCAATATGACTCCGGGTCGAATCGGGACTGCTTTTTTACAGTGTTCTTTAAGAAGTGCATATGTGTACATTTGTACTGGGATGTGGAGTGGTAGAGTATATCCTGTCAGATCTTGGAAGCTAAGCAGGGTTGGTACTTAGTTGGGAGACCACCAAGGAAGACTTTGCAGAGGAAGGCAGTGGCAAACCACCTCTGCTTAATCACTTGCCTTGAAAACCCTCTGGCGTTGCTGCGTAAGTCAGTTGCAACTTGACAGCACTTTACATAGGCACACACAGACACAGATGTGTACTGAGTTGAATTTATTCAGTCAGAACACGAAGAAAAGCTTAACACAACCACACAACTACATCAAGATTCCACTGTGTACTGAAGCAACAATAGAATTAATTAATTGGCACATGGCACTGTGTGACAAATAGCCAGGAGAGCCTAAGACTGTCTGGCAGCCAGCAGTTCTAGCTCTTTTAGTGTTATGCACCTTTTTAGACTTGTTTTTAAGGCAACAGACATTTCAGAGGTGTTTTGCCATTGGCTTCCTCTGTGTCCCAGCCCTGGTGTTTCTTGGAGGTCAACCTTCTAAATACTAGCCAAGGCCGGCCCTGCTTAGCTTCCAAGATCTGATGGGATTGGGATGGCCTGGGCCATCCAGGTCAGGGCAGCAATGAGGGAATCCCATATGGGACAAATGATCAGAACTGAAGGGCACTGCAGAGAAACCAGTACGGTTACGGTAGTTACGGTATGGGACTAGGGGGGTGCTCACACACATGAGATAAAGCAGTGGGGGATCAAGGCTATTTCCTCCGGAGGAATTTGACCCGCAGTTCCGTGATCACACAGTCCTTGGAAGCTGCGGGCACAGCTCGCCACTACATGATCAGACGCAACTGCAGGTGAGTCATTTTTTGTGTGTGTGCCATTCCTTTCCCATGCACTTAAATGAGGAATCGATGAATCACATCTCCACACTGAGGGCTCCCTATGGACTTTGCAATGATGCGCCTACTGAGAAGGGGGGGAAAAACAACAGCACAGAGTTCGGATGGCCTAATCAGACCATCCTGACGCCATGAGAATGCGCTGGAGCGATCAGACATGGGAAATTCCATCCGTGGCCCATCGCAACCCATTTACTACCGGATTTTCCCCAGTGTCTGTTTACTCCGCTTCTGCGGCAGAGCAAAATGGATTGCCAATGGGTGGGGGGTGCTTCCCAGATGTTTGTGTCTGATTGCGCCCTTTAAATCCACCCAGCATTCTCACCTATGGCGGTGCTAATTGTACCTGTGATCGCTCCCTAGAATCTGGAAGACCCAGGTTTGAATCCCCCCACTCTGCCAAGGAAGCTTGCTGGGTGACCTTGGCCTAGTCACTCTATCTCAGCCTCAGGGCCGGCTCACTCACTAGGCGAACTAGATGTTCGCCTAGAGCTTGCCAGCCCTGAGGGGCACCAAAAGCCCCCCTGCCCCCACCAACCCCCCCGCCTCTTCCCTGGCTTGCCAATACTTAGATGGAAGAGACGGGGTTTAACCCCCCCGCCCCTTTCCTGGCTTGCTGGCGCACCCTGCAGCTGCGGGGCACCCAGCAAGCCAGTGCTCAGATGGAAGGGAAGGGGGTTTAAATCTCCTTCCCTTCCTTGGCCCTTGCCTTGGTGGGGGGGGGACGCCAGAAGGTGTTCTTGCCTAGTGTGCAAAAACACCTGGGACTAGCCCTGCTCAGCCTAACCTACCTCACAGGGTTGTTGTTGTGAAGGTAAAGCAGAGGAGGGGAGAACAATGTTTTGAGCTGTTTTAGATGCCTATCGTGTGGAAGAAAGCAAGGCTGAAATATCTGAAAACAGACAAAACTTCCATGCACAGCGCTTTGAAGGAAGTTTGGAAATAGAGACTGGAAGACTGGCAGATGGCTAATATGCTGGTGCCGCTCCAGAAGAAAGATCTGCTAGTTCAAAACACCAAAAAGGAGGGAGAAAATTGGGTGGGGAGAATTTTCCCAGGCATCTGTCTTCCTAACTATCTCCCAAGCTCAGTTGGCTGGCAGCTGGCTCTGGCCACATTCAAATGGCACTAATTACCCTTTGCAGTCCCACCTGCTCTGGGAAGTGGGTGGAATGCATTTGTACCCTGTCAGACCTGTGGACGTGGGATGCTTGCAGTTCCTGCAGTTGTTTTGTTTTCTTAAAATCATATTGCATATGCTGTAGGTTTATGGAATTTTAAAATAAGCGTAACTTGCTTTCAGTATTTAACCAAGGAAGCAGGGTAAGATACATAGAAAGAGCACATCGTTCTTGGTTTTGAAAGAGCTATACAATTGTAGCGACAGAAAAGTAATCCTGTAAATGAGAAAAGTTTATGACAAAGATCAGTTCTAAATGCTCAGCGTATGTCCTAAAATGAACATCTGGAACATCACTGAGCGCACATCTTCACAATGAAGCTGGCTTGAGGTTAGCCCGTAGCTTAGAGGTGCCAGTTGCAAGTGCTGTGAAGAACTTGGGTTCTCAGCTTGGGAAGTCCTAGAGATTTTTTTTGGGGGGGAGGGGAGAGTGCTTTATCAGGCTATATTAAGAGTCATCTAGAATAAGAGTAACATAAGCTGTTAGAATTTCCTGTACAAAATTGAGGAAAATATCAAATGACCAACACAGGTCCCGGTCACACGAGCGAGATAATCCAGGGGGGAAGTGAGGCTTTTTGCCCTGGAGCAAAATGGAGTGCGATATCATGATCAGACGTTCCCCTGAGGCTCCGTGTCCAGGCCGTCAGCCAGTGATCACACATTGATGGTGAAGCGTGGCACAGAAGAGTGAGGCAGTTCAGTAGTAATGCATTCGTGTGCATGTATAGTTCTGTGTTTGTGCGCATACCACAGAGGCATAAAAAAAAAGTCTGGTGGGATGCAGATAGGCGCTGGATGTGATGGGATACCAGCACTTCCACGATCTGATGCCCGTGCCATGCGTTTTCTGGAAAACACTGCACTTTCCCATGTATCTTTTTAATCTGCATCTTCGGCGGGGTGATAAGGGTTGCCGACGGGTGCAGGACACTTGCCAGATGTTTTTGTGTGATCGTGCCTGTAAAATCCACCAACATTCATCCCTATTGCGTGCCTAATTCTGCGTGTGACTGGACCCACAAGACCATATGTGTTTCGGCCTCAAAGATTTAATTTGGGTTTCATTTGTGAGTTGATGATACACACATCTGGAAATACTTGAAATTTTATACCAGATTTTAATATCAATTGATGAATTATGTGTGAGTTCAGTTACCACATGAAAGGACCCATGGTCTGCTTTCTAGGTTAACATCCAACCCACTCAGTATATGAGATAACATCACCTGGTCAGGATTGATTTATATTGCTTATTTTCCGGATGTGTTTCGAAAAACTATGTAGTATACTATTGACCACTGAGGAAGATCTTTAGGGCTGAAACATGCATGGTCTTATGTTAGTCTCCAAACATTTAGGCCCTTTTTTTAAAGCTATATTTACCAGGCAACCCTACAGAATGATCACTCCTTGGTTTGCAGGATCAGAGGAACAGCCATTAGAGTCAGTGGGCTGAAGTGAGGAAGGGGGAGATAAAATAAAACCCTTTCCTCAGGACTTGACCACCCCCCATCCACATGGCTCTTCCTTTGTATGGTCCCATGATCCTGGGACCAATCTTCCCAGTGGTACAAAGACAGCTATTGGCATGGGAAAATGAGGCATGCATGGAGTGATAGGATATCACCCAACACAGTTATTGGACCCTTAGATCTAGCATGCGTAGCTGGTGGATTGCATGCATTTTTGTAGGTCACTGTGGTAAAGTAGGTCTACACTATCTGTGCATTTAACCAAGTCACATGGCCCTCAGTGTTCCCTCCAAGCTGAGTAAGAACTGGGCCATGGTTTGATTCAGTCATCTGGGAGAGCAGGAGCAGCCACATGCTCTCCTGGTATGCCTTGGCCTCGGACTGGGAGCTGGCCCTTGAAGTTTGGGCCCAACTCCCCAGAAGGGTGTTGTCAGGCTCCAAAACAAGTAGATCCAAACATTCTTTGGTTAAGAAAGGCTTTATTGGAATACAGTGCTAAAACCCACAGTGAAGGTTCATTGTCAGGAATGGCGGGCAAAGCGGCTCAAGCAAGGTTATAGTGTGATGCAAAATGCGACTAGCAAATGAACTTAAAGCGCGCGCGCGGGAAACTCCCGGTGGGAGAATTACTTAATGGGCGGGAGACAGCTCCCTCCTCCCCTCGTCTTCACCGGACTGGAAAATTCTCATACACCAGAGAATAGCCCGAAGCCCACATTCAAGGCCACTGTGATAAGACTGAGCGGCACAGAAGAAGCTCCCACGTTACTGCCACCATACCTACGCAAGTGCAAAGCAGGGACGAGATAGGGAACACAGAATAATGGACTCAGTGTAAAATATCTTTTTTTTTAAAAAAACAAAATTTTATTGGTATGCATTCCACATTATTAAACATCGTTACCAATACAATTTAAAAAGATTTTTACCCCATTCCCCCCACCCCCCCAATAGGCTTCCAACACTGCTAATAACAAAAAAAGAAAAATTAACAGGTAATCAAGTTTAGACTTGTAACAATCGACAAACCAGGTAACCCAATTTCAAATATATAAAAGCCTGACTTTTACAAGCATAATTCCAATAAAAATACAGTACAATCAAATATTCATTTCATTTCTCATACAGTTTCAATACACGTCAAGATTGTACATTTTGCCTTTCATTCTATATTCAGATTCCATATATAATTTCAGGCCTTTCCAGTCTTTTAGATATTGTTCTGCCATTTGTCCATTTCATTTTTTCGTCATTTTGTCCATTTTGGCTAAAAACAGCAGTTTCCTTAACCAGTCATGTATATCTGGCACCTTCTCCGCTTTCCATTGTTGAGCAAAGGCCATTCTCGCCGATGTGATCATATACCATAATAGTGTCCTTTTTTCTTGTGGTATTTTTTCCATTGTCAAACCTAAGAGAAGAAGTTCCAGACTTTTCCTTATTGGAATTCTCAATATTTTCTGCATCTCACAATGTACATTTGACCAGTATACCTTTGCTTAATCACATGACCACCACATATGGTAAAAAGAACCCTCTATTTGAAAAATATCAGTGTAAAATATCAAACAGACATTTCTGACAGGTGTTCTCCCTGGCCTCCCCTGGTTTAGTGCTTGTTGTCCCACTAGTGTGACTTTGGCCACAAGGACCATTGCCCCCTTGAGCCTTGCCTTTTTTGGGCAGTCTCCAGCACCTCCACTAGCAGTTGCTTTGTTCCCTTGTCTCTCCTGGAGCTCTGAATGCTGCTGTCACCTTGCCTCATCCAACCCTCGGCCAAGAGCTGCCTCACTGCCCCCAGGTGCTTCCTTGTTCCTAGCATGAGCCACCAGAATTTGCCACCTCTGCCTCTCCCCATTGGCTTGAGGCTTTCTTTTAAAAGTGTACCTTCCCAGAGAGCACCCTGACTCCCATCACCATCTCCCACCCCCCAAAGCCTGCCCATGTTTTCTTCTAGTCAGGCTGCTTGGAATGTCCTGATGCCACTTGGGCCTTGCAGGACTGCTCAGGAATTGTCTTAAGTGGATCCAGTTGAGCCGGGCTATCTCATTGGTTGAGTTTGCTGGAGGCAAAACATGCATGCACATTTACATTTTAGGAAGTATATTTATAAGTCTTGCCTTCTAAGTATTTTTGTGTTTTTTTTTTAAAAAAACCCCTATCCTAGTATACACCCATCATTTTAAAACTAAAGCCTATAAAATCAGATTTACCAAAAAAAAAAAATCTTGAAGACTCTGAGATGAAAGCAGCTACATCCTAATTTGGAATTCACACAATCATTTCCCCAGATAAGATAAAGCACAATACCCAGGAGCCAAATGATAGAAATGTGGAGTACTAAAATAATATTTTATATTTTATCTTTTGCTCCAAAGAAACACTAAAAAGAGCTGTTTAGTATTCCTCTGCATCTTAGAAAACTAATTGGACATAAAAAAACCCTCTCTTCTTTCTTATGTTACTTTGTAAGCTGCTCCAGTTTAAATGGTGCATCTAAGTGTTCAGGTTTCCACCCATTCCAATCCCGTACATATGTTGTGAATGATTATTGCTAATCATTTTACAACTTTTGAATATGCAAAGCAATTTGCAAACAGGTTTGCCTCTAGAGCTATTTCCTTCAAGTAGCCCACTGGTGTCACCATTCTACAAATGGGGAGCAAGAACGGAGCATCTCATGAGCAGGAGTTTGAATCCAGGCCTTCCGTGTCCAAGGTACGTCTGCTTGCTTCTAAATGAGGCATCACATGGAAAGAAACCCACTGGGACCCGCAGTAGCTATTAGTCCTGGAGAAGTTATAGCTAGCCGTGCCTGAAGATCCCCATTTCTTACCCTTTCCCCACTCCTGTCTTCAACCAAGGAAAGAACTTGCACCTTTCACTCTCCTTGGAAAGGCAGCATTGCATATCCCTAGGTTTTGCTGGTACTAACAAGGGAATAATTGGGTGTGATCACCCAAGCAGTTTGGCCCAACATAGCCACCGCTCCCCTCTGGATCAAATGGGTGCAAACATGCACATCTGGCTCCCATACCCCACTCATCACCTTTGTTGTTGTTCAAATCGCACAGTCAAGTCCGACTCTTCGTGACCCCATGGACCTCATCACGCCAGGCCCTCCTGTCTTCCATCATCCTCCGGAGTTTGCTTAATTTCATCTTCATTGCATCGATAACACTGTCTAACCATCTCATCCTTTTGCCATCCCCTTATTCTTTGACCTTCAGTCTTTCCCAGCATCAGGGTCTTCTCCAGGGAGTGCTCCCGTCTCATTTGGTGGCCAAAGTATTTGAGCTTCAGCTTCAGTATCTGGCCTTCCAGGGAACAGTCAGGGTTGATTTCTTTTAGGATTGATTTGATCTCCTTGCAGTACCTTGTGCTAGAATGATACGCAATAATTCTGGTGGCTACCTCAATGAGGTGCTCCCATGGTGGGTTTCTAGGCATCTGATCGCCTGGGCGCACCATGGAAATGCATGAGTGGTGTACTCATTCCACTCCATTTCCAGCACAACCTTTCCCCCCCAACCCCACTCCAACACACTCCAATCCCACTCCAATGCTTCAGCGGCCCCCATAGAATGCAGTCAGGAGTGCATGTGCACTTGTCTGCTTCTGCACACACTCAGCGGGACTTAGGGGAAAACACAACCAAACCAGCCATGTGTCCATGGTAGCGGCACGTTAGCGATGTGAACAACCAGCCACGGGCCTGTAGCACTATGATGCCAGCTTAGGGGGTGTTGTGTGATCAATGCAAAGCATCCCAAACTCAAGTTGCTTCTTTAGAGCTGCTATACTGCCACAGCAAACTCCTCGTGTAACCACACCCATGATCTGAATGCAGTTTCCTTGTTGCCTTGTTTTAGACACTGCGTTGCAATGAGGCAGAGTAGCTCTGGCCACAGTGCCTTCCTTGATTAAGTTGTTGGATGAATGAGATGACTAGAAGAGGCCAGATATCGGCTTCAGACTGGTCTGAGCAGAGAGCTGGACTAGAAGCCGCTGATCCGTACCCTTTACAAATGATTTCCTGCTCACACTTGTTTTAGTGCTGCTTTGAAACCACAATTAAGAACTGTTATGTCCTGCTACGTTTAGGCTGTGGTCATACACCCTCAATCATCCACTTTCTATCCACTTTCCAACTGGATTTTTTTCCAGTTCATACAGTAAAATCCAGTTGGAAAGTGCACCAAAAGTGGATTGAAAATGAATTATTTAGTGTTTGTGACATTACTGTTCTTTTTGGTTTGATTTTTTAAAAAATCTGTTTTTAATATTAAGCTGTTTTGACCACTATTGTTTTCCTGGCCACAGAAACACAGCTAAATAACATTTCAAAGAAATGAACAATTGGCTCTTTCACATTCTCATTTTCCTTGCCTTTGTGTCTCTGTTGCTCTTCCCCCCAACCACTTTCTGCATGTATTTTTCTCCTTCTGTTGCTCCCTTGAACATTTAAACTGCAGGTTTTTATGCCAGACATACAGAAATGTAATACTGAATGAACCACTAGAGGGAGCAAAACATCTGTGGAAAAGAAAAAAAAATGAAGCAATAAGGACCCACATTTGACGAAAAAGAGAACGTGGAAGAGCCCAGTGGCACAATTCTCATGGAGCTACAAAGCTGATTCAGCAGTTTTCTGGAGCCAGAGTGTTGGCTCCAAAGCCCGCTGTGTTTCAAGGGCTCTGTTGAGCTACAGTCATGGGAGCTTCACTTTGAAGGCTGCAAGGTGCTCTGATGGTTTTCCCATACTGAACAAATTAGTGTGGATCTTGCTAGTGCAGGATTATGGTGAATTTTTGGGAGACATAACTCAGGATGCAACAGTGATTTCCCACTCTTGTGGAATCTTGTCAGATCACAGGTGCTAAGCAGAGTTGGTCCTGGTTAGAACTTGGATGGGAAACCTTCAAGGAATACCAGGGACAGTACACAGAGGCAGGCAGTGGCGAACTCCCTCTGAATGTCTCTTGCCTTGAAAACCCTACGGGTCGCCATATGTCAGCTGTGACTGGATCGCAAAAAAAATGTCAGTCAATAGCATGAATTGTGCTTCTGAATGGAGACTATGAGGGAGTGTGACCTTGTTGATTGTCCTGGATACCTCAGTGGCTACTAATCTTGGTAACTTGTTTTACCAGGCATGGTTGGGAATATGAGGGAATATGCTAATCTGAGGCTGATTTGCCCCGCTAGAGCCACATTTCAGCCACGTTTCCCAAGCAGATTAAAGGCGGCGTTCACACAGGCACATCTGCCTTCCCCACCCGTAGGCAACCCGTGCTGTTCCGCTTCGCTTCCGGGATTAAAAGAGACCTGTTGAAAGTGGTAGCAAATCCTGGAGAGTGCCTTTATCCCACTGCATTCCGCTTCCCGGAAGTGTGAATGCTCAGCTGAAAGGCTGGGAGCAACCCGCGTTGTGCATAAGGCAGCAGCGATATGATTGGCTGTGCTCCACTCTACCGCCCAATGTGGTGCCAGCACAATGGGATCCTCCCCAAATCGGCTGGATGCCTTTGTGCGTATGAAGGCATGAGCGCAGGAGCTCATATGTGCCCATACACACATAGGCATCCAGCCAATTTACCAGGAAAAAGCCGTTTACAGCCATGCCTCCGGGCCAGCAGTCTGAACACTCCTGTGCGCCTCCTCCCAGCATGCTCCCACATCAATGGGCCCCATGTGACCAGGAAAACCCGGAACAGTTTGTTCCGGGGCTTTTTTTTGCCACGACTGGCTCCCGCTGCAAACTGCCAGTCTGAACTCAGCCTGAGTGGGATCCAAGCAGCTTTTCCACTCATGGAAAAGTGAGGAAAGGGTCACTTTTGACCTCCTAGTAGCCGTGATGTGATCGGGGGTTTGCATGGACAAAAGGCATGTGTGATGGTGGCTCTAGTGTGTGTGATTGTGTGTGAAGTGCTATTAAGTCACAGCCACCTTGTGGTGACCCTTTAGGGTTTTCAAGGCAAGAGACATTCAGAAGAGGTTTCCTTTTGCCTCCCTCTGCACAGCAACCCTGGAGTTCCTTGGTGGTCCCCCTTTCGAGTACTAGCCAGAGCTGACCCTGCTTAACTTCTGAGATCTGATGAGATCGCCATCTACGGCTGTGGTCACACACAAGCAATAATCCACTTTTGATCCACTTTCAATGCATTTTTGAATTGGATTTTGCCAGTTCACACAGTAAAAATCCAGTTGGAAAGTGTGTATTGAGTGTGTGAGACTGCAGCCTAAGTCAGGGCAGGGGCTGTAGTAAGGAGGGGAGTTTGACTAGGTACAGAGTCACTTTTTCACTCTGTCGACCTTTGTACTCTTTCCAAAGTAGAGACTGAGTGTTGCTGGAACTTTTGTTGAATATTTAAGCTCTGGCTGTGTGGGTGGAAGGGAGTAAAATGGAATGGAAGTATCACTGAACCCACACACTGCTGCAAAGGTCATCAGCTCCCTGTGCCACTGAATTATTACTCTCTTATCCTAGAGTTCCCGATGAATTAGTAATGTCACCTAAGAAGAGCTTTTGGGTTTTTCTCCCAATTAGAATAGGTCAGACTGGGTTTTGATCCACATGATCTTATTCAGTGTTATAAATCAAGCTGGTCCCAGGATTCCTGCAAAGGAGCCCAATGGTACACAATAGACTCATTGGCTCTTCTCTGAATACATCCTTAAGACAATGTGCTATGCTTGCAAAGCTCCCTGCGGAAGACCCTATTTTCTGTCCGTCCCAGGTATACAAACACAGTGAAATTGCCTGTTTCTGTGATGCATCTCTTTTCACAGCTCAAAAATGCAGTGAATGCTAAAACTTCATGGCGAGAACTGACATCCATCCTCCTTTATTTATCTTCCAAAGAGGACGTATATTTTATTTCCCCATGCACACAAGCACAAAACTTCAGAACAAGTATCGTAATCTTTTTTATTATTATTATTCGAGCTGAGACACCACACTTCTAAATATGAAACACAGTGCAAAGATTTCTTTATTTCATATTTCCAACACACAAACACACATAATCAGGATGGGAAATTTGTACTTACTGGGAAAATATTTGGGCCACAGGCCAACATAATTTTCATCAAAATGAAGGTAATTGAAAGCCATAGAATTAAAGCACATTTCAGTGTGCTGGGATAGTGGCCTCTTGGTGTTTTGCTCATCACGCTGTACCCAGCAAAGATGTACATCCAGATGCTAAGATGTTACTAATGGTATTTCCTTTTGCTTGTGAGTGTTATAATCTCTTACATTCACACATGCACGTGCATGGCATCCAGTGGCAACTTGTAGATATGAACAGACCATCACATATATGAAGACAGAACTTCCAAATCCCCTCCCGCTGGGTTGGATCCTGACTAAATTTTCTGCTAAATTTCACCAATTCTTTCTTCCTGTCTCCAAGGAGCAACATTTTGAGGAGTACATGTAGGCTGCAATGGGAGAGTGGGAAGACAGGAATGGTCTATTCCATTAACAGCAATGCCTTAAGTGAATGAAGAATGTCTCCTGGATCCAACCCATTCTCTCCAACATCCTTGTTTTATCTAACAAAGGTCAAAACAAAGAACTACTGTGATAAAATTGAACATTTAATGACAATTATGTATATCTATAAAAACTTTAGAAATTCTAACATATTCAAGACAAAACTTTGGAAATTTAAACATATTTAAGCATATTTATCTAACAAAGGGCCACAAATTCATGGAAGCATGTTTCTGAGCATTGTCGGATGAAGGACCATGTGTGAAAATGGGCATATGCAGGGGTCTTTTCGTAAAAAAACAGCTGCAGGAGCTCATTAGCATATGTATAGTATGCTAATGAGCTATTAGGCTATTAGCATATGCCATGCCCCCTGACATCACCGGAAGTGATGTCAGAAGGGGAAGCAAAAGGGGGGGAGGCATCTTCAAAAGCCTCCCCTTCCCTTCCCCAGCTGGTCTGGGTGGGGGAGCTAAGAGAGAAGGGGTTTAAAGTTTAAACTCCTTCTCATGAGAGTTGGGCCACAGAAGGAGAAAAGAGGGAAGGAAAGAGAGAGAGTAGAGAGAAGGAAAGAGGGAAGGAAAGAGGGAAAGAAAGAGAAGGAAAGGGGAAGGAAAGAAAGAGAAGGAAGAAGGAGGGAAACAGGGAAAGGAGGAAAAAAGAGAAGAGAAGAAGGTGGGAAAGAAAGAGAGAAGAGAAGAAGGAGGGAAAGAGGGAAAAGAGAGAAGGAAAGGAGGGAATGAAAGAAATTTGACGGCAAATCGGCCCCATTATATCCTATGGGCCATTGAAGTCAATGGTGAAAACATAGGGTATATTCTGGGGGCTGGAGGGGAGGGTTTGAGAGGCAGCTAAACTCACAGGGCAGCTGATGGAGCCTCTCCCAAGATACCCACCAAGTTTGAAGAACATTGGACCAGGGGGTCCAATTCTATGGGCCCCCAAACAGGTTGCCCTATTCCCTCCATTGTTCTCTATGGTGGGAAAATAAGTTACTTTTTTCCCACCATAGAGAACAATGGAGGGAATAGGGGCAACCTGTTTGGGGGCCCATAGAATTGGACCCCCTGGTCCAATGTTCTTCAAACTTGGTGGGTATCTTGGGGAGAGGCCCCATCAGCTACCCTGTCAGTTTGGAGCCTCTCCCTCAAACCCTCCCCTCCAGCCCCCAGAATATACCCTATGTTTTCACCATTGACTTCAATGGCCCATAGGATATAATGGAGCTGAAATTGACATTCGGCTGCCTGAAAGACTCCCCGGGAAGCCGGCTGGGGGCGGGGCTTGGCTCCTGAGCTCCCGGAGCTGCGCTCCTGTGCGCTCCCCCCCCAAAAGACCCCTGGGCATATGTGACGGGTGCTGTATTATTTTCCTTAATCCAGTTGGTGAGGTTGTATATATAGAATCCAAGAACAATAAATAGCCTCAGTAAACTCACCTATCAGCATTTTGCTAGAGGGGTCAGATTTCGGTTCCCCACTGATGGACAAACGAGTGATATTCTTTAATATTTGTGCAACTGTAGAGCTTTTGGTATGCAGGTTGTTGGGTGAAGCAATGCAAGTACTTAATTTGTATATTGGGAGGAATGTAGTGGGCTCACTAAAAAAAAAAAAGCTTGGTAGGTTGTGGAGCAGGAAGTCTAATGGTTTTTTTCTCCAGTTACTGAATTACTTAAAGGCCTTGGCTGAAGAAGTTTTGTCTGATCCAGGCCCTCCCTTTACTGAAATCACTTCTTGTGGAGGACATTAGCCCTCTAGCCTATATACTTGGAGGCCTGCTTCTGAGGAACTGTGGTTGGGTCAGCTTTAGGGTCCCCCCACCACCAGGCCATGCCTCCCAGCTGCCGATCAGCTGGCAATCAGCTGGCTAGTGGGGGAATTTACCAGGAGAAAGAGAAAGGCCCAGGTCTCATTGCCAGCATCACACAGGAAGTGATGTAATCACACCAGTAGTGCCCAAGTGACACTCTGGTATTTAGGCAAACACTCTATGGCAGAAGCC
Source organism: Gekko gecko (assembly GCA_029375565.1). Taxonomy (NCBI): domain Eukaryota; kingdom Metazoa; phylum Chordata; class Lepidosauria; order Squamata; family Gekkonidae; genus Gekko; species Gekko gecko. The sequence continues at coordinate 11,911,306 of JAPDNY010000009.1, forward strand.
AGTTTTGCCATAGAGCTTTTACCTGAATACCAGAGTGTCACAGCGAAGTCACAGGGTGATGACATCACTTCCTGGTAAGTCCTCCCCCATCCCCCCACTGGTTGCCAGAAGGAACTTGGCAACCCAGGTCAGCTTCAGCAAGAAAACAGCAATTCTGGGACACTGGCAGGAGTTGCCTTCCAGGAAACCAGATTCCCCCAAGGGTGCTTTGCAGACCCAAGACATTAGCAGAGAACTGCACTCTCAGAGAACAGTAATTAAGGCCATTACTCGTCTTCAGTCTCTGGAACTTTGGTTTGGGAAAGGAAAGGAGTTTCCAGGGTGGTGCAAATTGTATTTCCCCCCTGTTGTATTTAATACAACAGTTGCTTTGCTTAAGCCAAGGAGTTTGAGTAATGGGCGGGGGGGGGGTAAGAAAGGAGGCTCTAAGCCCCGAGCTTCCCCTCAGATCCCAAACCTGGGTTACATAACCATTTCAAGTGTTCAGAGAGATTGACATATATTACCTTGGGCTGCTTCCATATGGAACTTCTTCTCCAGCTTGTCTTCATTGTGATGTCATGCTGGGTTTACCCCATCCTCAGTATGCTCTTTCTGAAACCTGCTGGACTAGGATCTTTTCAGAAAGAATGCAGTTCAAGTGTGTTTAGCATGCCATCTAATGCCATAAATCAAAGGTCCCACCCTTCCCACATCTTTTCCCCTGCCTCGCCACCATAACGTTGGAGATAAAAATGTCTAAATGGATGAGGCAAATTCAGGATGAAGATTAAAAAAACTAAACAAAAACATCTTTACTAGTACAAAGGGAACCCTGAAAGTCAGGAGCTCCCCAAAAAGTTGCTTATGAGCATTTTTATAGGTACATAGTTACATCATGCAAGCCTTACCCCCGACTGGTTCGTAACACCCTCTCTTTTCACTCATTGGCTTAGATTACTCAGAGTCACAGTCTAACCATAACGCCTACCGATCCACCATGTTTGCATGTCCCCTTCCCCTGAATTCTAAAGCCCCCAGCCCATATTTGTAAAATTCTTTTTTTGGCAGTTTTAAGCATAACACAGACACACACAGTCTGGCGAGATAAACCACATTGACCATACTTTCAAGTAGCTTCCTCTTTCTTACTGTCATTAACATTATGTGTTCTCATGTTTCCCTTTTGTTCCCCCTTTGCACTAACTACACCCTGTTTTTCTACTGCAGACAAGTTAATTTTAAGCAGTAAATGTTTTGTGGTTAGTCAGCTGTTCCCTTTTATGCTTAGACGCAGGTTTAGTAAGCAGTCTTGATTTTAGTTAAAACTTTTTCTTTACCAAAAATTCATCTTTTGTTTTTGTTGTTGTTCAGACACACAGTTGAGGCTGACTCTTTGGCGACCCCATGGACCACTTTACGCCAGGCCCTCCTGTCTTCTGTCGTCCTCTAGAGTTTGCTCAATTTCATGTTTGTTGAATCGATAACAGTGTCTAACCATCTCATCCTTTGCCTTCCCCTTCTTCTTTGACCTTCAATCTTTCCCAGCATCATGGTCTTCTCCAGTGAGTGCTCCCTTCTCATTTGGTGGCCAAAGTATTTGAGCTTCAGCTTCAGTATCTGGCCTTCCAGGAAACAGGGTTGATTTCTTTTAGAATTGACTGATTTGATCTCCTTGCAGTCCAAGGGACTCTCAAGAGTCTTCTCCAGCACCATAATTCAAAGCATCTATTCTTCGGCGCTTGGCCTTTTTTATGGTCCAACTCTTGCAGCCATACATTACTACTGGGAATACCATTGCTTTGACCATATGGACTTTTGTTGGCATCTTTTTAGCCCCGCACAATAAGATAAGTTAAGGGTTCTTTAAAAACTCGGTAATGTCCATCATGCTATACTGATTGATTGCCATACATCTATTTCCATTTTGAGTTTTCATAGAACTGTTATAGCACCATAACCCTAGAGCGGGGAGTCCACAAATATTTGAGGCTGTGGGCACCATTGGAATTCTGAGACAGGGTGGTGGCACAATCACAAAATGTCTGCCAGAGGAGGTGGAGCCACCTGCCAAATGGCTGCTGCAGGAGGTGGGGCCAACCACAAAATGTCAGGGAGTGAGGTTGTGCTTAACTCTAACAGTAACTCTTCACCATTTCAGACAGGAGCTCTCTTTAATAGGACGCCTTTTAAAATGGACATGTTTTAAAATATTTTCTTGCCTACACATGGCTTACCTTCAGTCACACAGTAAAGATCTTTCTGCTGGGGTGGCAGCTGCTGTCAAAGCAATGTTTCCGAGAATCTGCACAGCCAATCAGATCTCCAGTGGCCAGTCGGAAGCCCTGCTGGGCAAGGGCTCATTTGTCCCACCCACTTTCTGGAAGCATTTGGTGGGCCTGAGGAAAAGTGTCAGTGGATGCCACGGTGCCCAAAGATGGCATGTTGGGGAACCCTTCTGTCGAGTGTATAAATGAAGAATCGAAAAGGGCACTTCAAGGCCAGTACTTTTTATTGTATTCAGTCCAACAGAAGTCCTTTTCCTTTAACTTTGAATACTATTTGTTTGCCAAAGCAGACTGCGTCCAAATCTGACTTCTTGCTTTCTTTCTTTTAAATTTCACCTTGATCGAAACAGACTGGCTTCATACATATAATTTGCCTGCTCCTGTGTGAGTTTGACGCAACTCCATATTTAAATGTATACTTTTGGATTATAGACTGTGGACTCTTAACATCAGGGTTCCTCTCCTTGGCAGGTTTGAAGCTGTTTCCCTCCCCCTCCCAACTCTGGAAGACCTGTCAGACTCCTCTCAAATTACATAGTGTTTTCCTGGAACGTGATAGTTCCGGTCAAAAGAGGTGTTAAAAGTTGGCAATTATACTGCGTTGGTTTAGTCAGGTAAAGTCAAATTACCAGCTACCAGTTCTAAAGTGATGAAGCCTTCCCTGAAGTAGCTTTCATTGAAGATATTAAATGTCATCGTTTTCACACTTCATTAAGTGTATAATTCAAGGGGGAAATGGCTTTATCGCTTCTCTCCTGACTTGAGACAGGGTTTGTTGTGCTTTGATGAAATCTTGTTGACCTCGGTAATTTAACTTGAGGTAGAGGCCTAAACTTTAGTGAGGATTGCTCAGTGTAATGAAAAATCTAATATTTGCACCTTATGGGTCGTAAAATATACATGTTGACAGCTTCATGAAATGTATTCGCTTCAGTCACACCTTCTTAATTAGTCAGTTCCATTAGACCATGTTCATATTATGGCCGAATGGTCTGAAATTTCTAAAGCAACTGAATAATTTGGAATGTATAAGGACATAAGAGAAGCCAATGTTGGATCAGGCCAATGGCCCATCCAGTCCAACACTCTGTGTCACACAGTGGCCAAAAATACCAGGTGCCATCAGGAGGTCCACCAGTAGGATCAGCAAGTGTTTCAGGGTTTTTTTTCAAGAAACATTTGGCCTTGAGCTAGGGTTGCCTGGTTCCCCCTGGCCACTGGAAGCAGATGGGGGGCATAAATTTGCCAGCTTTAGTGTGCAAAACTAGAGATTTGGAGGCGGAGCCGGGGGAGGACAGGGACCTCATTGGGGTACGATACCATAAAGCCCCTCCCTCCAAAGCATCCATTTTCTCCAGGGGAACTGAACTCTGAGCTGTAATTCTGGGAGATCCCCAGACCCCACCTAGAGTCTGGTATCCCTACCTTCAGCTCAGTTCTCCCCTCACCCCGGGCATGATGGCTAATCTGGATTAAAATGGAAACCCTTAAAAACAAGCAGTTTGGAGAATGTGTGGGAGAAGCTACCTAGCCCCTTTCTTTCAAGATCTATTTAATTATTTGTGCTTCTAGATATTTACACCCCACTTTTTTCTCATTGGAGATCCAAAGCTATTTACAACATCACCTTTCAGTTTATCCTCCCAATGTGAGTTAGGTCAGGCTGGGAAAGAGTAACTAGTCCAAGGTCATCCAGCGAATGTCTTTGGCACAGTGGAGATCCAATCTTGGATCTCACCAATTCTAGTCTGAGTGGTTGTACGTCATTTTAAAAAGCTTCAGTTGGATTCTTTAGTATTGGAAGTAAAGCTGGTCATATTTGAGAATCAGAATTAGTGGCTGTCATATAGAGATATGATCTGATTCCTCCTGTTCACTGATTTCCAGCTCATCAGACTTGGAGTGTGCACACTACACTACTGAGGACCTTCACCTTTGCATCTACCCACCCCAGACTGTCTGCGGAACAGGTGGGTTACCTGTTGCTAAGAGGGTTGGGAACCCTGGGCATCTGCCTCTGGCCTTCCGCAGTTCTGTCCATCTGTGAGCCTGTTCAACTGAAGCATTTCTGTCTACACCAGTGTGGTATAGTGGTTAAGAGTGGAGGACTGTAATCTGGAGAACTGGGTTTGATTCCTCACTTCTCCATATGAAGCCTGCTGGGTGAGCTTGGGTCAGTCACAGTTGTCTCTAAAGTCTCTCAGCTCCACGTGCCTCACAAGGTGTCTGTTGCAGGGAGAGGAAGGGAAGGCAACTGTAAACCACTCCGAGACTCCTTCAGGTGGTGAAGGGCGGGGTGTAAATCCAATCTCCTCCTCCTTCTCCTCTTCCTCCTCCTCCTTCTCTGGCAGCAGTGGTTCCATAACACTAAGGCCTCTCTGTAATTCCTCCAAAGTACATAGAGTCTGTGTATGGGTTATGCTGAATGTGAATTGGGAAAGCCAGAGGGGTACAGTCCTGCTGCCACCCCTCCAATATATTCATCACACATGTAACATATATACAGAACTTGGTATTAGCCAAAGGAATAGCCAGATCCATGGGGTGGATCCAACAGAGTGTTTCTACAGCCAGCATGATGTAATGGTTAAGAGAGGTGGAATCTAATCTGGAGAACTGGGTTCAGTTCTGCATTCCTCCACATGAAGCCTGCTGGGTGACCTTGGGCCAGTCACCATTCTCTCAGATCTCTTTCATCCCCACCTACCTGCTGTGGGGAGGGGAAGGGAATGCAATTGTAAGCCACTTTGAGACTCCTTAAGGTAAAGAAAAGTGGGGTATAAAAACCTCCTCTTTGTCTCCCCACTGCAGGCTTTATGCAGACTGACTATGTATTGTGGTGGAAGCCCAGATGACAGGATGGCAAACCACAGCTTCTCTCCCTCCTACCTGCCAGCATGTAGAGGTAAAACATTTCCTCAGAGCTAGTGGCTATCACTGGGGTGAAGAACAACACAACCTGGGTGTATGCATCAGTTACCCCTGCTCTCGTCTCTTAGAGTCCACCCTGCCTGTCTGCCAGCTGATACAAGCAAAAAAAAAATCCTTGCTGGTTAGCACAGCTACATATTGCATGGGTGGGGGAGAGATAAAGTTGTATTCTTTGTACCACTACCCAGCTCACCTGTCCAGCCTGTCTGCCAGGAGATACAAGCAAAGGGTTTCTTTTCCATCTGCAGAACTCCAGGGAACAGAGTACCTCATGCAAACAGGATCCATAGTTATATATAGGATCCAAAAATGATCTCCCCAAATCAATGAGATTGGTGGAAAGTAGGGGAAAAAATGAAGCACAAAAACCAGTTGAGATGATCCTGCTTGGTGAGATCTCTCCTAGTCCAGTGGCCTTGCTGTCACGAGTATATCTGCTTATGCTGTGTCCCCCCCTCCTACTGAGGTTTCAGAACCTTCCCTTTCCTTCTGTCTGGGGAAATGATGCTGAATAACAAGCTACCATAAGAGTCATGAGACTGGAAGGTTTCTGATGGCTCTCAAATGTTGAAAATAGTTCTGGCTGGATTAAGAACCTTAAAAAGACGCACATTATCAACAGCACTTCAGGTTGGATCTTCAAGAGTAAATCCCCTAAATCCCGAATTAACACTCATTTCCACACTGTTTCTTCCTTTTGGAATGACACGATACTCCTCATATTACAAGATCTATTTGAGCAACTCTTAAATAGTCTTAATATTATGTCAACATTTACTTTCTCAAAAGGCTTAGATGGATCAATGTAAAAATTGTTACATCCTCAACGTTGGTATAAAATAACACATGCTTTATTTAAAGCATTTTAAAAGACTGTTATCTTAGTCACTGAATAGTAATTTACACTTTGCGGGGTTTTTTTAAAAAAAGAAATCTAACTGTTATTCATTCAGCAAATGTTATACAATGGGACATAAATGACTGTGAAATAAAGTAGAACTCCGATATTGCCTTCCCATTCAAAGACATCTTCGGTATAGTCTCCCCCATGCCTTCATTTAATGCTCAAATTAATTCTCCCCAGGTATTCCCTCTCAATTAATACCCCAGAGAGGTATAGATGTCAGAATAATCTGAGAGTCTGAACAATTTTAAAATCTGGGACTTGATGTTACAACTGTCATAAAGTACCCCCTGCAGAGTAGTCCTAAATTAACTATACCACTCAGGGTGTTAATGCACTATCAAAACATCTGGCAGCAAAGGTGCACGGACTGGATACATCTAGACAGAGCTTTCTGTCAACATGGTGCATCCCAAAATAAGCCAGCAGAATCAACTTCTTTTCATATGTGAAGTTTGGATACAGCTTTCATACTGTGCTTAATTTCCTGCAAGGGGTATAGAAGTCCCTGCTTTAGTGAAAACTTTATACACTTTTATTTTTATCAAATTGGAAACTATTTAATCAGTATCAATAAAAAAAAATCTCAAAGCAGGGCCATTTCTCGGGATTAATCACCAGCAGGACTTAATTGAGCACCAGTCGTCTGTGTCACCCATGCCTTAAATAATCCCTGGAGAAACGAAATGAATCCTAACCATTATTGCTAATTGAAAGATTAGTACAGAACCAGCACTGGGCATGATTATTATATTTTATCTTATCTCCTGGCAATATTTACAGAGTTTTCATTAATGAGATAGTAACAGTCATTAAAATAATCCTCCCCCACATGAGGACCTTAGATATCCAATTTGCTGAGTGCCCCTCCCCTGCAAAGATGAAAGGCCAAATGCTGAAAAAAGATAGAAAAGATACAGATTTGCGACCCCATGCGATGTCTGTCTTCTGTCTGGGAATCTATTTCTTTAACCCATTCAATGGAATCTTGTGCAAAATGTCTCAACCGAAAGAAACTCTGCTTCCTTCACAGCATCCCCCCCCCATATTTGATGCATTTCTATCCTGTCCTTCCTCCAAAGAGCTCAGATGGTCCAAAGAGCTCTCTCAGCCCCACCTCCCTCACAGGGTGTCTGTTGTGGGGAGGGGAAGGGAAAGGAGTTTGTAAGCTGCTCTGAGACTCCTTTGGGTAGTGAAGAGCGGGGTATAAATCCAATCTCTTCCTCCTCCTCCTCCTCTTCTTCTTCTTTTTTTAAAATCTTCACAACAACCTTGTGAGGTAGTTTAGGTTAAGACAGAGAATGACTGACCCAAGGACAACAGCTGTGCTTCAGAGTCAACATTTGAAATTGGATCTCTAAGATCCTCATCCAACACTATACCGGCTCCATCGGTTCAGGTATTCCCCTCTTCCGTGGGACTAGTGGCAAAGAGGGAATCACTTTTGCCCTGGTCGGGATAGCCCAGGGTAGCCCAGTCTCATCAGAGCCTGAAAGACAAAAAGGGTCAGCCTCGGCTAGTGTCTGGATGGGAGACCACCAAGGGCGTCCAGGAAGTCCACCCAGGAAGCCTGCCTGCAGAGGCAGGCCATGGCAAAACACCACTGTTCATCTCTTGCCTTGAAAACCCTCAGGGGTTGTCATAAATCAGCTCTGACTTGATGGCAGAGAGAGAGAGAGAGGGAGAGAATCACTTTACGCAATGGATTGGAGCTAGTGGGCAAGTCCACGGAAGAAGACAGCAGAGTAGAACTTTTCCTACCTTCTCCTTCACAAGCAGTCTGCTGTTTGCTCCAGAAATACTCTTGGAGGATCAAGAGAAGATCAGGAAGAAAAAAAGTACTGAAGCAACTCAGGGGGATTAGATACAATCTCCTCCTTGCTCTTTCCTTGATACAAGAGCCAATTAGATGTAGTGGTTAAGTGCATGGACTCTAATCTGGGAGAACCGGGTTTGATTCCCCACTCCTCTACTTGTACCTGCTGGATGACCTTGGGCAAGCCATAGTTCTGGCACAGCTGTTCTTGAAAAAGAGCAGTTTCTGTCAGAGCTCTCTCAGCCCCACCTACCTCACAGGGTGTCTGTTGTGGGGAGGGGAAGGGGAAGGAGTTTGTAAGCCGCTCTGAGACTCCTTGGGGTATAAATCCAATCTCCTCCTCTTCCTCCTCCTCCTCCTCCTCCTCCTCCTCCTCTTCCGGAAGAGGGAGAACGGTGCAGTTTTACCTGATTCCCCTGATGGGTCCTGTCCCAAGTGTAACCCTAATGTGTAAAGGTCCTCTGGATCTTTCTCTCCTGGTTTGTTGAGATGCTTTTGCGGGCTCCTCCAGTTGTTCTGTTCCCTCCTGTCAGTCACAGTCTGTTCTCAATCCTCTTTCTTAAGTTTTATGCCTTTCATCGATCCTTCTTGGGCACAGAAACATGCCCCAGCAATGCAGGAGCCCGTGAGAGGGGTGCTCTAAACCAACTGCCAGGAGCTGTGGATGGGGTGACAAGTTAAGATCTGACCTTTGGAGGGTTAGTTAAGTTTGGATGGATGGAAGTGAGGAGGGAGAAAGAAGTTGTTTTACCAGACATGTGAATTAAAGATTCAGAGAGAGGGCTGGTTGTCTCAGGGGAAGACCCCCCCCCCCGGCTAAGATCTCAGTATGTGTGTATATATATATATTTGATATGAATAAACGTTAGCTGTGTGTGTGAATAGAACAGTGTTTGTGTTATGTATTGTAATAATTTGTATGAGCTTGAGGTTTGAGAAGTTATCCTAAAGTGAGCAATCTGATTGGCTGCTCTGCGAAGCAAGCCAATCAGAGTAGCTGGAGTTGTTCTGGAGGGAATGAAATCTATTGGTTGTTATCTCTCTTTTCTTATTGGTTATTAACTTGTTTAAGGGCGTGGTTACCCTAGCCTGGATAGCTTAAAAAGGGAGCCTGTTGCTCCACTGTTCCTTGTGTTCATTTACTATTGAATGGAATAAAGCTGAATCACTAATTAAGATCTGACTACATCTCATACTTAACAGTTTGAGTCTGCAACCCCAATGACTCTGTGTAGTGTTTGAGTGAGGGGAAATTATTGGGGGGGTGGGGGCTGAGCTACCCTGTTTGCTGATGTCTCTGGGAGTGAGAGAAAGGACCTGAGAGGTAAAATGGTCATGGCTCTCTAGAGATCTGGTTTGGGAAACACTAGAGATTTTGGGGGTGGGATTTGGGGAGAGGAAGGACTTCAATGGGGTATGATGCCACGGAGACCACCTTCCAAAGCAGCCATTTTCTGATGTTGAAGCGGTCTCTGTCACCCGGAGATCAGTTGTAATCCCAGGAGTTCTCCAGCCACCACCTGAAGGTTGGCAGGCCTGCCTACTTGTAACCCTGAAACTGTGAGACCGAGGTTGTGGGGAATGGTGTGCACGCTATGTGAGTGAGAAAGGTGCATCAGGAGAGATTATTCAGGCATTTATTGGTGGTGGGGATGAACAAGTCAGACAGGCTCTCCCCCTCTCTTGAGATCTGAGCCGTCCTTTGAAATGTGAGACCCCTGTGCGTGATGATTTGGGTGCCCTGTGTGGGTGACATTCAGACAGCATTCCCTGTGGAGACCGTCACTTGCCTGTGAGTAACTCCACCGTGGCTGGAAAATATGGCTCCACTCATATAGCTGGACAGTCAGGGGGGAAAAAAAATCGCAAGGATGCCAGCTGCTCCTCACAACTGTATTAGTTGAGCTTCCTCTCAGCCATGAGGGATCTGCTGAAAGATAAATGGCTCCTGCACAGCTAAGGGCACCGATGAAAGTGGGACTCAGAATCTTTTAGCCAGGCATCCTTCTGAAAGCCGTCCAGCTGCTGAGTGTATAGGCTGGTTGATTTAATGTCGCAGCTAAGCGTGTGGAGATGAGGTGGAAAGTCCCTGGTTTAGATTTCACTTCAGCTTTAAAGCAAGCGATATTATGGTTAGCCAGTTTGGGGTAGTGGTTAAGTGCGTGGACTCTAATCTGGGAGAACCGGGTTTGATTCCCCACTCCTCCACTTGCAGCTGCTGAATGACCTTGGGCAAGCCGCAGTTCTGTCAGAGCTGTCCTTGAAAGGGCAGATCTCTCAGAGTTCCCTCAGCCCCACCTACCTCACAGGGTGTCTGCTGTGGAGAGGGGAAGGGGAAGGAGTTTGTAAGCCCCTCTGAGACTCCTTTGGGTAGTGAAGGGTGGGGTAGAAACCCAATCTCTCCCCCCCCTCCTTCTTCTCTCATCTGTAATATGAGGATAATAATACTGATCTGCATTACAGACTTGCTGTAGATATTTCTGAGATAGTATATATGAAGCAGATTGGCCATTCTAAATATATACATTTTTAATGTCATTAAGTGCATGTCAATGCTGTCTTTAAATATGCAGATATACAAATGATTTTTATTTATTTACTTCATTGGTATCCTGCCTCCCTCCCTAGTAGGGATCCAAAGCTGCTCATATCATTATCTTCTCCATTTGATCATCACGTGAACCCCGTGAAGCAGATGAGTCTGAGTCTATGGCCCTTTTCATATCAACACCCTAAATGAGATGCTATTAGTTGTTGGTCCAATTTTGAGTAAAGCAATACAGGGATGGGGGTTTATACAGCAAATTTCCTTCCATTAATGAGCCGTCTCTGAAGCACCATGGTCATTGCAAACAGTGTTGCTTTTTTCTCGCCCTTTTTTTGTCAAGTGATCTCCCTTGGACTATTTTTTGGGGGGAACATTCTAAGTTGAGCGCTATAGTGCTAGACCAATATAGTACTTCGGAGTTATAGCAGCACCATTGAAATGCCTTGAGCAATGGATCCAAGGTATCTCATTGGTGCCGCTATAACACTGGTGCTATATTGGTTTAGTGCTATAGTGCTTAACTTAGAATGTTCAAAAAAGGCTGAGGAAGATCATGGGACAAAAAAGGGCAGGGGGAAAAAAGCAGCATTGTAGGAAGTGCTATGGACATTTTAAGCCACCCACCATAGCAATTCAGAAGCACAGTGAAGAGTTAGAAAATGAAGAGAAGCAGTTTCCCTCAAAAGTGGCTCAACCACACTTTGGCTCTGGTCACACTGCAAAGGTAATTGCGCTTTGTTCCCGCTTTGTTTAAATTGGGAACATTTTTCTTCGCATTGGGCTGACTAGATGCAGCCGGCCCCTCTCTTACAGCACCCGCTTGCCTGCTGCTGCACCGTCCCTCCAGGCGATCCTGCTGGGCACGGGGGAGGCTCGGGTGGCTGCTGCTTCTGCTGACACTTTTGGGGGGGGGGTGCCGCCGCTGCCGCCATTGCCCCACGAAAACAGGCTCCGCCGTGTCCACCGTCTCCGCCATCCTCCTTGCCGGCCCCATCCAGGCTGCCGGAGCCCCTGCCTCTCGTTCCCGCCTCCAGGACTGTCTTTTGTGCAGTTTTTTTTTAAAGCTTCCAGTTTGAGCGCTTGACTAAATATGTGCTTAATAAATCCATTATTCAATGTTAATTATTATTTATTAATTATTAAACATTATTAAAAAAGCACAAAGAGCGTTCAGACGGCCCTAATCGCAATCATTGCGAAAGATGGGCTGTCCACATAGGCGAAATTGCGCATTCAAAGCGGAAGTGCCAGGAAAACACTTGATTTTCCAGAGGTCAGGAAAACCCGGTAGCATTGCACAAGTGAGCCTGCTTCGGGGCGGGAGGCGGATTGGCGCGTGTGAACGTGAAGCTGACATGCGCAAGGAAACAGCAGCGAATCACAGTCAAAACGGCAGTGTGACCGGACCCTTTGGTAACCCAATACAAACAGATTTGTATGAACAAGTAAATAAATCCCGCTAGCATCCAGTTACTAAAATGGGTATGTCTGAAATGACAGTGAAAAGTACGGAGACTTACTAGTGATTTCAGCTCTCACATACTTTATTAGTTGAAGAACAAGACAACTGAGCCGGCTCGCAGAGCCGGCTTTTATCCCCAAGTGACCCACACCCCAAACACCCCCCCCAGTGATTCGCTATTTACATTGATTGGATTAACTCCTGCTCCTCCATTGGAGGGGAGTCAGGATCCACTAGTCCATTGTCCTTCGGTTAGAACCAGTCCAAGCACATGGCTGCCCGGAGCCCATGTTCTCAAGTGGATACGACTACACCCCTCCCCTTGGTCCGATAAACACCCGCACACATAGTCTTTCAAGTAGCTGGGGGCTGCTGCTCTTGCGTGGAGCGGCGGGGCTCTGGCATGGGGGAACTGACGGCCTCCCGGGAGGCTGTGGGGACCGGTGGCCGCTCTGGTGTTGGCGGGGCTGGGCTCACCATCTCGCCCAGTGTGTCATTTGCGGTTGCTGGCTGTCCGGAGTTGAAGTCCACCGGGATTTCTTCTGGTGCGTCTGCCCCCACGTCTGGTTGAGCTGGCTCGTTCCACTCCTCCCCCTCATCCGGCTCCAGGGGTAGCACCCGGCGGTGTAGCTGATCGATGTGGCGATGCAGGATCTGGCCATCTTCTACCGCGACTTCATAAGACCGGGGGCCTCGGACCCGTACTACTCGGGCGGGAATCCACGGGGGCCCTTTTGCATAGTTCCGTGCGTACACCGGGTCCTCCGGGAAAAACCCTCATGCCGCCGCTGGAGTTTCCATGGAAGGCTCCCGCTCGGGCGCTCGATCGGGATGTAACCGGTCTAGCCTGGTGGTGAGGCGTCAGCCCATCAGTAGCTCCGCCGGGCTTCGGCCAGTTGTCGCATGGGGCGTAGTTCTCTGGCCGAACAGGAATTGCACCAGCTTGAAGTCCCAGTCCGTTCCTTCGGTCTGGCGGAGCGCCTCTTTTGCCGTCCTCACCATGCGTTTGGCTTGGCCATTAGTAGCGGGGTGGAACGGGGCCGACCTGATGTGGCGAATCCCGTGCTGGTGGGTGAACTCCTGGAACTCCCCGGACATGAAGGCCATCCCGTTGTCAGTGACCAGGGTGTCGGGGAGTCCGTGCGAGCTGAAAACCCGCCACATCGCTCGGATGGCCGCCCGGGAGGAGGTGGACGGCACCGGCTCTACCTCCAGCCATTTACTGTAGGCGTCTACAAGTATAAAAAACAGCTGCCCCTGGAACGGGCCCGCAAAGTCGAGGTGCAGGTGCGACCAGGGGCGGTGAGAGGATTCCCAGGCCCTGTCCGGGGCCGTCGGGGGTGCGGGTCGGGAGGCCTGGCAGGGTTGACACCTTTTTACAACGTCCTCAATATCCCGGTCTAACCCTGGCCACCAGACATGCCCCCGCGCCAGAGCCTTCATCCTGACTACCCCCGGGTGGTGCTCATGAAGGTCCCTCAGTACCCGTGGCTGTAGTGGTTTAGGAATGACCACCCTACCTCCCCACATAAGGCACCCCTTATAGGTTGACAGCTCATCGCGCCTTGTGACAAAGGGCGCAAACTCCGGGTCTTGTCTAGCTGTCGGCCACGCCCTCCCCACCCAGTTCAAAACCCGACAGAGAATCTTGTCGCAGCCCGTGAGACGGGCCACCTCCTTGACGTGTGCCGGGCGACCGGGCAGCGATTCTAGGAGGGCGATGACGTGGGCGGGGGCCGGGTCCGGGTCCGTCGCGGGCAGTGGAAGGCGGCTGAGTGCATCAGCATGACCCATGGCCTTCCTGGGGCGGTGGGTGAGGGTATAAGAGTACCCCGCCAGGAATATGGACCAGCGGAGAACCCTGGGCGAGACCATCTGTGGCGTCTGTCGATCGGGCGCAAGGAGGCCCAGGAGAGGCTTGTGGTCTGTAAGGATCTCGAACGGGCGGCCATAGAGATAATGGTGGAATTTTTTTACCCCCGCCACTATCGCTAGTGCCTCCTTGTCACTCTGCGCGTAGTTATGCTCCGCAGAAGACAGGGTCCGAGAATAATAAGCGACCGGAACCTCCCGGCCATCCGGCAACTGATGCCCCAACACCGCCCCCACCCCGTAGGGCGACGCATCACACGCAAGAACAACAGGTAAAGCCTCGCAGAAATGGTGCAGTACCCTGTTGGAGACCAGCAAGTCTTTTACCGCCTGGAATGCTGCCGCATGCTCCGGCTTCCAGGCCCACGGTGCCTCCTTGTCCAGCAGCCGGTGGAGGGGTTCAGCCACTATTGCCTTTTGGGGCAGAAACGCGTGGTAGAAATTCAAGAGGCCTAGGAAGGCCTGGAGTTCAGGTTTGGACGTGGGGACCGGGGCTTGTGTGATCGCTTTAATTTTTTCGTCAGTGGGGTGGATGCCTCGTGCATCGACTGCGAAACCCAGAAATTCGATGCGGGGCACCCCTAGGAGGCATTTCTCCTTCTTCACTTTGAGGCCGGCATCGTTGAACCTCTGCAGGACCTGACGCAGCCGTTCGGCGAAGGCGGTGGAGTCTGGTGCCGCGATGATGACATCATCTAAAAAGGGCTGGACCCCTGGAATTCCTTTAAGGAGGGAATCCATGAAAGATTGGAAAATCCCGGGTGCCACCGAAACCCCAAACTGCAGTCTATTGACCCGGAAGGCCCCCTTGTGGGTGGTGATGGTTTGTGCTTCCTCAGCGGCCGGGTCCACTGGCAGCTGCTGGTAAGCCTGCGCCAAGTCCAATTTACCGAAAACCTTGGCCCCCGTAAGGGAGGCCAGGACATGGCTCACTACCGGGACTGGATAGGCGTGGTCCTGCAGGGCCTTATTTATGGTGCATTTGTAGTCTGCACAAATGCGTATAGCCCCATTCGGTTTAATTGGCGTTACAATGGGGGTTTCCCAGCGTGCTGACGCGACTGGTTCCAGCACTCCCTGGTCGACCAGGCGGTCGAGCTCGGCCTCTATTTATTCCCGCATGGCTATGGGAGGGGGCCGTGCCTTTATGCGGATGGGTCGTATATTAGGGTCCAGATCTAGCGAAATCGGGGTCCCATTGTACCTCCCCAGGGTCCCATCGAACACTTTGGGGAAATCACGGCAAACCGCCTCCCAGTCTGCGGTCCCAAGATGGTTTACTCCTGCTATTTGGAGTCCCAAAGGGCCAAACCACGACAACCCCAGGAGGCTCGAGAGGCGCCCCTCCACGACCAGCAGGTCCAGCAAGCCCAAGAACCCTTTAAATCGGACCTGAAACTTGCCCCAGCCACGGACCGCCATGGGGTTTTTGTTAAAGTCCGTCAGTTTCAACCCCCGTGGCTTGTGCAGTCGGGGTCCCCCTTGGGGCATAGAGTTTTGAGGGTCTCCGCGGAAATTATAGAGAAAGAGGACCCCGAGTCTATTTCCATTTGGCAGGGGGACCCCTCTATTTGGACAGTCACATGCACCTTGTCCGGGCTTTCAGGGGGCAAGTTACATACCATCTGCCGGCGCTGGGTCCTCACGGTGTGCAGGCTTGCAGCGTTCAGCTGAGCAATGGATCCCAGGCGCTTGCCCTTGGAGCGGCAGACTCGGGCGAGGTGTCCGGCCTTGTTGCAGGTCCTGCAGATGGCGTTCCGGAAACGGCAGGTCCGGCGCTCGTGAGCGTCGCCACAGCTGGCACAGGCAGATGCGTTGGGCTGGGTTGGTGTTGCGGGGAGTCCCTTGTTGCGTTGGATGCGTTGCTGTGATCGGCAGTTCACCTGTAGTACCTCCTCATCGTTCGAGTCATCAGAGGGGACGGAGTCCTGGAGGCGATGGACCGTCTTTGGCCGGCGATCCGCGTGGGACTTCTCGTAGGCGGCCGCTTCTTGGATGGCGGCCTCCAGAGTGAGGTCGTCCCGGCTGATGAGCCTGCGGCACAGCTTCGCCTCCTTCAGCCCCACCAAGAACTGGTTTAGGAGGGTATCTGCGAGGTTGGGGAAGGCACACCTGGTGGCTGCGTGGCATAGTCCGGCCAGGAAGTCCAGAGATGTTTCGTCGGGGCCCTGCGTTCTTGCGAAGAACTCCATTCGTTCCGCAAACTTGGTGGGCTTCGGGGCCAAGTGGTCGGTAAACGCCTTGACCAGCATCTCGTAGGTGGCTGCCGCGTCTTTCGGCAGGAGGGGGTTCACCAGGTCCTTCAGGAGGAGGTGTGCCTCGATGCCACAGTAGCGCAGGAGATAGGCCTTCTTCGTACCCGCATCCGTGATGCCATGGATCTCGAAGTGACGTTCCAGCGTCTCGATCCAGGTCTCCCAGTGTGCGGGATGGGAGATGTTGAAGGCAGGGAAGCTCTCGTTGCTAGCGGCCATTGCGCTCACCCGTGGAGGTTGCGGTTCTGGTGTAGAGTTGGTGGCGTTGGAAGCGAGGCTGCTCTCGGGGTCAGCGGTGCTAGGGAGCGGTGCGGTGAGCGGCTGGCTCGGTGCGAAGCTCGGGAGCGTTGGCGGCTTGGTTGCAGTGAGCAGTGCGTTGCTGCTCTCGGGGTCAGCAGTGCGAGGCTCGGGAGCGGTGCGATGAGCGGCTGGCTCGATGCGATGCTTTTCTTCGTGGTCATTGTTCATGGGAGTTGGCATCCCATCCTCGTCGCCAGTGAAAAGTACGGAGACTTACTAGTGATTTCAGCTCTCACATACTTTATTAGTTGAAGAACAAGACAACTGAGCCGGCTCGCAGGCCGGCTTTTATCCCCAAGTGACCCACACCCCAAACACCCTCCCCCCGGTGATTCGCTATTTACATTGATTGGATTAACTCCTGCTCCTCCATTGGAGGGGAGTCAGGATCCACTAGTCCATTGTCCTTCGGGGCGAAGCTCAGGCCCTTCGCCTGGCCACATGGTGGACTGGTTAGAACCAGTCCAAGCACATGGCTGCCTGGAGCCCATGTTCTCAAGTGGATACATTACAGACAGGAACAAAATCCATTAGCCATCAGTTACTACATACAAAAGCAGTTTGAAGAGGGTGTATGTGACTGACCCACAGTCACCCAGCGAGCTTCCATGGCAGAGTGGTATTCGAACCTGGGCCTCCCAGATCCTAGTCTGACATTCTGATCACACCAGCTTTCTCATAACAACATCGACATTATCTGAGTTGCTTTGATGTCACAGAACGTGCACAAGCATCCCAGTTGCTCAGAGGAAAGTTCTATTAGTACAATGACAAGCATATAGGAAAGTGTATGGGCCATATGATTTTGGGGAAAACTTGTGCCAGGCTTGAGCTCCAGCTCCTGGAAATTGAAGGAAGAAGAGGCTGGGGTGGTGTTCCCTCTAAACTGAGTTAGTGTGAGCTAGCTCACTGTATTTTAGCCTCTAGCTCACACATTTTTGTCTTAGCTCAGGAAGGAAGGCTCCAGAGCAAACTAGTTTACACAGCAGCCAAATCGCTCACTCACGACTTTAATGTTAGTAGCTCACAAAGTAGAATTTTTGCTCACAGGACTCCACAGCTTAGCGGGAGTGTTGGTGGTGATCCATCCACAGTTGGGAAGCTGAGGGGAAAGTGTACAGGCGGCGGCCTGGCTAAGGGTTCAGAGCCTCAGGAGTGGCTCTGGTGCTCAAGGGTCTGAGAGAAGACTGGGGAAAGTCTGCAGAATGTTGCAAAAATAAGAGAAAGGGACAGAGATTTTATGCAAACCGGTCTGTGGCAAGGAGGATGGCGGAGAAACTTAGAGAAAAGCGAGACTATCTGCTTGCCTCTGGAATATGATGACCTGTGTCCACCTGAGAATGGCAACATATATGTCGGTGTTCCAAATGTGATCCTGAAGCGAATTAACAGATTAACACCTGACAAATTCAGGCATCTTTGAAGGAGGCAGCTGAGGGATCCAAACAACTTGGTTTTGGTGCATACCTTTACACCTTGCAAGGACTTAAGTAGCCAGTCTGCAGAAATCACCTCTCAACGACGGACTGAGAACGACACATAGCACCACCCAATATCCTTCATTAATTAGGCCCTCATATTACTCACCCAGTTAATTTGCTTTCCCAGCAGGCATCATTTTATGACAGATAATATTTTATGTGCACGTACACACACACACTTCCTGACAAAGTTATCTGCTGCATATTCTACATCTCCCTGAGAGTGAAGGGTATAAGTTTTTAATTAGATTTGGAGGCTGACCCCCCCCCGACTTCCAGCCCCAGTCCCCTGAGCTCTCTGGGCCACCCGGAGGATGGCCAACTCTCTGGGCTGTCCAGATGACTCCCTACCTCCTCCCTTTCCCCAAGCACAGCTTGCTTTCTTTTATTTTATCTTACTTTGTGACATCAATGTCCCCTGCCTTATTTAAAGGCCATCCGAATTACAACATCCGGGCTATGGGCCTGGGTGCAGGTCTCATGTGGAGGGTCCAAGAAATTATGATCAGAGTTGCCAAGCCTCCTGGCTGGGGCGGGAGATTTCCCTGGCCCCTGCTCCTGCTGTCTGTCACTGCTCAGAGAAGTGGTGGTAGGGGGATTGTATATTAAAAAATCAGTAAAAAAACCTGCAAGTAACAAAAAGTAGCTCTAGGAGTTGCCCAAAACTCTATGGCTTCTATAGAATTTCAAGTGATTCCTAGAGCTACTCATGTCACTTTGGTGCTTGTTTTTATTGGAAGTGATGTGATGCTGCAGCCAGCGTCATGGCCCTCCCATATCCCCACCTCCTGCTCTCCCATATGCCAGCTTCAACCTGGCATATGTATGTGTGGGTGTGAGTGTTGTGTGCATGCATGTATGTTGCTCACAATAAATAGTTGATCACTATTGAGTGTCACTATTGAGCATCACAATCTGAATATATGCTTTAAAAAAACCTTTATTTAGTGACAATAGTGTTCAAATTTGTGTTTTGATTTCCTGGATGATTCGTTTGCAAATTTGACCTGAAATGAATGAATCTGAGATCTAGAGTTATTCATTTAGGGCATCATCCAGCCAAGTGAAGTATTTGCTTTTATTGGGCGAGTTAAATGTCCGCTTAAGTCTCTCTCCTGGAAATCGATGGGACTTCAAAGTGTTTAGCTGTTATTTCGTCTTCACTCCCTCCCTCTCTTCCTCCCCAGGCCCCTTCCATTTTCTATGCCTTTTCCATGAGGGAAACAAACGAAAAACAAACAAACGACCAGATATTGGCCTAAAGTGGTTTGTATGTGAATCCAATCAATTCCGTTGAATAGCGTGAAGAGCAAGTGGATTTTAGAGCATAGCATTTAATCTGAATTTTTGAGCCACTGAGTAGGAAGAGCCATTATTATTCTCCACTGGAGATCAACCAAGCACATTCAGTTGCATTTCTTTATTTGTATCCATTGCCCCGGTTCACCTTTTCTTTCCCCTCTTGTAAGAAATGAGTACTATAGTTGCTGGAAGTGTTTGGCCATCTGTGACATTCTCATTCTTTGTGAGAAATGAGAAGAGACACATATACAGACACACACACACACACAGGGTGCTTAATAGTCTAGGAGGGCCGCTCAGAGTGCTAAATGAGGTGAGGACATTAGGTATAGTTCCAATAATTCTTAGTACCTGAACAGATGGAGAATTTGGTTCATGGAACATTCTATCTTGAATAATTAGGCTGGAGTCTCACCCTATCCATTTGCAAGCCATGTGAAAATATGCCGGTGAGGAACGATCAAAGAATTATGTCTGGATTTATTAAAATCTTTACATCTTGCCCTTTTTGAACATATGAAGCGGCTGTATGCTGAGAGTCAGACCACTGGCCTATCAAGGTTAGTATCATCTAGGGTTCCCAGATCCCCTGTGGCCCCCGGCGGGGGTGTGGGGGGGTAGGGTTCCCAGCTCCAGGCTGGGAAACTCCTGGAGATGTGGGGGTGGAACCTGGGAAGGACAGGGACCTCAGTGGTTTTGGATCTTCCCTCATTGCTGTTTCACCCAGCCAGGGGCTCCATGTATAAACAAGCAACCTGACGAAGCATTGAGGGAAACGGAATACGTACCTAGGAAATCTGTTGTTGTTGTTTGGAAGTGTTTGGAAGCAGCAGCAGCAGCACTGCGTAAAGTACAATAAAGGAATTAAAGAAGAAGCAATGTTTGTGGACTGTAACTGCAATGGAATCTTTTTTTTTCTCTTCACAGTGAGCTTTGGTGGTTTGTACCACCTGGAGGTTGGCAACCCTAACCAGGGACCTTCTGCATGCAAAGCAAATGCTCGGCTGCTGAGCCACAGCCACTCCTTTATTGTTCCCCCAAAAATGCTTCACGTGCATCGGGTTGGATCCTCTGCTGAAGGAAAGTGCTTCTGCTTGCAGAATGGATCTCTGGAAAGCCATCGTCTTCTGGAACTGAGGCCTTACACTTATGCTTTATTTTTACTTTATTATACTGGAACTGAGGCTTTACACTTAAATCCTTAATAAGTTCCAGGTGATCAGCCATGTGGGTCTGAAGCAGTAGAACAGATTTAGAGTCCAGTGGCTCATACCTTGAATAAACCTTCGTTGGTCTTAAAGGTGCCACTGGACTCTAAATTTGTTCTAATGCTTAATAAGTAAGAATTATCATTTCAGTAATCCCTAGGGATGGTTTTGGATCTTTCCTCATTGCTGTTTCATCCAGACAACAGACTGAAAAAAACAAGAGAGAATTGGTGCAGTGGGAGAATTAATTTTAATTCACTTTGAGACCCCTAAAAATTAACATACACTTCATCAGGGGGATCTGAAAAATATCATAATCTGATTCAGACTCTGATATTTTACAGACAGCCCTGATGAAGCATTGGAGAAAAGTGTAAGGGACTCAGAATGAATTAAAATGAATTCCCCCACTGCATCAACAGTGGGGCCTTATTCCTAGTAAACACATAAACACAAAGTCACACAAACAGGGAGGAAGACCTCCGAGGGAATGCTAAACAAAACAAAAGTCTTCACCCCTGGAAGAAGTCACTGATAGAGGGAAACAGGCAAGTCTTCCTTGGAAGTCCCAGAGTTCATTTACCTTGACCAAGAAGGCCATTCCTCAGGTCATCACCTGTTTAGCCTCCAATGGCAAAGGCATCTGGAACCTCTGAAGATGACCATGGTAGTTGGGTTACCCAGTAGTCAAGGTTATCCAGTAACCTTCCATGACAGAGCATGGATTTGAACCTTTGTTGTTCAGTCGCACAGTCGAGTCCGACTCCTCGCAACCCCATGGACCAGATTACGCCAGGCCCTCCTGTCTTCCGCTGTCCTCCGAAGTTTGCTCAATTTCATGTTTGTTGCATCGATTACACTGTCTAACCATCTCATCTTTTGCCGTCCCCTTCTTCTTTGACCTTCAATCTTTCCCAGCATCAGGGTCTTCTCCAGTGAATGCTCCCTTCTCATTTGGTGGCCAAAGTATTTGAGCTTCAACTTCAGGATCTGGCCTTCCAGGGAACAATCAGGGTTGATTTCTTTTAGGATTGACTGATTTGATCTTCTTGCAGTCCAAGGGACTCTCAAGAGTCTTCTCCAGCACCACAGTTCAAAAGAATCTATTCTTCGGCGCTCAGTCTTCCTTATAGTCCAACTCTCGTAGCCATACATTACTATGGGGAATACCATTGCTTTAACCATGCAGACTTTTGTTGGCAAGGTGATATCTCTGCTTTTTATCATGCTGTTTAGGTTTGCCACCGCTTTCCTCCCAAGGAGCAGGCGTCTTTTAATTTCATGGCTGCAGTCACCATCTGCAGTGATCTGGGATCCTAGGAACGTGAAGTCTGTCACTACTTCTACGACTTCCCCTTCTATTTGCCAAGGAGTGATGGGCCCAGATGCCATGATCTTAGTTTTTTTGATGTTGAGCTTCAAGCCCACTTTTGCGCTCTCCTCTTTCACCCTGAGCAAGAGGCTCTTTAGGTCCTCTTCACTTTCTGCCATCAGAGTGGTATCGTCTGCATATCTGAGGTTATTGATCTTTTCCCCAGCAATCTTAACTCCAGCTTGTGATTCATCCAGGCCAGCATTTCGCATGATGTACTCTGCATACAAATTAAATAAGCAAGGTGACAATATACATCCTTGTCGTACTCCTTTTCGTATGCTAAACCAATCAGTTGTTCCATATCCGGTTCTAACTGTTGCTTCTTGACCCTTATACAGGTTTCTCAGAAGACATGTGAGGTGGTCCGGTACTCCCATCTCTTTAAGAACCTGCCATAGTTTATTGTGATCCACACAATCAAAGGCTTTAGCATAGTCAATGAAGCAGAAGTAGATGTTTTTCTGGTACTCTCTTGTTTTCTCCATAATCCAGCGAATGTTGGCAATTTGATCTCTAGTTCTTCTACCTCTTCGAAACCCAGCTTGTACTTCTGGATTTGAACCTAGGTCTCTCAAACTCCCAAGTACTATGCCATCCTGGCTGTAATTTCCATCCAAGTGAACAGAAAATATCCTACACATGGAAATTCAATATTTATATATGTTGGGGGTACAAATAGGGCTTAGAGCAAGGTGCATATGTATAGGATGACACTATAAGCTGGGAAGATAAAGAATTTGACAAAGCAAGTAACGAGTTGGAGATGGATTTTCATTTATGAATGATCTGGAACAGAATCATATCTGAAATCAAGATCTGTTTGTGATTCTGTTACACCTTTCTGTTTTTAGAAAAATAATTTGTATTTCAGTGTTGGTATTGTGCATACTATATTGTTCAATTCTCCATGGCAGGATAAGGTCCTTCAGAGAACAGAAAGGAAGGTTAATGTTAGAACAGCAAAGCCCGCACTATAAAAGGCGCAAATTGCCTTTCCTTCAAGAAATATGAAGCCGTCGGGGTCCAGAGTGATGCCTTGTGAGATGCAGAGGAAGGGAAAGTGTCCCTCTCCTTCAAGGTTGATGCAGGAGGGTCATTTTTATGGGGATCCGTTGTTGTTGCCTGCGAACAGGGAGTGGGTCTGTGAGGCAGAAGAGCTTTACGCAAAATGGGCAAGATTAATTCTGTCATAACAGACTCATAATTAGTTTCTGTTTACTTAATACGATCTTGGAGCCAGAGAATAAGTTAATTAGAAACGTTTCCAAATAGTGATTGGTCCCACATATTGTCTTGAATATAAATGTGTCACTCATGCATGGAGGGAAACGATTCCTTGTAGGGGCTGCATCTGCTTGTAGAGAACAAGTCGGACAGGGCTGCCAAGCCATCGATTTGGTATCTTCATCCTAGAGTGTCACTGTTGACATTCTTTGCTCGGAGAGATGGAAGTGGGGGAAACCTCTAACTTGGACTTCCTCCTCATATCATTTATTTTATTAATGTTACTGTCAAATCACAGCTGACTTACGATGAGCCCCACATGGTTTTCAAGGCAAGAGACACTCGGAGGTGGTTTGCCATGGCCTGCCTTCACATCACGCCCTTGGAGGTCTCCCATCCAAGGGCTAACCGGGGCTGACCCTGCTTAGGTTCCGAGAATCGATGAGATCAGGCTAGCCTGGGCTGTCCAGATCTGAGTCCTCATTTCACAGCACTTCCATACATCGGAATAAAGTCCCATGGAGGACATTGGAAGGCCCTGGGAGACCAGGACGGCCACATTGCTCAGTGTTTTCTTCAGGCAGCACTGACTACCTAGCCTAGCTAAATATGTGGACTGTTCTCCCCTCATCAGTTCTCTTGAGGGTCTCCCCCCTCATCGTTCCTCGGTGTTTTCCACTCTGCTGCTCCCGAAGTGGTTCACATCTCAAGACGGATGGCTATGGATCCCCTGCAGTTCACTTTTGAATATGATTGCCACCCATCAAGGCAGGCACCTCCTCACCCATATTGTGCAATCTCAACTAATCAAGCATAACTAGGCACACTAAGAGCAAAACTGGATGTTACTTTTTTGGCACTTGCATATTGGTGCATTCAAGGGTTCCCTGCAGCTGCATAGCACCTGCAGGAAACTGCTTCTTAAAAAATAAAAAACCCCACCACAAACAAACTTGAATGGGCTTGGAACAGCACCACGGGGTGGGGGAGGGCTCCCGCCTTCCCTCGCCAAGTAGTGAAAACTGCACCAGTGGGTGAGTTGTTTCGCTGATCTTTCTGTCCCATGCAGTGGTCTTTTGGGACTGGAGTGCACCAGAGTGCTGCTTCGGCAGCCCAGGCACTGGGACACGTAGCAGTGGCAGCAAGCCCCACCCCCAGCTCCCCACACTGAAGTGCTGTGGCCCTGGGGCAGCCCAAAGAGGCCCATGACTGGCCTCCCGGGGTCCATGCTCCAGCACTGCGGCCCCAGGACAGCCCACACTCCAGCGCTGCGGCCCCGGGGCAGCCCGAAGAGGCCCGTGGCCGGCCTCCCGAGGCCCATGCTCCAGCACTGCAACCGAAGAGGCCCATGGCTGGCCTCCTGGGGCCCACGCTTCAGTGCTACGGCCTGGGGCAGCCCAAAGAAGCCCGTGGCCAGCCTCCAGCGCTGTGGCCCGGGGTGGCCTGAAGAGGCCCATTGCCAGCCTCCCGGGTCCCACGATCGAGTGCTGCGGCCCCGGGGTGGCCCGAAGAGGCCCATCGCCAGCCTCCTAGGGCCTGTGATCGAGCGCTGTGGCCCCGGGGCGGCCCGAAGAGCACTGTGGCCTGGGGGGAGGCATTGATGGAAGTAAGTGAGGGATCTGGGGGGGTGGGAGAGCCTTCCTCCCTCTCCCCATCTCTTTGTCCTCTTTCTGTCCCTCCTTTCCTTCTCTCATTCCTTTTCTTTCTTTCCCTTTTCCTCCTTCTTTCCTTCTCTTTCTTTCCCTCTTTCCTTCTCTCTTTTTATCCCCTCTTTCCTTCTCTTTCTTTCCCTCTTTCATTCTCTTTCTTTTCCTCTTTCCTTCCTTCTTTCCTTCTCTCTACTCTCTCTCTCTCTTCCCTTCCCTCTTTCCTCCTGCGGCCCGACACTTCACTCCCCCCCCCCACAGGCTGTCTTGGGAAGGGAAAGGGAGGCTTTTGAAGATGCCTCCCCCCCGCTTTGCTTCTCCTTCTGACATCACTTCTGGTGATGTCAGGAGGTGTGGCATATGCTAATGAGCTATTATGCTAATAGCCTAGTAGCCCATTAGCATACATTATGCTAATGAGTTCCTGCAGGTCTTTTTCTATGAAAAGACCCCTGGTCCCATGTATACAGATACTCCATGTGGAACAGAAAAATCAGTGCAATAACTCCCCTTGCACGGTTTTGCTGGAGAAAACTGTTGGGGGAGGAGGCCCACGGTGCCATTCCAAGCCTATTCACACACACACCCTTTAAAGAAGCAATTCCCACTGCTGCCCTATGGCTGCAGAGAACACTTGAATGTGCTTGTATGCAAGTGCAAAAAAAGTAATGTCTGGTTAATGCTCTAAGAGCAGTTGAGGTGGCCATCTCTATCCCTTCATTCATGCATCGGGATAGACAGTCATCCCCCCCCACCATCTGGTCTTTATTACAACTCCATGAGATAGGTTAGGCTGTGAGAGAGGGTTAGGTTGAGACGTTGGCAAACGGTGAGTTTGGTGACTAAGTGGGGATTTGGACTCTGAGTGGTCTAGTTGTTCCTTATGCAGCTTTATGCTTAGAAACCAATCAAAGGCTTCTATCGACCAGAGCGTGGCTGATAACAACTCAGTTTGGGGTTAAACTTCATTTCCATGCTAAAAGTATTATCACTCACATTTTAACTGAGTCCCATCCCTCTCCATGGCTTAGATATTGAAAAGTACTGAGACTGATGAGTGATTTCAGCTCTCACATACTTTATTAGTTGAAGAACAGGACAAGAGAAGCCAGCTCATAGGCCGGTTTTTATCCCCAACAGAACCCACACCCCGTGATTCGCTATTTACAGTGATTGAGTTATCTCCTGCTCCTCGATTGGAGGGGAGCTAGGATCCTACAGTCCATTGTCTTTCGGAGCGAAGCTCAGGCCCTTCACCTGGCCACATGGCGGACCGGTTAGAACCGGTCCGAGCACATGGCTGCCCTGAGCCCATGTTCCTGAGTGGATGCATTACAGATATGTAGAGGAGAAACTCTCTACAATGGGAATATCCCCAGATTATTTAGCCCCCTTTTCAGATAAACAAGTCAATGCTATTATTAAACAAAGATTTCTCGACATCGAAAGGCAAGAACTTTGGGAACGCGCAGCCAGCAGATGCTCCCCAAGAAGGCTGGGGACTTTTGACACGGGCTCTACTGCGAAATATCTGTTATATTTAACAGCCCCACATCATCGCATGCTTGCACGCTTTAATGTTCTGCCATTGGAGGTGCTTTTTGGGAGGTACCGCCAGATACCATATGTCGAAAGACTTTGTCCTTGTTATCGGAAAGCTATAGAATCCACTACACACACCATACTTCATTGCCCCCTCTATAGGGATATCCAATCTCGTTTTATCACTCCATTTCTAGAGGGTAAGAGTTGGCATTCTGATGACTCAGTTGTTCACTTTCTTCTGTTTAATTCTAATTGCGAAATAATGGAGGCTGTTGCAACATTTTTATATTATCCAATCAGAAGACGGATAGCCAAGTGTAAGTGACTGATGCATCTTAGTATTTTGCTGTATTTCCATGATGTTTTGTGCTTTCAATGCCAATAAAGGTGGTTGTTTTGTGTGTGTGTGTGTGAGTGAGTAGTCTAGTCAGACTCTCTAGTTATTATAGCACATTGGCTCTCTGTCCTCCAGAAATGCAAGACAAGTAATATTGTCCTGGTTGTCTGGGCAATGGGAATGCATTCTTTTTCTCTGCCTTCAGACTGAGAGAAACAGGAAGACTTCGTTTGCCCTGTCGCCTGTCACTTGGTCCAATCTGACTGGCTACATGATGCAATACTTAACAGTGATGGTGCCAATTGTTCATCAGTTGAACTTACCTTGTTGGGCATAATCAGACTGCAAGCAGATCAGAAATCTGTTCATAATAAATCAACCAACACAACAGCTGCTGAACAACAAGAAGAGATTGGATTTATACCCTGCCCTTCACTCAGAGTGGATTACGAACTCCCATCCCTTCCCCTCCCCACAACAGACACCTTGTGAGGTAGGTGGGGCTAAGAGAGTTCTGAGAGAACTGCTCCTGAGAGAACAGCTCTGAAATAACTTGTGAATGACCCAAGGTCACACCAGTAGCTGCACGTGGAGGCATGGGGAATCAAACCCAGTTTTCCCAGATTAAAGTCTGTGCACTTAACCACTACACCAAACTGGCTCTTTTTAGCTGTGTGTTGGTCAGGAGATCTACCCACCCCTGCAGCAAAACAGCTACACGGTGAAGTTGTGAAAGGGAGAAGAGAAAGCGTTGGTTTCTCTTCCCTCCTCTCCAAGCTTGGTGACAACCAAATCAATGTTTTTTTCTGATCTCTGCCTTTCAAAACAGAGAGGAGAGAGAGCTCACATCTCTCTGATCATCTGGGAGTCAGGTCCTGACCTCTCCCTCCTAAAAAAAAAAAAAAACCCAAAAAAACCCTTGCTGACCATAGGGCAACATTTCCCCAGCAAGCAGTATTTTTATTTATTTATTTTTATTGTATTAGTAAATTTATACCCCGCCCTCCCCAGATGGGCTCAGGGCGGCTAACAAATGAGGCACATATGCCAAGGTTAAAACAAGTAAAACAGAATAAAACAAGCAATAAAACAATAATTCGTATAAAAATACAACTGCTCTAGATATCACAAATAACAGATGGGGTCACACATGACAAGGCGGTCCCAGAGCGACACAGTAGACTCCAGGTGGTACAGCGATCGGTCCTTCCCCCAAGGGCCATTTCATTCCCCAATGAGACCCACTCCATTTAGCGGTGGTGGTGGTGGTACGGTGATGGTAATAGTGATGGTGGCGGCTCCTACTCAAAAGCCTGGCAGTTTGAGCTTGATTCCCAATTGATTGAACTTCCGATGGCTGCAGGTCAACCGTTCCCGCAAATCCACACAAACAGGCTGCAAGGAGACAAAGCGCCTACTGATTAATTGTCTACCTGATCACTGCTGGCAAACAGGAAGTGTGCCAAACTGGTAGGCTGTTGGAGCAGCCCTAGTTAGGAAATCTTCTCAAGTGCAAACAAGTGGCGATGAAGCAGCGGGAGATCAGGCACAAAAAGCTGCTTAGGTGTGAAAAGTAGGGCTTTCTCGTGGACTCCTTTGCCTTTCTCCTCCCCCCAGGCAACTTCCACACTGAAAATCACAGCCTGTGAAAACGAATATCAATATCAGCTTCAGCATGCTCACCTATCGCTGGGCTGTCGCCACATGCGAACCCTGCCAATATATTCACAAGAGAACCAACAGGCTCCGGGAGCATCAAATGAACTCTTGAGAGGTTTCACTTTCAATAAAAGTATAGAAATGAAGCATGTCATATGGAAAGATGACACTCTTTTTAAAAAGCCTTTATATACACATTCAATTGACTCCCCCCCCTTCCCTCTGAATGAAGGCTTCAGTTTTCGTGTGCTTTGGGAAATGCAGAGTAATTAGTTCTGAGGAAATGCAATTGCTTCTTGAGCAGGTTAATGTGATAAAGTTGCCCTTCCCTCCCCCCATCCAGTGACACTTTATATTGCCAAATTGATTTTTGGTTAACCCCTTGCCGCTTGGAGATGCGTATGGTCCCAGAATGCAGGGATGTAGCAAGGTTAAGGAGAATAATGCATTCGTGGGAGGGTATGGGACATTTCCTGGGGGAAGAGGCAGTAAGTAAGCTTCACGCGGGTCGATGGGGCTGATATAGTAAAAGAGCACAAGATCAAAACAGATCATTCACTCTCTGAACAAGGAAACGTAATGGCAATGCATGACAAACACGTCCCACCGATATTAACTCATGCTGAACTTTTGGTGTCCTCCGATCATCAGAGAGAGAGAGTTTTCTGATTTATCCACCGGCTCCTTAACATGCGTAGCTTCCTGTACAAGTGATGCATTCAAATGATCAATGGAATGTTACTTATGGATTATGGAGTTTTCAATTAATTGTATTAAACAGAGGTGGGAAAACATTTCGTCCTTGTCCTGTAAAGAACTACTTGTTTGCAGCAGCTAAATTATGTATGGTGAGGAATTGGAAATTTCCAAAAGGTTGAATTATTGGACACTGGATCCATAAAGGATGGGATTTAGTGGCCATGGAAAGGCTAGCTAAGCACGAGCAAGCAGCCAAAGGCATAAGAAAGGAAAACAGCCTGGACACACAGGACTACTGTTCCGGTTACATACAGGTATGATGTAAAATAATAAATTTAAAATAACCAGAATCATCAAAAATAATATTAATAGTAAAACTACTCTTTATCTAGAACAAAGCTTGAATCTAATGTCACCTTTAAGACCAACAAAGTTTAATTCTGGGCATAAGCTTTCGTGTGAACATAAGAGAAGCCCTGTTGGATCAGGCCAGTGGCCCATCCAGTCCAACACTCAGTGTCACACAGTGGCCAAAACCCAGGGGCCATCAGGAGGTCTACCAGCAGGGCCAGAACTCCAGAAGCACTCCCACTGTGGCCCCCCAAGCACCAGGAATACAAAGCATCACTGCCCTAGATGTAAGAACATAAGAGAAGCCCTGTTGGATCAAGTCAATGGCCTCTCCAGTCCAACACTCAGTGTCACACAGTGGCCAAAACCTGGGGGCCACCAGGAGGTCCATCAATGGGGCCAGAACTCCTGAAGCCTTCCCACTGTTGCCTCCCAAGCATCAGGAATACAGAACAACACTGCCCCAGACATAAGAACATAAGAGAAGCCCTGTTAGACCAGGCCAATGGCCCATCCAGTCCAACAGTCAGTGTCACACAGTGGCCAAAAATACCAGGTGCCATCAAGAGGTCCACCAGCAGGGCCAAAACTCCAGAAGCCCTCCCACTGTGCCCCCCCCAAGCACCAAGAAGACAGGGCATAACTGCCCCAGACATAAGAACATAAGAGAAGCCCTGTTGGATCAAGTAAATGTTCATGCACACTAAGGAGTGGCGGGAGGGTTATTAAAGGCTTTGTTCGTCTGAAAGGTTATGACTTTGTTGGTCTTAAAGGTTCCACTGGACTCAAACATTGCCCTGTTGTTTCAGACCAACATGGATACCCATCTGACTCTTTATCTAGTACACTGTTATCCTGCCTTGTTGTCCTGCCCTTCTTTCAAGGAGCTCAAGGCGGTATGCATATTTCTCCCTTCCCCGTTTTCATTTCACAGCAGTCTAATGCATTACAGAAAATCATAGAATAACAGAGCTGGAAGGGGCCATGCAGGCCATCTAATCCAACCCCCTCCTCAATGCAGGATCGGCTTCAAGCATCCCTGAACAGTGTACAGAATCACAGAAATGATGTTAGGCTGAGAGACAGTCACTGGCCCCAGATCACCAAGTAAGCCTGATGGATGTGGATCCAGGTCTCCCAGAGCCTAGTCTGTCCACTATCTCATCCTGGTGCCATTTATATTAGATTTTTCTGATGAGTTTAAAGGACTAGGAAGAAAGCAACATCTGGATCAGGGAGTTTGCAAAATGAGAGTTAATTTGTTATTTAAAGTATCACTCCATAACAAGGATCCTCAATGTGGTGCCCAACGACCAGGGCTCTTTTTGTAGCAGGAACTCCTTTGCATATTAGGTGACACACCCCTAATGTAGCCAATCCTCCAAGAGCTTACAGTAGCCCCTGTAAGAAGAGCTCTGTAAGCTCTTGGAAGATTGGCTGCATTAGGAGTGTGCCACCTAATATGCAAAGGAGTTCCTGCTACAGAAAGACCCCTGCCACCCTCTGTTGATCAATACCCAACTTTCTTGGCGGTCTCCCATCCAAGTACTAACCGGGGTCAGCCCTGATTACCTTCTGAGATCTGATGCGATTGGGCTAGCTTGGGTTGTCCAAGTTAAGGCCTCCTTCAACTACCCCCCATGTTTTCTTCATATTTCCACTTGTCCTGCCAGGCTTCCCCAGGTCCTTCTGCTTACACTGCCCCTGTACAGGATTAGAGTACAGATCCCCAATGCCGTACCCATGTCACCATAACACCTGCCAATCCATTTCCTGGCTCACTTCTTGAGTCTTGGGGATAAAACCCAAAGGATCTTGAATGGAACTGAAAAACAACACGGAGTTGAAGCTTGCTCCCTCCTGGCTGACTGACTAGCAAAGTACTGAGCTCATCTCAGGGCAGGAAATCACACGCCAAATATGCAAAGGAGTTCCTGCTACAAAAGGAGCCCTGCTGACGACACCTTTTCTGGTGCTTACCAGGTGTTTTTTTAGGAAGGGGGCAGGGCCAGGAAGGGCTCTTGTCTAACAAGCCTTCTGGTTGGCTATTGGAGATATTCTTGGCCATGTAGGTTTTTTTAAAGTGTTGTTTTGGCAGTAGCTGCCACCACAGCACAAGGATCTGCACTGTGTTACTGAAATAAAGCTGTGGCAGCCATTTCCACCTCCTGTGGTGGCCATTTTGTGGCAGCCATTCTGTCGCTGTGCCCACCACACCAGGTCAGAATCCCAAAGGTGCCCACAGGCTCAAAAAGGTTAGGGACCCCTGGGCTTCCGGTCGGAGTTAAAATGGCGAATTGACACACTTTGCGATTTGTGCAGGGTGTACAGCAGTATCTGATGACAGTCTGGGCTCTACCTGGCCCAGCACAGCACTCCCCAGACGGGGGGGTGGCAAGCAAGCAGCGAAGCCTGAGGGGGAGTTGAGATCGGTGTGGATAAGCTTCGAAGGAAGCTTGTTTACACTTTGATCTCCTTCCGCGGAGAGGGCAGTTGCTAATCAGCACTACAGATACCAGCTGGGCTGAGAATTCAGCATAAATTCGTCATCTACCGACCTCTTTAACATCAAGATTAACATCGATTACAGAAGAAGCACTGCGAAACCCCGAGATTACAAGTAAGGTAACAAAAGAACAATTGCTTACCGGTTTAAAGAAGAACGTGAAATCGAAACATACGGATAAGTGTAGAAACCTTTAATGAACTATTCCGCTTGATTTAAAAGTTAAAAGAAAGCTTTCCCCTAGAGAAAACGGCTGAAAATTGACTTTGTTTTGCATTCCTGTGGTCAGCTAAGTCTAAACTTTGCGTAGCAGAAACGAAACTGACTGTGACTCTATGATACAGGAAGCAGACTAGAGTGGATGTTTTTCGAAGTCGCTGTACCGGAAGTAGACGGTTGATTTAGTGTGTGACACCACCACCACCGGAAGTTGGATTACAGTGACGGACAGACAAACAGGAAGTTCGGAAAGAGCCTACTCTAGCCAGAAAACCATAGAGAAATTGCGCCCGACATTTTGAGGAGGACTAAATTTTAAAAAGTTATTTTTAAGCTGAGAAAGCATTGGAAAAAGTTACAAAGGTGGCGATTTGGCTTGAAGATTGCTAATATAAAGATTGATTAGCCCGGAAGTCGTTTTCAAGACGGATTTGAGGTCAAGACCAAGAGCTGCCTCATCACCCAGCCCAAGAATGACTGCAAAGGAAAAAAAAGAGTGGCAGGCTGCTATGGAAGCGATGGAAAAATGGATGACTGAAGTGGTGCAGAGTTTGGGAAAGCAAATAGAATCACAGCTGCAACAACAGCTGCAACAACAGCTGCAATTACAATTGGAGCAAATAGAACAAGTCCAAGTCCAAGTACAGAAAAAAAATATGGAAGAATTAAAAGAACTGGTACTAACAGAAGTGGCAGGGATAAAAAAAGATATGGAAGACGTTAAAAAAGAGGTTAAAAGTCTGGTGACAAAATCAGAAGAAATGGAACAGAAAGTTAAAAGAACCTTGTCAGAAAACACAAGATTGGAGTCCATGATGGAATATAGGGCTACTCAGAATCATTTGAGATTGAGAGGAATAGAAGAGGAGGAAGATCAGGACTTACGGGCCCTAGTAATTAATACATTGACAACTTACATAGGGGAAGATGTTGGAGACTTGGATCCAGACTTTGACCTGATTTATAGAGTAAACTCAGCTTATGCCAAGAGAAAGCAATTACCCAGAGATGTGATTGTTCAATTTGTGACTACAAAAATGAAGGAAGACGTTTTCAAGAAGCAATTTACACAACTGTTGGAAATTAATGGAAAAAAAATAATAATTCTGAGAGAAATTCCGAGATCGATCTTACAAGACAGAAAGAAATTCAAGAAATTAACAGACAGACTAAAAGAAATGAGCATCAGGTTTAGATGGGAGATTCCATATGGATTATCATTTGTTTACAATTCGGTGAGATTTACCCTCAAAACGGAAGGAGATATATACAGATTTAAAGAGAACAACTTTGATGACTTTAAAGACATTTAATTCAAAACAACTATGGATTACAAATTTTTATCTTGGAATGTAAATGGACTAAATTCACCAAACAAAAGAAGATTAGTGAGTCATTGGCTAGAGAAACAAAAATGTAACATAATTTGTCTACAAGAAACACATATCAGAAAACAAGATAATAAATATTTGATTAATAAAAAATTGGGAGAAGAATTTCATTCCTCAGCAATCAATAAGAAAAAAGGAACAGTGATATACATTGCAAAAGAATTGGAACCTAAACAAATCTTCTCAGACAAAGAAGGAAGATATGTTGGCGTGGAAATAACGATGAATAGAAAAAAGACATTGCTTGTAAATATATATGCACCCAATGGTGCGAAAGAGACTTTTTTTAGAGATTTGACTAAAGTGTTGGACTGTTTAAATTATGATCAAATAGTTCTTGCAGGAGACTTTAATGGTACAGTGAATAATGTATTGGACAGAAAATCCAAAGCAACTGGAGAGACGGTTGGAAAGTTGCCAAAAAATTTTTTCAGCTAATGAAGCAAGAGAAACTAGAAGATGTTTGGAGGAAGTGGAACCCCAAGACAAAGGATTATACGTTTTATTCTAACAGACATAACTCCTTTTCCAGAATTGATATGATTTGGATGTCAGAGGAGATGGCGCAAAAAACCTACAAAATACAAATCTTACCGAAAACTAATTCAGACCACAACCCCTTACTTTGGATATCTAAAGAAAAGCCTAAACAATTATATTGGAGAATTAATGAGGACTTATTGGATCAAAAATTAATTAATGAAACTCTGAAAAAAGAGACAAAAAGCTTCTTTGAACTGAATTTAAACAAAGGTACGGATATACAAGTTGTATGGGATACATACAAAGCGGTAATGAGAGGCTTGCTTATCTCTCTGAACTCTAAAGATAAAAAACAAAGGATGCAACAACAAAAGGACCTTCATGAAAAAATTCGGCAAAAGGAAAAGGAACTAAAGAAAAGACCAGGGAAGAAAAAGATTATTAAAGAGATCCACTTTCTACAGGATCAATTGAATGTTCTACTCAACAGAGAACTATACTGGAACCTGAAGAAACTACAGCAAAAAGCATTTGAGGGTGCAAATAAACCAGGAAAATTTTTATCGTGGCAATTGAAAAATAAAAAAGAAAGGAATTTTATAAATAAGATTATTGAAGATGGAAAGGATGTTATTAATTTGAATGGCATAAAAAGAGTCTTCTTTAAATACTACGCCAAACTGTTTAAAAAGAAAGGAATTGATCAACAGAAAATTAAGAAATATTTGGAGACTATCGAAGTTCCAGAGCTGGGAAAACAAATTAAAGAGTTATTAAATGGTTTAGTAACGAAGGAAGAAGTCACAATGGCGATAGAAGATGCAAAGTTGGGGAAAGCTCCAGGTCCAGATGGCTTCACTGCAAAGTTCTACAAGAAATTTAAAGAGGAGCTAACCCCTATCTTAGTACTTCTGTCGAATGAGTTAAGAAAGACTAAACGGATCCCAGATTCATGGAAAGAAGCAAATATTTCATTGATACCCAAAGAAGGTTTGGATTTAACTCATGTCAAGAATTATAGACCAATATCGCTATTAAACAATGATTATAAATTATTTGCAAAAATAATTTTGGAAAGACTGAAAAAACATCTGAAAGATACTATAGCGGAAGAACAAGCTGGTTTCTTACCAAATAGACAAATCAGAGACAATTTAAGAGTGGTGATTGATGCAATTGAATACTATGACAAACATCCAGAAAAAGAAGTTGGATTCCTCTTCCTTGATGCGGAAAAAGCTTTTGATAATTTAAATTGGGAATTTATGCTGCAAGTTATTGAAAAAATGGATATAGGACAGTCTTTTTTAAACATGATTGTGGCAATTTATTCAGAACAAAAAGCGACTTTGAATATAAATAAATAAAGAACGGATTTCTTCCAAGTCCAAAAGGGAACACGTCAAGGCTGCCCGCTATCCCCGTTGTTGTTTATTTGGATATTGGAAATATTATTGACAGCGATAAGAAAAGATAACAGCATTGAAGGACTTACAGTGAAAGGTTTTGCATATAAATACAGGGCATTTGCAGACGACGTAATGTTTATGATTCAGGATCCAATTGAGAAAATACCACAATTGATGGAAAAAATTGAAGAATTTGGTTCAGTTGCGGGATTCTATGTTAATAAAAGTAAAACCAAGGTGATGTGCAAAAATATGACGAAGCAAAGGCAAACAGAACTACAAGAGAAAATTCAATGTGAAGTAGTTACAAAGACTAAATATTTAGGAATTGAATTAACCATGAAAAATATTGATCTGTTTAAAAATAATTATGAAAAGGTGTGGTACAAGATTCAGCAAGACATGAAAAAATGGGACGCGTTGAATTTATCACTATTGGGAAGAATCGCAACTGTAAAAATGAATGTCTTACCGCGTTTGATGTTCTTATTTCAGACTATTCCAATATTAAAACAAAGGAAAGTATTGGATACGTGGCAGAAAGAATTATCCAAATTTGTATGGGCAGGAAGAAAGCCAAGGATTAAAATGAAAATCTTATGTGATGCAAAAGAAAGAGGAGGTCTACAATTACCAAATCTAAGACTGTATTATGATGCCGTCTGTTTAACATGGTTGGAACAGTGGATTAATCTTGAGGATAAGAAGTTATTGGCTTTAGAAGGGCATGACAACAAGTTTGGATGGCACGCATACTTATGGTATGGAAAAGTAAAAATGGACAAATTCTTCAAACACCACTTTATAAGACAATCACTGTTCGAGACTTGGATGAGATATAGAAAATTCTTCTCAGAAGAAAGACCACTTTGGATAGTACCAGCAGAAGTGATTAATCCATATTCAAGAAATCAAGGGTTAGATTGGCTACCTTATAAAAGTCTTTTAAAATTAGAAGGGAAAAATTTTGTGTTAAAAGTTAGATTTGATGTGGAATTTGAATATGATTGGTTGAAGTATAGACAGATTCATGACTTATTTAAGACCGATAAAAGAGAACATGGTTTTAGAGAAAATAATATGGAAATTGAAACTGTATGGCTTGAAAAGGGGAAAAAAATGATTTCTAAACTGTACAAGGTTTTATTGAAATGGTATACTGAGGATGAAATTGTAAAAGAGCAAATGATAAAATGGGCGGTAAATGTTAATAACGAGATATTAATGACATCTTGGGAATATTTGTGGAAAAGGTCAATGAAAATTTCAACTTGTGTAAATGTTAAAGAGAATTGTTATAAAATGATGTATAGATGGTATATGACGCCTAAAAAAATTGCTATTATAAATGAAAGTATGTCTAACAAATGTTGGAAATGTAAGAAACATGAAGGGTCTTTTTATCATATGTGGTGGACATGCGATAAAGCAGTATGTTATTGGACTAAGATCCACAATGAGATACAAAAAATTCTGAAATGTACTTTTAAGAAAGACCCACAGATGTTATTGCTAGGTCTTAAAATGGAAGAAATAAATGTAGCCAAGAGAACACTATTATGGTACTTGATTACAGCAGCTAGACTGACTTTTGCTCAATGTTGGAAACAAGATAAAGTACCTGAAACATGGGAATGGATTAAAAAGACGTTGTTTATGGCAGAAATGGACAAACTAACAAGAAAGTTAAACAACGAAGAAGATGAAACTTTTTTGAAGACTGGAAAGACTTTCAAGAATATCTGTTGAAAAATTGGGATATTAAACGTGGTTTGATTTGTTTTGATAGTTATTAAGAAGAAAATGAAAGAGAGTTAGTTTTTTGAATTGTTACCGTTAGTAAGAGAATATAAGTTTAGAAGTAATTGTAATAGAATAAGAGAGACATTAATGGGGT
The DNA here is from genome assembly GCA_029375565.1 of Gekko gecko. Lineage (NCBI taxonomy): Eukaryota > Metazoa > Chordata > Lepidosauria > Squamata > Gekkonidae > Gekko > Gekko gecko. The sequence continues at coordinate 11,948,393 of JAPDNY010000009.1, forward strand.
TGGAGCAGTGCGGGAAGCCTTGTTTGGGGGGGAGAGGGAGTAAGAAAAATGGATATGTAGTGATTTGTTTAAATTGTATGAACATGTGATATATCCAATAAAAAACTGTATTAATAAAAAATAATAATAATAAAAAAAAAAGGTTAGGGACCCCTGAGCCATAATATTACATATCAGAAATTGTTCTACCAATATATACATGTATTATTCACTGGAAATAACTGTCACAATTGATAGGTTTATCACAGCTTTTGATGTTTTTTTAAACCGTTTATTAATTTACATTGACAAAATACAGATGTACAGAGAATAATCATAGCATACAACACCAGTAAAAGGTAACACAAAAACAAAACAAAGAGTTACCTAATAAGCAGCATTAGATGGTTACTGTGCTATCCATGTGTTAAATAACCAGTACATGTAGAGCATCGTGATTAACACCACCATCAGTAATTTAGAAAACTGTGATATTAGGATTTTGGAGATTTAGCTGCAGAACTTTACAAAAAAAAAGAAAAAAGATGCCAAATTCAAATACCACCTCTGTATTCCAGTGTCTTCTGGTTCATTTAAATTGCTATGTGCACATTTCAAAGTATAATCCCCAGATATTTTGTAGTATGAGCCCTGGACTTCAGGACACCTCCCTGTGCAGCGTCACAGACACTCACGCGATTCTCAACATGAATGCAATTAGGTCTTTATGAAGAAATGTATACCTTTCTTTCCATGTACTAGACAGCAATTACAAAAGTGTAAAGGAACTCTCTGTGGCTGTATAGTGTTCCGGGTGGGTAGCTGTGTTGGTCTGAAGCAACAGAACAAAGCTGGAGTCCACTGGGCACCTTTAAGACTAACAGAGTTTAATTCTGGGTATACACATTTGTGTGCACGCATCTGAAGAATTGTGCATGCACACGGAAGCTTATACCCAGAATTAAACTTTATTGGTTATAAAAGTGTCCCTGGACTCAAACTTTGCTGAAGAGTTTGTAAGAGCTACGGGAAACTCCATTCACTAAACTTGTTTCGGGGACTTCCATGAGTCGCGTTGCCAACCTCCAGATGGTGGATGGCAATCTCCAGGGATGACATCTGTTTCCCAAGAGAACAGTTCCCCTGGAGAAAACAACTGCTTTAGAAGGTAGACTATGGCATGGTACCCTGCTGAAGGCTCTCCCCTTCCCTAAACCCCACCCTTCCCAGACTCCACCCCCCCAAATCTCCATGGATTTTCCAAGCTAGAGCTGGCAACCCTATCCATGGCCAGTCATCTGCAGAATGAGACAGGAGGCAGACGTTCTGAGCCACCACCAAGGGTCCTCTGCATGAGACCTTTAATCCTGGTTTAACGCTGTCTATTCTGCACGACACTTGAATTCACCCCTCTTGTTGTGTCCCCCCCCCCAAGTCTGCATTACATTGTGGTCACTCCGGGTTCGGACTGCTGTTGCCCCCGGATACATGGATCTTGTTTTGCTGTGGGCTTTCTCTTGATCTGGAGTGGCCCCGGTGCAGATTTAAGTGTAGAATTTTAAACTCGGTTTCGATCCTCCCCACCCCTTTCCCGTCGTACCTAGGACCAACACTCCTGTTTGTAATGCAGAATTTATAAGCTGGGGCAGGCAAGCAAATTGGAGTGGGACAACATTACTGCAGAAAACAACAGATAAAGAGAGATAACTGCAAGGTAAATGGTCATGAGTCGAACACAGAGAAAACCTGGGGTGAGGTCCAAGTGCAGACAGGGCCAAATATATATATATATGGGTTTATATTAGTTTGGGAAGGTTATTTTTGAAAAAAAAATGGGACATTATTTTGTACTATACCACAGCCCAAATTGGCCCTGGGATAGCATAATTTTGTGCCAAGGTATGACTGATTTCATGCAGCATGTGCTTGCTAACAAAAGCAGGGGGAAATCTAATCAAAACAGTGAGGAATGAATGAAGCAGTCAGATTTTTCTGGAATGCCTGCCTGGAGCTGCCTATTACTTGGTCACCATTTCATATTAATGTTTTGTGTCCGTTACTGAATGCCTCTGCTACACAATAAGCCTTAGGCAAACCGGAGAGTCGGTTTCAGATGTGTCAAATCAACCTGGTAGGGATGACTCCCTTTAGTTTTTTAAATATGCCGGCTCTAAGGAAGAGATCACTAAAAAGAAATGTGAGCGCTGAAGAGAAAGAGTAGCGCCATCACTGGCAGGCCAGTTAGTAAACAGATGAGTATCAACCTTCATTCTGTGTTCATTTTGCCCCCCCCCCCCCCGTGGATTCTGCTTATGAGATTGTGAGCCCACAAAGAATACAGTATAAACTGATGATCAAACGTGGCAAGGAATTGGCCTGCCACTAGGGTGGCCAACCTCCAGGTGGTGGTTGGAGATCTACTACTATTACCGCTCCAGGCAACAGGAATCAGTTGAACCGAAGAAAATGGGTACCATGGAAGGTGGACTCTATGGCACTGTACTCCATCGAAGTCTGTCCCCTCCCCAAAACCTGCCCTCTTCAGGCTTCCCCCTCCAAGTCTCTAGGGATCTCCCAGTCTGGAGCTGGCAACCCAAGACTGCCCTCGGCTCTCTTTTGGTGCTTGCTGCTCCTCTGGTGAGAAGAAAGATGCGGGAAGGGAAGGCCAATTGCTAACTGGCAGCCTCCTTTGAATGCTGACCCCCTTCCAAGGGTTTTCCATCACCTCCTTCACTAATGAGTCAAGCAGAAGCTCGTCTGCCTTCTGGTCTTTCCCTTTGGGCCACTGCTGCTCAGTCTAGTGAGGATGGAGTTCGACTGTTATGATGGGCTTACTGCGTGCTGGCACTCAAGACACTTTGCTCTAA